>OW964578.2:21998021-23198021 GCA_943138885.2 Tholera decimalis | reverse complement strand
TTTGTTATTACTGGTTTTCAAGAAACATGAAACCAATCATTTGGGGTCAATTCTGTGAGTCACTTATTTTGAGCTGAAACTTTGCATAGAGACTCCATTCCAGATGTTGTCTTCAGTCCTTTTGGATAGATATGGGGTTTCCGTTACACGTTGTATAGAGTTGAGGATTTTTATTTAAGTGTATATTTTCAGATTTGAACTAAAATAAATAAACGTATAAATGTTTCCAGAAATCCTTCGTTGGTCTAATAGTTACACCAAAACACGCTTTTTGCTAGACCCGGGACTCGAACCTATGTAAAAAGGAGTCTTATGGAGGATAGTAGGATAGGACGATCATCAACATGTCTACTATTAATGTTTTTAGACCTTAGAAAATAAAATTACCTGCACACTTGAGAGCAATAGCATCGCACGCCCCAAATTTTTCCAAATAAAATTGATAAAAAAATTACTCGGATCAGATAGCTCTAACGATATACATTAACAATCTATGTACACATATTAATTAATTGATCCCGCCTGTAGAACTGGAGAACTTGAATTTTAAGAGGCAGTGGTTCAGTCAAAAAGTTAACAGAAAGTTTAAAACACTAGTGGAAGCATGACCATACAGTAAAAAGAAGGAACAAAAAGCAATAGCCATTTACAAAATTTTGTGAAGTGTAGAGTGTGGATGTTTCATGTGAGAGGGAAGGAGTTACGTGTAAGTGTAGTTAAGGAGCCCCGGAACTTAAGGGCAGCTGAAAGAACAGGGTGGGTTTTTAGTCAGTACAAGTCAGACACTCTCTTTCGATCCACCCAGAGCGGGAGAAGTCATTCAATAATTTTCCCAACCAGAAAAAAAGTGTAGTTTAGGCGAAATTCTGTATATAGATAGTCCTGTTGAAGAAGCCATTCCGAGGCCTTTGATTTAACTTTACGGTTCAAGCGTGCTCCATCTTCGACCACATCATCACTTACCATCAGGTGAGATGTTGATCAAACGCGAACCTATTCAGTACAAAAAAAAATGATCTCGAACATTGAGTGACTTATAGCTATCTGTTTGTAAATGAAGAAGAATGAAGAAAGTGTCAGACTTGAAAATGAGGAAGGTGTCAGACTTGTGATCGAGAGGTCGCGGGTTCGAACTCCACCCATTACATTATTGCTGTGACCAATTCCAGATACAAACATATTTAGCTTAGTTGGTGTGGTTAACAAGATTTATTGTAATGTTAATTCTACCCTCATGGATAGTTCTCTTTAAAAAAATATGTTGCTTAAGATGTAAAATATAAAATACTTGTTCTTAGCTGCATCTAGTCAGACTGGAAGCCGATCCTAACATAGAATTTTGATATATTGGGGAAATGCTAAGCAGATAATCAATCAATCAATCAATCAATCAATCATTTATTCTCTCTCCACAAAGTTGCCTTATAATATAATTAATGTAGGTACAATTTCATAAGCTGTATTCTTCGTGAGAGACTGGTGCCTGAAATAAGATTTTGGAAAAAAACCTGTGTTACAGGTCACCAGGCCCCAGAGATGTGCCTTAACAGGCGTTGCACAGAGGAGGCTCCGGTGTGGTCTTTTTAGAGGTAACGGGGTCTTTTATATGTGCTGATGGTGATCACCGGGGTGGTTTTAGTGAGGTAAGAATCTCACACTACCTGGTCTTTACCCCGAAAGTCCAGGCGCCTTTTGAAGGTTTCCCCCTGATAACAGAAAAAAAAAAAATACCCCTTCAAGGCTAGAATAAGCTTTTAATTTGGTGCCGTGTAAGGACAAAGGAGTAAACAATATTTAAAAAAAAATAGAAATGTAGCTATACTCAACATAAAAGAACAAATTATATTAAAAAAGAAATTAAAACTACAACTAAACAGAAATTATTATTGACTCGGTTTGCGAGATCGGGTGTGTGAGTGAGGTGAGGTGTGATATGTTTTGTTTAGGTGAGGAGTGTGATTGTGAGTAGAGGTGAATGAAGTATGTATTTGTAATAATGTATGTGAGGCAAGTATTGAGATGAGGAGTAGCTGTGAATGGAGTTAGTTTTTTCTGAATGGTTAAAAGATTCTCTATTTTCTGATAGTCAAGGGTTTTCAGGTGCTTTTCTATTACTATAATATATAATAAAGCATAATAATGCAGATAATGAATCAGAGAAAGTTAAAAAAATAAGAGTTTTACACATCAATGCTTTTGGTCAATTCAAACTAGATGAGGCCGGTGTTTCCTAGCTGACTGTACTGATAAGAAACACCGAAACAAACCCAGAGGTCAAAGACGTATTGGTCAAATCATATGAAAATCATGTAGGACAGGCCTGTTGGTCTAGTGGTCAGTGGCCCTGACTGCTATGCCCAAGGTCGTGGGTTCGATTCCCACCCAGGACAAATGTTTGTGTGATGAGCGCAATCATTTGTTCTTTGTCTGGGTGTAATTTATCTATAATATGTATGTATTTAGATATATATATATATATATATATATATCATATATATATATTATATATATATATATATCAGTTGTCTAGTACTCATAGCACAAGCTCTGCTTAGTTTGGGACTAGAAGGCGTTCAGAATCAGAATCAGAATTGTTTATTTGCTAAACATAGGTAAATACATAATTATAGGTCTTACATTAATAACAAGTCCGCTATGTTTTGTCAATAAGACATACAAATATTAGGAAGAAATTGAATATAATTTATGTCACAGTATCAGATTAATTAATTTAAGAATATGATTCATTACAATATTAAAACACACAACAGAAAAATATTAATAAGAATGTCATAATATAAAATAAGTATTAGTCATTTTATTATATTCATATTGAAACATCATTTAAATAATCATCTAATTTGTAATAACATTTATCAATAAGTAGTCTATGAAGTGCCTTTTTGAATTTTATTAATGGCATGTCTTTAATCACATCCGGTACTTTATTGTAAACTTTTGGAGCGTTGCCGAAAAAACTTTTACGCATTAAGGATGTTTTACATTTAATATTACACAGTTTGTTATTGTATTGGGCACGTACTGGATTTTTTCTTACTGCATATAACCTAACAAACAAATGCGGGTTTTTTTCACAAACAATGCTGTTTCCATTATATACATTGCCGGCAGTGTCAATATTTTCAGCTTTTAAAATGTGGAATACAGCTATCTGTCGTTTTTAGACCACACATTGACCTCACACAACGTTTCTGCATCCTAAATACACACTCCCTATTAGTTGACTGCCCCCAGAAAATAATACCGTATCGTAAAACAGAAGCTACAAGGCCATGGTATGCTGTTAATAATGTCTCAATATTAACCATTTTTGATAGTTGAAATAGTGCATATGCAGATTTACTTAATCGTTTACATATAATGTCAGTATGTGTGTTCCAAGTCAATTTATCATCTATATTTATTCCTAAAAACTTAGCATTACAAATTTCTTCTATTGTGAAGTCTTTATAAGTAATAATAATGTTTTTATTTTCACAACGTTGATGGAAATGCATGACATTGGTTTTACTTAGGTTAATTTTCAAATTATTATTATTAAGCCAGTTTATTATGTTTTTTAAAGATTCATTTATGTCATTTTGATAATTCTGAGCTTCATTACATTCTATTATAGCTGTAGTATCGTCAGCAAAGAGAACCATTTTATGATGAATTATTTTAGGGAGATCATTATATATATCAAAAAAAGGGGTGCTCCCAATACGCTCCCTTGTGGCACGACATATTTTATGCATCTTTGATTAGATAAATATATCGTTTCTAATTTAGTTTCCGGGCATAATCTAGAGACTTCGGTGCATTGAAGTCTGTCAGTAAAATATGATTTAATCAATTTTAGTACATTTCCTCTTATGCCGTAGCTATATAATTTTTGCAGTAATATTTTATGGTCAACATAGTCAAAAGCTTTAGTCATATCAGTAAATAAGGTACAAATAAGTTTCCTTTTATCAACTGATGTCATAATGGTACTAAGTAAATCAAACAATGCCATGTTAATATTTGTGTTTTGGCGAAAACCTTTCTGTTCATGGCAAAATAAGTTAAATTTTTCGAAATACGTGTATATTGAGTTGTAAGTAACTTTCTCAAAAATTTTGGAAAAAACGGCGTTGTTGTGAAAGTTGTGAAAAAAAAAAAGTTCGAGTTGAAATTTTAAGGAAAGGACTAAACACATTTTTGTTTTTTTCAACCGACGACAAAAAGAGGAGGTTATCAATTCGACGCGTATATTTTTTTTTTTTTATGTATGATCATCGATTACTCGAAGACGGCTAAACCGATTTGGAAAATTCTTTTTTTGATTGAAAGGCTATATTTCGAAATTGGTCCCATTTTCATAAACGTCAGGATCTGATGATGGGATCGTGGAGAAATCGAGGGAACTCTTCAAATATTATAGGCACATCTATGACGTTTTGAGTATTTATTATAGTAACTTGTGCAGTTGCTCTCAAAAAGTACCATTTCAGGAAGTGGAACTGATGATGAAGACCACAAAAGGCCGCCGAAACTACTCAATAATAAGTATTGAGTTTATTGCGATTCGATTACTTGAATATGGATGTTAAGCACTTTATGCTCGTCACAATGCATATGGTGATGTAGAGCTGATGGTGAAGTACCGGGAGAACTCCTCAACAATTAACGGCCCAGCATTGGGAAAAGCAATATTTTGTAAAAGGTTATAAGTAGTTGACATTTAGGCTCTTGTAACTAGGTAAATTAAAAATAGACCAACTAAAAAGAGTGAAATAAAAACTTTTTACCAAAAAATTAAACCGACTCCCAAAAAACACTGCAAAGTGAAAAATAACTTTAATTTCGGAAGTCGGTGCCAAAAACGAAAATACAAAACTAAAGACACCGACTACCGAAATTAAAGTTATTTTTCACTTTGCAGTGTTTTTTGGGAGTCGGTTTAATTTTTTGGTAAAAAGTTTTTTATTGTTGATAGGTTTGCGTTTGTCCATCATCTCATTTGACGATGATGTGTTTGAAGATGAAGCACGCTTACTTAAAAGTAACCTATTGAATCTTGACTTAAAGAACTCCAATTTATAGCTATCAGGACAAGAAACACAGACTCCAGCAGGGAATTCCACTCCTTACTAGTGTTGCCTAAAATCAGTCTTGGTCTTGCAGTCTTGTTCTTGCATTTTTGCAAGACCAAGACCAAGACTGCATAATTTTAGCAAGACCAAGACCAAGACTTACTCTGCAAGATTTGAGCAAGAACAAGACTAAGCCTGCGAGGCTCTTGCATCTTGCAGTTAAGTCTGTCGTTTTGGTTGTGTTATTATTATTAAAATGAGACAATTTTCATTGCAAAAACACAGGGGGAAGGGCGGGTAACGTGGGGGAAACAATGAAACATAGGCAGATCTGAAAAGAGCTATTTATGTGTTCGTCGAGTTTGGATCGGACTTCGGATCATTCGATGAGGACGTTAATGTGCTGCCTCCGACAGTGATACAGGTCCGTCAACGTCGCACAAGATTAGCACACACACAATATTCGATGCATGGTTTTTTTTAAAATAAGAAATAAACGGAATAAACACTCGGAAGTAACGTTTACACTTAACTTAATTTAAAATTTTAAAGTGATTTCAAGTAACTAATATTAAATGAAGGTCAGGATAGCCGCCGTGTAGAGGCGCGCGGCGGTGCCTTTGACTAGGGAGATTACTTCTAATTTAAATATCGATACGATATGAATATTTTTTGTATCCATTCATTATGCAGTTTTAAAGCGTAGGTATCAGTGTATCAAAATAATAATAATAATAATATTCCACAAATTTTTCACACAACGCCATCTAGTCCCAAACTAAGCAGAGCTTGTGGTATGGGTACTAGACAACTGATAAACATACATATATATATTTCTAAATACATACATATTATAGATAAATTACACCCAGACAAAGAACAAATGACCGTGCTCATCACACAAACATTTGTCCTAGGTGGGAATCGAACCCACGACCTTGCGCATAGCAGTCAGGGCCACTGACCACTATACCAACGGGCCTGTCGAAATGTTAAAATGTAATCATACACATAAAGCCATGTTATTATTTTTTTCCGTCACGATTCCGTACTTAGGTAATTAATGTCAATCGATTTTCTCAATAATTAAGCTAAATATAGATACTGAAACTTTTATCTCGTCTGCATTAAATAAGTCAGGGTTGTTGTTTCACAGTTTTCATTGAATTTTATTTCGTGTCGTATTATTGTCGTTGGTTAATACTCGTGTGTATTAAATACATTGTACAAAATATGGAAAAAAGAAAAAAGAGTGCATCCCTAGTTTTGACCATCGGCACTTTGATAGTGCGTGACGCTTTGTTGTCGGCACCTGTCATAGAAAGTTTGCAACTATTCAGAAGTACAAGGTAAAGATACACAAGCTGGCGGCTTCTGTTGATATCGCATACAACCGTCACCACCGTATGCTAGGTGCATACGGCGGTGACGGTATTTGAGAAATATTGTACCGTATAAAAATTGTCTATCATACTAATCAAATGAGTGGCGTCATATTCGCGCATTTTGTGTTTTAAAATTACACACTTCAAAAATTGCAATCTCGATTTATCAACTTCTATTGTACTCTAGTATTTAGTACCTACATCAATACAGCAGGTAACGTAACTAGGCAATTTTTATTTAATTAATGTAGATAAATTCCATCAAAAAAGAACATAATACAAACATTTTTTTACATATCTGCATTTTATTGTTACGTAGGCATACTATACCTCTCTGGTAATGCATCTGTTTTATTATTAATAATCCAAAGAATCATTATTTTTATCAAAAAATGCCTTGCCTTTATCGGTCTTTCGGAGTTTGCCTATAAATATGAGTATCTAATTTCAATTTCAGTTATTTTTTACACGACTGCAAAGGAAGGGTAATGCCTATGTCAATTCAAGCTCAAAATGTAAGTACCTGCTCTGTTACGTTTTTCTAAGATCTAAATTAACATTTAATAAATAGCAATAATATAATGGTTAATTGCAAGACTTGCGAGACTCTTGCTGCAAGACCAAGACCAAGACTGGGAGCGCAATACCAAGACCAATACCAAGGCCAGGTGTATTGACGCCAAACCAAGACTGGCTAAGTCTCGTCTTGGTCTTGCGTTTGGGCAACACTACTCCTTACCTGTCCACACTTAGGAGCTCAACAACGTAACGAAAAATACTAAAGTAAGGACAGGTAAGGTAAGGTAGATTTTATAAAGTACTCAAATCGCGAAACAATCATGAAATCTACCTCAAATATAACGACATACCATAATCATCACATTTTCAATCTATTCATCTTACTTCCTACTAATAATATTAACACGAAAGTTTGTGAGAATCGATGTAGATGGATGGATTGATGTATATTCGTTACTCTTTCACGCAAACACTGCCGAACGGATTTAGATAAAACTTTACAGTAATATAGCCTATACGTCAGAATAATACATAAGTTTTAATTATTGTTGATTTTGTGAAAGGATCTAGCCGGTTAAACATATGAAAACTGCACTCGCGTCTGATGGAGGATTCTTACCTGGTTTTTATTATTTTTCATCTAAAATAGCCATACACTTAATCTCACACCCCTAACCCCTATAGTAAAGGAATAATGGGGGTGACAACCCTTAACGAAAAATATTTTTTTCTCAGTACCTATTCAAGATATCTTTATGAAATTGAAATTGATTTCAATGAATATAAATGTCTGTAAGGATTGAGGTGCCCCATTTTGTATCTTAATGAAATCAAACACTTATTTAGTAGTAAGTTTAAAAATTTTGTAGGTTCGATCCTCTATTTTGTAGTATACCTAGTACTTCAATAGTTATATTACATTAACATTTAGATTGAGTAGCCACGTCAGAACTAGGAACATCATGGATGTATATATATCATAATTTGGTATGATTTAGTAGCATTTGAAAGTAGTTAGTAGACAAAATCTGAGCTTGTTAGTGTTAAAATTAAAAAAGTTACCATATATTCTATGTGGCTCCTCAGACCATACACATACTACTCATCATATTTTTCAAGTAGTTCAATTAATGCGCAATTTCTTCATCATTTAGTAGTTAGTATATGAGATTTGTAGGATAAGAGTCAGTAATCAAAAATTAATTAATTGGGAGATATAAGACACATTTATTGTGGCTCCTCAATTGAGATGCTTCGGTAAATAGATTTGCCTCTAATCTACTTATACTTGTGACGAAATTTGGAACAAAGACACCTATATTTTGTATTTTCTACTAAATGTACGTATAATCCTGACATAAAAAAGTATATATCTACGAAGTTATTAGCTATTGTTTAATTTCCTATGAAATTGTTTTGAAGTGACCATGAATACATTATTTAAAAAGAAAATCTTCGTTTCGTGGCTTATAGAAACACAAATCTATTTTGGGTAACTGCAAATTGATGTCGTTACTTACCTACCCTCAATAATATTTATTTAGTAACCTGATATTCATAAGCAATAAAGCTCAATTGCTTGCGCACATATTCACGTAAAAATAAATTTAATAAATAATAACTTACAGTTCTATTACTGAACTATATTGTTATTAATCATGTCATAATTGTTGACTTATGGGAACACTATTTGCTACTGTAATAGTGCATAATAAGTGACTGATAATTAACTTCAGTTTGATTTCCTGTTTGCAATGTATTTACTTAACATAATATTTATAGCGATTATTATTAGTTAACTTTATAAAGAATCGTATTTATATGTTAATAATATTGTTGTTTCAGAACTATTATGCTGAAAGGTCGCAAATCCAATGTAGATCTTGAAGATCAAAAACAAGTTTTTACTAAATATGCTGAGATACTACAAAATCCTAACATTAAAAGTAGTGACCGAATTTTCTGAACTATCTCCTAAGAACTTGATTTTAAAATATCCCTTTACTTCTTTTCCCCAAACTTTCATGGAAATTTACGCTCTTATGTATAGATTGAGGAGCCACAAAAATTCTTGTATATTATTGAATATCAACAGTACTGGACTCAGATCTTTAGTAAGCACTATACACAATTACTACTAAATGATACAAAAATTCCAAAAATATTCATTAAATACTATCCGTGTTCCAGGTGGCTCCTCAATTCAGACGTTTGGATTGAGGAGCTTTTACATTGATATAACTTTGAATATATTTTACTACAAATTTCAGAATTTGGCCTACAAAATTATCTGCTTTCCTACTAAGTAAGGGATGCGTTTCCTTTCAAATCGTGAAGTGGCTCCACAATCTAAACGGACATAAATATCTTAGGATATATCATAGTTTTAAAAGAAACTCCGCAAGACTTAACTTAACTTAACTTTTTTTTAAATAAAAATGTGCTTGTTTCTTGCATTTCAGGTGAGCAGTCGGTTTTTTCAGATTTTTTTAATAATTTTTTTTTTGCGATTATTCCTGATCTCCACCACTTGTCTGGCCACCACTGGGGGACAGCGAGACAACTTTAAAACATTATTCTCGCTGTCCACCACTGGGGGACAGAGTCACAACTTTGTAAATTATGACTCTGTGCAGCTTTTAAAGGTACCAAAGATGAATCTCACACATAACATTTTTGGCTTCTTCAATACAAAACACTACAATTTGGTTATATAAATAGTCTGCTAAAAGAAAGTCCTTATAATGTTTTGGAACATGGAATTATTCCACATTTTTGCATTTAAGTCTTCTCATTCCAGCGATTGTATTTCCATGTCTGTATAAACTTGACGTGATGCTTTGAAATGACGGTATGTTTTGAATCAAACTCGGTTTGACTTTGAATTGACTCACCATAGGTGAGTAGTGGCCACCAGTGGTGGCGAATGGAAATAACTTACAAAGTTGTCTCGCTGTCCCCCAGTGGTGGCTAGACAAGTGGTGGACATCGGGAACAATCGCTTTTTTTGTAAGTAATAACTGGTGCAATAATATGTATTTTTCTAGTTTTATTAATGTTTGGTCCAGTGTGTATCGCCTTAACACGTAATTTACTATTTCATCACATCCGCGGTCCGATCGCCTCGTGACGTACCTATTAAAAACATTATAACACAAATAGCACGCACAACACATGTTGATAACATAAAACTACTGATTTCTAGTTTCTTACGATAACGCTTTGTTGATAACTACACAAACCATTCCGCTAAAAACCAGTACGTTGCTATGCAGGGCGACTCTGAACGTTAAACCAAATGATTACACGTTTAGCGCACACAATTTATTTTGTTTTTTTTTTTTTACATTCTTTTTACACTATTTGTTTAGTTATTAAAACACCACACTTTTTTTACCCTCGTCCATGTGTCACTTCAGGGTGCTAATTGAAAACCAGCGCTGGGTGTCTTTCGCACAACCGGCTTCTGTGTTCCTTGCCACTTACGACTTTTCAGCCTTTAAAGCAAAAGTGAATAGGCATATTCTGGGATTGCTCGTTCCATCTTAGACCTCATCTATCGCTTACCATCAGGCAAGATTGAGGTCAAGATTGGGCTCATCCTGAATTAAAAAAAAAAGCTGAATTGGTAACCCTTTCGTTTGGGCATGCTCAGCGCAATTTTTTTGTTATCTTGATGTTCGAGGTTTATATTGTAGTTGTTGTATGTCTGAACTTGAATAAATCTATTGCTATTCTTTACAAAGGGCCACATGAAAACTGGAGTACAATCATAACTTACTTTACTTAATGTAATTTCTAGTAGTCCCCGTGGTGGGGCAGAGGGCATCTACAGTGCTCCGCCATCGCGTTCTATCTTGGACTACGCGCTTCACCTCAGGCCACGACAATCCGATCTCCTTCTATTCCACCGCTACCAAAAGCTTCCAAGTATGCTTTGGACGGCCACGTTTTCACTTCCCTTGTGGGGTACAATCTAGACCTTGTCTAGGGATGTGAACAGGTTCCTTTCGGAGAATGTGGCCAATCCAGGACCAGTTGCGGCGAGCGATCTGCTGTCCGATCGGTATCTCATGGCAGATTTCCAGTAGGTGTTCGATGGTTATCTTTCCTGGCTAGAAGATCTCCCCATGTTTTGCACCAAGCATATAGCAGGACAGTTTTTAAGTTGGAGCGAAAGATTTCAAGTTTTAGTCTTTTTCAGTTTTTTGGACCGCCATATACAACGTGTAATTTAAAGGGTAATATATATACCAAGTGCAAGGTTTCTTTGGATGATAATAAACGATATGGCAAAGGTTTTATAATCCTATGTCTACATGTGTGAAGTATAATAGAAATTTCAATACACTGATACCAGAGGCAGAATTTTCAAATTAAGAAGAACGAAGAGAATCACCATGTTATTGGCAAGTGACGTGGAAAGTTATTGACCCTCGTAGTGCTGTGACACATTTGTTATGATTGGTATTCAAGAAACATATGAAACCAATAATTTGATATCAATTCTTTGTGTCACTTATTTTGAGCTGAAACTGTGCATAGAGACTCCATACCAGATGTTGTCTTCAGCCCCTTTGGATAGATATGGGGTTTCCGTTACACGTTGTATACATAGATTGTAGTAGGAAAGAGTAAAATATTGTTAAATAGGTGTGTTTAAATTTTGGTGTACATTAAAGTATATTCTAACTATCTATCTATAATTTTAAAAGCGTTTGATCCTCACGTTGTCTCAAGAAAACTATTCCTTATATAATTGTTTTTTTGTTTATTTTAGTGATTTAAGTGTTGTTTAATTATCGTTTTTGTAATTTTTATATATTGTATTGTATTCGTATATTTTAAAACCTAACTCAACAGTTTATTAACCGTAATTCCTATTAATTTTGTGTCGTTTTTTTTTTACGTTTCAGTCAGTGATGTGCACTTCTGTAAGAGACTTACTTACTACACTCTATTAAATTTATTTTTAAAGGTTTTAGGTAGTGAATACGTCGTTGAAGTGCCATAAATAAATAAAAATATTATAAAATCTAATTTATAGAATAATAAGCTGTCGTGAGCAACTTCATTCACTCTGATATTTTGGGACTAATCTCTAGATGAAAAGTACCTTTGTGTTATTCCAAGTAAGCTACTTAAATTTGTGACACTAGAACTGTTGATAAAAGAGAAGAAATCCGGAAAATGAGAGAGAAATAACCCCTCCCCAGCAGTCAGTAAATCAATCAAAAACTACCCACAACAACTAGGACTTAATAAAAAAAAAAAAAAATTCAAAACTATAAAAAGGGGAAAAGTCAGAGCTCTATGGAAAATTTCTTGACTAAACAAAACGTTACTTCATCTAATAATTTTTGGGACGAAGGAATGTTTACCCTTCAAACGATTCTGATGAATAGTAATCAAGACACAACTCCAGAATGCCTCAGGAACCACCGTCACACACATAAAAGACCTAATGACAATAGTTACACAGTTTTACAAGAAGCTCTACACATGCACAAACAAAAATCACGAGAAACTAAGGCCTCATAATAACAGAGAAAATAAGAAATTTCTTAAGAAATAAGCAGTACTTTTGTACTCAGATATTATAATTATGTTTATCTTAATGTATTTTACTGTGTGTACATAAATAATAAAATAAATAAATAAATAAATAAACAGCCCAAGAAACAGTGACAAAGCGAGATCTGTAACTATATATTTTTTCTATATATTTAAGGAATTTTATATATTAAGTAAGTATATATATGCCAATTCCATCGTAACCTGATTAATTAAAGTACACTTACAATTAAGAATTACAATTTAAAAAAAATATGTAACATAGTTTTAGCAGCTTCAGATAAAGGAGATGAAAGTATTTTATGCACAACGCTTATACTCGTACTAATTCTACTTAAGTTAAAAGTCCTCATCAGAAGTTCTCTTTCTGTAACGTACCACATTCCATTAACAGCTGGTGCACGTCTTCAACTATGCCACACAAATTGCAGTTCGGGAAATTTGATTTCTTCATTAAATACGCGAACCTGTTTAATGGGACGTGACCGGATCTTAAACGAAAAACTTTTACAAAGAATTTTCGGCACAAATAAATATAAAAACAGCATGGGATTCGAGGAGGCTCACACTGTATTGTCTCATACCAAATACCTTTCTCTAGAGATCTTACATTGAAGTATTCCCTCCAGTTATCGTGGCAATACTTTTTAGGGTTCCGTAGTCAACAAGGAACCCTTATAGTTTCGCCATGTCCGTCTGTCTGTCCGTCTGTCCGCGGTTTAGCTCAAAAACTATTGGTACTAGAAAGTTGTACTTTGGCATGAGTATACACGTTAATGACGCCGAAAAAGTGGTAAAATAAAATTTTGAAAAAAAAACAATTATTTAGGGTACCTCCCATACATGCAAAGTGGGATGATAATATTTTTTTTTCGTTCTTCCCATAGTGTGGGATATCGTTGAATAGGTCTTTTAAAAATATTAGGGGTTTGGTAAGACCGTTTTTTGATTAAGTAAACCGTTCGTGACTTATCAAGCTTTAAAGTACCAATTTTCGTTAGAGTCAAGTGTCCCCCCCCTCTATCAACTAAACGGTTATAGTTAGAAATTTAAACGTCACGGCAGTAGTACCTATATATAACGAAATTTAAAGGAAAACTATCACACATAAGTGGGCTTTACAAGTTTACGAGTAATAGTCGACCAATTGTATTTGACTCGAAAATTTCGGACAACTCTATAGAAATGTCGATAGATGGCGCTAAGCGCCAGTTGTATCGTGCTAGCTTCTTGTGACGATTGAGTAGTGTAGCTCTGTGTCCGTATTTAAATTCAAAACACCGGCTATGACAAGTTTTATACAAATTTCTAAAAAAAATAAACTTTCCGTGCAAAATTGTCGGATCAGGTGAGGATTTGTATAGGAAGTCAAATTAGTTAGGTAGTCATGTTTGGCTTTTAGTTAGAGCATGGTACGAAACGATCAGTCAGCGAATACGACACGCACTTGGCTGTTATAAAAGCTACGGAACCCTACACTGCGCGTGGCCCGATACGCACTTGACCGGTTTTTTTTTAATTTAGGTAACAACTCAGTGTAATTTGACAAAACTAAAACTTTTTTGCCATATATAATAAAACTAAAAACAGAAAAGAGCCTAGGACCGGACGGAGTGACAAACGAAATGATAAAAGCTGCGAAAGAGAAACTAAAGAAACCACTTACTAAGCTCTTCAACTGTGTTTTAAGAATAAAATAACTACCGGAAACATGGATAAGCTAGGAAATAGTAATACTGTATGAAAAGGGAGACGAGCTCCTTAAGTTTCTAAGTTGAGCTAGATAGATAGATAGAATCGAACTACGCGATAACTGACAAATGCTTGCACTGTTTTGACTGGCCTGCTCTAATCTGTGTGATTCTGTCCTCTAAAGGGCGCCACAGACATAAACCTACATGGCTCTCATATGATAAATATAATAATAAAATAAGGTAATAATAAATATAATAAGCTGGCAACACTAGCCGTCAAATCAAGTTTTGTTTTCAGTTCCTACAAAATAAATTCGCAAAATATAGTGATAAGTTTTCCCATCCAAATTTCTCAATATTTACGAAAAGAGGACAGAATGAACCAAGATAAATAACATAAATCTAAAAAACAACCGATATTATAACGAAAATGAAGATAATGTATAATCCATCGACAACTGTCAAGTGGTCTGTCATTGACACCAATCACTAAACAATGCAAGAAATAACTATGTTAACAAACAAAACTTGATGATGCTTACTAGAGCAGCTTCGCAACGTGCACGCCCACTACCCCCGGACCCGTCGCTCAGCTCCGCCTCGCCACCGGATTTAGGATTACCTACGTCACCGGCGGCTGCAACCGCGTCGAGCTCGAGCGACGAGTATTTCTCTCCGCCGACGTCGCCAACACCTGTGCGCCGGCAGGGGAGAGGCCGGCCACCGAACAGCTTGGGACTTAGGAGCCAACTGGCTGCGAGTCGGGTCCCCGCTACCGGTGGTGTGCAGCGCATGAGATGGACTCAGTCCATAAACGAAAACGTCATGCGCGCATATTATGGGTCTACAGAGGGGGGAACTAACCTCACTGCGTATCGTGTCAGGATGCTGTCTCTGTTCCAGGACCTAGAACCAGCTGTCAACGTCTCGGCCCAACGACTGTCGGATCAGGTGCGGGTCATCCAGCGTAGCCACAGGTTGGATGACGCAACACTTGATAGGCTGCGCTCAGAGGTACTGAGCAACCATATCATCTCGTCCCCGACACAAGCCGTGGTACAAGCGCCCACTAGCAGCGCAATGACATCGCGGCTCTATAGTCATAATAATGAGCTAGATGATAGGGTTGTCACGGTAAGTAGCCAATGCAACGATCGACTGAGGAGCGCACTGGAGGATGCGCTTCGCGAGTATAGATCGGCTCCGCCTGAACTTAGACCCCGGTTACCACGGTTACCTATGCACAAAAAAAATAGGGCGCTGGTGTGTGCTTTGGACTCGCTGCTTGAGAATATTTTTGAGAGCAGCGAAAACCTCGTTGATACGCACTCAATCCTGTATTGCGGGGCTGTTGCGGCATGTCGCTTAGCTAACGTTAAATTCCCTAATAACGACGAAGCTATTCGACCTAAACCTGCTGTACCAGCCTGGCAGTATAGGATCGAGAGGCGTATCGATGAGGCCAGAACACTCATCGGCAAACTATACTGCTTCAAGGAAAGCAATGCACGCCCACGTGTAATGCGTTTTGTACGGCGGGCTTTCTCGGGGACTGGAATCAGCCCTCGAGAATACACACCCCACATTACGGAGTGCATTGACTTCCTGAAGCAGAAAATTTATGCATGGGCAAGCCGTATCCGACGGTTTAAGCGGCGGGTTGACCGGTACTCACAGAATCGCATGTTCCAGAGCGATGAAAGGTGGGTATACAGAGCTTGGGAGCGACCCAATCAAAATGTGACTGACGTGTGCCGCCCGGATGATACCGCCACGAATTTATTCTGGCGCAACATCTGGTCGGTACCCGTCTGTCATGTTGAGGTTGATTGGATGCGTGAAGTTGAACGCGTGTGTGAAGCTATACCACAAATGGATAAAATAATCATTAACGCTTCTGATGTAGCCAAAGCAGTTCATCCGTTACCAAACTGGAAGTCTTCAGGACCGGATGGACTGCACAACTTCTGGCTCAAGTGGTATAGCAGCTCGCACGCGCTTTTGGCTTCTCAATTCCAGGCATCCTTAGAGACTGGGTCTCTACCAGAGTTTTTAACAACAGGCTGTACCCACCTGCTTCATAAGAGTGGTAGTCCCACGGAACCCAAAAATTATAGACCGATTACCTGTCTGTCTACGGTCTATAAGGTTCTTACGTCCATCCTGAGAGTGAAAATAAATATGCACATTGAGTGCAACTCAATTATGTCCGCTTCTCAGAATAGATGTAGGAAAGGGTCCCGTGGCACTAAGGAGCTACTCCTCATTGACATGGCCATTAGCCAACAGGCTCGTCGATCCCGAAAAGATCTATCGACATGCTGGATAGACTATAAAAAAGCCTTTGATTCTGTTCCTCATACCTGGCTTATCAAGGTGCTAGAGCTTTATAAAATAGACCCAACTCTACGCACCTTCCTTGAGTCATGTATGAGGCAATGGAAGACGGTACTTCGCTATCCAGGATGTCGACCAATCCGAGGGAATGATGAGCCTATATGGATCAGACGGGGAATATTTCAGGGTGACAGTTTGAGTCCACTTTGGTTTTGCTTGGCCCTGAATCCTCTAAGAACAATGCTAGAGGAGTCAGGCCTGGGCTATCGGTTGAGAAGAGGAGGTCAAAGTATATCCCACCTCCTTTACATGGATGATTTGAAACTCTTTGCCCCCAACAACTTGCAACTGATGGAACTACTGAAGGTAACTGAAACTTTCAGTAGCGCCATCAAGATGGAATTTGGTGTGGACAAATGTGCAATCATGCTTGTAAAACGAGGAGAGATTATGGAATCTGAAGGAATTCAACTTTCAGATTCCATACACCTTAGATCTCTCTGCTTAACCGAAACTTACAATTATTTGGGTATGTCGGAAGCTTTGGGCATTAATGTTACTAACATGAAGCAATCGCTGAGGGAGCGCTTCTTTGGCCGCCTGACAAAGGTATTAAACAGCCTTTTGTCGGGAGGAAATAAGGTGCGCGCTTTCAACGGTTGGGTCATGCCGGTGTTGATGTATTCTTTCGGCATACTCAAATGGACTCAAACCGAACTGGACGCCCTGGATAGGAGGGTCCGTACACTGCTAACCGCAAATCGGATGCATCACCCACGATCATCGGTGATGAGACTGTATATCCCGCGGAAATGTGGAGGTCGAGGCTTTTTAAATGCCAAAACTCTCCACAACCGTGAGATTTGCAGTCTCAGGGAATATTTCCTTAAAGCCGATGTGGGTATGCACCGAGATGTGATTGCAGTGGACAAGGGACTCACCCCGCTGACTATGGCTAAAGAGAACTGGCACAAACCTGTTATACTTACCCCAGATGACCGCAAGGAGGTATGGAAAAGCAAGGAACTTCATGGTCGCTACTATCGGGCTCTTTATGGGTCCGATGTAGATTTGACAGCCTCCGTTGCCTGGCTACGCTTCGGGGATCTCTTCGGAGAAACTGAAGGTTTTGTCTGTGCAATTATGGACGAAGTTATCTTGACGAATAATTACCGGAGACATATTATGAAGGACGGGACGATTGACGTGTGTCGGGCATGCCATGGTCCTGGTGAGTCCATCAGACATATTGTCTCCGGTTGTCCTCGTCTAGCTAACGGCGAGTACTTGCATAGACACAACCAAGTAGCCAGAATTATCCACCAGCAACTTGCTTTGAAATACAAACTTGTCGATTCTGAGGTACCGTATTACAAGTATGTGCCCGACCCAGTTCTCGAAAATGACCATGTCACGTTGTACTGGGATCGGTCTATCATCACTGATAGGACTATTGTTGCCAATAAGCCTGATATAGTGGTGATGGACCGATTAGCGCGCCGCGCAATGATAATCGATGTTACCATCCCACATGACGAGAATCTCGTGAAAGCTGAGAAAGAGAAACACATTAAGTATCTCGACTTAGCCCATGAGGTTGTTGACATGTGGGATGTGGACTCGGCTGTCATTGTGCCGATTGTCATATCAGTCAATGGGCTGATAGCTAAAAGCTTCGACGACCATCTGTCGAAGCTGGCTTTGCACAGCTGGATAAAGGGCCAGTTATACAGAATGCAGATACAGAAGGCAGTTCTCCTCGATACAGCTCGTATTGAACCTTTCTCCTTCCTCCTCCTTCCTCTTTTCCCTTCTCTGGAGACCTAACCACCGGTAGCTTGGACCCCGTTCCCGATACCAGTGGACTGCCATTTTTTATATTTTTAAATGTTTTTTTATTGTCACTTTTTTATAGAAAAATATTTAAAAATGTAATTTTTGAGAGGTATATAAAATAAAGGAGATAATATAATAAGATAGATATATTCTTTATTGTACACCTTAACCCTTAATAGGGCATGGGCAAAGTGTGGATCTTTGAAACAAAAACGCAGTCAATTTGGCATTATGGGTCTATAGTGTTGTAGGATTTTAAATCATTTCATCCCCAAGTGTGAATGTGTGTGTATTTCTGTCGTCATCACACAAAAATCAGTGATCTGTTTGACAAAACATTGAAAGTAAAACTTTGACAGCTTCTTTTTTTTTACTTCGTTCGTTTCGAAAACAAGTCTTTTGACTCATGCTGTAGGTCAACTCATAAAGAAAAAAATGACAGTGACATTTTGTGGGAACAGTTACACATTTGACCGTTTACAACAAAAAGCTGATGTGGGAATAATGTTCATCTTGCCCTATTAAGGGTTAACAGTAAAACATATAATGACTTAAAAACTAAAAAGGGTGATACAATGGGTGGTTTTATCGTTAAAAGTGATCTTTTACAGACAGCCTTTGGATGGATTTAACACATAAGGAGTACCTGGGACTCGTCCTCGACAGCCGGTGGAACTTCAGGGAGCACTTCCTGAGTTTGGCCCCAAAGCTGAACCGGGCAGCAGCCGCCTTCAGGCGACTCCTGCCTAATCTCAGCGGGCCAAACGCCTCCTGCCGAAGGCTGTACGCCGGCGTCGTGCGGTCCATGGCCCTCTACGGGTCCCCAGTGTGGGCCCTGTGCATCCGGACGCGACCACTAAAGTTGGTCGCATGCCAGAGGGTCATGGCTATCCGAATGATCCGGGGATACCGCACGATCGCCGGCGAATCGGCCAACCTCCTTGCCGGATTGCTGCCCTGGGATCTGGAGGCGACTGCCCTCCAGCACGTCTATGAATGGCGCGTGGAGGCGCAGCGCCGGGGCGTATCCCCGCTGCCTCGAGAAGTCGAGACGCGGCGGGAAGAGCTCCGGCGCGATCTCAGGGCAGTATGGAGGGAGCGACTGTCGCAACCGACGGCCGGGCACGCCGCAATTGCGGCGGTAAGACCCCTCTTTGAGGAGTGGCTAGATCGGCGTCACGGCGTCCTGACCTACCGCATGACGCAGGTCCTCACCGGACACGGAAGTTTCGGGAGGTACCTGTGTCTGATGGGTAAGGAAGAGACGCCTGGGTGTCACCACTGCGAGGGTCGCCCTTAGGACACAGTCGAGCACACGGTGCAGGACTGCCCAGCTTGGGCAGAGCACCGACGTGTCCTCACGGCGACAATAGGCGGAGACCTCTCGCGCCCGGCCTTGGTCGAGGCCATGCTGCGGGGCGAGAGGGAGTGGGAAGCGGTCGCCTCCTTCTGCGAAGCAGTCATGCTTTCGAAGGAGGAGGCGGGCCGCGTGAGGGAGAGGATGGCATCCTCCCTCCAGCCCAGCCGCAGTGGTAGACGCCCACGGCGTCGGACGTCGGCCGACGATCTCCGGCCACCGTAGGCGCGGGCATGCGGACAGCGAGTAAAGGGCAACTCGCTGTCCGACCATGGACCATGCCCGGGTCGACGGCGCGTCGTGTTCCACGCGCGCCTCAAAGAGCGTCAGCAACATGACGAGGCCCCCTCTGCAGAGGGCCGAAGCCTGCCGGGGTCGTGGGACTCATCCCGTTACCGTGGCCCCGGTATGTAAAGGGTTATTGAAGGAACACCGTGGATTTTAGTCAGTAAAAGTCTGACAGTCCCTCCTACCCTGCCCGGGCAGGGAGGACTTATTTGATAATTTTACCACGCGCGTATAAATAGTACACTATTTGCTTATATAAAATACAAAAACAATTAATTAAATTCTCAAAACATATACAACGTGTAACGGAAACCCCGTATCTATCCAAAAGGACTGAAGACAACATCTGGTATGGAGTCTCTATGCAAAGTTTCAGCTCAAAATAAGTGACTCACAGAATTGACCCCAAATTATTGGTTTCATATGTTTCTTGAATACCAGTAATAACAAACATGTCACAGCATTATGAGGGTCATCACTTTCCACGTCACTTGCCAATAAAACGATAATTGTCTTTGTTCTTCTTAATTTGAAAAATTCGGCCTCTGGTATCAATGTACTGAAATTTCTAATATGCTCCACACATGTAGACATAGGATTAGAAAACCCTTGCCATATCGTTTGTTATCATCCAAAGAAGCCGTGCACTCGGTATGTATATACCCTTAAAATTACACGTTGTATATACATATAAATATAAAAAAAGAAACAAAGACATACATAATAACAACAATTTAAGAAGAGAGATAAAGATCTTATACCAAGTTTTTGAAAGAAGATAGGGTTTGTGCTTATCTTACTGACACTGGTAGAGCATTCCACAGCCGTACTGTGTATGATTTGATCGCTACAGATTGTCTGAACTTTAAAAGAGACGTTGACCTCTGGGTTTGTTTCAGTGTTTCTTCTCAGAGTAGTCAGTTAAGAAATACTGGCCTCAGCTAGCTTATATTTAGGAAAAAAATGAGGTGTGAAAGTGTTATATCCTTTTTGCAAAATAAACATCATTATTTCATTAAACCCCAAATTTATATCAAATTACAGTGCAACGCGCAATCGTATAACATAGAATATTGATGAGAACCAGCCTGTAAAGGAAGCGGGATTCATTACAAAAAATACTGCCAATGATCACATCGACCCTCCCAAGCAATAACTTGGTAATTTATACTGTTATGTCAAATTAGGACTATCTATGGACTAGAATACACCTTAGCAATTTATTTCAAATTTTTCCTAATGATATTTACAAACATATTGTGACACACGTGTTTATTGTTGGGAATGTAGACGGAAATATATATCGGCAAATAACCTGTTATAGAACTTTACGAAAAAAAAAAATTATTTTGGTAAGTTGCGTTTACCGGGTTATTGGCGTTAATAATTTTCATGAAGTTTTTGGTAAACGTGAGTACGTAGTTTTTGTTAAATTCATTTTAATATTCGTATTCCGTAATACACAATATCAATGTTATTTAAGATTGGTATTGGCTCATTAATGTACGTAATATTTCAATGATTATGTTATTTATCAATACCGTCTCTAAAATTATTGGATAGTACTTACCACAATAACTCCGTAAAAGCACGTTATGTATCAGCCCTACGATAAAAAGTTAACACCGTAAAAGTTCATAATATAATGTTACGAAATATTTTATGTGATAAAATTACTGTAATAACCCCTTAAGTACCTACTAGTACTGTAATATTTTATGTACTTTTTTAAGTATTATTTATTTTCATAAATTACCTAGTTTTTAATAAAAGGAATTTCATTTTAATGTCACAGTCATATTCCGCGTAAAAATAGCTTTCATTTAATACACCAATGACTTCAATAGTCTTACTCGCTGAAAAGATATTGGATAAAATCAGTAAATCGTTTCTCCTGTAAAATTTTGTTTTTTCGATTACCGAGTTATTGCTTGGGGGGGTCGACATACTCTCACTGAAAGTAATAATCGAACGATTTACGGAATACGACCTCCCCTTGTACGTTGCTTTTACAGATTTGTCGAAAGCTTTTGATTCAATTTCACATGACTCTATATGGCGGGCTTTATACCAGTAAGGACTAGACCACGAGTACACTGAACTAATCAAATCTATTTACATGGAAAGCACAACAAAGTACGCCTAGACTCAAGAGGACCAACATTTGAAGTCAAGAGGGGGTAAAGCAAAGCGATCCGCTTTCCCCAAACCTTTTCATCGCAGTCCAAGAATCTATATTCCGAAACCTTGATTGGAGTGACATGTAAATAAGTATCAATGATAAAAAACTCTCACACCTTCGGTTTGCGGATGACATAGTACCTACTTCCGAAGAACCGTGCAAACTGAACGACATGATAGAGTCCCTTAGCCATCACAGAGATATCGTTTAGTTGGTCTGGGTGGGAAAATCATCAAATGATTCCTCCACTCCGCCCGCTGTAGGTGGTGCGGACTAAAAACTCAACCTGTACCTTCAGCTACCTTTGCGTTCCGGGGCAGAAGCTACAAATCAACTGGGACAAAACGGAAAGAATGACTTATCGCATCAGGCTCAAAAACTGAACACCCGACTGTCACAAAATTTCTGCTGTTTTCTGGGCAATTACTTGTAATAATATTCTCGCAATTAAAATTTTGCTGTAAGGCATCAGTTACAACGTGGTTAAAAAATTTGAACTACGACGCAACTGAAAATTTGCGACACCCCAACTTAAAACTCGCACATACACACAACACACACACAAACACATAAAAATTAGCATGCCTGTTTTGTTTTATTTATACTTTACTTTTTCTTTTTCGTATTTAATTGTAATGGTAGTAGATCTTCTCGAACTTAATGTTCAGAAAAAATTATCTACCTAACATGATTTCCCAGTTTTGTCAGCGGAGGGACCTGGTGACCTGTAATACAGGTATTGATATACCTACCATAGGCACCAGTCTCTTACAAATTGGTTAACTTAGCATTGTACGCAAACATCGTATGTTTGTTTACTTTATAAATTTGTAGAGAAAAATAAATGTATATATTATTATTATATAATTTCGCGAAGAAAGACCTATATGCATACAGTTTATAGTGAATATGTCGCAGACTGCACTACCTGGAACATCTGATTTCAATAAAAACCTGTACAGAAAAGAAATCGACCAAAGAATAAAAATACCTGGAATAAATACTGGACTATGAAGGAAATTTTTAAAGGTCCTATACCCTCAAAACTGAAAACAAAAGCGATGAATATCTGCCTAACACCGGTTCCTATCTAAGCATGCGAGACATGATGTCTCAAAAAATCACTCTTACATAAAACAAGAACCTGGCAAAGAGGAATAGAAAGGAGCTATATGAACATCAAATTTAAAGATAGTCAAAAGTTCACTCATAAGGGAAAAACAAAGACGAGAGATGCGTTCAAACAGGCCCTGCACTATAATGGAAATGGTCAGGTCATATTCAGCGAGCTATGGATGAAAGATGGTCACAAATAACTACAAATTCGTATCCAATACATAAAAAAGGAAGGGTAGACCATTCAAAAGATGGAGTGACGACATCGTTCAAACAGCTGGAAACTTATGGTCCAAACGGACAAAGGATAGAGCCACCTGGAACGGTTTAGACGAGGCTTTTACCGCAAAAGGTGGCCCTTACAACTAACAATACTAACCTTACTAACTAATAAAGACATATACAACATAGAAGATAAGAACTTGATACATATAAGGGATTAAACAAAGCTAATAAATAAATAATACATATAATATATATACAGTATGTTAGTTTAAACGAGGGACATATTCAAACCTACAATAGTGTATGCTTACATGATATTAATAAAAATATGAACAAATAAAAAATACTGATAAATAACAGACAGAACCATACCAAAAGTCCTCGGGGGGACTCCCGCGGGGGCGGAGTTTACACACGAGCTTCCTTTTTTGGCAGTATCAGGCCGTGTTTTGCCACGTGATTACTTTAGGTACTGTTTACAAGTTCATTCACCTGTTGCGGCTCAGTGTACAATTGTATTGTATTGGACATTTACGTCAAAAATTTAGGTTATAGGTTTTTCACATATTTGGGACGAGAATCGAATACTGAATACCCTCCCTCAATAAGTCCCTCGTTTAACCTAACACACTGTATATGTGTGATAACAATTTTATCAATTTGCGATTTATATTTTAGTCCAAGAGGTTTATATAGTACTAAATCAAAATAACCATGTAAACTTTCTTATGATAAATAATAAATAAACAAATAATGTCACTAAGTATTACTTGGACTTTAGCCGCTATTAACGCTCTCCTGGATTCAACCACAGATCTGGATTTGTGGATGAATGGAGGATGATAATGTCAAAATGTTTGAATTTTTGTGAGAAGAATACATGACTATATTAAATAAATTATATTAGAGAGTGTTATTGCTTCGGTTGTTCTATTTAAATAAATAATGGCATGTTATATTCATTATTATTGCATTCCTTCTCACCGCACCGGGTTTCTATCTAATTCTTACGCTATTTCTACTATTAAACTCTGGAATTTGCTACCCCTTGACATCAAGTAATAGAAGGCTGTGTCAAAATTTTCTTTTAAGCGCAAAATTAAAAAACCACTACTTAAGGGGCTGTTATTCTTAGTTTGGTCTTCGTCATAATTATTATGAGCTCTCTTATTCAGAAAGAATATTATAAAGCACCGTATCTATTAGTTTGTCATTTTAGCATATATGTGTATTTTATTAGTATTAATATATATTAGTATTATATTTATTAGTATTAAATATATTATTTCATTCCATTTTCTCGTACACCTACCACAGTGTGTTTTTTTAACCCAAAGGTTGACTGGTAGAGAATGCCTTGCTGCATTAAGTCCGCCCTTGTAACACAATTGTACATAAAGTTTAAATAAATAAATAATAAATACCTAAGTATATACTAAATTTATTTTGTATATTAGTTATGTAGTAATTATGTTTCATTCCTATGCTAAAGACCCTTCTCTAAACTATCTGATTGTGAATAAATATTAGGAGGATACTCCTTGAAAGTTAAAGAGAAAGTTTTGCATACTTGTACATACAACCCCAAAAAAACAGATTAGGTATAAATATTGTAAACTCGTAAATGAAAGCATTTTTCTATCTGTTACGCTTTCAAAACCCCACCAATTCTACAAAAGAAAAACATCATTTTATGCACAATCCTCTATGGACATACGCCATTTTGTTACCAAAGTCAATTCGTGCGCAAAAGTAGTATACCATTTCTTAAACCGGAATAAAATCTTTTTGAATCAAGAAAGTCTTATCCTTTTGCTTAAACTCTATGCACTTATTACCTTTTAGCGTTTTAACAGAATCGTGCAAAAGTAGTATACTATATTTTAGTGTGAAAGGGTAAAACGTCGGAAGTCTTCACAAAATAGCGTCACTTACGTCGTTGTGGATTTGCAACTCAACGTCGAGGACATAAAAATTCGTGAGCCGTAGTTTTAATATAGGTTGAACGAGTGAATTTGTACGAAGTTTGAATTATTTAAACATCTAGCTGTCGAATGAATGTTGTTTTTGCTAGTAACATAATACTGATCACGTTTTAAGGATCAGCAAGTGCTTTATTTATTTTTTTGATTTTAATGAGAATTGTGATATAATGACTTATGTGACGGAGGTAAATAATATTATTGTGTACACACATGCCAATCATTTCGCTTAAGATGTATGTTTTTTGTGTAACAAGACGTAGCATTGTACCATACTGTCAGTGGGAGCGACGGCTTATCTGACATCCTCAACCCAGTTACTGGGAAACACAATAATCCTTGTCAATACTGGTGTCATATTTTCTGGCTTATGGCAACTGCAGCGACTGTCAGATATACACAAATGACGGCTAAGAAAAAAAGCATAATGAATCATAAAGACTAATCTACATAATCCTCATAAACGATTGTGAAAATGTGAACTATGTAGGTTATTTTATTCGAGTTAAACATGATTGTCTGGCAGTTTGAGTGCTTTTTGCGACCTACCCAAATGTCCTTGCCTTGGTATTGTTCGTCAAGTCGTTAAGCTCCTTGTTATAAGTTGAGCTATACGTTATTTGACAAATGCTTGCACTGTATGGACATGCCCACTCAAATCTGTGAGCATCTTTCTTCAAAAGATCGCCTCAGACTGAAACCTACAAGGTTCCCATATAATTAAAACATTATAGATTGTAATGACTTCAAAAGAGACCTCTGAGTTTGTTTCGGCGTTTCTTCTCACGGTAGTCAGTTAGGAAACACCGGCCTCATCTAGTTAATATTTACGAAAAAAATGACGTGTAAAAGTGTTATTTAATAACCAATTTGCAAAATAAAGATCATTCATCATAAGGATCAGCGACCCAACTTGCTAAGTTAGAATAAGAATGTTGACATGTTAACCCATCCACGGCCAGACCTTGGTAAACGTTGCTTCAATCAACGTTCAACGTGATTTCTGAGACACGAAAGTATCCCGGCATTTTAAGTTGAGAGACAGTAGCAATAACATCCTAAGGGCGATTGCTTCCCATTTTGACTGTCCGATCAAACATAAATCGATGTACCTTTATAAGGGCAAGACTGGCAAAGTAATAATACATACGTCTTTTTTTTATTGATAATAGGTTCGCGTTTGACCACCATCTCACCTAGTGGTAAGTGATGATGTGGTCGATGATGAAGCACGCTTAACTAGAAGTAACTTTTAGGTATACAATTTTAGTTTAGAGACTGCTAAGTGATAATAATAAAATATTTATTTCAGAATCCATTAAGTAATATTATTTAATTTAATAAAATAATTCTAACTATGTGTAATTTAATCAATGGTCAAAATTGTACTAACATTGACGTTAGTTAATTTGTTACTAAAAAATATGGACGGTGATGTCTGAAATAAACGATTTATTTTTTATTTACTAAAGTAGTCAACACACACACAATAGAAGATTACATATAAATAATTAACAATAAAATAATTTAATAATTTAAAGATATGTACAAAAACGAAATGAATTAGAAACAAATCGTTATTCAAATGACATTAGTACAAGACATGATTCAAAGACAGAATTGCCTATTACTACGAGTATGTCAATTAATCAATTACATTAAAAAAAAATCGTACATACACTATGTCATCAATTACACAAACAAAAAGACATCGGTTACATTTCGGGGAGTTATTTTTTTAATTTTTTTTATTGATAATAGGTTCGCGTTTGACCAGCATCTCAGTGATGATGTGGTCGAAGATGGAGCACGCTTACCTAAAAGTAACCTATTCACTCTGTATGTAATGAATAAGTCTGCTCATATCAAATCTCATTAAAGTGTCGTAAGCTAATACTGACGATAGGTCATAGGGTCAGCCTAGGTTATAAGTCGGCCTAGGAAATCACTAGAAACGTGATTAAAATACTAGGTTTAGTACATACTGGTACAGGCTTGACTTATTGTGATTTTTAACCGACTTCTAAAAAAGGAGGAGGTTCTCAATTCGGATGTTTGTTTGTATTTTTTTATGTTTGTTCGGGCATAGCTCCGTCGCTTGTCAACCGAATTGAAAAATTCTTTTTTTGTTGAAAAGGGTACCCATGAAAATTTTATCGAAATCGGACAAGCCGTTTCTGAAAAATCAACAAAAGTGAAAATAAAATATTTATGTTGATGATCTTTTCGTCTACTCTGCATTGCGTTTTTTGTTCGCGCGTAACTCCGTCATTTACGAACCGATTTGGAAAATTCACTGACCCACTAAAAAGCGCGAAAATAAAAACTTTTTTGCAAAAAATAGAACCGACTTCCATATCAAAACACTACAAAGCCAAAATAATTTTAATTTCGGAAGGCGGTGTGGAAAAAAAGAAAATAAAAAACCAATAACACCGACTACCGAAATTAAAATTATTTTTGGCTTTGTAGTGTTTTGATATGGAAGTCGGTTTTATTTTTTGCAAAAAAGTTTTTTATAATCATAGTTTAGTTTCGAGTATCTCGTGGCTTCAGGTCGATCTACAAGGCCTGCCTAGGTTGGTTTGTAGATGGGTAATCATGTTAACATTTTTTTTTATATATGTTCGCATTTGTCCACCATCTCACCTGATGTTAAGTGATGATGTGGTCGAAGATGGAGCACGCTTACCTAAAAGTAACCTATTCACTCTTGACATAAAGACTCAACATATCGAAATTCTATATACAACGTGTAACGGAAACCCCATATCTATCCAAAAGGGCTGAAGACAACATCTGGTATGGAGTCTCTATGCACAGTTTCAGCACAAAATAACTGACTCAAAGAATTGATACCAAATTATTGGTTTCATTTATATCTCTTGAATACCAATCATAACAAACGTGTTACAGCACTACGAGGGTCAATAACTTTCCACGTCACTTGCCAATAACACGATAATTCTTTTCGTTCTTCTTAATTTGAAAAATTCGGTCTCTGCTATTGTGTATTGGAATTTGTAATAAGTTCTACACACGTAGACTTAGGATTACAAAACCCTTGCCATATCGTTTGTTATCATCCAAAGAAGCCATGCACGTGGTATGTATATACCCTTTAAATTACACGTTGTATATAGAAATAGGGTTGCCATCCATCCGGGTTTTCCCGGATTTGTCCTAGTTTTGAGAGCGTCCGGGGGCGGCCGGGGGGACTTCCCAATAAGCGTCCGGGTAAAACCCGGACACACATTGGTCTGACGGGTACCAAAAATCACGATCTCTATTATTATTTTCCTATGGTATTTCGTCTCATTGTTTAATGAAATAATGATGTTTATTTTGCAAATGGGTTATAAATAACACTTTTAAACGTCATTTTTTTTTTCGTAAATGTAAACTAGATGAGGCCAGTGTTTCCTAACTGACTACCCTGAGAAGAATGTTTATGTTACGTCGATTAAATGAAAAGGAAGACTGTTATTAAAATGTTCTAAAGCTAGACAATGTTATAAGAAAATAAAAACCATAATTAAACATCGTTGTTTTTAGTTTCAAGTTCAAAAATGTATTTTTCTACGGTGTCCGGGAAAAAACTGTGATTCTACCCAAATGTCCGGGCTTTATAAGTTTTTGTCTGGGGCCGGCAAATTTGGTGATGGCAACCCTACCCTGAAAGCATCTACGCCGTTGGTCATGGCTGTCATTTATTCATCTTTAAATGTAGATAAACGATCTTTATTTTGCAAATTGGTTTTTAAATACTTTTATACTACACCTGCTTGGAAAGTACCTTGATACTTTATCAAATTTATGGTAGAAAGTACGTCATTGCATATCGAACAAATATGCGGGGAGAAAACGCATCTGAGCGGGAGAGAAAAGTGTATGAAAATCCATTTCTTACCTGGCTTTTCTTTTTTAATTTTGGGTAAGACTATGCGCCGGTAACCTAAATATCAAAAGCCAAAACGTTTTTACAGTGAGTTTTTATCTCCAAGTTCGCAAAATGACACTGGCCACTAGCTGTGTGTTGGATGGTGTCGGGCTGGCAGTGCGACCCTGCGGCGGCAGGATAAACTATTTGAAAAAAGAACATGTGAAAATTGCAGACGCCATTGGCACCATTTTCAATTTGTGTGTTGTTTGAGGATTCAGTTTTCGTAGAAAGTAAAATAAAACTATCAAAATGATAAGTAGTGATAGTGATGATGAAGATTTTTTAACTCCGCCGCAGTTGGAACTTGGAATCGTCCGCTGTTGCAGAAGGTTACATAGAGAATTCCGTAGAAAACAAAACACGAATAAATAACCAAATATCGGGATCGATTAATGTGCATCAAGACTCATCTCCTCAACCATCAACGAGCGCGGCGATGCCAAATGCCTCTCAGCAGCCAGTTGCCCCTTTGGCACCACAGCCTTCTACGAGCGCAGTGCCAATAGCACAGCCAGTTATTCCTCCTACATTGTCGCAAACATCTCAAACAAACATTAATGGAAAAAGTGTTACATTAAGCTTCACTAACTGCAACAATTTAATATAAATTTCAATTAGTAAAGATTTAGTTTTTTATTTTCCTCGTAGGTGTAGTATAAAGCACTATGTATCACTCGAGAGAAAGTGCGATTCCCGATCTCGGATGTTTTAAAGCCCTCGCCTAAGGCTCGGGCTTCAAACGACACCCTCGACGGTAATCGGTCACTTTCTCCTCTCGGTGCACAATGTACTATTACATGTCATTTTTTTGGTAAATTTAAACTAGATGAGGCCGGTGTTTCCTAACTGACTACCCTGTGAAGAAACACCGATACAAACTCAGGGGTCCATCTTTTTTAAAGTCCATACAATATATCCATCCATACATGTTATATATACTGGTTAAAAATATATGGGAAGCTTGTAGGTTACCGTCTGAGGTGATCTTTTGAGGAAAGATGCTCACAGATTTGAGTGGGCCTGTCCATACAGTGCAAGCATTTGTCAGATAACGTATAGCTCAACTTAAAACAAGGAGCTTAACGATTTGACGAACAAGATCAAGGTAAGGACTTTTGTGTAGGCCGTAAATAGCACTCAAACCGCCAGACAATCTGAAAATCTGAAAATGTTTAACTCGAACTCTTTGACAGTCGTTACGGATAAGTAGAAGCCCGAAAATCTAACACTGGTCTTACCAAGGGGAATCATGTTACCCAGTTACTGGGTTGTGGACTGTGGAGGTCAGATAGTCAGTCGTTCCATGTAAAACACTAATACTATTCTTTTAGTACTAACAATTCTGGCAAAGAAATTTTATGTGTTAAACTGCTAAACTGCAAAGATTTAGAATATGTTCTATCTATACAACGTGTAATTTAAAGGGTATATACATACCAAGTGCACGGCTTCTTTGGATGATAATAAACGACATGGCAAGGGTTTTATAATCCTATGTGTACATGTGCGGAGCTTATTAGAAATTTCAATACATTGATAACAGAGACCGAATTTTTCAAATTAAGAAGAACGAAGAGAATTATCGTTTTATTGGCAAGTGACGTGGAAAGTGATGTATAGTGAGATGCATAGTGCTGTGACACGTTTGTTATTATTGGTATTCAAGAAACATATGAAACCGATAATTTGGGTTCAATTCTGTGAGTCACTTATTTAGAGCTGAAACTTTACATAGAGTCTCCATACCAGATGTTGTCTTCAGTCCTTTTGGATAGATATGGGGTTTTCGTTACACGTTGTATACTGTCCATCTTCCGTACGAACACAATTGGCTGACTGGGATACACTTTTCTCAACTTTTATCTCGAAAACAATAATTCCTGGCGACTTCAATGGCCACCACGCTAATTGGTCGGTCAGAACCGATACGAGAGGCAGTCAGATTATGAACTCAGCGCTTGACAATGATTTTATTTCACTTAATAGTGGTGTGTCCACACGAGTTAAGTTAGTGAACGGAATGTTACAACAAACCTCGCCTGACATTTCCTTTGCCTCCTCAGACATAGCTATCAAGTTTATATGGCAGGTGTCTAGTGAAAACTTGGGAAGTGATAACTTGATAATTAAAATGTCGATTCAAATAGTTAATGACTTTAGTTTAATTATAAAACGAAACCTAAAAAAAGCAGATTGGGCTGGATATTACCAAACTATCGCCGATAATCGTATTGTATATATTGACGGGTTGGATAGGATTCAAAATATGTATGATGATTTTGTTAATGACATTAATAATGCGGCGGATAAACATATTCCCTACATTAAATATTGTAATAAACCGGCTGAAAACTTTATCCCAAAGGAATATTGGAATCCCCAATTATCGAAAATAGTGACACAGCGTAGACTAGCTTTGACCATCTTTCGTCGTAACCCCACACCAGAAAATTTAACAACTTTAGAGAAACTAACTAGAAATTCACAAGACTTAATACGCAAAGAAAAATTTCTAAGCTGGCAGAAATTCTGTAACTCTATTGATGAATCAACGTCAGCCTCTGATCTTTGGCGTCGCATGAGATGGATGAAGGGTTTTAGGCAAAATAAAATGTATTGTTCTCTTGAAAACCAAAGCGAGTTGCTTTGTTCACTTACTCCGGATTATGTCAGAAATGTGATGCCGTCTTTTGAATCTAGAAATTCAACCTTAGAAGCGGACTTCTTCATGCAAGAACTTAAAAGCTGTTTAAGAAAGAAGGACACAGCGCCAGGTGAGGATGGCATAACTTATTCAATGATCTATCACTTACCTGACACAGCTAAAGATTTCATGCTTAGATTATATCATAATATTTTTAAATATGGCATTATTCCTGGACAGTGGCGAAACATACAGGTAATTCCCATTCCATAGGTTAATTCAGCTTCTCATGGTGAACCTAAATTAAGGCCTATATCCTTACTATCTTGTCTGTCTAAAATTTTTCATTTATTAATATTTAGACGTGTAGCGTGGTACATTGAAAATACTAAAGTTCTCTCCCCGCATACAGTAGGTTTTAGAAAATCACAGTCCTGTTTAGACTCCTTAGCTCGTTTGGTCTCACACATTCAAATAGGTTTTTCTAAGAATATTCCAACGTTAGCTTATTTTATAGATATTGAGAGCGCCTACAATAACGTATCTATTGATGTAGCTATGAAAATATTGGATAATATTCAAATAGGAACTAAAATTTGTACATATCTTTGGTCCTTTTTAAGTGAAAGATACCTGAATATCAAATCGGACACTGGCAAAACTATACTCTCCAGATGTACCAATAAAGGCCTTGCACAAGGAGACCCTTTATCCCCGCTGCTTTTTAATTTAATAACACACAAAATATGTATCCAAACACAACACATATTACTATCGCAGTATGCCGACGATTTTGTTTTATTTGTTAGTGATAAAGATATTCAAAGTGGTGAAATACGTATTCAACAAGCGCTCGACCAAGGAACTTGTACCTAAACTGGAATGCGGACGCGAAGCTCAAATCCGTTCCGAAGAGTATACCCTCGAAGGACCTAGCTATCTCTTTCTAGTAGTGTGGATATCAATTCGCGATAAACGTAAGGACAATTTTATTTGATGCAATATTTGCAGGTTTTTTTAGACACTTATTATTAACCTTACAAATGATGTATTTCTGTTACCGCTATAACAAAAAATACTAAAAATTAATTAAAATAAATATTTAAGGGAGACTCCCATACAACAGTTGTGATTTTTTTTGGCGCTTTTTAGAGGTAATGGTTCCGTACCATTCATTACCTACCTATAAAAATACCCTTCATGTGCGAGTCCGACTCGTACTTGGCCAGTTTTTTTCTTAACAACGTATTAAATAGAAAGAAAGAAATAAATTCAATTATAAATACAAAGGTCTGTATCGGTCTGTTACGCTTTCACGGTTAAATCACAGAGCCGCTTTCGAAAAAATTTGGCATGGAGATAGTTTAAAACCCTGGGAACTATATAGGGTTCTTTCTATCTCAGATTTTTGAACAGTTGCTCGGTAGCGCGATATAACAGAATTCTACGTGGGCGAAAAGCTAGTTCTCAATATATATATCTGAGGAACTTATATTGAGCGCGCTAATTTCTATAATAAACCCTTCCTTATGCGGGCTAAATGCAAAATTGGTTTTGCAAACTTTATTGCGTTGAATTATAAACTTTCAAAGTGGTTAAGACCCGTGATACAAATACAATTATTGCAGATACAGAATTAATAACAGAATCACCAGCTGGCAATTCTTCGAAGGCTTGGCCTTGATAGGCAGTGGTATAGACGTCCAAACAAACGTGCATTAATTGGTAATCTATGTTTATTCGACACTTGTACGGTTAGAGCCAGTAGACTAAAATAAAATGATGCAATGTTTATATATAATTAAAACTACTAAAACCCTTCATGAAAGACGATGATTATAAATAGAAAGAATAACAGAAGAGATATAATTTATTTCTGTATATATTTATTTAGGTTAACCTACAATTGTTTACACTATACATTTGTATGAAACAGTCATATTACATTTATAAGTGTAAAAATTAATTACAGGCTAACACCACATGTGCTATTTAAGGTTAGAAATCAATATTATTAACATACATAATTCTAAACATAAAGGAGGCAGATCGAATGATAATTATAAGGTTATTATTATTAGGTTGGTTCTATATTTTCTAGTTCCTCATATGTTGCAGCTGCAGGTTTGTTACAAGATTGGCTTGACACACAACCCTAAAAATGTATTACACTATTATTAGTTAAAAGTATGGAAATAATCTTTAAATTATGAATTACTAGCTTCTGCCCGCAACTTCGTCCGCGTAGAAGTCGAAAATATTCCACGGGATCCCGTCCCCGACTTGCTTGACAAAGATTATATTAGCTCGGCTAATATGCATGATATAAAGATAATTTATAGCCTATAGCACTCAGGGATAATGCAGCTACATGTAAGCGAAAGAATTTTCAAAATCGGTTCGGTAGTTTCAGAGATTACCCCATACATACAAACTTACAAATTTTACCTCTTTATAATATTAGTATAGATTATTATTTGTCGACATTAACTAACTGCAGTGGATAAAAGTTAAGTAATTAAGTTATAAGTAATTATTAATATAATAAACCACACTTGTAAGCAAGTTTGCGTAGCTGAGTTTTTGGCCAAAATGATATAAAATATTTTTGCCATCAATTTGCTAAGCAAAAGTAAATAAAACAACTAAAATGTCGACTTTTATGCTCATTAATTTGACTCCTTTCATAACTTTCACTTACCAGATCTTTGAATGTGCCCAGTACAGGTTGTATATTCTTTTCTTTAGTGGGTTTTAATATTATAGTACTTAAAACATTTATTTGTTTCGCTGACAGGAATCTAAAATAATAATAGATTGATGAGAACAAAATTGTAGTATTTATGGTTAAGATAGATTCAAAATGAAAATTCATCTTGCTATGCTCATATTCTACATATTTCGAAACGGTGATCTTCATGTCATTTGTAAAGATTGATAACTTACTTTAGGGAAAATGGACGGAATTGCATCATTTGATCTTGTTTCGAAATGCAATATTACTTCGGGCTTGAAATGGCGGTTACAAATTTTGGAACCGTTTCTGACCCTTTTCTGTGTAGGACACTGAGCCACCGGACTCGAAGATCATCATTTTTAGGAAAGCTTAAAATAACAAAAAATAATATATAATGAGAAGAAAGAAAAATAATAAATAAGAAGAATAAAGAGAAGAACATCCACTTTTACATTGAAAACATAGTCACCCTAAATGCAATTTGTAAACAAAGTCACAAAACTTACTTAAAAAAGGAAATTCCAGACCCGGGGTACCCTTTTCACTCTTGCAATTAACCACGTTCTTACCATGGTTACAATAACTTGCACTTTAATATTACGAAAACTCACAAAATTAAATATAATTCAAATTTACAAACATACAGATGTCAAGTAAACGTCAGTCGGCAACGTAGTAATTGCCAGGTATATTATAATATATCACTACTAATTCTTGCAAATTCCATTTTTTTTTTGGTTTAAACATCTTGTGTTTGCATGGTAAAATAACTTTAATTTTCATTAATATGCATACAGTAATAATGGTAATTCATTTTAAAGATAGAATTCCAAAGAAGTTTAAAACTAGGTGTTATTACTACAACAGACAGGTCGAAAAAATTACCATTGAAATAAATATTTTTAATCTGACACACAGAAGAAAGGGACACAGTCCACACACGGCACTGTCTCGCTCGGAACGAATAGTTCCTTCAGTTTTATACGTGCAAGTTTATACTCTATTGTTTAACAGCTAAGAAAGACTTTCTGTATTCTTTGAGTCATTCGTAAGCAATCCAGTTAGTAGGTAGAAGATCCTTGCGCTCGACTCAGTAATTATTTTGTTGCAGGAATTAGGTTTAGTTTTATCTGCAAGCAAATCTCACTATTGTCTCTTTAGTAAGGGCCAAAGGAGATTTTTTCCTACCCTAAAAGCAAACGGCCAGTTATTAGCAAGATCGGATTGTGTAAAATATTTGGAGATTTGGTTGGATAGGAACTTGCGCTGGGGAAAACATGTAAAATAAATTATAGATAAATGTTCTAAATTTTTAAATATTTTGAAAGTATTGGCTGGTAGTAGTTGGGGTGTACATATTAAACATTTACGTAGGTTGTATATCTCATTAGTAAGAAGTAGACTCGACTACGGTAGCTTCATTTATGATTGTGGCGCTAAGATTCACACTAACAAATTAGATAAAATTCAAAATCAAGCTTTGCGAATCACGGGAGGATTTGTTAAAAGTACCCCTATCCATGTTATGGAGTGTGAGTTAAATATAATGCCCTTATTTTTAAGAAGACAGTACCTAGCCTATAAATTTATGTTTAAAAGTGTGTCCTGGTCTAACAACACAACTGTTGATATGATATCTGATTTGAGCGAGCTGTGTCATAAAGAATACTGGAAGAACAAAAAAAAGCCATTACTCGTCGAATCGGTTAATGTTATAAAAACGTTTCAAGTTTCCTCATCAGATACGCTTAAGATGTTTAGTTTAGAAATCTGGATGTCAGCAATTGAATTATAGGAGCATATTAAAAGTAATCTAGAATGTGTAATAGGTAGTAAAAATTCATGTGAACCGAATGTTCTATTAAATAATGTTATACAAGAACTTAATACAAAATACAGTGGTTGGCATAAGTTCTATACGGATGGGTCGAAAAGTGCGGTTGGACAGGGGTTGGGTATTTCTATCAAAATTTTAATGTTAAAACTGGTTTCAAAATAAATGCTTGTGTATCAATCATGACGCTGGAACTTATTGCAATCTTTCAAGCCATGTCATATGCAAATGAACGAAGATTAAATAAAAAAATTATTTTTACCGACAGCAAAAGTGCTTTGCAACACGTGGCTCGATGTGCCTCTGCTATCAGAGGTGTATCGATAGCCTACGATATTATTAGTATCATTCATAAATTTAATAAAAATAGCATTGAATTTAAGTTGCAATGGGTTCCAGCTCATATTGGTGTAAAGGGTAACGAGGAGGCTGATCGAATATCTAAATTAGCAGCAGTTGGAGGAAATGAGATTAGTTTTTTGCCGGACTACTCAGATTTGATACCTAAATTTAAAATAAAGTGTTACGAGTTCTGGAAAAATCATTTTGATCAAAAATCGGAAACAAAAGGAATTTGGTATAAAACTATTCAGCATGAGCCTCCTCGTTATCTTTGGTTTGATGACAGTCAACTAAGCAGATTTCATATTAAAATAGCACTAAGACTCCGATCGGGACACTACCCATCGGCAAAGTTTGCGTTCTTGATGAAAAAAGTCGAATCTCCAAACTGTGTTACTTGTAATGAAATCGAGGACGTACAACATTTGTTGATGGGTTTTGTTAAAAATAACATTGACAGAGAAAAATTGATAAGAGAGTATGGCTTAAACAGGCTAGATATTGGCTTGATACAGACGATCCTAGCATACCCTAAGTCTGATCTAGCAAAAATACTTTGTAGGCTGACAGTAATATCAGATCCATAGTTAATGTAATATCTATTTATTGTGTTAAAAGTATTGTGAAGTTTGTGTATATTGTTTATAAGGTACAATGGGGTTGACGTATCCTTGTGGATAAAAACCCCTAAATAAATAAAGATTAAAAAAAACCCCCAACATTGTTGAAAAAATTTGCCAAGTGCGAGTCAGACTAGCCTATGAAGTGTTCGGTAATAACTATAATAATATAATATAATATGTATATTTATTTGTCGAAAAATAAAACCTTACAAATTTCTTAAAACTAGCTTATTTACATTTTTTACAACCACGCCAAATAACTTTTTTTTTCATAGTGTTTGTATGAATTACAAAGTTGTATTTACAGTTTTAGAAAATATGCTGTATCTCAAAAACTGCTGACCCGATCTCGTTCAAACCAATTTTGAACGAGAAGTTAGAGGGTGTCATCCACGGCCTCTTTTTTCCTCTTCTATTGTCATTACCCCCTTTGTCATGTGGTTATCCTCTCGTCTTATTACATGCCCATACCAGCGTAATCGGTTTTCTCTCAACTTATCGTTAATCGGGACAATTTTAAAAGTTCCTCTGATGTACTCATTTCTAACTTTGTCCATTCTTGTTACTACTCCCGACCAGCGTAACATTTAATTAATAATCAGTTATATTAATGGTAGATTATATTTATTTCTATACACAGTATAAAACCTAACGATTAGTGACAAATACAAATATAAAATACAGAGGAATTGGTTTTACAGTCACATTACAGATCGCCGCTGGCATCTTAGCTAGATTACTAAATAATCTGTGTTAAAGACACTGGCATCTTTAACACAGATTACTAAGAAAATTTTGTGTGTTACGCAGTAATGCCGAGATCGTATTAACAAAGATAAAATGAAGAAAATTAAAAACGAAAACATTCCATACTCTTCTATAAAGTGTAACCTGTGTGTGAGTGAATGGGAGTGATGGACGGGTGTGTTCAATAGATGTCTATTGGAGAGTTGTACGAGTAATTGAGTGATATTGGCAGATTATAAACAGGCAGCTGTTTGTTCAATGTATTATGCAAGATAGTTATCAAGAAATAATTAAATCTGTTTGAGAGCCTGAAATTACTTTTCTTAGTTACACAAATAACAGTATTATGTACACATCAGTTATCTTGTAAATTTGATCTAGGTGAGGCCCGTGTTTCCTAACTGACTACGTTGAGAAAAACCCTCAAACAAACTCAGAGGTCAACGTCTCTTTAGAAGTCCAGTAGATACTGCTCAAATCATTTGAGAATCGTAGTTTTATGTCTCTAGTGCTGTTTTAAGGAAAGATCCACTAATTTGTCTTGTGCACTTGTCTAAAGAATGCAAGCATTTGTCAAGTTATAACTTGAGCTACCTACGCGATACGAGTAAGTGGGTAGGTAGCTCAAGTTAGAACTTTAAGAAGATCGACAGATTTATCAAACAATACCAAACAAAAGGGTAGGCCACATAAATACCTACCTCAAAGAGACAGACAGTACGATAATACTCATAATGATACTTATTCAAATTCTAGCAATTGACAACTTCCACTTCAGCGGTCTTTTGAGAAAATAACCGCCCAGATTTGAGTGAACTTGTCCAGTCAGTGTAAGCTTTTGTCAACACTCGATTCTCGAAGTGTGTGCTGAAAAAAGCTTACATTATTCCAAAATCAGCACAATATAAGTATATAGTAGCAATTAAACAAATCGCTAGTAAATAGAGTCGATGTGACTGAGAACAGTCGACTTAATAATTATTTGCAATTTACAAAACAATTAAACTCTTACATGCCGAAAACTGATAAAAATATCACTTTCTCTCTATCTCTCTCTCACTCTCTTTAATGTCTAATTTTCTCATATTGTAATTATCCCTTTTAAATGCTGCCATTGCCACTGTAACAACTCGTTTTGTGGATATTATGTACTAACCCTAGACTAAGCATTATACTAACACTTCTATGTCTTTTGAATCTGAACTAATGAATTTGAATTAAACTTTAATTCTCAGAATGTACTTACAATATACCATTCGCTCTAGTTCATTTTATTCCTTTATGTTTCGTACGCATTAAGACAAGAATGCGCCGTCTCGGCAACGCATGTGTCCTCAGTAATTGATTTAACATAGTAAATAAATCACTATTTTACAATAAGCACCATATATTTATTCGTAGACAATTCGTTTACAGATAAATTTTTCGCTTACATAGTTATTTACAAATAGTCGAATACAATTATATTTAGATACTAGCTTTTGCCCGCGACTTCGTCCGCGTGGAATAGTTACTTTGGGCTAACGTTAAATTTAACCCCGATTTTGAAGCATTCTTCATTGGCGCTCCGCTCCTATTGGCCTTAGCGTAATGATATATAGCCTATAGCTTTTCTCTATAAATTGACTATTTAATAAAAAATAATTTTTCAATTCGAACCAGTAGTTCCTGAGGTTATCGCGTTCCAACAAACAAACAAACTCTTCAGCCTTATATTATTTGTATAGATAGCTGTTGCCCGCGACTTCGTCCAGGTTTCCGTCGCTTTTCTTAAAAAAAAAGTAGCCTATGTCCTTCCTCACGTTTCAGTGATTTTGATGTAACAGACAGATTAACTTTCGTAATTTAGTAGGGAAATATAATATGTCAATCTATAATACTGTTGAAAAGTATAGCAATACCGAACCGCACAATATTATTGTTAATAGCTGTGCCCGCGACTCCGTCAGCGTGTAACTCCTTGTGTGTTATTAAGTTAATGTATTGGTAATATTGTTTAGATCACGTTCACATGAGGCTTAAGTACCTATAGAACGAAAATACTTCAGCGCAAAGCTTCCGGGTAAACTATGTTGAAAGTTGACCCGTCCGGCACGTGAACATTAAGATTTCTAGAACTGCTAACCCGGGAAAGAGCGACGTACAACTGACCATGCGAGAAACAACTGACACCGAGATCTACTCCAGCAACACGAAAAGTCTGCCCTTGAGTCTTATTAATTGTCATCGCATAACACACCGATACTGGGAATTGCGTTCTTTTAAATTGGAATGGAAAATTATTTGGTATTATGGGAATTCTGGGAATAAAGACGGTTTCTCCTGCACCGCAACCTGTTAAAATTTGAGCCTCGATTATATTTTGTTGCAACTGGGTTACTTTTAGCCGAGTTCCATTGCAAAGTTGTGGTGGTTTTAAATTTCGGAGCAGAATAATAATCAGAAAGCTTCGAACTGCTAAGCTATCGGGAGTTACACGTGTTATTGTGAGTCAACCATAAAAGATAGATATATGCTGTCGTGGGATATTTTTTATATAATTTTAAGGAGAACATTTCCGTCATAAATGATTTCTGTGTAGCTTTAACCATTAAGGTTGCACTCGCGACGGAAGCTTAAAAAATGGAGAAACTTCTCCCGTTTTCCCAACATTTCCCTTCACTGCTCTGCTCCTATTGATTGGAGCGTGATGAAAAGTATACTATAACCAGCTCAGGAGTATGAAAAATAATTGTACCAAGTTTCGTTAAAATCCGTCGAGTAGTTTTTGTTTCTATAACGGTTATACAGACAGACAGACAGACAGACAGATAAAAATTTTACTGATTGCATTTTTGGCATCAGTATCGATCCCTAATCACCCCCTGATAGTTATTTTGCAAATATATTTCATGTACAGAATTGACCTCTCTACAGATTTATTATATGTATAGACAAAGTATACAGATCTCCGACTAATTATTCCGCTCATATTAATCGTCCTCATCATCTCTACCATCGAAATTCCTTCAAAATAAAACAAGGCTGCATTGTATCCACAGCTACTTGGGCTTCGTACTGACGGCCGTGTCCGCATGTCATAACCCTCGCTCATTTATTTTACCGTACGTTTCGTTCGGAATAATTTTAGAAATATATCACACGAGTAGTAGTCGCGCGGGGCCTCACTCCCGCGGACTTCACTACGACAGAAACACAATCCTCCCTTCCACAACCTTCCTCAAGCTACTGTCACACCAACCATCAGCCAATTCCACCCAGGACTTTCGAAAATTAGCGCGCTCAAACCAACAATCAAACCTTTCCGCTTCATAATACTAGTACAGATAAGGACTTAGATATTTGACTACTTACTAACTTTTGGGATTTAACTTACCTCTCAACGCAAACCAAGTCTTATCCTATACATATTCAACGATTTTGTTCTATATTACAATCTGCCTTTTCTCATTTTATTTAAACCTCCTGTGCCAAATTAATCCAAAGGTTGCCTATAAAAGATCGCATTTAGCGACAAGACCGCCCATCGCATCACCATTAATTTGTAGTTGTTAAATCCCTATCTGTTTGTTTTATGGGACACAATAATAATAATAAAATGTTTATTCAAAATCATAAGGTAAATAATAAATACAATTTCGCTTAAATCTACATTATGTTCACACATGTTATGTGCCTGAACTAGGTAATCCTTTGTTTCAGGTGAGAAAGAGTATATCTATATATCTATATACAACGGGGTTCATGATGTCTTCCAACTAGTCGTTTTTGTAGAATTGAAACCAAATAATAATTCACAAGGGTTTCTTTCTTGGTACTCTCTACTCTATCATTTTGTATTGATACCTACTTAAGTCATAATAACATAGTCATCAATCAGTCATCATCCCATAATTTGATATCCATTTTTAACCGACTTCTAAAAAAGGAGGAGGTTCTCAATTCGGATGTTTGTATTTTTTTTTTATGTTTGTCCACGCGTAACTCCGTCGCTTGCCAACCAATTTGAAAAATTCTTATCTTGTTAGAAAGGGTATAGTTCCCAAATGGTCCCATGAAAATTTTATCGATCTCGGACAAGCCTTTTCTGAAAAATCAACAAAAGTCTAAAAAAATATTTACGTTGATGATCTTTTCGTTTACTCTGCATTGCGTTTTTTGTTTGCGCATTACTCCGTCATTTACGAACCGATTTGGAAAATTCGCTGACCCACTAAAAACACGAAAATAAAAACTTTTTTGCAAAAAATAAAACCGACTTCCATATCAAAACACTACAAAGCCAGAAATAATTTTAATTTCGGAAGGCGGTGTGAAAAAAAAAGAAAATACAAAACCAATAACACCGACTACCGAAATTAAAATTATTTCTGGCTTTGTAGTGTTTTGATATGGAAGTCGGTTTTATACTAAACGTACTGCCTATCCGATTTTAAAAATTCCTTCACCAGTAGAGTGCTACGCTATCAATGAGCGACCTACATACATATATTTAGCGGTAAAACCATCTCTTTTATAAATAGGTAAACTAGCCTATTTAAGCCTTCACAAACGTTTAAAACGAAACGGGGACCGCATGTCACTATCATTATCTTGAACTATGTTAATTACAAATAATCGACCAATATAAATAACTCCCTCCGAATAAATAACTATCTATACCACTTGCGAATTAGATATTATGGGGCCTTTGGAAAAACTTACAATTTTATTTAATAGCTATTGTAAAACTATGTTTGTTTTTGAGTTCCTCACCACACTAATGTACCTATTAGCGGAAATAAAAGACATTTGAGAGCAACCAAGAACTTCTGAAGATAGGTACTAAATAATTATTATTAGTTTTACACATAATGCAGACTTTGGAATACGAACATTATTTTCAACATACTAGACGAACTTTAGAAGAATCTATTTTTGTTTTATATTAATTACCGTAAAATGGGGCTAATTAAAACACTTTTTTCGTAAAACAGGTATTTATAAAAATTGTAATAACTCAAATGATATGGAATAATTTTTTTTTTAGTAGATTACACAATAAACTATAAATAGTAACGATCGTAGTATAACTTCTGTTAATAGATTTGAAGATATATTACTTTACCGTTGCTATTCCAAATATCGTATCAATGGGGTTATTTGTAATCTCACTTTTTTGCGTTGGTTTTTCTTAATTTTTTTAGCTGTGTCAAATAAAAGTCAGTAAGCTGTATTTGGAAAAGTTAAAGGGTGAGAAGTAGCCTTCATTTCACCTTAATTTCACTCTCTATATGCTAGAGACAAGCCAAAAATTACAACTGAACTTTTATTCACTAAGAGATCTAGTGCTTCTTTAGGGTTATTTGGAATGTAATGTTAATATATCAAAGGTATTCTTAATGAAAGTGAAGCTATATTTGGAATATTTAAGGGCAAGCATGATCTATCTATGTAAATAAATTTGAACCGCTAAATGTGTTGCTAAGCGCAAAACTCGAGAACGGCTGAACCGATTTCGCAATTTTATTTGTCTTCAATTAGTTCCTCTGAAATAAAATTTGTGTGTGGCAATCGAGATTTTGCTCGCTCAGAATTAACAGGCTATAAGCCGCATTTGTTAAACCCGGCAATTATATTGTTGGATTCTGAACCCTTTTCTCTCATTTTATTCTGCAATCTATACAATAACATAGAAAATTAACTTTTTACTAAAGTTTTATTTTTTAAGTCCTTCAGTCCTCTTCTAGTGTGTCAATACATCGCGACAATATTTTTTTAAAGGCGCGTAAAATGCAACATCTAACGGCTGGAGTAAATGAGTGGTTTTAGGAGGTAAGCAAACGAATATAATATTAAGCTCCTGACAAGTTTTTAATATGAATTCGGAAAAGTGTGAAGATAAATTTTCACCAATTATCAATTTTCGGCCAGTTTTTGTTCATGCACGCAGAGTCGAACCAACGACTTTTCGTTGTTTTTGTTTGTTTTAAAGTTGATATCTGTAGCAAATAAATAACCTTTATAAATAAAAATAAAAAAATCCTTTGTAATTACGGCGCATTTTTCCATTAAATAAATTCGTAAATAAATATAAGTACTTATAACGAAAAGAAGAGGAATCTAAAGAATAACTATTGATCATTCAGGTGCGACAATCAACCATGCAGGAAATGTTCTTTAATTTTATACAGTGCAGTTTAGGTAAATTATTTTGTGAGTATGCGGAGAAATATCTTGCCCTTAACATGCTCAAAATGCGCAATTGGGACTATTTGGAACTATGATTAAATTCCTTGGTAATGTATAACATGCTTTAAAGGGGCTATTTGAAATTTCGTTCCAATTAACCCCAAAACAGAAACCAAATAGCCCCATTTAGAAAAATCTAAATATATGCCAGCTCGAAAAAGGTAGAAACTAGCAAATAGAAACATTGAAAAGCGCATAAAACACACTATTACTTAGTTTATTCAATTTCTTACATACCTGTCTAGATTTTGTGTATCAGACGAAAGTTATCCAGGCACGAAATATGCCAAAAATACAACACTTTTTAAAATTACGATTTGAACCACTTAGAAAGCCGTTATGTGTCAAAATTCCTTTGTGACAATGACATTAGTTGTCACTGTATTGCCAAATGGTAAAATATAATTCCTACTGTTCTCAGATATAAATATCCACACGATCAAAACTTTTTTTTCGTAAATTTCAAATAGCCTCGTGAGTTCTAAATAACCGCATCTTTTTTTTTTTTTTTTTTTAACGTGGTAAAATTATCAAATAAGTCCTCCCACTCCGGGCAGGGTGGGAGGGACTGTCAGACTTTTACTGACTAAAATCCACGGTGTTCCTTCAATAATCCTTTACATACCGGGGCCACGGTAACGGGATGAGTCCCACGACCCCGGCAGGATTCGGCCCTCTGCAGAGGGGGCCTCGTCATGTTGCTGACGCTCTTTGAGGCGCGCGTGAAACACGACGCGCCGTCGACCCGGGCATGGTCCATGGTCGGACAGCGAGTTGCCCTTTACTCGCTGTCCGCATGCCCGCGCCTACGGTGGCCGGAGATCGTCGGCCGACGTCCGACGCCGTGGGCGTCTACCACTGAAATAACCGCATCTTACGGTATTGGTAATTATAAGACTAGACTTTTCGACCAGAACAAAGAAGTCAAAAAACGAATGCCCCAGTTGAACAGGGTGACTCAATATGTTAATTTTAATACTTACCACAGATAAATATCTACCGACTTTCTTAACTTGACATAAGCAGTTACTACACCCAAATAAATAGTCCAATATGCTAACCTTATTTTTGCGGACAAAGCTTTTTGTGTAATGTATGAATACTGATTACCTAAACCTACGGAAAATTATATTTATTGCCTTATACCAAAACAAATTCACAAACAACAAATCAACCTTGATATCAAAACAAATTCATTAATAGTAATTAAAATTGATAAAATCTATAAGCTGCAAAGTAATATTTTGTATTTATGTTTAGACAAAATAAAAATCTATTTTACGTGCCATAATAACTAATATTCGTAAAGAAAGTTGTAAATGAAGTTACATTTTGAAACATTTCGAACTGAAGATGACGAAAAAAGTATTTTCCTGACTGATCATACTCCCCACAAAATACGCAAACATTTTTTTAGTACCTGTTTTCCACTCATATACATATTTTATCTCAGGGTCGCTCTTTGTAAAATCAGTTTTAGGCTTCCTTTTGGAAACATATAAACCTGACTTATCATTGCATAACCTAATCATTTACATAATGAACATTTAGCAGAGGAATGTTGCACTTAATAATAACTAGTGTATTCTCGTAACAATTAAAGAACCTAATGATTTAATTCACTTTGCTCAGATTTCAGATTCAAGGTTCGAAATGTTATATTTCTTACCAGAAGCTTTTGATCATTTCTGTCTCCGTTCATTAGTTTCATATGTCTCCTTACTCCGTCCTACTTCTACTGTCCAAAAATATTTCACATTCATTCCGGTTCATTGTGTACTTGTGTGGCCTACCCAAATGTCCTTACTTTGGTATTATTCGTCAAATCGTTGGACAGGTCCGCTCAAATTTGCGTGGTTATTTCCTCAAAAGAACACCACAGACATGAACCTACATGCTTCTCATATACAAATACAAATTGTATGGACTTTAAAAGAGACTATAACCTCTGAGTTTGATTCGGTTTTTCTTCTCAGAGTAGTCAGTTAGGAAATACCGGCCTCATCTAGCTAAACTAAACTTAACACGCAAAAAAGCAATATGATTAACGTACCCAAGCTTTAAAATAGGACGGTAGTCCGGAAAATAAAATAATTCGTTTACAATAACGTAAAGTTTTTTCCCCGTTTGTATTTTAGCGATATATGTTTATTTTAACATTGGAAAAACTAGAGCTGATGATTTGCGATGTGGTACACCTCGGACTTTCTGCTTAAAGATGTGGTTTGTATTTTAAAGCTTGGGTACGTTAATCATATTGCTTTTCACTCGGACTTCAGACTTGGGATATCGGTGACGGATATATTGTGATATTATTATGTTCAAGTTGGCAAACAGGGTTTGTGGATACCCCAGAAAATGGTTACGGCTTTGTCTGAGGCTACCTTGTGTGCAAAATAGGACCTCGATGAGGATGTCTCGATGTCAAAATGTAGTGAATGACCCAATAATACCACATATCTATGCAGTTGTCTGTTTTAACATTTTTAGATTGGACATTGATAGATCTTTTGATTTATTTTGTTTATCCTGTACAACCAGGCTGATTAATAAAGTACCACTGACTCAGTCGGAAAAGGAATTGGGAATGTTAGACAAATATGACAGATGCGTTTATGTCGATTTCAAATAACTTTAAGAGTTCTGATTAGCCTAAGATGTCATTAACCGTAGTGTGATTTATCAGATTTTGATTGTCAAGTAAAGAGTAATTTGGATCTCGAAAGTAGTAGAGTATGCAGGTATATTGCGACTGAATTTACAGATCTAAAAGGGAAATAATACTTCACGCCGAACATGTCCAGGTTGTCGTCCTTTGAGTCATTCTCGTGTTGCAAAGACTACGCCGAACTCTTAATGGAAATGTTTTCTAAATGTATTGAATAAATGAAAACGGTGAATCATTGGAAATCTGTTGTTATGAAAAACTAAATTTATTAAACAGATGCAAAATGTATGGTAGACAGGCTGCCGATTGTGTTATTAAGGTTAGATGATCATGCCATTAGAGCAGGTGCTTGAACAGCAGGTTGAATGAATGAAATGTGAATGAAATGAAATGAAATATTTATTTTGTAAATTGGTTATAAATAATACTTTTACACGTCATGTTTTTTTGCGTGTTAAGTTTAGTTTAGCTAGATGAGGCCGGTATTTCCTCTGAGAAGAAAAATCAATTTGTATTTTTATATGAGAAGCATGTAGGTTCATGTCTGTGGTGTTCTTTTGAGGAAATAACCACGCAAATTTGAGCGGACCTGTCCAACAATTTGACGAACAATACCAAAGTAAGGACATTTGGGTAGGCCACACAAGTACACAATGAACCGGAATGAATGTGAAATATTTTTGGACAGTAGAAGTAGGACGGAGTAAGGAGACATATGAAACTAATGAACGGAGACAGAAATGATCAAAAGCTTCTGGTAAGAAATATAACATTTCGAACCTTGAATCTGAAATCTGAGCACAGTGAATTAAATCATTAGGTTCTTTAATTGTTACGAGAATACACTAGTTATTATTAAGTGCAACATTCCTCTGCTAAATGTTCATTATGTAAATGATTAGGTTATGCAATGGTAGGTCAGGTTTATATGTTTCCAAAAGGAAGCCTAAAACTGATTTTACTAAGAGCAACCCTGAGATAAAATATGTATATGAGTGGAAAACAGGTACTAAAAAATGCAGCTTATAGATTTTATCACTTTTAATTACTATTAATGAATTTGTTTTGATATCAAGGTTGATTTGTTGTTTGTGAATTTGTTTTGGTATAAGGCAATAAATATAATTTTCCGTAGATTTAGGTAATCAGTATTCATACATTACACAAAAAGCTTTGTCCGGAAAAATAAGGTTAGCATATATCGACGCTTGAAAGGCAATCCTAACTAAGCGACATAAATCCGTAAAATGAGTTATATATACCATTCGAACCGGCAGATTTTTCTGCGTCGTTTGGTCTAGGTCTCATAGTTCTACGACGAGCTTTATTGTCGCTTAGATATTGCGTGATTTCGGTAAAATCTACATTTTGTGCTTACTAAACGACCAAAAAATAGTGATTTTTTGAATATCTAGCAGTTATGACGTTCTAACAATTAGGAATATGAACTTAGTCGGTTTTTCATGTATTGACTTTTTCATTTATTTGTATTGACGTATTTTTACTTGTTAAGAAGTTTTCCTTTGAAATTACTTAGTAGATTTTACCTACATAAAGAAATTATTATTATTTCCTTTATTTCTAATTATACACATATAAATTACATTTTTAAATATTTCTATAAAACACAAAAAAACATTTAAAAATATAAAAAATAGTAGCCCACCGGTATCGGGTACAGGGTCCAAGCTACCGGTAGTCAGGGCTCTAGAGAGAGGAACCTCCTAACGATACGCGCCGTGTCCAGGAGTACCGCTTTCTGAAGCAAGCCCTTGATCCAGCCGCCTAACGAGAGCCTCCTAAGGTGTTGGTCGAGGCTCTTGGCTATTAAGCCATTGGCTGAGATGACTATCGGTACAATGACTGCCGAGTTCACATCCCACATGTCGACAATCTCATGCGCCAAGTCAAGATATTTGATTTGCTTATCTTTCTCGGCTTTCACGAGGTTGTCGTCATGCGGGATGGTTATGTCGACAATCATGGCGCCTCTCGTTTCGGTCCACCACCACTATATCAGGCTTATTGGCTACAATAGTCCTGTCAGTGATGATGGACCGATCCCAGTATAATGTGATAAGGCCATTATCGAGAACTGGGTCGGGCACATACCTATAGTACGGCACTTCCGATTCCACAAGAGAATATTTCAGAGCAAGTTGCTGATGAATAATCTTGGCTGCAAGGTTGTGCCTATGCAAGTATTCTCCATTAGCAAGACGAGAACAACCAGAGATAATGTGACGGATTGATTCACCCGGACGGTGACATGCCCGACACATGTCAACCGTGCCATCCTTCACAATAAATTTCCGGTAGTTGTTCGTCATGATAACTTCGTCCATAATTGCACAGACCAAACCTTCGGTTTCCCCAAAGAGGTCACCGAAGCGCAACCAAGCTACGGATGCTAATTGGTCTACATCGGGCCCATGAAGGGCCCGGAAAAAACGTCCGTGTAGCTCCTTACTCTGCCATATCCCCCTTCGATCGTTAGTGTCCAGCACTGCAGGTTTGCGCCAGTTCTCATTAGCCAAGGAAAGCGGGGTGAGTCCCTTGTCCACTGCTACTACATCTCGATGCATACCCACTTCAGAAGCAAGGAAATGTTCCCTGAGACTGTATACCTCGTGGTTGTGGAGAGTTTTAGCATTCAAAAAGCCTCGACCTCCACATTTCCGCGGGATATACAGCCTCATCACTGACGAGCGTGGGTGATGCATTCGATATGCAGTCAGCAATGTACGAACTCGCCTATCCAGGGCGTCAAGTTCAGTTTGAGTCCATTTGAGTACGCCGAAAGAGTATATTAACACTGGCATGACCCAACCGTTGAAGGCACGCACCTTATTTCCGCCCGATAGAAGGCTTTTAAATACCTTCTTTAGGCGTCCAAAGAAGCGCTCCTTCAGCGATTGCTTCATGTCAACTTCATTGATACCTAACGCTTCCGACATTCCCAAATACTTATAGGTTTCGGTTGGGGAGAGGCTTCTCAGGTTTATGGAATTCGATGGTTGAGATCCCACGGATTCCACAATCTCCCCTCGCTTTACATGCATAATCGCACATTTGTCGACACCAAACTCCATCCTAATGGCACTACTGAAAGTTTCAGTTACCTTCAGTAGTTCCGTCAGTTGTAGACTAGTGGCGCCAAAAAGTTTTAAATCATCCATGTAAAGGAGGTGAGAAATAACCTGACCACCTCTTTTCAACCTATAGCCTAGGCCTGAATTCTCCAGCAGTGTGCTTAGAGGATTCAAGGCTAAGCAAAACCAAAGCGGACTCAAACTATCACCCTGAAATATACCTCGCTCGATCCTTACCGGTTCGCTGTACCTTGGGATATATCGACATCCTGGATAGCGAAGAACTGTCCTCCATTGTCCCATACATGATGTCAGAAAGGTGCGTAAAGTTGCATTAATTTTATACAATTCCAGCACCCTCATGAGCCATGTATGGGGCACTGAGTCATAGGCCTTCTTGTAATCTATCCAACATGTCGACAGATCTTTTTTTGGACGTCGAACCTGTTGGCTAATGACCATATCAATGAGGAGTAACTCCTTAGTACCGCGGGATCCATTCTTACATCCATTTTGAGAGGTAGACATGATGTGATTGTCTTCAATGTGTTTGTTAATTTTAACCCTCAAAATGGATGTCAGAACCTTATAGACCGTTGGTAGACACGTGATTGGTCTATAATTTTTGGGTTCCGCGGTGCTACCAGATTTGTGGAGCAGGTGGGTAACTCCAGTGGTAAAGAACTCAGGTAGCGAGCCAGATTCTAGGGCAGATTGGTAACTGAGACGCCAAGCGGGCGTGCGATCTTGTTAGCCACTTGATCCAAAAGTTATGCAGTCCATCCGGCCCTGGAGACTTCCAATTAGGCAGCGGACGGACTGCATGGGCTGATAGTGATTGCCCCCATTTCTGGTATTGGATCGCACACTCGCTCGACCTCCCGAGTCCAATCGCCTTCGGTGTGACTGACAGGTACCGACCAGATGTTGTGCCCGAATGTACATAAGGCGTCATCATCAGGTAGGCACATATCAGTCGCACCTTACTCCGGTCGCTCCCAAGCCCTATATACCCACCTTTCGTTACTTCGGAATGTGCGATTCTGGACGAATCGCTCCACACGCCGTCCATACCTCCGAATACGGTTTGCCCATGCATACACCTTCTGCTTTAGGAAGTCGATGCGCTCTGTGACACAGGACATATAATTTTGTGGGTGAATATTGGTTCCCAAAAACGCCCGTCTCACAAAGCGCATCACTCTCGGGCGAGTGTTGCCCCCCCTAAAGCAAAGAAGTTTTCCGATGAGTGCCCTGGCCTCACCAATACGGCGCTCGATCCTACACTGCCAAGCTGGCACAGCGGGTTTAGGTCGTGTAACTATGTCATTAGGAATTTTAACATTAGCTACACGACATGCCGCGACAGCTGCGCAGTATAAGACAGAGTGGGTATCGGTGAGGTCTTCGCAGTTATCAAAATAGTCCGACAACTGCGAATCCAGAGCAGCCACCAGTGCCCTATTCCTATTATGCATGGGCAAACGAGGTAAGCGTGGTCTTATTTCAGGCGGCATGTTGCGATATTCCCGAATAGCACACTCCAAAGCACTCCTCAATTGCTCATTATACTGGGTACTTACGTTTGTAACTCTGTCACTACTCTCCTCAACTTGGATGTTGGGCTGTGGTGGTACCACCACAGTCGGCGTCGGATGTGAAGTGACACAGCTACTCATTTCCGAACGGAGGCGATCAAGTACGGCTTCATCCAACATATGGTTACGTTGGATGACACGCACTTGATCCGATAGACGCTGGGCCGAAACGTTGACAGTTGGCTCAAGTACCTGAAACAGAGAGAGCATCCGACCACGGTACGCAGTCAGGTTAGTTCCCCCCTCTGTAGCCCCATAGTATGAGCGCATGACGTTCTCATTAATGGATTGAGTCCATCGCATGCGCTGCACACTTCCACCGGCAGCGGGAACCCTATCAGAAGCCGGCGGGCCTCGTTCCGATTTTCCAAGATTCCAAGCTGGCCGGAGGTCGGCCTCTTCCCCGTCGACGCGCAGGTGGTGGTGTCGTCGGCGGCGAGAAGTATTCGTCGCTCGAGCTCGACGCAACTACAGCGGCCGGAGTCTCTTCACTCACGGCTGGAGCTGGACCTGGCGGCTGCGAGGCGGAGCTGAGCGACGAATCCGAAGATCTTGGGCGTGTAGTTCTGAGCAATCGTGCCCGGTTTCTGGTCAACATAGTTTTCAATGCACGATGTTTTCTTTCGCATTAGTCCATTTTTATAGATATAGTATATAGTAGATGTAGTGTGGGATTAATAGTAGTAGTAGTAGTGGTTTTTTTTTTACTATTTTCGTTTTATCGAACATTTTAAATAACTATTTTATATCAAATTTATTAATAAAATCGGGATGAGAAAAATTTCTGACGTGCTTGTTGACAGCCGGGCCACAGATTTATTATTATTATTATTATATACTTTATTGTACACCTTACAATACACTTAAGGATAAAAATCATAAAACTAGTGTACAATGGGCGGTCTTATCGCACAGGGCAATCTCTTACAGACAACCTTTGGATGGACAGAAATTATAGGAGATAGAATAGATTTAGGGCTGTCAGTGTACAACATCATACATAATACTAACCAAACATCATAATATAAAATACATACCACAAAAAATAATATATAAATATATATTAATACATATCAAATTCATAATAGAGAAAGAAGGTGAAAAAATTATAGTGAGAGGTAATGCTCCTTCACCATTCTTTTGAACGTAGATAATGTTTGAGCACGCCTCACATCTATGGGTAATGCATTCCACAAGCGGGCCGCTTGTATAGTGAAAGATTTATCGAAGAAAGAAGTGGAATGCATACGGATACTTAATTCTAAATTTTCCGATGATCTCAAGGACCTTGAATGTGTGTCACAGAGAAACCGAAAACGATCTTTAAGATAAAAAGGAGTGAAAGGATTAAATAGCACATTATAAAGCAGAGAAAGTAAATGAACATTCCGGCGAAACCTAATAGGAAGCCATTTGAGCTTAGTACGAAATTCAGAGACATGGTCATATTTGCGCAAGCCAAATATAAACCTAATACAGAGATTTTGAAGTCGCTCTAGCTTGTCGAATTGGTCTTGGGTCAAATCAAGATCGCTGGCATCAGCATAGTCCAAGATAGGAAGAAGAAGAGATTGTGCAATTGCAATTTTAGTGGTGATGGGAAGAAAATTACGCAGGCGTCTCAGGGAGCCTGCAGAGGCAAACAGTTTACGACTGACTTCCTGCAGTTGCTTCGTCCAAGACAGAGTTTTGTCAATGTATATCCCCAAGTTTTTCACGGCGTGACTGAATGGAATAACGGTGTTATTAAAGGAAACTTGGGGAAGTGTCGACCAATCGATCTTAGAGATAGTCCGGGAACTACCAACAATAATGACTTGGGTTTTGGCAGGATTGATTTTCAGTCCGAACTCAGTGCTCCAATCACTAATTCGAGCGAGGTCCACATTGATTGTCCCAATGGCATCAGGTAAATCTACGAGGGGGGCTTGCGTGTAAATTTGCAAATCATCAGCATACAAGTGGTAGAAGGAAGATAGTCTTTGAGTGATAGCATTAATAAAAAGTACGAAAAGTAAAGGAGATAAAACGCCACCCTGCGGCACACCGGCAGAGGTGTCACACCAAGAAGAGAAAGAATCCTCAGTGCAAATACGCTGCCGGCGACCAAACAGGTAACTACGAAACCAGTCAATTACCGAAGGAGATATGTTAAAAGAGCATAGAATGCCAAGCAAAATGTCGAAGTCAACTGTATTAAAAGCATTGCTGAAGTCAAGTAGTGCGAGTACAGTTAACTTCCCCATCTCCATGCCTGACCTTATATCATCTGTAATATGAACGAGAGCTGAGGTAGTGCTGTGACCAGGTCGAAAACCGGATTGGAAGGGATTTAAAAGATTATGTTTAGAAAGGAATGCGCTGAGTTGTTGATGGACAAGTTTTTCAAGGACTTTGGATAGAAAAGGGAAAATGGAAATGGGTCGGTAGTCAGAAAAGAATGCAGGATGCGATTTCTTTGGTAACGGGGTAACTTGAGCGTCTTTCCAGGCTTGTGGAAAGATACTACTGGAAATGGAGAATTGGTGATTTGATGAATTGTAATTTATGTGGTTATATATTTTAACTCGATAATATATTTTGTGACAGTGTCATTTGTATAAGTTAGCCTGAAATAAAGTGGAAGAATATTAGAGTTTAGCTATTTTTACTTGTATATCATAATATTTATTTTTTATTCTTAGATATTTTTATTTGACAACGCTTAATACTAATGATGTCGATTAGATAGTCTTACTTGATTTGCTAAATGGCTAACAATGGCGCGTAGATAAATTTACCCGTACGCAAAATTATATTTTCTCGTCGCTAAAGAACCGCACGAGTTTAAAAAACGTCGTGTAGGTATGCGCGACACGCGTCGTGACACGTCTATACAGGTTCTAATTCAGGCACCCGCCGTCGCTTAGGGAGGACGTACTTCACATTTTGGCGCATATTCTATGAAGACATGGTAAGTATTCAATCAATTTATGCAAAGGTAACTAGTACCTATTTCAAAACCGACAAACTGCTTAGCAGTTTGGCAGATGTTATGTTAAGGTTAAGTTAAGATGAAATGTGATTAAATAAATGAAAAAAAAAAAAAAAACTTCATTTTGTTTCGGATTATTTTTAAACCCTATTATGTTTTAGATGGAACAAAGTACTCATTTTAAATCAATTTTATTATCTTTGCAGTTAAAAATGAGTTGCTTTTTTATAATTTGTATGAGTACCTACAAGACAAACAAACAGTAGTTATTTATCTTGTAGTTTCACTTAGTAAAAATACACGGTATAAATCTGACACCATCGAATTGATTTTTTTTGCAGTCTGCATCAGTCACAAACAGTTTAACAAAACATTAGAGTCAGCTTCTATCAGCATTGACACTTCGAAAGATTTAGCTTTTCCGGTTCTTGCCTATAGTTTATGCACCACAACAGATCACACTGAAACGACTGCATCGATTACTGCTCCACGTATATCGGTTGATCACGCATTTAATATGACTTTAACTGCTGAACCAGACATTGAAAAACCGACTTTGAATTATCACCAGGTTGAGGAAAACACACAATATACATCACTTACGTCCGATCATGATATACCGTCTACATTGGCATGAAAGTAAAGAATCTACCGTATCAAATCCAATTAAAAGTAAAGTTGGTAAAAGAAAATCCAAGAAAGATATTAAATATATTGATTTTATATGTTAAATATATTGATTTTATGTGTAGATACAGTGCATGCTATTATTGAAAATAGATTGAAGAATACAACTGTTTACGCACCATTACCATGGTTTACAGTTTTTCCAGATCCAGAGATCCAGTCTCTCCGTGAGGACATGGTTGGGCGCTTGAACTTGTCCTTGAAGGCTGTCTCCGAATGGGGCGATGCCAACTTGGTCAAGTTTAATGCAGCTAAGACCCAGGCGTGTCTCTTCTCTGCAAAAAGGAGTCAATTCAAACCAGCTCCTACTTTCCGAGATGTAACCGTGCCAATAACCGATCGTATCGAGCTTCTGGGGGTAACACTAACTTCTACCCTCAATTTTGGCCCGTATATCGAGGCTAAGGCTCAATTAGCATAAAAAAAGTTGGGAATCCTAGCAAAGGTGAGACGGTACTTCACACCCGAACAGCTGCTCAATCTCTATCAAGCCCAGGTTCGGTCGTGTATGGAGTACTGCTCTCATCTTTGGGATGGATCTGCCAAGTACCAGCTGGATGCGCTTGAGTCTATTGAGAAACGGGCCAAAAGACTCATTGGCAACGATATACTGGTCGAATCAAAGCTCCAGAGCCTTGAACATCGACGACGAGTTGCTAGTCTATCGGTTTTCTATCGGTTACATTTCGGAGAGTGTAAGATGGAATTACACAATCTAAGTCCGCCAAGCCCGTCCCATCATCGGACTACAAGACAAACGACGATGCGCCATCGTTACATGGTGGATATCACCTATACGCACTAAACGTTTTGGGAATACCTTCATTGTGTGTACGGCTAAGGAGTGGAATTCCCTGACGGATTCTGTGTTTCCCGATAGCTATAACCTAGGGGTCTTTAAGTCAAGAGTGAATAGGTTACTGTTAGGTAAGCATGCTCCATCTTCGACCACATCATCACTTACCATCAGGTGAGATGGTGGTCAAACGCGAGCCTACTATCAAAAAAAAAGTTGAAATTCAGTCTAAACCCAAGGTATCTCTTTTACGTTGTTATCGATCGCAGCTTCCCATATCAAAAGCAATTGTGAGATATAATTTTTTTTAGAAACTGAATGTCGAAGATGCTAGGTAATTTATAATTGCGACAGCAATAATAATTGTTCAATTAAAAATATATTAATCTCAGACTGAATGTTATGTCATAATTAGTTTCCTGGTCGGCACTACATAGCGTATTTGTTTAATTTTCAATAAAGACTTTTATTCAATAATAATTGATTTCATTTATTTTTGTGCATGATAATAATTACCTATACAGTTCTTGGTTAAATGTCGGTTATGAAGGGAGGTTTGGGGTAATTTTAATAACTAAGATACAATTTCCAAAATCACAAAAACCATTAAATAATGCTTAGGTAAATTTACTTATTTTATTTTAAACTGTCAGATCTTTTTAGATCAATCTTTGTTTCAAAATTCTAAACTAAGTAAGTTTACATGTTACTGCACACACTACAATGATGATTTAGATAATTTTACCTGTTCATCAAATCAGGTAAATTTTATCTAACCGACACAAACCGGTGTTTTTAAAAATGTCAGGTGTCTTATTTTGACAATTTGGATAGCTATAAAAAAATTATTTCTAGGACTGTTAACATCATTTTAATCGAACAATTAGGAAAAATTTTATGATTTTTTTTGTAAATATTTGAACTTTAAATCGCTCTCCTGTAAAGTTTACTCAATGTCGCTTAGTCATGATTGCCTTTCAAGCGTCGATATGCATATTGGACTATTTATTTGGGTTTAGTAACTGCTTATGTCAAAGTTAAGAAAGTCGGTAGATATTTATCTGTGGTAAGTATTAAAATTAAGATATTGAGTCACCCTGTTCAACTGGGGCATTCGTTTTTTGCCTTCTTTGTTCTGGTCGAAAAGTCTAGTCTTAAAATTACTAATAATTAATATAAAACAAAAACAGATTCTTCTAAAGTTCGTCTAGTATGTTGAAAATAATGTTCGTATTTCAAAGTCTGCATTATGTGTAAAACTATCAATCAATCAATGTATTTATTTGTGTACACAGGTCTTAAGAGCGTGTATTCCATTCGCGACGAAAACAACGCATTTTGGTGTTTTTTCAAAAGCTATATCGTATTGATGTTAACAGATTATTCAAAGATTATTACGGTTATAGAAAGATTAAGTCTTGGTTTAGTACATAACGATGTAACATTATAATTTTTATTGACAGTTTTTTAAAGACAAGGCAATCTGTTCAACGCGTTTTACGAAAATAGACGTCAGAGTCGTCTTTCAGGACGAAAATAACCATGATAACGTACCAACACATTTTATTTTATGTGCTTGTCCAATAGAATATATAGTCTTAAAGTGCACTACGTAGCCCAATTACGAAAATATGGTAATTTAATATTAAAGAAACAATTTTTAAATAATGCAAAATCGGTTCTCTTTAACATTTTTTTAACCGAGTTTTGAATAGAAACATAACTATTATTTATTTATTTTATGAAAATAAACGTATTGCCAAATACACTGTTATTTTTTTCAGTCAATTTCATGTAATCGTTTATTTTAGAAAATTATTTTAAAAACACTATAAATCAACGCGCGCAATCCGTTGCCAATCAAACACAGACCGGTTGAGTAGTACATTAGCCGTATAGAGCTAAACTACGAGTGGCCCTACCTAAAAAAAATAAAAAATAAAAAAATAAAAAAAAAAAACCGTTGCCAATCAGTTCGTGCCGGGTCCTCCCAACGACAGGACGTATCACTTTTTTCCCGCCGCCCGCCGCTTGCTCGCATAAACATACATAGTGTCGGTGAGACATAGTGCGACACAATAGTATTGGTACATGAGCAACTAATATTTTTTATTCGGTAAGTAATTTTGAAAAACGTTATATGCAGGTAATTATTTGTATATACTGAATTTATTTAATAATCAGTTTTAACATGTTTGTGTACAACAAATGATGTCAATAATTATTATTTCAATCAAAAATAATTTATATGTTAAATTTAATATTTCTTTTTTCAGAAATGGGTTATAAACGAAATTTATTTGGAAATACAAAAAAAATACTTTGGCTATCGCTAGACAAGCAAAAAGGTGAGTCATGTCTTTATGTACTTTTGAACCGATTTTCAATAGGGAGGCGATTCTATGTTCGGCTGTGTGTATTTTTTATGTGTGTAACATAATCATACATATTCTGTATATACAAAAATCTATATACTTGTATTATGTACCTACTTATTTTTACCAGTTTTTTTTTCAGACAAAACTAATTTCGTGTGGCATTGAGTACGGTAAAACTATCGAAAACACAGCAATAGAGCAAATGGAGAGATACTAGGGTTGCGGGAATGTTCTAATAAGATACCGCGGCCCCGGAACACATGGGCCACTGAAGGAATATGGTGGGTTTTTATTCAGTAGAAGTCTGATACTCCCTTCCACTTTACCTAGAGTGGGAGTCATTTATTTTCCCACCGGATCCAGAGCAGCTGGATCGTCATGAAATCGTCGTTGTGCAAAACGGTGCTTTTTAGGGTTCCGTAGCCAAATGGCAAAAAACAGAACCCTTATAGTTTCGTCATGTCTGTCTGTCTGTCCGTCCGTCCATCCGTATGTCACAGCCATTTTATTCCGAAACTATTAGAACTATACATGTACAACTTGGTAGGTAGATGTATTCTGTAAACCGCTTTCCGATTTTAAGAGAAAATTTAAAAAATATTTAAAATAAAGGGGGCTCCCCATACATGGAATTGAAACTGAAAATATATTTTTGCATGAAACCTATGCGTGTGTGTTATCTATAGACAGGTCTTTAAAATAACATTGAGTTTTTTAAAACCACTTTTTCATAAAGTTAATCGTTTAAAAGATATACGCTTCCAAAGTGGTAAAAAGTGCGTCCACCCTCCCTCCCCCCACCCCCCAATAACTTCCATAATAATAGAGTGAAAAAACTAAAAAAAATATATATGCTGTAGATCTTAATCTAAACTTTCAACCTAAATCGGTTTGAACGAAATCGGGTCAGCAGTTTTTGAGATATACAGTATATTTTATAAAACCACAAATATAAGTTTATAATTGATACAAACACTACGCAAAACAAAGTTATTTGGAGTAGTTCTAAAAATTGTAAATAAGCTAGTTTTAAGAAATTTGTAAGGTTTTTTTTGTCAATTAAATATATTATTATTATATTTATTAAAGTTACTACGGGACCCTTCATTTTTTATTGACCTTTGTTCTTTTGTTTATTTTTCTGTCTGTTTGATGAAGGAAATTGTCTGTTAGTCGAAATAAAATATCTATATTCAGCATGAACATAGATGCTGAACAGGCCAGCATACATTTGTTTTTTAATTCGATGGAACTACTAATACCACCCACGACTGATACTTTCCTATCCAAGAGCAGTTTCATGTCAGATGAGATTCACTATAACTATATTATCGCTCTAGTCCACCCTATAAATCGCCTATAATATTAATATTCCACAACTTTCACACAACGCCATCTAGTCCCAAACTAAGCAGAGCTTGTGCTATGAGTACTAGACAACTGATAAACATACACATATGTTTCTAAATACATACATATTATAGATAAATAAATAAATTACACACAAAATAATGATCGTGCTCATCACACAAACATTTGTCCTGGGTGGGAATCAAACCCACGACCTTGTGCATAGCAGTCAGGGCCACTGACCACTAGATTAACAGGCCTGTCATCTATATTTCGCTATACCCACATCCACTGACAGCGCCACTATGTTGTAGCAGTATGGTAGATCAAGTGTAAGTAGTGACGTAGTTGTTAGGTAAAATTGCTTTTCTTATAAATTGTAATTAATTTTCAGCCAGAAAAACGTTTGTTTTTTTTGCAATGTGCGCAGGAAATGAATTTCAATTGAAGACCATAAGGATACCAAGAGATGATGCGTTTTGGGTGACCAAAATGGAACATTAGCTGTTCGATTTCTAATATAAATGTCTTTTGCCCGAGATGATTGATCCCAGGAAAATTCTGTCAATGGACATCAAAATGTGTGATATTGAAATAAAATATGAAATCTTCGATTTTGTTTTATTTTGTAACTCAACTAGCTTTTTTAGTGGGGCTATTTTAGTATGTATGTTTGTATATCCGCGATTTTCTCAGAACCTACTGATCCGATTTTGATAGCGTTTTCTTTGTTTGAAAGCATATTTTACAAGAAAGGTTTTAGTATATAACAAATCAGGTTCAGATAAAGATCTTCAGAGATAAGTGAAGGATGTCTTCAATTAAAAACAGCAAATCTCCCGCGATTGCTGCCCTCGTACCTCTATGTATTATTTAGCATAATCAGCCTATTAATATCACCACAGCTTCTGAATCACGTCTGAAATATCGCTTTAGTGGGTAAAAAAGACGTATACAGCAAACTCTCTGTTTTAACCGATTAAAAATAACTGTGCGAACGGTATGTTAGTACCTCAAGTAACACAAACAATGATACACTAAAAAGCATAAAAAAAGACTTTTTTACTAAAAATTTAACCGACTTCAAAACTTCAAAAAAAGACTACTGAAGCGCAAAATAACCTTAGATTGTTTCATTTGGTGTCTAATTCCGTTCAAAATAAGAGCTAGGTAACACATGATCTCACATGGCTGAAGTCGGTGCCAAGATAAATTAATAGGTTTGATCACCTCGGGTGTCCCCCAGAATGCGGCGTAGCTGTAGGTACTATGTCTATCAAAAGTATTCATTGGCTTGGCACTGACTTCAGCCATATGAGAAGGTCTCTTTCTTTTTGAAGTCGTTTAAAAGTTTTATTTACGGTTACGGTATACATTGTCCCAGGTATGTTTTCCAGAAAACCTCATACTTACAGTCGTGAAATTTGTTTTTTAAGATTTGACCACACCCTTGAAGTTTATGCGTACTAATATAATAATAATCACGTAAAACAGTTTAGAATATAAACTCAAAATCATTATTTAAGATAAAAGTATCAAAACGTTTGGTTTCGAGGTTCGAGCTTACGCACACTGAATAACTATTGCAGTGTGCATAAATATTACGTCGTTCTTGCAATTTTGTACCTATTCTAAATCGAATACGCGCTCTTAAGGTCTAAATATTTTTATAAATGTATCTCTGTGTCCTGCCACAGACAGTAGCATACAAATTTAAATTACAGTCATCAAAATCATTACATTCAAAAAGTCACAGTATAATATCCACTAACAAATTATATAATACAAAAGAGTCAATAATAATAATCAATTTCAAAATAATTGATAAAAACATAATAATCAAATAAATTAAAAAATAATCAGCAAAGCTTTTTGCGCTAGAAATTTCTTTAATTGATTACTTAGAGCAGTCTCATTTAGTTGTTTCCACTGTTTCGGCAACTTATTATAGATAGTTGGACACATACATACAATAGGTACTTGTGCGCATAAGTGCAGTTTTGTCTTTGTGTGAGAGAGCAAACCCTACCATTATCTCGTCTGTTACGCGAAATTGTATCTTCCAGAAGAGGAAACAGCAAAGGATTTGTTCGAACAAACATTATAACCTCTAAAATGTACTAAACACGGTAGTGTAAGTAGTTTGTGCTGTTGGAAATACGGTTTGCAGCTGTCTGACGTTTTTAGCTTAAACATAGACCTAATATATCTTTTTGGCTCTTAAATGCTAATCCATTATCTGTAGAGTTTCCCCAGAAGGTAATTCCGTATCTTAGTTGTGATGCCACTAAACCGTGATACGCTGTTATCAAGGCATCTGTATTCACAATCGAAGACAGAGAAAATAATGTATAGGCAGATTTACAGGTTTTCTTACACAAATTCTCAATATGTGCTATCCAGTTAAGTCTGGTATCAATTGTTAGTCCGAAAAACTTTGTTGTGTTAACATTTTCAACAGTTTTGCATTTATACGTCAAATTAAAACTTTCTACTGAAGTCGGACGTTGTTTGAAGTGCATAATTTTAGCTTTGTCTAAATTTATCTTTAAATTATTCAGTTCTAGCCATTGTATTATATTTTTAATGAATTATTAATGTCAAAGTAGTATTGCATTATGTCATTATTGTCACAAGAAAATGAAAAATACTAATAATGATTATATTATTTAGTACCTTTCTTCAGAAGTTCTTGATTGCTTTCAAATGTCTTTTATTTCCGCTAATAGGTACATTAGTATGGTGAGGAACTCAATAACAAACATAGTTTTGCAATAATTACCTATCAAATAAAATTATAAATTTTTCCAAAGGTCCCATAATATCGAATTCGCAAGTGGTATAGATAGTTATTGAATCGGAGGGAGATATTTATATTGGTTGATTATTTGTAATTAACATAATTCAAGATAATGATAGTGACATGCTGTCTACGTTTTGTTTTAAACGTTTGTGAAGGCTTAAATAGGCTAGTCGGGTAAATTTTCGACCATAATTGGTTTGCCACCGTGCGAGACACAGAAGAAGTGGCACTAAGGGTTAAGTAAATACTAGAATATAAAACTTAGATATGATAGATTTAGACATGGATAGTTATAAAAACTAGTTGTGTATATTGTATGATAGGAGACGACAATAGTTGATAATATTTTAAGAGCGTGCTTTGGCAGATCAAGACGACGTAGGACATTAGATTTCATAAAACTTTACACCGTTCTAGATTAACAATATTTGGTCTCGCAAAAAATAACACACGCTCACTGCTCAGTCTTTGAGAAGGTGAGCTGCACCCAATCGATAAATTTTGGTTAGCTAGCATCATTATACTTTATATTTAAGAAATTTTTTTTTGTAAAAAGCCGGTTTATTTTTTATTTTACTTTTTTTAGTTGGTCGATGTTTAATTTACCTAGTTACAAAAGCATTCAGGCTTTTGTAACTAGGTAAATTAAAAACCTAAATGTCAACTTTTACAAAATATTGCTTTTCCCAATGCTGGGCCGTTAATTCTTGACGAGTTCTCCTGGAACTTCACTATTAGCTTCACTTCACCATATGCATTGTGACGAGCATATTGTGCTATACCATATTCAAGTAATCGAAGTGGAACCCATGAAATACTTATTATTCCTACTTATATATTCCCCACCCATCATCAGATCCTGACTTGGTGACAATGGACCAACTTCATAGTATACCCTTTCAAACAAAAACAAAAAGAATTTTCCAAATCGGTTCAGCTCTCTTCGAGTAATAGGTGATCATACATAAAAAAATATATATCGCATCGACTTGATAACATCCTCTGTTTTTTTCGTCAGTTAAAAATAGTACTCTTTCTATTTCTAAATGCGATATAATATGATCGCAATCGATAAATTATTATCATCGATAAATATAATTGGTATCAAAAGATTAGTCTTAGATTATTTGAAAGACGGTTTCATCAACGGTTATGTTATCTAGAGAATTAATTAAATACTTACTTTAGACATCTTGATTTGTTCTTGACTTTTGTTAAAATAGATGTTATTGATTTTTTAAGGAAATTTTATATTATGATAGCCTACTAAACAGTAGGCCTTTTTCAGGGAAAAAGTCAACAAATGAATCGCCCGCTCTGTGTGGAGCGGAAAGGAGTGTCAGACTTCTACTGAACCCACTAAAGATCTTAATCTATCTGTTGACCTTGCGTTTCGGTGCCGCGGTAGCTTCTTAGATCATCCCCACTACCGGAAGGCAAACAGTAGCTCTGATCACGGAATAGATGAATAAGGTTGGAATAGTAATGTGGGTGTGGCGAGCGCGCCACTTTTATGATACGAAAGTCATAGCTCGACCGATTAATTCATTCACCGCGTTTAGTGCGCTTGAATACTTTGGAACACAGAGCTCTGCTTTAAAATGCCGTGTTGTGCAATTATAACCTGTAAAACAAAAAGTTAGACCGCAAGTATAGAGCGAGGAAGTATATCTTTCCATCAGTAAGTCGAAAATAACATTTAATTACAATTTTATTTGTAAAAAACATAAAAATATTCTGATCACTATGAAATTCCGAACATTAACAACATTGTTGCAACAAGATACAAAAAATATACATTGCCCGATGTGTACTCGCTTAATCAACGCAATGACCAAGTCCGTTTACAATGTATTGCATCCTCTCACTTCAACCATTGACGTTTCGTCCTTTGCCCTGATTGGCCGTGATGCACGGCGCATGTTTATCGACAGTGAGTTACCATCAGTAGCAAGGTCTCGATTTAAGTGTGTAATTTCCTCTTGCTTGTAGTTGAGCTGTGGGAGTGGGAGACAAGCGGCGACACGCGTTCTCATAGAAATCAGGAACTATTTCCTTTCTAACCTCTTATCTGTTCTGTGGCTCTGATGTATTTTTTCCATCATAATAGTTACAGAATAGAATCAGATGCTACCTTTTTTTTGTCAGATGGGAAAACCATCGAACGACTTCTCCCGCTCTGGGTTAAGCGGAAGGGTGTGTCAGACTTCTACTGACTAAAAACCCACCCTGTTCCTTCAGCTGCCCTTAACTTCCGGGGCCGCGGTATCTCGTTAAAACATTCTCGCAATCCCGGCAGGCAATGGCCCTATGGGGCCCCGTCACTGGTGCTGACAGATCTTCGAGGCGCGCGTGGAACACGACGCGCCGCCGACTCGGGCCTGGTCCTTACCGGACGGTGAGCTACCCCTGCTCGCCGTCCGCAAGCCCGCGCCTATGGCGGCCGGAGGTCGGCTCGCGGTCCCCGACGCCCGGGGCGTCTCCCGCGGTGGCTGGGGCGTGAGGAAGAGAGTTGCCTCTCCCTCGCGCGCTCGGCCTCCTCCTTCGCTAGCATTACTGCCTCGCAGAAGGAGGCGATCGCATCCCATTCTCTCTTGCTCTGCACCATGGTCTGAACCAGGGCATCAGATGCTACCTACTTTGCGAATACCTATGATCAAAGAATTTGCACTCCAACGGTGGAAGAGTCACAGCTCTTGAGCACGCTCCGTGGAGGGGCAAAACACGAGCCTAGTAGATATAGGTTTGAGTTGCATGTTGCATTGAGGCAATCTAACATGCAACTCAAGCAAACAGACACTTGAACATCTTTTCGGGTTCAAAAGAGCTTCTGGGTTTTCTGTTAGATAAAAATTCTCAGTAGTAGCCCGCAGTTTTTTTTATAATAATAATAATAACTTTATTTTCTAATTTTACAATTTTTACCTATGACAATAACTTGATTTTAGGACAATATTCTTTAAAATTACATAAATAAATCAATGATTACTCCACTGGCACCCAAGCTAAGATTAAACTTGTGTTATGGGTGCCAGGGTTCTCTCTGTTAATACATTCCTCAATTTATACAAAACTAGTACGGAGTTACATTGGGTAAGTAGCTATCGATTGAGTACAAAAAGAAAACTAAGTTATAAAACAAAGAAACAAAAAATAGAAAAAATTAATTATACAAGAAAAATAATAATCTATCGCCTCTCTCTGGTGTGAATTTGGTGAGGTTTGTGGTTTAAAGTGTAAGTGTATGACTGTATGTCTCATGTGTATGTGTCGTTTAGAAGTTTAGTGGTGTGATATCAGTTAGTCCCGACTGTTATTTGAACATCTTTGGCGGTCGTTACGGGTAGCCAAAAGCCAGAAAACCTGGCACTGGTCTTGTCATGGGATATCGTGTTACCCAGTTACTGGGTTGTGGAGGTCAGATAGGCAGTCACTCCATGTAAAACACTAATACTGAGCTGACTCCGGTTAGACTGAAAGCTAACCTCAAGATAGTAGGGAAAAGGGTAAGCAGATAATGATGTGGTTACCTCTCCACAGACAAAGAATGAATTAAAGCCCAGGTTCGGTCGTGTATGGAGTACTGCTCTCATCTTTGGGATGGATCTGCCAAATACCAACTGGACGCGCTTGAGTCTATCGAAAAACGGGCCAAGAAACTCATTGGCAACGATGCACTAGTCGAATCAAAGCTCCAGAGCCTTGAGCATCGACGACAAGTTGCAAGTCTATCGGTTTTCTATCGGTTACATTTCGGGGAGTGTGCGATGGAATTACACAATCTAATTCCGCCAAGCCCGTTCCATCATCGGACTACGAGACAAACGGCAATGCGCCATCGTTATATGGTGGACATCCCACCCATACGCACAAAACGTTTTAGGAATACTTTCATCGTGCGTACGGCTAAGGAGTGGAATTCCCTGCCGGAGTCTGGTTTCCTGATCGCTATAACCTAGGAATCTTAAAGTCAAGAGTGAATAGGTTACTTCTAGGCAAGCGTGCTCCATCTTCGACCACATCATCACTTACCATCAGGTGAGATGGTGGTCAAACGCGAGCATATTATCAATAAAAAAAATGAATTCAAATATTCAGTTAGAAAATAAACAAACAAAAATGAAAAACGAATCAAGTAGGTACCTATTATAGATAGCTTGAATAAAGTTATAGTAAGCTATGTAGTTACATCCAATTTTCAAAATCTACATAATAAAAATTGAACCTTTTAAAAAAACCTGTTGGGAGTACCTAATGTAAAGGCAGGTACCTACATTAAACCTACCTGTCTTAGGTACTGCAACCTGAGTCATTGTATCTAGAATTGAGATAAATCTAATGTGGGTAGAAGATGCTGAATCAGATCCCTGAATAGGCCGGCCTTTCGTTATCGGCTTTTAATTATCAGTCAGTATCCCCTCCCTTCCCTTCCCTAAGTCCCTTCTACTTGTTCCTTCAATTTATGACTGAGGTAAATACAATCTGTTAGGAACCGATTTGTTTTCGCGGTGAAAATCATCAATTGAGTCCCTTGGTGGAGCGGTAGGGAGCATCAGGCTTACTGACTAAAACCCTCTGTTCCTTCAGCTGCCGTTGCATTTCGGAGCCGCGGAATCTCGTTAGAACATTTTATTTATTTATTCTATCCAATACACATTACACAATAAATTATTTAAAAATGTTTTGCCATACACGAAAGCCTCTTAGGCAGGTACGGTCACAGCCTAGAATTTGGGGGGGAGGGGGTCACTAACAATAAAATATGTCGAGTAAATGAGTTTTCTTTATTGCACAATACAAATTTTATCGCACACATTATAAAACAAATGGAAGTCTTCTATTTTTATTGACAAATCGGATGATAATTTTTGGTACGTCTTATTTTGCAAAATTTTAGAAGATTTCCTATTTGGGGTGTACGATTTGGGGAGGGGGGAGTCATGTCCCCTGTGACCCATCCCCTCTTCGGACCGCGCCTGCTCTTAGGGGTAATCTGTGTGCTGGCAAGTCGTAATTAGTTAATTAATTTACTATACTAACAGGGAAAAGGAAAATTAGGAATACTAAATACAATTAACTATTTTTTATGTAAAAACGTTTGTATCTACAACTTTTCTTATTTGATATGTATAGCGTTTGCAATTCCTCTGGGAGTTTGTTAATATAGTAAGGTACTACATACTCCGAAACCCTAGTCCCATATACATTTTTGTGTTTTGGTACGATATATTTATTTTTAATCACTATGTTTCTTAGGAAATTCGGTCTTGTTTCTTCCGTTAGCAACTCTTTAACTCTTCCGCAACTCAAGAAGGTCCTGTTGGGCCACGTCAATGTTGCTGACTGCCCCTTCAGGCGCGTGAACACGACGCGTCGTCGGGCCTGGTCCTAACCGGACGGTGAGCTTCCCCTGCTCACCGCCCTCAGGCCCGCGTGTACGGTGGCTGAAGCCGTCTCCCGCGGCGACTGGGGCGTGACGAAAAGCATTGTCTCTCTCTCACGTGTTCAGCCTCCTCCTTCGCACCTTAACAACATTGCGATGGGTCCTATGTATATGGGCCAGTGCAAAATTACAACTTTACAGGAGAGGCTTCCAAAGTTTCTATTTATTATAACTTCAGATTGATAAAACCGAAGTTTACGAATCTTTGCTTGTTTGCTAAGACAACTATCCTCCTCATTTTTACTATAGTATTTTATATATACATATATCATATCATATCTTCTACGTTAGTTTTTGTTAAAATTATTTTTCTCTAAAAACACTTTAAAAGGGCCAATGTGTCATATTGGCCATTATACGCGTATTACGTTAATTATCATACGTTATATATTTTTATATTTTTTACTCATAAAATCAAGTAACAATTGAAGTAGTTGATAATACATTAATTAGAATATAAGCTATTTAGATATATAGTCATTTATGTCACATTGACACTTATACGTTTTACAATCGGCTTACCTACTAACTCAGTTTTCAGTTAGATCATTTCAATAATTAAAAAACACGCAATAGTTTTATTCATTTATTGAAATAAAAATTAAAGTAGCCTTAAAACTACACTTATGAAAAAAAAAAACAAAAAAATAATAAGTAACTTGAACGAAACTTTTACTGAAGATCTTAGTTTGATTAACAAAATAAATGTACCTACTTCACATTATTATTTTCTCAATAAAATTACAGAAAAAATAACAAAATTAAAAACCTTGTGTAAATAACCTAAAAAAAATCTCTGTAGTATAATTAAATAATAAAATCAACAAAATCAACATTAGTATTTTTTTTTTTGTTAATTGGTTCGCGTTTGACCACCATCTCACCTGATGGTAAGTGATGATGTGGTCGAAGATAGAGCACGCTTACCTAAAAGTAACCTATTCACTCTTGACTTAAAGATCCCTAAGTTATAGCTATCGGGAAACACAGACTCCGGCAGGGAATTCCACTCCTTAACTGTACGCACAACGAAGGCATTCCCAAAACGTTTAGTGCGTATGGGTGGAATGTCGACCATGTAACGATGGCGCATAACCGTTTGTCTTATAGTCCGATGATGGAACGGGCTTGGCGGAATTCGATTGTGTAATTCCATCACACCCTCCCCAAATTGTAACCGATAGAAAACCGATAGACTTGCAACTCGTCGTCGATGTTCAAGGCTCTGGAGCTTTGACTTGACCAGTGCGTCGTTGCCAATGAGTCTCTTGGCCCGTTTCTCAATAGACTCAAGCGCGTCCAAATTTTATTTGGCAGATCTATCCCAAATATGAGAGCAGTAGTAGCTCCATACACGACCGAACCTGGGCTTGATACAGATTGAGCAACTGTTCCGGTGTGAAGTACCGTCTCACCTTTGCTAAGATTCCCAACTTTTTTGATGCTAGTTGAGCCTTAGCCTCGATAAATGGACCAAAATTGAGGGTGGAAGTTAGTGTAACCCCAAGAAGCTCAATATGATCGGTTATCGGCACGATTACATCACAGAAAGTGGGAGCCGGTTCGAATTGGCTCCTTTTTGAGGAGAAGAGACAAGCCTGGGTATTAGCTGTATTAAACTGGACCAAGTTGGCATCACCCCATTCGGAGACAGCCTTCAAGGACAAGTTCAAGGGCCTAACCATGTCCTCATGGAGAGACTGGATCTGACCCACCAGCACGCTCGCTGGACAGATATCTCTCAGCAACTGTGCTGAGAGAACCGACCCCTGAGGGACCCCGACATTAATAGCCAATTGGCAATTGGCAATTTAGCAATCATCAATGACCACTCGAATGGACCGATCTCTCGGGAAGTCTTCAATCAAAACGCAAAGTTGAGTGGGTAAACCGAAAAGAAGCTTAGCAATAAGGCTATCGTGCCAGACCCTGTCAAAAGCCTTGGAGATGCCAAGGGAAACAGCAAGTGCTTCCCCGTGCTAATTCTTAAAAAGTCTTCATTAATTTTCTTCATTATCGCTTTCATTAATTGACGCAATGTCATTAGATGCTACTAAATTTTCATAATAACTGTGATATACAGGTGGGATAATATTTTTTCTTTCACTAAATTCCGACTTCTAGACAACTTAGCGCGATAATTGGATGCCATCTTTTACTTATTAAACTAAATTGTAACCCAAAAACACAACAATTACAATTTGTATTCATCACAGTGCGGCCGTTGCTCCGTTCAATGTATTGTCAAATCAGCTGATTGGTCCAAACAATAAATAAACGTGCGGCAACTCCCCGCGTATAAGTCTCTAACTACTATTAGGACCTTGTACGTTTAAATTCATGTCACATACGCCGTTATACTGCAATAAAAAATCGTGTTTCTATGCAGAAATCTTTCTTTTTTAATAGCTCACATAATTCTTTATATCGATAAGATGCGTTTACCATAAAAAAGTCAAAATGGCCAAATTGTTAGTTTGGCCCATATACATATATAGGACCCATCGATTGAGAATCAAAAAACAGACTCCCGCAAACCAAAAGTTTACGCCAAAAATCTACTTTCCATATTATGACAATACTCCGACTTTAAAATAAGAAGCAGTTTACTTAAAATTAGGAGCAGTGGCGGCCGTGGTTATATGCGCTACTTACGAGATGTAAGCAAGGGTGGATCCAGGGGGGGGGGTCCAGGACCTAGGTGGACCACTAATTAAAATTTTTAAACATTGTTACTAGATAATACTCCAGTTTCTGTCGTTGTAAACGAATATCGGCAGTGGATGACCAAGTGGCAGCGGAGTCGGGAAATACAAATTATTTAAAGGCGAAGTAAAACATCGTGGAGACACCCACATGTCATGACAAAGAAAAATCCGAAGACATGCAACGTTCCTGCGAGGGATTGCGAGAAACTTCTAACGAGATACCTACCGGAAAAAAACAGGGAAGAAAGAAACAGAATGGATTTTTAGTCAGTAGAAGAAAAACAGAAAGTTATGCGAAATCCACTAACCCACTGCAACCCGCACTAGTCCTGTGTGGGTTATGTAGAGATGTAGTCATAAGATCATAGAGCTGAGGCCTGTGTCCCAGGACTGGGAATGTTATAGGCTCATATAAGTGTGCTCAGTTTTTTTTATTATTTTTTTACTCGCCTGCAACGGAAGGGTTATGTTTTTCGCACGTATCTTGTATGTATGTAATATTCTTTATTACCTCATATCTCCAGAATCTTAGCAGCCCAAGTGTTCTTAGATAGGTGACATTTAAAAAATCAAACATGGCGACCTTACGAAGCCATTATACATAATGAAAAAAAAAATTTTTTTAATAGTTCAATATGGGTATCAAATTAAAGGGCTTAATACAAGGACTTCAAAAAGGTATATCATGTTTATAATTAATATTAGCAAAAATAATACAAAAAGAAAGTTTAAAAATATGGACTAGCTCTTTCACTTTCTGAATCCGGCGGGTGCCATTGTGACACGACCGGGAAAACTAAAAAAATGTTAATTAATATTTCAACTATAAAGTCGAAAAAAAAAGTTGAACTGAAATGCAAGACACAAGCACATTTTTATTTTAAAAAGTGACTAGCTGGCGAGACCCACTTGAACACACCTCCACAGCAAGGTGTGATGTTTGGCGGGAACTTTTAAATCCACCTGATGGCTTCATTGAACCGTCTAATTCTTCCTCCTGGGCACGTGTTGCCGTGGCCGACTTAAAAATGCCTTAAAAGATACCCAAGTTAGCCATATCCAAGATAATCTGCACAGGTGGGGATTTACAGCTGGCTCAGATCTCTGTATATGCGACGTGACCCCACAGATAATGGCCCACCTTCTACCGTGTTCCGCATGCCTCATCGCCTATACTCTTGACGATCTTATGTCTTCATCAGCGAGCGGAGTTCGCGTTGCTGTTTTGGGCCAAACTTATATAAAACAGTATTGCCATAGACACGCTAATAAGATTTAATGTCTGCTTGATGTAACCGTTTACGTATATAGTACACTAAATGTTACTGGCGATTTCATCCTAAAGCCGGGTCCGCTGCGACGTGTTTTCGTGTTTGCAAACAGTATAACATTGTTTGCTAACCGAATATAGGCGTGGCTTAACAGTTTGGTTAGCAAAACACAATAACATGTTTGCCGTCTCGAATGGATAACATCCCCCGCGGTCGCCTGCGGGGAGGGAAAGTGACGCATTTTGTGTTCGCGCTCACTAGAGGAAGACGGAATCGTTCGAAGTGTGTGTTGATAGTGTGTGACAATTCTCTTTGATTTGTGATGGAGTGGAATAAAGAAAATACTTTGTCTTTTAATACTTTTTTTTCTTCTCTATATCTGGTAAAATTAATGATAACAGCTCTTGATAATCACTTTCTGAACATCTAAAACTAAACAAAAACATTACAACAATTGGCGCAGCGGACTGGCGGTTTTACTAACATGTTTTGATAACATGTTTTGTTAGAAAATTGGCGCAGCGGACCCGGCTTAATACTACTTACCACTAGAATATGTATCCGTTCCTTTCGAAGGTCCTTCCAGCTTTGCGTTTGCTTTGTCTAGACAAGGGCAGTTCAACTGGAGCTTGTCTCACATCTAAAGTATCATACTTTCATTGCAGCACTGAACAGGTATATTGCACGTCGTGGTACAACCTTTATTGGTACTTGTAACGCGCTAGCTGATATATTGAAACAAGATTTTTCTTCAGAAATCGCATATACAGGGTATCAACTTTTCTTTCATTCCGGCGTACACCCTACACTTAAAATACCAGCTAGCTGCACTTGACTCGATCGAACGCAGAGCTAACAGGCTCATAGGCGACGATAAAAATAATTATTATGCCAGTGATTCTTTAATAATTATAGTCCCATTCATACCCTAGTTATGGGACAGTGAAAAACCCACTCCACCCAGAGCGAGAGAGGAAACAGTTGATAATTTTTGCCCTAAACATATTAAAAACTAGGAGTTCGCCCGCAACTTCATCCACGTGGATTTCGAAATAATTTAATAGCACTCACAAATAATGCACTTTACTACTAATGAAATTTGAAAAGAGTAACTGTGGAGTTTCTTGCCGGTTCTTCAAAATAGAAAACGACCAATTTCGACCCGTGCCCTAACTGCTGACGTTTTGTAAGTGCCCATGTAGGCCTATGTGAAATAAGACATTTTGAATTTGAGTTTGAATGAAAAAAAAAAAAAATAAGAATTGGATTATTACTTCCGGATATTACCCCCGTTTTTCGGGTGGGAAAAATCGTATGACTTCTTCCGCTCTAGGTGGAGCGGAAGGAAGTGTCAGACTTCTACTGACTAAAAACCCACCCTCTTCCTTCAGCTACCCTTGGTTAGCGTCAGAATGGCTGGTTGCCTATGGCAAGCGGCTCTGAAAGTATATTCAAGAATTGCTACCAAATTGCTTATATTTGCTACATTTCTTCAATAATTGCTACAGGATGGATGGTCAACTTCGAGTTCGGCATGAAGGGCGCAGAATTTCTAAAAGTTTGTTGTGTCAATAATTGCTTACTAATTGCTACATTCACGAATTTAAGTTTGAGCTTCGTAATTGTACTAAGTAAAAAGATATAGCTTTTATTATTTAATTTGCATGAACAAGTGCCTAATAATTTGGAAAGGCAACAGATTGTTTCACTACAGCGTCTTGCTTGTCAAATCTTGCAGGCGTTTACTTCAACTTAATTAAATGATGTTTGGTGTGTACAGTATGATTTTTAAGTCGACGGAATTCTGACAGCTGTAATTTTTTGACAATATTTCACAATTATGGGTCACCCACCCCAGATCTGATAACGCAGTATCGAATTTAGTTAATTGAAAATACAAACAAAAAATACAACCTAATTATTCATCAAGCATGTCTTATCTTTGTATTTATGCTTTTATAGGAATAAACCGTAGTCCATCATAAAATCTTATTTTAATTTTATTTCTATGTGTACATATTGACAGGCCTTTTGGTCTAGTGGTCAGTGGCCCTGACCTGACTGCTATGCACAAGGTCGTGGGTTCAATTCCCACCCAGAACAAATGCTTGTGTGATGAGCATGATCATTTGTTATTTGTCTGGGTGTAATTTATCTATAATATGTATGTATTTAGAAACATATATGTATGTTTATCAGTTGTCTAGTACTCATCGCACAAGCTCTGCTTAGTTTGGGACTAGATGGCGTTGTGTGAATAAAAGTTGTAGAATATTATTATAATTTCCTTTATTAAATTTTATATACATATTATTTACATTTTTAAATATTCCTATAAAAACAAAACAACATTTGAAAATATAAAACAGTTTATTATTATTTTCTCTTTATTTCCAATATATACATAGAAGTTACATTTTTAATTATTCAAAAAAAAAAAGATTTGAAAATATAAAAAATAGTAGCCCACCGGTATCGGGAACAGGGTCCAAGCTACCGGCGGTCAGGGCTCCATAGAGAGGAACCTCCTGACGATACGCGCCGTGTCCAGGAGTACCGCTTTCTGAAGCAAGCCCTTGATCCAACCGTCTAACGAGAGTCTCCTGAGGTGTTGGTCGAGGCTCTTGGCTATTAAGCAATTGGCTGAGATGACTAATCGGTACAATGATTGCCGAGTTCACATCCCACATGTCGACAATCTCGTGTGCAGTCAAGATACTTGATTTGCTTATCTTTCGACTTAACTTTCGACAATCATGGCACGCCTCTCGATTCGGTCCACCACCACTATATCAGGCTTATTGGCTACAATAGTCCTGAAAGTAAAGATGGACCAATCCCAGTATAATGTGACATGGCCGTTATCGAGAACTGAGACGGGCACATGAATGCATATAAAAAGTATATTTTTACATTGTCATATAGTTTTCTTGATATCATTTCTTTCATATTTTTTGTTATTTTATATCCAAAAATGCTAGTCATTTATATAAATTTTAGCATATCTGAAATGTCAAAAAATTCCGTTGACTTAAAAATCACACTGTACTCACCAAACATCATTTTAATTAAGTTGAAGTAAACGCCTGCAAGATTTGACAAGCAAGACGCTGTAGTGAAACAATCTGTTGCCTTTCCAAATTATTAGGCACTTGTTCATGCAAATTTTAATAAAAGCTATATCTTTTTACTTAGTACAAGTACGAAGCTCTAACTTAAATTCGTGAATGTAGCAATTAGTAAGCAATTATTGACACAACAAACTTTTAGAAATTCTGCGCCCTTCATGCCGAACACGAAGTTGACCATCCATCCTGACGTCCGAATGGCTGGTCAAAAAATATTCATATTTCTCTGAATGTATCATATGTAGCAATTATTGAAGAAATGTAGCAAATATAAGCAATTAGGTAGCAATTCTTAAATATACTTTCAGAGCCGCTTGCCATAGGCAACCAGCCATTCTGACGCTAACTACCCTTGCGGTCCGGGGCCGTATGTATCTCGTTTGTTAGAACATTTCCGCAACCCTGGCAGGCAATAGCTCTATGGGGCCGTCACTAGTGGAAATTACCCCCTACATACAAACTTCCAAACAAATTTTACCTATCTATTAGAGATGAGTCGTATCTACTAGAACAGATCCGAAGAATAGGTAAATTTCGATACTAGGCGGCACCTATTCTCACTTTGACAACACCTAGTATCATGAAGTATTGCGAAATCCAACTGCTCTTAGGCTTCATAGCACTAACGCGTAATTGCATTCCATTCACTCTACACGTTATAAACCTGCTTTACCGCTCATTCATGTTTGTCAAAATCATTCGTTTGTCAGTCACTTGAATTTAAACCCTAATTCAAAGTACATAAAAGTAACGCAACGCGCACGCGTGTTGTGCAAGAATATATATTCTGTCCTTTTTTAACTACGCTATTCCGTAGTCTTCCCATCTTTATCTTTCAATACTCGAGACTAGTCAGTAATCATTCGATCCGAGAATACTCGATCCAAATGAGTACCAACTAGTCTCGAAAGACTAAGTAAATAGATACTTCGTAATACTTAGTCTTGTCGAGTCTACGTGGTACTCATTCGGATGGAGTATTCTCGGATCAAATGATTACTGACTAGTCTCGAGTATAAAGTCCAATTACTAGGTAACAACCTAGTCTTATCACTGATTGCTGGTGCTAACACCCTAAGTTCAATAGAAATATCAAGTACAGGAGAAGTGGCAACGAGGTGAGTCCGTGAAGCTTACAGACCGTCATCGTAAAATTTTATCAAAATACCGTGTTCATTTGTTGTTTAGCAGTTTCCTGCAAAATTAGTAGCCACAATAAAAAAATTACTTGGACTAAGTACGTGCACCATGACCACATTCGATAAGTAATAATTGATACTAGGTGGACTAGGTGGACTAGGTGGAATAGGTATCTGGATCAGGTATTTTTAAATACTAAGAATAGGTGCACCTAGTCCCAAATTTACCTAGTACAACCCATCTCTACTATCTATACTAATATTATAAAGCGGAAAGTTTATTTGTTTGTTTGAACGCGCTAATCTTCGAAATTACTGTGTGGATTTGAATGAAATTTGGTTTGCTTAAAGCTTTTTTTTTTACTGATTAGTCCACTCTTGACCTCGATCTCGCCTGATGGTAAGCGATAGATGAGGTCTACGATGTGACGAACGAGCCCAGAAGATGCCTATTTACTCGTGCTTTAAAGGCTGAAAGATCATAAGTGGCAGGGAACACAGAAGCCGGCAGAGAATTCCACAGCTTGCCTGTGCGCACAATGAATGTGGAGGAGAAGCGCTTGGTACGACAAGATGGTATATCAACCAAGTGTGGGTGGTACCCAGCCGTGCGTCTGGTAGACCGGTAGTGAAAGGGAGATGGAGGGATCAAGTCATGGAGCTCCTGCGCACACTCCCCGAAGTACAATCTGTAGAAAACCGACAGGCAAGCAACGGTTCGCCGATGAGCCAGGCTATGAAGCTTGTCCACCAGCACCTCGTCGCCTATAAGCTTTTTAGCTCTGCGCTCGATTGAGTCCAATGCAGCAAGTTGGTACTTTGCTTGCAGCTTGACAAAGGTTATAGCTTACTTTTACCGGCTGCAAAAAAGTAGGGTTATGTTTTTAACGTGATAAACCCACGGGAGCGAAGCCCGACGCAACTGCTACCTATAATATTAGAATAGACTACTTTCGCATAGTAATAAAAAGAAAACATTTTTTTAAAGGCTTTAATCATCATCATCATCGTCTTCATCATCACTATGTCTCCGAGCTAGCTTAACTTCCAACTCCTTAGCGGGATTGAACATGCCGTTGGTTTGAGCATTGCATATAAAACAACGGGTCGATTTCTTGTAGTTCTCTAATGCACATTTCTCGCAGAAGTAGTGTTTGCATCTGGGGACAAAGAGGTACACTTTATCACGTCATTTTTTTCGTAAATTTAAACTAGATGAGGCCGGTGTTTCCTAAAGCTTTGGTTTCCTAGGAAAACGGTGCCGTCATATAGCGGCCGTAATATTACGGACGCAAAAAGGCGGCCGTCTTTACGGTGACGATATGTGGAAAGTTCCACGGCCGTTTTTTCACACTGTTAGTCATTTTTTTAAAGCAAACGTCAAACGAAAAGTATCCAAGATAGAAAATGGACGGCCTTGATTTAGCTTTATTAATTTACTTGGAGGATGATATCATCAGAAGAGGAAAATAGTTTTGTTTACATGGACAACGTTCTAGTGACGTCATTCACCGCTGTATAACGGCCGCTATTTGACGGCACCGCTATCCTAGGAAACCAAAGCTTAAAGCTTTGTTTTTCTAGGATAGCGGTGCCGTCATATAGCGGCCGTAATACAGCGGTGAATGACGTCACTAGAACGTTGTGTATATAAACAAAATGGCGCGGTTTCCTAGAGACCGGTAACTGACACCGTAACGTCAAAAAGCGGTGCCGCCATTTGCATGACGGCCGTCTTGTCGGTGACAGATGGTTTCGTGAACGTTTCATTGATAACGATGAAGCAGACTGTGTTAAAACGGCTGTGGAACTTTCCACATGTCGTCACCGTAAAGACGGCCGCCTTTTTGCGTCCGTAATATTACGGCCGCTATATGATGGCACCGCTTTCCTAGGAAACCAAAGCTTAACTGATTACCCTGAGAAGAAACACCGTAACAAACTCAGAGGTCCGTCTCTACAAGGTGTAACAGATTAAGCACAATACCTCAGACACACCCATTAGAATATTAAATTATAAGTCTAAAACAACATCCGTAACTTAATAAATTGAAAACAAACCTAGACATTTTTTATAAAATAGTTATCTTTACTAAACGCAAAACGTATGTGCGTCATACAATATCCTTACGCAGACGCATACACTCATGCAATGTTAGAGGCCGACACGCACACGAGCGCATTTCCTTGAATTAAGGATTGTATTCATTTGTCATGATACTGTGTTTCCATTTTAAGTTAAATGAAAGATTTTTCCGTCAAAATTTAACACCTATTTTTATGACGGAAATCAATTCAGAAGCCGATTCTGAACCAACTACTTTCAGGAATTGCGTTTATTCTGTCACACGTTGTATAGCACCTGTTTGTCGAGTCTACAACTATGGAGTGACTCTTTTCTTTTGAGGGTATTGAGACCTCAGGGGTTCCTCAGTAACTACGCCAAATAACTTTGTTTTTCATAGTGTTTGTATGACATACAAAGTTATAATTACGGTTTTAGAAAATGTGCTATATGTCAAAAACTGCTGACGCGATCTCGTTCAAACCAATTTTCGTTGAAAGTTTTTATTAATCTATTTCAGTTTCAGTTCCATGTATGGGGAGCCCATCTTAATTTTATATATTTATTCATTTTTTTTTCTAAAAATCGGTAAGCTGTTCACAGAACACATCTCCTTCCAAGTTTCACATGTGTAGTCTTAATAGTTTCGGAATAAAATGGCTGTGACATACGGACGGACAGACAGACATGACAAAACTATAAGGGTTCCGTTTCTTGACATCCAGCTACGGAACTCTAAAAATTAGTGATAAAATGTTTATGAACTTGTGTTACTTAAGTCTCAAATCAATTAAAAGCTTAAAAAGATATGTTTCCCAAGGAGCACTTAGGCGTCACCGACATCAAATATGCAGCACTTATATAACTTAGAGTTCTTTTGGAGACGTACAAGGGTGTCAACAAAAGATTCTATATTTATAAGGTTGATTTACCAGTTATTATACAGCTCAAGCTGTACTAAATCTTTATAAAAGAATCCGCGTAAAATAAAGGTGTTAAAACGGAATATTAAAACTCTACTTTAAAACTTTAAGAATTTTTGACACTTTAAGCTAATGTTTATTATTCAAGCTGCACAGAGGCTGTATTTTGCATGTGATCACTTACTTACTACAGCTTTATGTGTTAATATGGTATCACTCTATACTTGATTCTGTATAATGGTATATGCAAACTCCTTTATAAAACTTATTATTATTGCGTAATTATACACCCTCGTAAGTGTTAGAGTTTTATGACTTCTGACAAATATGATGTTAAAACACTATAATAATAAATTAATTCTATAGTACAGATTTAGTCTGTTTTATTGTCAGTCGTCTATCTTTGCAATAGTAAATAAACGTGTAATTCTGGATAAAAATATGTGGAAAAAAGGAAAAAGGTCCGGTGGAGTCAAAAGGAAGATTAAAAGAGAATATAAAAATATAATAAATTACCAACCAAATGAAACTAGTGATACTGAGTCGTCATTTATAGAGAATGAAAATAATGTAGTCATAAATCGAGCAATCTACAGTCAAGCGCCACTTTAGTCGACGTCTTACGAAGGTTCCGCAGCAAAAACGTCAAACATTGATATTGAAAGTGAAAATTTAATGAAACCTTGGGAAACTGATAATGACATATTTTCATGCAGCAGTACAAGTAAAGAAGACGAATTTTCAGAAAATTTACTGTTCCGTCGTAAAATTAAGGAATGGGCTATAGAAAGAAATATATCTCAAAAAGCTCTTAGTGATTTAGCAACAATACTAAATTGCAGATTTCCGGGAATATTACCACGGGACGCTAGAGCAATTATAGGTACTGTCAAACAAATACATAATATTAAGACTATAGAACAAGGAGAATACTGGCATAATGGCCTCACTAATTCTCTACAGAAAGCATTGGAAAACTGGGTAGATGTTCCAAACAAAGTAAAATTAAATTTCAATTTCGACGGTCTCCCAATATTTAAAAGCTCCAATAAAGAATTTTGGCCAATTTTATATAATATATTTGAAAGACCTGATATAGAGCCATTTGTTATTGGTATCTATTTTGGAGTTGGAAAACCAAAAGAAATTGACCAATATTTAGATGATTTTGTAAAAGAAATAGGAAATTTAATTAAAGAAGGAATTTATATCGAAGATAGAAAAATATCTATTGAAATTAGATGTTTTATATGTGATTCTCCAGCGAGAGCTTACATTAAAGGTATTTAAAGTATATAAAAACTTATAACAAACTACGGATTTAGCCTATTTAAAAAAATCACATAGTAGGCTTAGTGATTTTTAAATTTTTTAAGACTTACGTTTTCGCGGGAGACTATAAAGGTGATATGCACAGTTTGAAATTTACTTTTCGTTTTTACGCAATCGGTTTGTTATACCATACAAAATGTGGTTATATAAAATTATAAATGTGGCTTCATTCAACCATAATTCGACTAAAATAATTCTTGTAATATTTATATTTCAGGTGTATGTAACTTTAATGCAAAACATGGTTGCTTAAAATGTGTCACAGTAGGAGAATACTCATACTTATCACATACAGTGACATTTCCTGAAACTATTTGCCGCCCTAGAACAGACCAAGAATTTTGAGAAAAAAAGTATGGGCCTCACCATAAAAAAGATTCTCCTCTACTGAAGTTGCCTGTTGATATGATACAAGACTTCCCGGTAGCAGATTATCTACACCTCGTGGATTTGGGAATAATGAAGCGGCTATTAGTTGGTTGGCGTAACGGTAATTTTGGAAAATATATTACCAAATGGAGTGCCAGAGATACCGAAACAGTTTCAAATTTTCTTATTAAACGCAAATTGCCATCTGAAATTCATAGGTCAGTAAGAGGATTAGACTGTCTTTCTCATTGGAAAGCATCAGAATATAGATCTTTTTTACTTTATTTGAGCATTGTAATACTTCCAGAGGCATTACAACACGATGCATTTTCACATTTCCTGGCATTTTTTTGTGGTATTACAATATGCTCTAGCAAAAACCATAATCACTTTCTGCCATTGGCAAAAGAGCTTCTAAAATATTTTGTTGAGCATTATAAAGACTTTTATGGATCAGATTATATAACTAGCAATGTCCATAATGTAGTGCATCTCACAGATGAAGTACAACGATTTGGTCCACTTCATACATTTAGTGCTTATCCTTTTGAAAACAAGCTGTATTTGTTAAAAAGGATGCTAAGGCATGGCAACAAACCTCTTGCTCAAGTGGCAAAAAGATTGAGTGAAAATTCAGGATTAGAAATGAGCAAGAGCAGACAAAATCAGCAAATCACATATGTTGAACCCTTTGTTACTTCCAATAGCAGAAAACTAAATATACTACATTTGAAAGATTTTAAAATTTCTTTGAAACCACAGGATAAATATTTTATATGTTACAATAGTGACATTATGGAATTGAAAAAAATAGAAACCGTTGTTAGCAGTGAAATAAAGATAATTGGCTATAAAATTACTGGCTTAATCGACGTTTTTGAAGAACCAATTAAATCATCATACTTAAACATATTCAAAGCCAAATTATCTACTATCAAGCGGACAGAAACCGTAGTTAGTTCTAAAGATATAACATCTAAATTAGTATGTACTGAACACAAAAATTACTTATACTTTATGCCCCTTTTGCATACAGTTTAAATTAATTAAATTTAAGTTTAAAAGAGAAATAAAACACTTTGTAATCAAGAAAATATATTTTTATTTTTATTCTTTGAAAAACCCGCAGATGTTCAAAGAACTATAAACAAACACCACTGGACATAATTTGGTGTCTTATGGACAATCACAGTCACGAGATTACGTGCTTTGTTCTTAAATGCTAACTTATCTATAAAACACTGTCGCATGGACATACTCAAATAGTTTCTACTTACTTACTAGATAGGCAATAAAAACAGTCACATAATTTGGTGTCTTACGGACAATATATCACAGTCACGAGATTACGTGTTTTCTTCTTAAATGCTAACTTATCTATAAAACACTGTCGCATGGACATAATCAAATAGTTTCTTTGTTATACTTACTTACTAGGTAGGCAATAAAAAACAGTCACATAATTTGGTGTCTTAAGGACAATCACAGTCACGAGATTACGTGTTTTCTTCTTAAATGCTAACTTATATATTACACTGTTGCACGGACAATCATGGTCCTTTAAATTTTTACATATTGAGTTATTAGATAGGCAATAAAATCACAGTCACGTGATTACGTGTTTTTATAAATGCTAAGAGTATCCGCATAATACACACCCCACCTGCAAATTCAGTTTCTGCAATCAACACCTGTCGTTAGCCAAGTAAGATTTAAATGTAGTTTGTAAACGTAAGTACTCTTAGAAAGCTAGGTAACCAAAAAAGAAACAAGTTTTTATGATAAACTTAGTTTGGGTTAAGTTAATAAAATAAAATTATTAACGATAACATTGCCCGATAAGATAAATGAAAATGTAGTTATTAAGATAGAGATTTTTTTCTGATGGGTGATCTAACAAAGGGACTGTTCCTTCTCCTCGTTTTCTTCTCTTTCCTCTGTAACATCTTCCGTGGTATTTTTTGTTTCATTTGTAGCGTCGTCGTCTGCAACAATCATGACGTTTTCAACTTGGTTGGTGGTTTGATTTGTTTGATTGGAATTTTTGAGTGTATCTTTTTTTGTTCTCCTACGTTTTGTTGATGCTCTTTCATTCTTGCTGAGTTTTCTCTTTACAGAATTTTTAAGAACAGTTTTAAAAAAGTTTTCATTATTTTCAATGGTATAAGTTTGGTCCCAGATATGTATCAGTTCGTAGTAAAACTTAAGGACGTTTTTATAAGCCTTTAGAGGATTTTTTACGTTATCACTACCTCTACTACCACCAGTCCAGGAACACTTGCATAAGAAATCACGAGTAAAAAACATATCTAATATTTTGTATGCACAGGTTCCACCTCTTCCATCCGATTGTGAACATACGAAAGAGTATTGCTTCAGCAGTTTATTTTTTTGCTGCTTGTCAGTTAAGAGTGATTCCAATTCTTCTAGCTCTTTAACTGAATCAATAGGTTTTATGACAAAAGTATCATTTTCAATCTCGTTGGATTTGCCAAGTGTAACCACGTCTGTATTTTTAGTATGGTCATACTTGGAAAATTCGTAATCTATTTGCACTGATAGACTTGCCAATTTGTGTAACATTTTTTTCTGGTTTTCCATTAGAACATTTATTGTTTGTGTCATATTTATTTGATTGTCTAAAATCAATTTTAGGTAATTTTCAATCTGATTCACATCAGTGTTTTGCTGTATTTGTGTTGGAATTTGTGTTCCGAAATTAGTATTTTGTGTTGCCACATCAGAGTCATTTATATATTGAATAACGTATTCAGCTGCAGTTGTTGGAAGAACCGGTGTGGATGTTGTAGGTGTAGGTGTAGATGAAGTTAATGACTTATCTGGTTGATTAAGTGCCTGAAATCACACATAAAATGTATTAATGATGTTTTTGTCAATCGCTATGCAAACATTTTGACTTTTAGAGAGACCGTAGTCTGGATATGGAGTTGGCCCAAAATGTTAAGTATACAGGTACACACAGGTACATACAGGTACACACACATACAGTATGTAGGTATACTATACATATATTAAACACTCATAAAGTCACGTCTAATAGACATGCGGGGAAGGCTAACTAATAATGAAGTAACAAAATAATGCTTACCAATTGCCCAGCTAGAGTATTGTAATTACTGAAGTTAATATTGCTATTTGTTGTGATTACTTCTGTCTGATTATCAAATTCGGTGTCGCTATTTTGTAGCATGAGATCTAGTTCTCGTGTTGCTTCGTCGTATGATGATAATAATTGTCTTTTGACACAGCAATGTGAAGAAGACCAATTATCTACAGGCTGCGAATATTCGTCCTTGACCAATTTATTGATATCTAATCGCTTTTTTGGCCATCTTAAAATACCATTAGACTCCCAAAAACTAGGTATAATGCACAGTTGTTTTTGGCCTTTTTCTATTGTTTCAATTATTTTGAACGGCATATTTTCCTGAAAAATATTGAAAAACATGAAAACAAAATAGGCACACAACACCACACACTAAAAACACTACTGCACATAGTTCATTGTAACATATTTTTTTTAAAACGAACTACCGTTTTCTAACGCTTTGTTTTGTTTTTGACCTACCTACGAGTTTTACGACGTGGCAAACAAAGGATCAAAAAGAACAAATAAATGCGTGCACGCTGTCCAGGCACTATCTATAAACTAATCGCGTTGCTTGTAATGTGACGCTGCTGTCTCGCTCTGTGTGTGTGTGTTCTATGGACGATGTTACCTACACGGTTGTTTGTTTACAAGTAATGTGTCTATCAGTAGGTGCGTCGTCTGTTGATTCTATCAAACTGCTTCAATTTGCCTTCGGCATATTACACACTTAAAAAACACGTTGTGTAAGCCGCGAGCGATGTAAACGGCGAAATCTAACAATTGCTAGCGATATATTATACATGGTTTTTTATTTTGAATACGTATCCCTAATGAGCTGTACAATTTATGTTTTGAAAACTGATATACAGCCTAAATATTAAAAATATTCTAATATAATGCCTATTTATAGGCAATAGCTTTACAATGGAATCTAAAAACTGCGTAGTAAAGCTACAGGACCTATAATACCCTCCAGATATACTTTAGGCTGTTTAATATTTATCGCCATTTTTGAATAAACAAAAACAAAACATAATACAAATCAAACGATATTTGACAATAGCTACAGCTGCTATCGTAATTTTACAGCTAAAATAATGACTGTACTCTAATATTATGCAGTATTTTCAAGCATATTATATTATTCTAACCTCAAAACCATAAACTTACTTACCCGTTTTAGTTATATTTTTTACTTAATCTTGATTATATTGCGGGCGCGTAAATATTTTGACACAAAACTATACACAATTTCACAACAAAATTAAATCGGCACGTCGAATCTACAAATTATCACACAGAAAGTCCAAGATCATTACTTGATTTATAATTTTGCATGAAATATTAATCGATCGCCATTTATGTATCTAAAATAGAAATATTTGACAAGTTTCACAAATTTTCCCTTTGTGATTCTCTTAAAAAACCGATTAAGAACCGTTATCTTTTAAAGACATTTATAAGAAGATAACTATATTCCTGTGGTTTCCTTTTACACCATACTACAGCTCCACTGCAGCTATATTACAGCCTATTTTTTACTTCTACAGCTACTGTACAGCCATAATAACGCATTAGGCTTTATAAGAATGGGCCCAATTTTTACTTATAAGGGCTGTATAAGCGCTGATACAGCCCTTGTACAGCCTCACTATACAGCCTGTGGTATAAAAATAAACTAAAATACAGCTTTTATACAGCTTGTGGTGCTCCTTGGGTTAAACCTTGGCGCGATAAACGTGATTTGTTCACCGTAGTCATTCAGTTTTTTGTTGAGTTTCCGATATTTTGATCAACAAATATCCCGTTTTATATGTATAAATCATTAATCATTTATTTACATAAAATGTGGTAGGTAGTTTTTACAATAAATTCAGTGCATGACACATTCTGCCATTTAGAATTGGCGTGCAAATATTTATATACAGAGTTATACAGCTACAGTAACACACAGTAAGGTATATACTACTAGTGCAAACTTATAAAATAACACTGGAAAATTAAATATAAATAAAAATTTCTTTTAAACAAAAATTTAGCATGAATTAATTAACAGGGTTTACAAAACTCAATTAGTCATTATAATGCATTCCTGAAGTGATCAAGAAATTCGGTAATTGAATAGAAACTATGTGATATCAGCCACTTTTTTAGAAGACTACGAAAAAATTTTTGTAAGGTAATTCTGTGATCCAGTTCGGTAATGAGTTATACAGGTGGCCCGTTTACAGTGGTCCAAAGATTTTTTCAGCTTGAGAGCATCATAAGTGATCATTTAAAACATACTTTAGTTAAGCGAAATCTTATGGTTTCGAAATTATGATTTTTGATAAATTGCTAAATTTATTTATCTAATTATTTACACTAGATGAGCCTATAGCGCGATATACATTATGTGTTTCGTCCAACGTGAAACAGAACGCACCTTTTGGTTGGCAACATTATATTCTATTGTCTTTGATTTTTACTTGACAGATAATTTTCCTTGCAAAAAGCAACCGCCTTGTTTGTTGAGATCGATTCATTGATTGTAATCAAAAATCCTGTTGAATCTACGCGGTTAAAAGATAATTTGGTCGCGATTAACGATAAGTTGAAATTGTAATCCCGAATTGACGAAAAACCTGGGATATTTTGGAACAATACCGCCGTATTGACGCCAGACCGAATGGCACGCGAATTTGTTTAAAGTGATAGTGAATTGGTGATAAATACTTACTTTGTCAGTACAATAGCAAGGGACTACAGTACAATTACAAATACTATTTGAGCCCGGCTGACAAAACAATATATTCAAACTTATTAAGTTATTTTTAACAATATTCAAAACTTCCAATTTACTTAGTGGATTTTATATTATAAAAGCCACGCCTGCTACCAGTTTGTTCGATCCTTCAATAAGCCAGCCAACGGTAACTGGTGTTCGAACAGTCCACGGTACGTGAAGCTTTACCGTTGCTTTTCAAGAACAGTTACACAATAGCCTCTTAGGCTTCAGTACAACAATTAAGCTTACGCAATCAATGATAATAATCACTTACCCTCTGAGCTGGGACGCCAAGCGAGGATCTGTTCTGATCACGTCCGTGTGTGAATGTAGGTAGGTAATGAGTAATTGAAACGTATAATGTGGGAAAGTGGTGTCACGGCGGTCACAAAGGACGCAAGCTTCAATGTGTGGTCCAGGCCGGGATGTAGCACAAACTTCGCACCAGATTGGAGCAGCAATTTATCACCAATTCACCATTACTTTCAGCAAATTTCGCGTGTCAGACAGGCTGACGACATTCGGCGTTACTGTTCCAAAATATCCCAGGTTTTTCTTCAATTCGGGATTACAATTTCAACTAATCACTAATCTCAACCGATTTGTCTTTTAACCGCGTAGATTCAACAGGATTTTTAATTACAATCAATGAATCGATCTCAACAAACAAGGCGGTTGCTTTTGCAAGGAAAATTATATGTCAAGTGTCAACATCAAAGACAATAGAATATTGCCACACCAAAAATATGCGTTCAAATACGTTTTGGACGCAACATTATGAATATTAATATCAAGTTGCAATCGGTTTCTTTCTAGGACTGTCCAGCCAACAGCCTAGATCTCAATCTCACTGAACATCTGTTTCGTAAAGTCAAGAAAAGAGTGTCACATCCACAGTGTGGCAATTTAGGAGAGCTGTGTGACGTTTCATATAAAAATGGAACTTTATTTCGTCGTAGTCCACTCCTTAGCTGTAAGCACAATGAAAGTATTCCCAAAACGTTTTGTGTGTATGGGTGGGATGACCATGTAACGATGGCGCATCGCCGTTCGTCTTGTAGTCCGATGATGTAACGGGCTTGGTGGAATTAGATTGTGCAATTCCATCGCACACTCCCCGGAATAAAACCGATAGGCTTGCAACACGTCGATGTTCAAGGCTCTGGAGCTTTTTCTCGACCAGTGCATCGTTGCCAATGAGCCTACACATGAAACAGCGGAATGGCAGTTCATCATCACATTTGACCTCATAGTCAGAGTCCCCCCACTTTTTGTTCCATAATAGAAAAAGGCTAAGCTAAGATGAGGATTGAAATAATCAAAATGACGCCCACAATAAATCATCCCTCCATTGTGCCCATCATGTAACGAGTATGCGATGAAATTGTTCTTAGAACTTGTGCGCCTGAACTACCTCCAATTTTGATGCGCCTGTTTCGCCTTTCGCTTGAGACTGGAAAGGTGCCGAAAGCATAGAAGCTGGCTAACGTGCAGCCTGTGCCCAAAAAGGGCAGTCGTGCTGACCCGGCCAACTACAGACCTATTTCAGTCACGTCTATACTCTGTAAGATTATGGAGCGTGTACTCAACAGTAAGCTCGTGGCATACCTAGAAGCCAACGACATCCTCAGTGACCGACAATACGGCTTCCGAAAAAACCGGTCTACTGGGGATCTTCTAGCGTATGCTATTCATATCTGGAGTCAAGGAGGGCCATCGAGAAGCACGGGGAAGCACTTGCTGTCTCCCTTGACATCTCTAAGGCTTTTGACAGGGTCTGACACGATAGCCTTATTGTTAAGCTACCTTCTTTCGGTTTACCCACCCAACTTTGCGTTTGGATTGAAGACTTCCTGTGAGATCGGTCCATTCGAGTGGTCATTGATGGCTGCTCATCTGGCCAATTGGCAATTAATGCCGGGGTCCCTCAGGGGTCGGTTCTCTCAGCAACTTTATTCTTGCTGCACATTAATGACCTGCTTATGCCCGGTACCTTTGGGTATGCCGACGACAGCACAGTTGCTGAGAGATATGTGTCCAACGCGCGTGCTGGTGGGTCATAGATCCAGTCTCTCCGTGAGGACATGGTTGGGCGCTTGAACTTGTCCTTGCAGGCTGTCTCCGAATGGGGTGATGCCAACTTGGTCATGTTTAATGCAGCTAAGACCCAGGCGTGTCTCATCTCCGCAAAAAGGAGTCAATTCGAACCGGCTCCTACTTTCCGAGGTGTAACCGTGCCGATAACCGATCGTATCGAGCTTCTGGGGGTAACACTAACTTCTACCCTCAAGTTTGGCCCGTTTATCGAGGCTAAGGCTCAACTAGCATCAAAAAAATTGAGAATCCTTGCAAAGGTAAGAAGGTACTTCACACCCGAACAGCTGCTCAATCTCTATCAAGCCCAGGTTCGGTCGTGTATGGAGTACTGCTCTCATCTTTGGGATGGATCTGCCAAGTACCAACTAGATGCGCTTGAGTCTATTGAGAAACGGGCCAAAAGACTCATTGGCAACGATACACTGGTCGAATCGAAGCTCTAGAGCCTTGAACATCGGCGACGAGTTGCTAGTCTATCGGTTTTCTATCGGTTACATTTCGGGGAGCGTGCGATGGAATTACACGATTTAATTCCGTCAAGCCCGTTCCATCATCGGACTACAAGACAAACGGCGATGCGCCATCGTTACATGGTGGACATCCCACCTATACGCACTAAACGTTTTGGGAGTACCTTCATTGTGCGTACGGCTAAGGAGTGGAATTCCCTGCCGGAGTCTGTGTTTCCCGATAGCTATAACCTAGGGGTCTTTAAGTCAAGAGTGAATAGGTTACTTTTAGGTAGGCGTGCTCCATCTTCCACCACATCATCAGTTACCATCAGGTGAGGTGGTGGTCAAACGCCAGGCTATCATCAATTATTAAAAATAAATAAAAAAAATTGGACGATCTACTTTCACCAAGCCGGTTCCAGTATCGTAAAACAAGACGAACGGCCATGCACCATCGTTACATGGTGGACATCCCACCCATACACACAAAACGTTTTGGGAATACTTTCATTGTGCGTACAGCTAAGGAGTGGAATTCCCTACCTCGTGTGTATTTCCTAATAGTTATAACCCGGAGGTATTTATATTTAAGTCGAGAGTGAATATACTTCTAGGTAAACGTGTTTTAGCTTCTTCAATTACACCATCGGTTACCGTCAGTTAAGATAGAAAGAAGAAAAGAAAGACAAGAAAGAAAAGAAAAAAAATATTTGTTTGAGTTAATGGTCAAACGCGAGCCTATAAAGCAAAAAAAAACAATAAAAACGGCGCCCATAATACTCACTTTGTAACAACGGGGCTGGTAAAGCTGTTCCTACATATAAAACAGCGGAAAGGCAGTTCGTCATCACTGTTGACCTCATAGTCGGAGTCTCCACCAGCACCTCCTCCCCTATTCGTCTCCGACTCTTCACGTTCCAGTTGCCACCCGTGCTTGTAGTCAGAACGGTCGTGGAGAAACTTGCAGGAGTCTGGATATAAAAAAAGAAAAATAAAATTCTAGATGAAGTAATTTTTGTGTAATCTATTACTAAGTAGTAAAAAAACTTTTTTGCAAAAAATAAAACCGACTTCCATATTAAAACACTACAAAGCCAAAAATAATTTTTCATTTCGGTAGTCGGTGTTATTGGTTTTGTATTTTCATTTTTTTTCACACCGCCTTCCGAAATTAAAATTATTTTTGGCTTTGTAGTGTTTTGATATGGAAGTCGGTTTTATTTTTTGCAAAAAAGTTTTTATTTTCGTGCTTTTTAGTGGATCAGTGAATTTTCCAAATCGGTTCGTAAATGACGGAGTTACGCGAACAAAAAACGCAATGCAGAGTAAACGAAAAGATCATCAACGTAAATATTTTTTTTAGACTTTTGTTGATTTTTCAGAAACGGCTTGTTCGATTTCGATAAAATTTTCATGGGACCATTTGGGAAGTATACCCTTTCTAACAAGATCAGAATTTTTCAAATCAGTTGGAAAGCGACGGAGTTATGCGCGGACAAACATAAAAAAAAAATACAAACATGCGAATTAAGAACCTCCTCCTTTTTTAGAAGTCGGTTAAAAAAGAGAGTAGTGTACTTTGTGCGTTTTAATGTGTTGTAAATTTGTATGAGTGTAGGTATGAAAATTATATTCAAAAAGATATCGAATTCATAACGGTTATTATTATGAATTAGGCCATAACATTCGCAGTACACGTACACATGCCTCCTTTTTCATCCATACCAATATTATAAATGCGAAAGTCTGTCTGTCTCTAACGCTCTCAAAGCTAAACCACATTTCCGATTTTAATGAAATTTGGAATAGAAAAAAAAGTAATTAAAAAAATTAAAAAACCCGACTGCAACCTTATACTAAAACTAACTGAAAAGCTAATAAAAACAAGCCCATTTTAAATTAAATGAAAGTTGGAAGCAGGCGGGGCCCATACCATTATTATAGTTTCAAACTCAAATGGGTCCCGCCTGCTTCCAACTTTTATTTAATTTAAAATGGGCTTGTTTTTATTAGCTTTTCAGTTAGTATAAGGTTGCAGTCGGGTTTTTAATTTTTTCAATTACTTTTTTTATTTCCAGCTTTTTATTTTACAAATGTTGTTCAGGACTGCAATAGGCCAGCCAACGGTAACTGGACGTGTCCGGAACTTTTCCACGATACGTGGAGACTACCGTTGTTTTCAATACTATAAACAAGGTTACACAATGGCCTGCCTCTACTAGGCTTCGGCCTACAACAATAAAAACAAAAATGTACCACTAACCTGAGTGCTGGGGACGCCAAGTTCGACCTTCAAAGGTCACGCCCTAAGTGTGGTTTGTATGTAAAATGGGGTGAGTAATTGTAACGTGTGATGTAAGTTACGGGTTCTAGGACGGTCCCAAGGCGTCGATCTTCAGATGGCGCGGTCCCGACCAGCATCACACCCAACTCGTTTCCAGCAAGCGCGCGCTACGCGTGGTAGACAATAAGGCGATGTGTTCCGAGAAATATCACTGGATTCTTGTTAATCCGAGATTACAAAGTTCAATCAATCACTGAACACAATTAATCTGTTCATATCTCGTGAGATCCAATTCGATTTTCAACAAATTCCGCGTGCCAGCCCAACCGACGACAAGGCGGCGTACGATTCAACAATATCCCGGGGTTTTTGTGCAAATGGGGAATACACTTCAACAATTAGATAATTCGCGACCCAATTATCGGTCTCGACAGGCGAATCCAACAATATTTTACCAATTACAATCAGATCAAAAGTCCCAAACGTGCGGACATTTTTCCAACAACGGAACCAAAGTCTATCTGTCAAGTCAGAGTAATGTCAAAATCAAATTCTTTATGTCAAAAGGGTGCGTTCTGTTTCACGTCGGACCGAACAAATGTGAAAGATTTCGCAGACGATTTAGTTCTTGATACGTGTTTTTTACGATTTGTCACTTTGAATTACTTTTAACCATATAAGTTGTTTATATGTTTGTAATCATCTTTTAAAACCCTTTATTTTGATACCCCACTCGATAGGTTTTGAGAAAAAAAAAACTTTTTTGAAGGCATAATATGGCGCCAAAAATCCACCTTTTGGTTTTTTATTATTTTGATATACCCAGTGTCACTTTCACAGTCAATACGAATCTAACGATACCTCTCAAGCTAAAATCCGTCGAGCCGTTCAGGCCACAGAGCGTGCCAAAGAATTATACATACATACATACTCTCGAAAAACATAACCCTCCTTCTGGCGCAGTCGGGTAAATAGTTGAAAATCCTGGGTCAAACAAAGGCTACTTTTCAAAAATCGACCCTTAATGGATGAAACAGGGGATGCAACTTTGTAAAAAATATAAACCGCTTAACCGACTTTAATGAATTTTGCCACATATGCAGTTGATGACCTACGGTTAATCATAGAGTACCTACTTTTTATTAAATATCAACCCCTAATGAGATCAAATAGGGGAAGAATGTGTATGAAAATAATAAACCACTAAATCAAATTTAATGAAAATAGGCATGAAGTCGAAAGCCCTGGATCGAACATTTACAGCCATATTTTATATCATAAATTGGGAGCTGGAGCAACCAGGGCCCAGCCACTCACACGCCGACATGGCGGCCGCAGTCCAGACCCCTTCGAGGCCCGTCTCCGGCAATCAGACCCCGCCGAGGCCCGTCACTACCATCCAGACTCCGTCGAGACCAGTAAGTAGAACTTCATCACGTTCTTCTATTACAATGGTGGCTGGAAAGTTAGCTGCAGAGGCTTTACATGCTCGCCGTATGGCTGAATTAGAGCAGGAGGCCGCAGAGAGGGTCGCCGCGCGAGCACGCGAGGTAGCGGAGTTGGAACTCCGAGCGGAATTGGCGGCTATAGATGCCGATGCCAGTCATCGTAGTTCAAGAAGCTGCCGTTCGGTCAATGACTGGCTGCAGAAATCGCATGCTACTCTGAATGCTGATCCAGTTGGCCTAGCTGACCCCGTTGTATGCTCTTCAATTTACCCGGTCGACCCCTCTCGCCCGGCTCTAGTTACCACAGTATCGCCTAAAAAACCGGTATATATTTATATTTGTTAAGCACAGTGACCAAATATAAAATACATTTAAACAATACACATGGCTAAGTATAGGCATATTTTTGTTGTGGACTTCTAGCACCCTAACTAGGACATGTCCTGTATTTAAATCGTTCCCTAATAATAGACGATGGAAGTTTGTATGAGAAATCTAAACCGTTTAACCGATTTTAATGGAATTTCGGAAGGAAATTGACAAAGATCCGGGGTCAAACATATGCCACTATAAGATAACAGAACTATATGTCAAGTGAATCACAAACATGATTTAATTATTGAGCGTTGAAATATTTAATACAGGTTTATACAACGTTGATAAAAGCAAGAGGCATTCAATGAAAGCATAGCTACTATGTATCATTTTCAGCTACACACCAAAAATCAAATCACTAGAAGCAATAGTTAAAGCACAGGACATTTTTGTTGTTTTTCTTATTTAAAACACGATGTATCTTCCCGAGCAGCTGAGTAAGTACTAACGCATAGTCATTAAGGGTCTACACCTTAAAACGTCAAAATTCACGCATTATATTATTGACTAGTATTTGCGTGTTGCGCGAGGTGCAAGCACCTCGCGTGCTTGTGAAAAAAACTAAAGCATTGCCCCTCTAAATCAAGTATATACGGGTCTCGTAGTTTCCGAGATGCGATATTGCGTGTTGCGCGAGGTGCAAGCACCTCGCGTGCTTGTGAAAAAAAAGTGGGGGGGGTGATGGGGGGGGTTTAGTATTTGCATGTTGCGCGAGGTGCAAGCACCTCGCGTGCTTTTTATAAAAAAATAAAAAATAAAAATGGGGGGGGTGATGGGGGGGGTTTAGTATTTGGGTGTTGCGCGAGGTGCAAGCACCTCGCGTGCTTGTGAAAAAAAAAAAGAAAAAAAATGGGGGGGGGGTGATGGGGGGGGGTTTAGTATTTGCGTGTTGCGCGAGGTGCAAGCACCTCGCGTGCTTGTGAAAAACAAAAAAGTGGGGGGGGGGGCGGGGGTGAGGGGGGGGTTTAGTATTTTCGTGTTGCGCGAGGTGCAAGCACCTCGCGTGCTTGTGAAAAAAAAAAAAAAGGGGGGGGAAATGGGGGGGGAAGGTTGCACAATTATTTCGACTAAAGCATTGCCCCTCTAAATGAATCTGAAAAAAAAAATGTTCCAAGTCTCTTAGATTCCGAGATCCGCCTAAAGGGGGGGGAGAAGGGGGGCGGGGGGGGGGACTTTGAAAAATGGTTTTTACTTTACCGAGCCTCCTCTATACGAATCCGTAAAAAGAAAAAAATACGGGTCTCGTAGTTTCCGAGATACGATAGGGGGGGGGGAGAAGGGGGGGGAAAAGGGGAGGTTTGGCACTTTTCCCGTAGGTTTGAGAGTTACTTGTTTACGAATCTGTCAAAATATACCCACCTCCCCATCCACCATCTGGGAGAACAATTATGTCAATGAGTGAGTCAGTCAGTCAGTGGTAATTTAGCTTTATATAGTATAACTAGTATTTGCGTGTTGCGCGAGGTGCAAGCACCTCGCGTGCTTGTGAAAAAAAAAAGTGGGGGGGGTGATGGGGGGGTTTAGTATTTGCGTGTTGCGCGAGGTGCAAGCACCTCGCATGCTAGTGAAAAAAAAAAAAAGAAAAGGGGGTGGGGGTGATGGGGGGGGGGGGGGTTGCAGAAGTATTTTGACTAAAGCATTGCCCCTCTAAATGAATCTGAAAAAAATAATGTTCCAAGTCTCTTAGATTCCGAGATCCGCCTAAAGGGGGTTAGAAGAGGGGCGGGGGGTGGACTTTGAAAAATGGTTTTTACTTAACCGAGCCTCCTCTATACGAATCCGTAAAAAAGAAAAAAATACGGGTCTCGTAGTTTCCGAGATACGATAGGGAGGGGGGAGAAGGGGGGTGAAAATGGGAGGTTTGGCACTTTTCCCGTAGGTTTGAGAGTTACTTGTTTACGAATCTGTCAAAATATACCCACCTCCCCATCCACCATCTGGGAGAACAATTATGTCAATGAGTGAGTGAGTGAGTGAGTGGTAATTTAGCTTTATATAGTATAATATTGTTAGAGTCAATAAGAAAGTAGGTTTTATATTACCTTTAAAACCTCTTTTTGTAGCTTTATTTATATTGTTCTTAATTTCAAATATTTTATATCTTGTTTTGTTTTTTATTTATTGCGTCATTGTGTCATCTCATGTATGCACTAACTAAATAAATATTTTATAATATTAAGTATTTTGTTTGCTTATGTCTAACAAAAAATGCATACATATATATTCTCTGCATTATAAGTTTTTACAAAGGCTGTTTATATTTTTTTTAATTCAAAATAGTTTCGCGTTTGACCACTATCTCACCTGATGGTAAGTGATGATGTGGTCGAAGATGGAGCACGCTTACCTAAAAGTAACCTATTCACTCTGAACTTAGAGACTCTTAGGTTGTAGCTGTCGGGAAACACAGACTCCGGCAGGGAATTCCACTTCTTAGCTGTACGCACAATGAAGGTATTCCCAAAACGTTTTATGCGTATGGGTGGGATGTCCACCATGTAACGATGGCGCTTCGCCGTATTTTACTATGATTATTGAGCTATTTAAGTTCTTTGAAAAAGATTATTCCTTTTTTTCTCTTTAACTATTGTATATTAAATTTACGCGGACGGGATTGCGGGCAACAGCGAATGTCTTAATATTTTTCGGTCCTAGGACTATCCAGCATCTTGTTCATATTACATTTTTGTTAATTTTTACAATAAAGTGTATATCTATCTACTGACCTCCAAACCCACAGAATCCTGTCTCCTTATAATCTTTACAGATGTCAGGCTGGTAGTCCCACCGGACCGTAGCCCTAAGGTTCGCTGGAGCCCTAATAGGGCCTTTTCTGACGAGCCCAGAGCTTGCGTTACCGGCTGCCGTATCACGTTTTTTGTAGTATTGTGCATAGTTATTCATTCCACGGTATACCTGGAAAAATGTATTCGAAATAAGCTACATATGTACATATAAAAAAAAACATAAATTATGTACATGGTGATTCAACATAAAAAGCTGGTGGCTAAATAATAACACTTTGCAGCGTCAATAAATTGAGAGGTCAAGAGTTCAAACCCCATCCAACATACTGAAGCTACTCCAGACACAAGCATATTTAGAATAGAATAGACTTTTATTTTGAAAATATGAGTAGTATAATTTACACAAGTGTTATACGAGGCATGCCTTTTAAGTTCTGTCGTTTCCATATTTCCCGGCAATTTTGAATTTGGAACTGTTATATATTCGAATGTGTTTAAATTTTGAATCTCAAAACAGTTGAAAGTATTAGGATTAATGCTATTGTTTAGTCACATCGTCGATTGGAATCTGTCAGGTTACGTACGAAAATGAATCTTTCTAAGGAAAATGTTCGTGCAATAATTTTCTACAACTTTAGAAGAGGCCTGCCACGGCTTCAGTGTTTTGAAGAGCTAACATCTGTGTTCAGTGATGAAGCCCCATGTCTGCGGACTGTCGAACGCTGGTATTTAGAATTCCAGCATGGACATACTAGTGTTAGTGACAAATCTCGCGAAGGACGCCCAAAATCCGCCTTCACTGAAGATAGCATCATTGCTGTGAGACATCTAATTCTCGAAGATCGTCGTATGATGTATCGAGAGATAGAGGCTCTTAATGAATGGTTATCCACCATTCAGAACCATTCAGAAGATCTTGCATGAAGCGCTTGGTGTGAGAAAGCTAGTTTGCCGTTGGATACCGCATCTGCTTTCCGAAGATCACAAGGCGGTCCGCGTCAGATGGTGTAAGAAAACTCTGCAAAGGTACAACCCAGGAAAGTCAAATCACGTCTACGACATCATCAGTGGTGACGAATCTTGGATCTATCCCTACGATCCTGATTCCAAACTGCAATCTAAAATCTGGGTCTTTCAAGACCAGACCGGAAAGAATAAAGCTGACTAGTTGTTCGTTCTCGAAGCACTTCAAAGATGGTGGCCACGTTCGTTGGAAAAACCGGCCATGTTGCTACTATTACACTTGAAGATCGTAGAACGGTTAACGCAGAGTGGTATACCAGTTTGTTTATCACAAGTCATCGCCGAACTTCGAAAATCTAACTCAAAGCGACGCATCATCCTGCACCACGACAACACAAGCTCACGCAGCGCTCGTCAAACGATTGAGTATTTGAAGCAGGAAAAAGTAGAAATTCTTGACCATCCTCCATACAGTCCTGACATAAGCCCTAACGATTTCTTTACATTTCCTAAAATTAAGAAAAGTCTTCGTGGTCAAAAGTTCCATTCCGGTGAAGAAGCAGTCGACGCTTTCAAGTCAGCCATTTTAAACACTCCCACTTTAGAGTGGAATAAATGTTATAATAACTGGTTTGAGCGAATGGAAAAGTGTATTAAAAGTACTAAACAGTAAAAAGTACTATAAGGTTCTAGTTGTTTTTTTTTCTTCAAACGACAAAACTTAAAAGGCATGCCTCGTACATCAGCTCACCCACATTTCGCCATTCGGCATGCAAATACTAAATTATTAATTTACCACATTACATTATTATGAATTCCATTCACAGAAGTATCTACTATGGATGACCTTAACCTATAAAAAAATGAATAGTTTAAAAAACCAAAACACGCTTTTAGGACTAATGTAATGAGCAGAAATTAGAAATGTTTACTAGTAGGCAGTCCAAGGTTCCATCAGCCACCTTCCAATTCCATCTTCAGACCAGCTGGTACCATAATATTCTATTGTCGTCTAATCTACATAATTATATTTGCCAAGTTTCATGATGATACAACAATTAGAAGTACGTTTAATTCAGATTCTTAGATTTATTGCATATTTAGTTCGTTACAGATCGACCTAATAATAAATCTATGGATTACGCGTTAATTCAAAAAGGTTAAGAAAACCGATAACAGATTTTCTTTAGGTTTGTAAAATATTTTTTTTTTTTGTTTTTTGCCTTGAAACCTGATCGTGTTCAAAGTCCATTACGTGGCCTTTCGCACAAGTGCAAACTCGACTATGATACGATATTCTATCATGGAATGCCAGTGCCTATATTCCGGCTTCATCAACAGACCTTGAAACCTAATCGTGATCAAAGTTCATTACAAGACCTTTCTAAGAAATCCAAAACAGCTATGATACGATTTTCCATCATGAAGTTCCAGTTCATATCTTCCGGCTCCATCATCAGATCAGTTCGACAGTACCATATTATTGTATTGTCATCAGAACTACATACAGCTGCCAATTTTCATTACGCTACGACCCTTGGAAGATGGTTAAATTAGTTACCTTAGATTTCATTACATAGTTAGTTACATACAGGTCGACCTAATAAAAGCGTGTTAATAAAACATATACAGATGAACTTAATTTTTTACACAATACGTCTATGTGCGCTTTCCAGTTTAAACTGTAATCTATTTGTAGTCCTTAAAAATTAGCTTAGTTGGAGGGGTTAACTAATTGCTAGCTTAGTCCGTGGTGGGGTTTATCAAAATATCGAGATTCCTGCATGCCTCAGAAAACAGGTTAAGCAAATGGTCCTATATGAAATAATGATGTTTATTTTGCAAATAGGATAACACTTTCACATGTCTTTTTTTTTCGTAAATGTAAACTAGATGAGGCCAGTGTTTCCTCACTGACTACTCTGAGAAGAAACACTGAAACAAACTCAGAGGTCAACGTCTCTTTTAAAGTCCAGACAATCTGTAGTGATCAAATCATATGAGAGCCATGTAGGTTAATGTCTGTGGCACCCTTTAGAGGACAGAATCAATCAGATTTAAGCAGGCCCGTCCAAGCAGTGCAAGCATTTGTCAAATATCGCGTAGCTCAACTTAGAACCTTAAAGAGCTGGAACGATTTGACTAACAATACCAAAGTAAGGACATTTGGGTGCGCCGTATCACTCAAACTGCCAGACAGTGTGGTAAACTATTCATAATATTCGTTGTCATTATGTCATTTGTACATCGTTGTCTGTCGTTACGGATCAGAAGTCACAAAATCTGATACCATTCCTGCCAAGGGGTATTGTGTTACCCAGCTACTGGGCTGTGGGTCAAATAGACTCTCACTCCATGTAATACACTATTACTCAGCTGCATTTGGTTAGACTAAAAGTCGGACCCAACATAGTTGGCATAGTTGAGAAAAGGCTAGGCCAATGACGACAAGTGGTCCAAGAAAGAAGAGTACTGGGGCCATACCATGACATGTTCAGGGCCGGATTAACCATTAGGCGGAGTAGGCAACTGCCTAGGGGCCCCGCATCAACTAGGGGCCCAGGCCCAGTGCACGCACCAAGAAAACATGTTTCTTCGAACGAGAATTTGATGTGCGTGTGAACTTAGGGACCTCACTGTTATCTCACAAAATAAAAATCGTTAAATTAAGTAGTAGAATTAAAACAGTTTTAGAACAAATCTGGGAATAAGTAAACAAATATATTAAAAACCACAGCCCTTAATGTGCGTTTCCTCAGTTCACACACGATTTGGTCAGTCAAAGTAGGAAAAGGGGCCCCGAGAATGCCATTGCCTTAGGGTCTCTGACAGGATTAATCCGGCTCGAGAAAGAGAGATGAAGCTATATAGCGTGCACAGCTTCATCCCTCTTTCTCGCTCGAACGACTCTCGCTTTAACAAGTCATGGTATGGCCCCTGGTGCTTTCTCTATAACTTTCTACAGCCTCTTTGAGCAAGTTGACTTCTTCCAAAGAAGGTTTTTACACATGCTAAGCTGGAACCAGTCGATTAAATAAATTACTAAATGATATTTATTTAGCAAATCTAAATATATATAACTCAAAGGTGACTGAACTGACTGATTGACTGACTGACATAGTGATCTATCAACGCACAGCCCAAACCACTGGACGGATCGGGCTGAAATTTGGCATGCAGGTAGATGTTATGACGTAGGCATCCGCTAAGAAAGGATTTTGCGAAATTCCCACGGGATCGGGATTTACACGGGAAAAACTTCCCACGCGGGCGAAGCCGCTGGCACAAGCTAGTTGGTTATTAAATTACACTTATCATTAGAACTTACACGGGATATCTACCATGTGTATTTATTGTTCGAAATATCTGAAACTCGAAACAATAAACACACATGTTAAATACTCCATTTTAAATTCTAATGTTACTGTACATGTTAGCTTAAAAACTTATAAATTACTTTTAACTTCTTTTTTCGCAAATTTTATCTAGATGAGGCTCGTGTTTTTTAACTGAATACCCTGAGAATAATCACCAAAAGAAACTCAAGAGATCAAAGCCTCTTTTAAAGTCCTGACAATCTGTAAACTGGTCAAATCATATGAGAACCTTGTAGGATTAATGTCTGTGGTGATCTTTTGAGGAAGGAGGCACACAGATTTTAGTGGTTCTGTCCAGACAGTGCAACACTTGTCAGATGTCCACTAAATACCTTATCCGAACTCGACTGCCTCCCAACTTATTAACTGCCTAGGTGGTCTAGAGTTCGCAAACGCTACTGTTAAGAGTCCCTAACAATTTTACTGCCAAAAAAGAGAAATTACCCACTTTTGTAGAACAAATATCTCAATAACGGCATAAAATTCTAATTTGACCACATATTACATAAATATACAATGTTTAACGCTGTTTTAAAATAAAAATGATATTTTATGCCGTTATTGAGATATTTGTTCTACAAAAGTAGGTAATTTCTCTTTTTTGGCAGTAAAATTGTTAGGGACTCTTAAACAAGATCTCCGGTCCCAGATTGGGTCACAAAGTGCTATTGGGTTTTTCTATTAGAAATCTTTCAGTAGTAGCTCGGAGTGTGGAAGTTGGCGGAGTAATGCCCCCATGCATCGTAAAGTACGTTAAGACTTTATTTTTCTGCCTACCCTCATGGGAGAGCGGCGAGAGTTTTTATGTTTTAATTTATGTTGTGTAAATATTGATTTAATTTTCCTACTTTTTTATTTGTAATATTTTATTGTCAATTTGTAATTATTTATTTTAATGATGTATTTCAATTATTTCCTTTCAATGTTTTATATTTAATTTAATGTAATTTTAAATAACATAGTTTAGTTCATTGCATATAAGTTGCACAACCTGTTATTGAGAAGACACTGACTACCGAAATACAGGTATTGTGTACCTAGCTCGGTAGACAGGGCTTCACAAAGTCTGTAAAAATTGTTATGCCAATAATCCGAAATCAGTTAGGACTATATAATATGACTCACAGTATACTACTCTTTTATTATCCTGTATATAATAGCTGTTAATCCTCCATAATCAATCAATCTCCTGGCTCATTCCCTATTTGGGGTTGGCCCACTTTCACTTTGATTTTGTGTCATAACTGCAGTTAAATCTAAGGTTTTAAGGCCGTTAAGTTTTAAGTTAGTTAAGTTAGCTGTTAGTCCTCCATAAATATTTAAATAAATAAAATCAAAATACCTTATCATCAGCTTGTCCCGACAACTCCTCGTTAATTTTTTGCGCCTTTTCGAAGATAGCCTGGGCGTCTCTATCTCTCTCTGTGTCCATCTCATATGTCGCCGTCGCATTCTCTCTTTGTTGCTGTACCGATAATGTGGTGCGCTGTTTAGCCTGGAAAATTATAAGGTTACAATAAGATTTAGTATTCAGAATTTCTGCTGTATTTTGGATTTGTTTAGAAACATGTACAAACAAACACCCAGACTTACAACAACTATCTGTAGGCTCTAAAAACATTTGTTTCGTGTGGGAATCGAAACCACCAAATGTCGTTAAGTGTTGAAAAATCATGAAATATGCAAAAATAGATTTATTTATAACTTAAATACAAACTAGAATAAAGCATCAAAAATTTCATCCTCACTGCTGTCAGTTGGTAACATACCCGTACTGGTGGCATTGCCACATTATATGGCAATTCTAAGCCTTTGGCCAAAAAAACAGCCAGCCCTTAGGTTGTGGATGTAAAGTGCAAGTAATTTGTGGAAATGTCAAGTGCTCAACAAAAACTTAAATTTTTATTGAATGAATTGTAAACCATAAGCTTTTATGGTAATTCAAAGATCTTACAATATAAAATACTTATAGGTCAACTTCAAAATGAATGCTTTTTTACTCTTTTCCCGAAAATCATCAATGATTTCAAAATAACTGCGTTTTTTTTTTTTTGTTTTTCATCTGTCTGTCTGTCTGTTTGTCCAGGCTAATCTTTGGAATGGCTAAACCATACAGGCTATGTGTTTATGCGGGAATTCAAAGGATTTAGGAGTGTAGAACTCAGGTAATATCAATACTCATGCCAACATAGTTATGAGCAGAGTTAGTTCATAATATAACAAGTGTAGCACTTACTTTTTCCTCATCACTACTGCTGCCACCACCTGTGTCTATTTCTGGTTTACTTTTCTTAGGACCTGCAGTTTTTTGTATATTCGGATTCTCCTTCTGTGGTCTTTTCGTAGGTTTTACCACCGTCTGCTCATCAGAATCTGAGCTATTCTTTTCTGAAATATCATGATAATATTGATTAGTTTTCAACCGACGACAAAAAGAGGAGGTTATCAATTCGACGCGTATTTTTTTTTTTTATGTATGATCATCGATTACTCGAAGACGGCTGAACCGATTTGGAAAATTGTTTTTTTTATTGAAAGGGTTTACTTTGAAATTGGTCCCATTTTCATAAACGTCAGGATCTGATGATGGGATTCTGGAGAAATCGAGGGAACTCTTCAAATATTATAGGCACACCTATGACGTTTTGGGTATTTATTATAGTAACTTGTGCAGTTGCTCTCAAAAAGTACCATTTGAGGAAGTGGAACTGATGATGAAGACCACAGATGGCCGCCGAAACTACTCAATAATAAGTACCTATTGAGTGGATTGCGATTCGATTACTTGAATATGGATATTAAGCACTTTATGCTCGTCACAATGCATATGGTGATGTACAGCTGATGGTGAAGTACCAGGAGAACTCCTCAACAATTAACGGCCCAGCATTGGGAAAAGCAATATTTTGTAAAAGGTTATAAGTAGTTGACATTTAGGCTCTTGTAACTAGGTAAATTAAAAATAGACCAACTAAAAAGAGTGAAATAAAAACTTTTTACCAAAATATTAAACCAACTCCCAAAAAACACTGCAAAGTGAAAAATAACTTTAATTTCGGAAGTTGGTGCCAAAAACGAAAATACAAAACTAAAGACACCGACTACCGAAATTAAAGTTATTTTTCACTTTGCAGTGTTTTTTGGGAGTCAGTTTAATTTTTTGGTAAAAAGTTTTTTGTAATACTTGGTTTTGAATGTTCTTTTCAGCAAAAAATTAAGCTATTTGTTGGCCAATGTCTTAATTTTATCTGCACTATATTTCATTTAAATTCGTTTAGTGATTTGGATGTACACAAAAAGACCGAGTTTCTTTAGAATTTATAATATTAGTGCAAATTGAAAATCATTGAAAGCCAGTTACATAAATCTATGATGGGAAAACAAAAAGCATTGTAAAAGGTGAAAAAAGTAGTTATAACAAAAAACTAAATAGTAACATAAAACATTTGGTTTTCAGTGTGTTAACCCCAGTAGTATCTTTTCTTTATGGTCCTTTTAATTTACTTTCTGATACTGATTCATTTCAAAATCAAAAATACTTTAAATCACATAGGTCTACAGGTGTTCTTATTCAGTAGCTAATGCACGGTTTAAATTGGTAATTTCCTATGAATAAGAACCAGCAGAACTTCTCAGTGACTCTTATAAAAATTAATTGATTAATACTTATTCCCGACTGTTTTTAATATTTTATTTGAATCATGCAATTAATAATCAATCACCACTGAACAAATATGTTATTTTCTAAGTAAAACAGAAACCACAAACTGTCTTAGAAAAGTAACATAAATACAATGTGTAACATAAATACAATGTGTAACATAAATACAATGTGTAACAGAATAAATGCAATTCCTGAAAGTAGTTGGTTCAGAATCGGCTTCTGAATCGATTTCCATCATACAAAATAGGTGTGAAATTTTGACGGAAAAATCTTTCAATTAACTTAAAATAGAAACACAGTATCATGACAAATTAATGCAATCCTTAATTCAAAGAAATGCGCTTGTGTACTTGTCGCAAACATTGCATGAGTTTCTGCGTAAGGATATTGTATGACGCACATACGATTTGCATTTATTAAGGATAACTATTTTATAAAAAATGTTTAGGTTTGGTTTCAATTTATTTAGTTACAAATGTTGTTTTGGACTTATAATTTAACTAGTACTCACACGGGGCTTCGCTCCTGTGGATTCTATCACGGTAAAAACATAACTCTCCTTTTTTGCAGTAGCGTAAAAATTAGCCAAACCCAAAATTGCATCCAAATCCACCCTGTACTTTCGAAGATTAGCATGTTCAAGCAAACAAATAAACAAACTTTTCCGCTTTATAATATTGGTATAGATATTCTAATTGGGGTGTCTGAGGTATTGTGCTTAATTTGTTACACCTTGTATAACAAAATCAGCCTATAACAAGCCCACTGCTGGGACACAGGCTTCAAAAGAGAAAATGGTCCGTAATCTACCATGTGGGCTCAATGCAGGTTGGTAGATGTCATACATCTCTAGATTTTTAGTCCTCGGACATTCTTTTTATTGGTAATAGTGTTCTCATGTTTGACCACCATCTCACCTGATTGTAAGCGATGATGTGGTCAAACATGAAGTACGCTTACCTAGAAATAACCTATCCACTCTTAACTTTAGACTCCAAGGTTATAGCTATCAGGAAACAGACTCCGGCAGGGAATTCCACTCATTAGCTGTATGCGCCTTGAAAGTATTCCAAAAACGTTTAATGTCTGTGGGTGAGATGTCCACCATGTAACAGTTTCCTCACGAGGTTTTCCTCGATCGTTTTGAGAGCAATGGTGACTGGTGATGTTGAAAATTACACAAAGTAATAGGCCTGGATGGGCTTTAACCCATGACCTTACAACTCGAAAGTAAACTCGACCTCACAGACGATGGCCCATCTACTATCTTGTTCTGCATGCCCCGTCACCTGCACTCATGACGACCTTATGTATTTTTTTCTTTTTCGATAGGGCCACTCGTAGTTTAGCTCGCTAAGGCTAATATACTACTTAACCGGGCGATCCTGTGGTGACCTCTAAAATTTAAAGGCCCCAGCCAGGGCTTACAAACTAGTATTTACATTTAAACAACCGCGCGCTAAGGGCACTCCCTGTGGAGTACGAGCCTCGGCTCAGCGGGGTTGTTGATGGTGGACAGCAAAGGGTCAGGCTGGGTCATATTATTTAAGGGAGTATTTATTGCTACTGGCTCAGCATCGCGGGCTGGCTCGTTTGGCAATGTCTGCGTCATCGAGCGAAGTTCGCGTAGCCGAGTCTTGGACCAATCTAATATAAAATATACTTGTCATCGACACGCTAAAAAGAAGTACTTGAAAGTCACGCTAACTACTGAGCTTACACTGCTCGCCTAGTATTTACCGTATTTTTTTCTGAAACTTGTTACAAACATAACCTCAATGATAAATTAACGTTTATAGAGTAACAAAAAACCTATCATAACAATTGAACACACTGTAAATTGTAAATTACCTTCAGAGCTTGATGTTTTACGTTTTCTCCCGCCTCTGTTTTTGAGATTACGCTTTTTAAACGTAGTAGGAATTACAACTTCTTCATCCGACATTTTAGGTTCGTTTCTTTTCGCTTAGCTGTATGAAATAACAATAATCTATGTTTTAGACTTAATTCTACATTTTTTATTACTTAATTAATATGTTTTAACTTCATATTTTGAGGTAAATTGTGGAGAAAACAATAAAATTTTGCTTGTTTACAAATCACAACTTCAATATGACGGTGTTTTTAGTGTTGCCAGAACTCCAGAACAGTGTTGCCAACAGTTCAACTAGCTCTCCACCAGATCCAACTTCTAAAACCACCAGAAAACCACTAACAAAAATCGGCCCTACTCTAAAAATCGCTAAAATTTACACTATTTTTTTAGTTTTTACGAAAGAAAACAGTATTTATTTATTATTACTTGTATTAGTAAAAAATGTTCTTTAATATGACGTAATAAAATATTTTAAGTCAGTAAATCAACATACAAGAACTTTTGTCTGCACCATCATCGTCGGTTTCACATTTGCTTTGCTACCAATTTGTGTTATAGCTTTTGTTGGAATTTCATTATCATTGCAGCATTTTTCTTCCAATCTTAAACCACAGAGTGTTTTTAATATTGCAGTTAAAATATTCAACTTCATTCTGTTCTTCTGCTTGTTTTTTATTACATTCATACTGCTAAATAGTCTCTCAACATCGGCATTAGAATTAGGTAGTATTAAGAGAGTAATCGCAAAAGTCGCTAATTCCTCAAATCCAGATTCGCCTTGAGCATCTTTGAAATGCAATACTTCATTCCAAATTTTTTTTGTATCTTTGCTCCCGTTTCATTTCTGCAAATGAATTTGTCGCCATAGATCATCAACTTTTGTCATAAGTTCTGCACTTTTAGGCCGTGCGCGAGTTAAGTGTGACGACCCCAACTCTATTCGCTTTATCAGCAAATCCCCCTCCACCTCAAGTAGCAAATAAGTAGTCTATAAGAATAGTGTTAACTTAGCAATAATTAAATATAAATACATGTATCATTATTAGAATATTCATTACTATCTTAATTACTGTAACGCTGTTCGTTTAAATAAAGCTTTTTTTAAACTAATCAAGTGTCGATCACTTAATTGGCGCAGCCGGTAGGATCTCTGTAGTCAGTTTGCGACGTATACAACTCTACAAGCACAGCTGGACGTCTGTTTCTACAGTTCAACGGAGATTCCCGAACAAACAAATCTATTAAGTACCAGGCACAACGGCCGGCGCAGTATTTGATAGTAGTCACAAGGAGGAGATGGGAGTAACTACAGGACTGTGAGTAAAACTTTTTCACTATCCTCTCGGTTTTCCTTTATCATTTTTCTCTTTGTTTTAATTGTATGTGTTGTGTTATTAAGGGTTGAGCAATACCGTGATAACATTATTATATTTTATTACGATATAACTGGCGTAATAAGATTAACTTTAGTTAGGTATTTAGTGTTTTAGTTTTCACTCTCTTTCTGTGTTTTTGTTCTCTCAAAATGGATCAAATCGTGCAGGTTCCGTCAACAATGGCAAAAATTATTCCAGAGTTTAATGGCGATTCTAGACAGCTCCCACTTTTTATAAAGAAATGCGAATATATTATAAATACATTTCAGGGGGGAGATGTCCAAAACGAATACCTATTTCACGTTCTCACTAGTAGATTAACAGGGGACGCCGCGAACCTAGTAGGGGAACGGGATAATATTCGTACTTGGTTGGAGTTGAAAACATTATTGTCACAACATTTTGGTGACCCTAGAACCGAAGATTGTTTAGTATTAGAGTTAGAGTCCATGAAACTAAATTATAACGAAAGTTATTTGGATTTCTGTCATAGGATTCAAAACTTGCGAAGTATCTTGATTGCAAAAATAATTGAAACCGTAGACGATGCGAATTTACGTCAAGCCAAACAGCATTTTTATACTAATTCGTCATTGAATGTTTTCCTATATAATTTACCTCCTTATTTAGTTAGATTGGTACGATTAAGGAACGTGACGACACTAGAAGATGCCTTGAAGGTAGTGTTAGAAGAGCAAAACTTTCAGACGGTTTATGAATCTAGAAATAATAGAAATAAAAATAGTTCAAAACTGCCAGGAAAAACTACCAACAATAACGGCAACTTCCAACGTTCACCCAATCCACAAAAACAACCTAGTATACCAGTACCAAATAGTTCAACAGGAAATACTACCCAAACGAACTCTCCAAATAATTCAATTCAATATAGAAATTCTTTTAGAAACCAAAATAATGCGCAAAATCAGTCGCCACAACAAAGTAGGTCAACGCCGTGGCCGAATCAGCAGGCCGCGCCGCGAACGGCATCGGTGCAAAATGCAACGCCGGCAAACTCGGGTTCAAACACCGACGTTACCATGCGAACTGCAAACTCTAGACGCGTAAATTATACCAATAATGACTCACTTATGACGTACGATAATAATGAACAAAATATTTACGATTACGAACCGCAAGCGAGCACGTCCTATGAGACTGAACAGATTGAAAATTTTCACCTGAGAGCCTCATGCAGAGAGAAAAAATAGTTTTAAATTGTACTAATTATCGTTCTTTGCCTTACATTGTAATCCCGGAGCTAGGTAATGCAGTTTTTATGTTAGACTCTGGCAGCTCTAGATCATTCATAGGTCGGCGTGTCGCCTACCATCATTTTAAAAATGCTATCTACAAAGAGCCTTTTGAAGTAGTCAGTACTCATGGCGTTAGCGTACATACAGAAGTTGTTTTAACTCCCTTGCCCAAAATATTTAAAAGTTGTGAAGGTCATAAGTTTTACGTTTACGATGTTGACAATAACTACGATGGTTTATTAGGCAGTAATTTATTAAAACAATTAGATGCAAAAATTGATTACCAAACACAAACTTTATATACAAGGAATACTGACATACCTTTTGTTTACTCTTCAGCGTTAAAAGATACTTATATTTTACCGCCACGTAGTGAGTTAAGGGTAAAACTGCCCGTAAATTTAACTAATGGCGAGGCTATTTTAGATTTTAAGGAATTGACTAAGGGAATTCGAATGCCCTGTGCGTTAGTTAACTGTGTAAATGGTTATGCATATACGGTTATTCAGAACTGCAAGGACATAGAAATGACCCTCAAGGTCACTAACCCCTTTCAGGTAGAACCTTACAATCACCAAGAGATCTTAGTTAATAATTTAACCGACAGAGACAGAATGGACGAGTTATTATTAAACAACTTACAAAAATTAAGGTTAGATCATATGAATGAGGAGGAAAGAACGATGATTCAGAATATTTGTGAGGAATATAAGGATATTTTTTACTGTGAGGACATACCGTTGTCTTTCACTAACGAAGTGAAACATAAAATTAGAACGGTAAACGAGGATCCCATTAACGTAAAAGCCTATAGGTTGCCGCCCGCCCAAACAGACGAGATTAGGCGCCAAGTGGATAAAATGCTAAAGGACGATGTAATCCGAGAATCAAATTCTCCTTGGAGTGCACCGGTCCACCTAGTTCCAAAGAAGTTAGATGCTTCTGGACAACAAAAGTGGAGGATGGTAGTAGATTACAGACGTTTGAACGAAATAACTGTGGACGATAAGTACCCTTTGCCAAATATCAATGATCTTTTTGATAAACTAGGAAAGAGTATGTATTTTTCCACGTTAGATCTTGCGTCTGGCTACCATCAACTACAAATCCAGAAAGAAGATAGACAAAAAACTGCGTTTTCAACACCATTCGGCTTATACGAATTCAACAGAATGCCGTTCGGTTTGAAAACAGCGCCTGCCACATTTCAACGTGCAATGGATAACGTCCTCAGAGGGTTACAAGGCTTGCATTGCCTCGTGTATCTTGATGACGTCATCATTTTCTCGACCAGCTTACAAGAACACGTAGAGAAACTGCGAGCTATTTTCGAGCGATTCCGAAAAACTAATTTAAAAGTTCAGCTTGATAAATCCGAGTTTTTGAGAAAGGAAGTAATGTACTTGGGACATACAATAACTAGGGATGGCCTTAAGCCTAACAACGACAAGATAGAGGCTATTCTGAAATACCCTTTGCCCAAAACAGTTACAGAGATTAAGAGTTTCTTAGGATTAATTGGTTATTATAGAAAGTTTATAAAGGATTTTTCTAAGATAACCGCACCTCTCACAGCATGTCTAAAGAAGGGAAAAAAGATTGAGATAAATGATGATTATAAAAAAAGTTTCGAAACGTGCAAAGAGTTGCTGACACATGCACCTTTGTTACAATTCCCCGATTTCACAAAACCATTTATTCTTACAACCGACGCGTCAAACGTCGCGATAGGTGCAGTACTTTCTCAAGGTACTATAGGATCAGACAAACCGATTGCATTTGCCAGTAGGAAACTAAGCGATACAGAGTCTAGATATAGTACGATAGAAAAGGAGTTATTGGCCATAGTATGGGCAGTTAAATATTTCAGACCCTATTTATATGGCAGAAAATTTACAATATATACTGACCATAGACCTTTGGCATGGTTGAATTCATTAAAAGAACCTAATAGCAAGCTAACTAGATGGCGTTTACGCTTAGAGGACTATAATTTCGATATACATTATAAGAAAGGCAAACAAAATACAAATGCAGATGCCTTATCGCGTATTAAAATTAATATAACAAAAGATGACTCGGAATCAATGATAGTTAACGTAGATGAGAAGGAAGCGAGATTACAACAGCACTTGAAAGAAGTGACAGATGAAATCGTAAAGCTTAGCGTTAAAGAACCAGAAATAGAGACGATAGAATTATCTGATTCTGAAAGCGATGACGCCGTGACAGCAAATTCAATATCTAATAGGGAACATGAAGGTATTCCTATTCTTAATGAAGCGGTAGATACGAAAGCTAGGCAAATTCATGTTTTCACCTGGCACAGAGACGATATCTGTGTAAAAGATATTTCTAATAACAAACAAAAAATTTTGGAAGTCCACCTACCCCCTAGTAATAGCGAAAATTTAGTCAAAAATTTTCTTAAAGAATATACCGATTACAAAAATAAGTACTTCATTTACTTTGAGGACCATTGCCATAGAAAAGCATTTGCTAATGTAGTTACGACACTTTACAAAAAGGGAACTCAAAACTTTGTCGAATGTACTGAAAGAGTTGTGAACGTTACGGATGAAATTGACCAGAAAGACTTAGTCATCAAATATCATCTAGGGAAGACTTGTCATAGAGGTATTAGAGAGACTCTAATGAAGTTAAAAAGAGCATATTGGTGGAGCAATATGAAAGAAACAGTTACAGCTATTATTAATGCATGTGAGGAATGTAAGAAAATGAAGTATGACAGGAAACCTCTAAAACCATTTATACAATTAACACAAACTACAGACAGTCCATTCCAGGAAGTTTTTATAGATCTGCTATATATAGAGAAAAATCAATACTTAACTATAGTAGACTCATTTAGTAAGTTAGGTCAAGCAATACAGATTCCCAATAAAAGCACACCCGAGGTAGTGAGAGCTCTAATCAAATATTTTTGCATGTATGGAATACCAAAAAAAATAAGTAGCGATGCAGGAACTGAGTTTAACAATGAATTGCTTAAGGAAATGTTAAGTTTATATAAAATCGAGCAACACATAGGGACACCTAACAACCCTAATTCAATGGCAATAGTGGAAAGATTTCATTCCACAATTATCGAAATATATAGGTTAGCAAAATATGAACAATCTAGTTTAGATGCAGCTTCCGTTATGACATATGCGATCATGGGTTATAACAATACTATTCATAGCGCTACGAGTTTCACACCTTACGAAGTTGTTTTCGGGCACACAGAGTCTGGAAGTGCTTTTGATATTGACAGGGACAAAACTTTAATGCAAAAGATATTACAGGACCATCGTAAGCGATTGAAAATTCTTTATGAGCATTTAAGCAGCCAAATGATTGGACATAAAAACTTAGTTAGGGACAAGAAAGGAGGGGAGGACCCACCAAAAATAGTGGATGGTGACACGGTTTTTATGAAAAATACTAGGACTAGGAAAGCAAAAGAACTGCCGCGATACGAAAAGGCAACGGTCACCGGAAAACCTAAACGAAACATAGTCCCAGTTAAGCTTAAAAATAGAAATACTAAAGTAGCATTAAGAAATGTCAAACGCCCTCCACAGATGGTGGTTGATACTGCTCGTCCTAGCGGATCAAGGGACAACCCTGAACATCCAGAAGATCGACCAGAATCCTGGAATAGTTCCGATTCGGATTGGAACAGTTCTGATGAGGACTAACCATTGGAATATTATTAAGACTATAGATTTAAATTCGTTAACTGTCCAGTTAGAAAATAATATAGAAGAGTATAATAAATTAAAAATTATAAGTCATAGTAATAGCGAGATACATAGGGAACTTTTAGGGTTAACAGTACAAATCGAATCATTTATTGAATTGACAAAAGATAGGTTAAAACAGATTCTACCCTCTAGCAGAACAAGGAGAGGAATTATAAACCCACTAGGATCCCTTATTAAGGTAATAACAGGAAATTTAGATAACGAAGATGCTAGGAAATATAATGTAGAAATTAGTAATTTAGGAAATAGGGAACATTCAATAGAACGAAAAGTATCATTAATGCAGAAGGCTTTCGATAAATTACTCAATGTTTCTGATGATATTAACTTTAATACTAGACATTTGGATTTCAAAATAAAACACTTTCAAGCACTTATTCAAAACCAAACCAAGTACTCTAATCTTTTAACCATAATGAATAGTATGAATCAAGTTTTAAATAATTGTCGTACTATTTATTCCATTATTTATGAATTGGAAACTGCCATTGCTTTTAGTAAAATGCACATATTACATCCATCCATAGTAAATGCCACAGAATTATTTAATATTCTTAATGTCATAAGAAAACATCATAACTTAATTTATCCATTAAGATTAGATAACTTAGTAAAATTAGAAGGAAGTATAGAAATTAAGGGATACATAGACAATAGTAAAATTATATTTATACTAGAAGTTCCATTAATAGACAAAAACACATACAATTATTATAAAGTTGTTCCTATCCCAATCTATAACCAAATAACCCAAAAACCTAATATCATTATACCCCAATATCCTTACCTAATAGTGAACAAGTCGAAATACAGATCCGTAGTCGATGGCTGTAAGGAAATAGAAGATCAGACATATCTCTGTTCCGATGAAAACATGGTACAGTACGCGGAGGAAACATGTATCCAACAACTTATGTTATTACAACATAACTTCAGCAATTGCAAGCAACACCAGGTGCAGATAGAAGAAATCAAGGTGCAGCCTATATCCAGCATCCACTGGTTGATATACACAGAAAAGGAAACTGTTGCAATGGAGCACTGCGAAGAGGAGATCCGCAGACATAGTCTACGAGGCACATACATATTAGTGCCAAGTCAGCACTGTACCTTACAGATTGCTGATATCTCCATCACAACACCCATGAACACCAGTTTAGTTTCCTTCAGATTGCCACCAGTACAGATGCCCGAGCTACGCAGAGATGTTACCCCGTCAGCCAAGCAGCTGGACCTCAGAGGAGTAGATCTAGGCGACGTCAAGGAACTGCTGAACCAAGCCAAATACAGTGACAGTGTCAGTGATGGTGAAACAATTATAGTTAGCGACAAAATCAGTGTATGGACCATAAGTATTTACGCCATTATAATTCTATTCGTCATTGGGTTTTTGTTCCAAAGAAGAGAGTCATTGACTAAGAGACTCAGACGAAATTCTCTAAAGACTACAGAGTTGCCTTTAGATAATTTCTCTCTTAGGGAGGGAGGAGTTAAGTGTGACGACCCCAACTCTATTCGCTTTATCAGCAAATCCCCCTCCACCTCAAGTAGCAAATAAGTAGTCTATAAGAATAGTGTTAACTTAGCAATAATTAAATATAAATACATGTATCATTATTAGAATATTCATTACTATCTTAATTACTGTAACGCTGTTCGTTTAAATAAAGCTTTTTTTAAACTAATCAAGTGTCGATCACTTAATTCGCGCACTACCTTGCGGTGGCCGCAATTGCGGTAGTTCTACCGCACCGGTAGAATGACCGGGGCCACCAGTGACTCTACTGCACGCGTTTATTCCACCGCAGTGCGCGCACTTCTATGACACTCACTTCACAGATTTTGCGTTTCCAAAACGCAACGCAGTGCGCGCACGGCCTTATTGTGCCTACGCAGTAAAAGTAAATTAAGTACATTAATGAAGTAAAAATAATATATTTCGTAAAGTTTTAGTGGCTTAGTAGTTGAGTAATAGCACTTTCAGTAATTGAAACTGAATTCTATTTGACCACTAGAAAAAACCACCAGCCACTAAAAGCAATATATAGCCACTAAAAGGGAGGTCGAAACCACCAGTTTTAGTGGAAAATCCACTAAGTTGGCAACACTGCTCCAGAAGTTAACTTAGAGTCTTAAGGTGAACGCAGACCTAGCCGCACCGCAGTCTCTACAGTCCCCGCAGTCATCGCTTTTTGTTAATGGCCTCGCACATCTATCCGCGCCGCAGTCGCTGCAGTCGTTCCCGTCAGTGTTGCCAGATTTTTTAAAGCATTATCTATCCGAAGATTTAAAAAATCTGTATTTAATCTGTATTCTGTATTGGTATTTTGCTCTTTTGTGTAATTTTATCTGTAGGTGCTTTAATAGGGAATAAGCAAGTAATTTATACGAGAATAAGTAATTTTATTATAAACCGTTGACAGAGATTCTCTGTCTACTTTATAACTCTGGCAACACTGCGCGCCGTGGATGCGAATGACGTCATCCACTCTGCGTGCGGGTGACGTCATCAGCTGCGGCTAGGGGAGTTCGGTCGTTTCAGGGACTGCGGATACTGCGGCGCGGGTAGGTGTGCGAGGTTGCATAGAACTTCATATGAAGAATTCGAATGCAAAGACTGCGGCGCGTGCGGTGCGGCTAGGTCTGCGTTCACCATTAGAGATGGCAAACTGAAATTGATTAATCAAAGAATCAATTAAAAAAAAGAGAAAATAGCATTTTTTAATTATGCAGTGCTGAATCAATATAGTGAATCTGAATAATTTCACCCTAGATTTTTCTGATTCGGTAAAAACAATAAATAATTTATAATTAACCCGTACTATTACGGTGTTGGCGGCTAGAGCGTGCTTAGTTTCCTTCGGCTCTCTTTAATAATTTATAAGGAAGTTACGTTTGTAATCTTTAACTTTTTATTTTTGTTGATTGGTGTTGCCTCATTCATTTGTTTATACCTTAATTATTGACTAACTGCCATTATAAACTGTGGTTACCAAAGTATGTAAGTCATTCAAATTAGTTTACATACGAATGATGTAGCTGAATGAGTATCGTGGGATCATCTATTCCTTGTGAGCGTCTTTTTTCAATTGCCGACAACCTCGCAAATGATGAGCGTACCTGGATCTAAATAGACTTGGTGGACTGTGTTTTTTTTAAAAAGCTTAGATATTAAGCATTGGAAACTATAAGCTATTTCTATTTTCTTGACTGATAATATCATAGGTATATCTGACTAGTAATTAATAAAACTAATTGTAATTATAGAATTTCCTGAACCAAAATAATTACTTTTTTTTTACTGATAAGTGATCGTTTATTAAGCTATCATTATTGTTATTTTTTAAAAGGTTTTTTTTTAAAGAAAAATATTTACACGGGCAATCTCGTGGAGCTTCTCTCCCGTGGATTTTATTACTATAAAAACATAGCCCTCCCTTTTTCAGTCGAGTAAAAAGTAGTATACAACCTTCCTTAAACTTCAAGCTACTTCCATACTAAATTTCATCCGTCGTACTTTCGTAGAATAGCGCGTTTAATCTTACAAACTTGTCTGCTTTATTTTGTTTTGGGAATAGTTTCATTACAGGCTTCATCATCGACCACATCATCTCTTAACATCAAGTGAGATATGTAGTCATAGATAATACACTAATATATGGTATATGTAGTGGTCAAACTAAAGCCAATAAAAAATACACACAATAAAAAAGTAGAGACAAAAGATTGGTATAGATAATATATTTTATCGCTATAATTTTAGCGCTAGTGGACTCGGATAGGAACTGACTTTGCTTTTCTTTGTGTTTATAGGTCACCTGCTATTGGGAATATTGATTCTTTTCTCTCCTCACTTAATAACTTGCTACCAGATTTTAACAAATTCCAAACAGTGGTTTTAAGTGGTGACATAAATTTAGATATTAAACCTACTTCTCTCGATAACCGCTCGCACGAATATCTAAACACTCTAGCTTTTCATGGGTTTCTTCCTTCTCATACTATTCCAACTAGAGGAGACAATTGTCTTGACCATATTATGATCAAAACGAAGTCACAAAATATCTCACTGGTTCTTGACACTGCAGTAACTGACCATAATGCGGCAATTCTCTGTGTTCATGACAAGATCACAAAAGTTTCTATTACAAATAAGATAAGTAAAATAGATTATAATTCCCTTGACAATGCCCTAGAAAGCTTAGATCTGTCGCTCATCTATCACATTTCAGACCCTAATGTAGCCACTGTCACTTTCGTTAATCTCTTGACAAAATCAATATCTGATAGCACTATTATCTTAAAAGTACCAGCAAAGAAAAAGATTCTCAAGCCCTGGATCACCCCTGGTTTGCTAAGATGTCTAAGACACAAGGACGCACTGCACAAGAAATTAAAGCTTTCGCCAACAAACCCTATCTTACAAGTTTCCTACAAGAGATACAGGAATTATTGTAATAAAATAATTAAAAAAGCTAAACGCCTATATGATTTTCAAGAGTTAAATAAAGCTGGAACTAACTCAAAAATGCTATGGGAAACTATTAAGCGAATAGTCAATATACCTAAAGCAAAGCAACAATTAACTCCTCTACTGTCTCAAAACGACACACCAACTAAAACATGCGATGAGATTAATAGTTACTTTGTTAACATTGGTAGGACACTTGCTGATGGTATCGCTAGTAGACCTATTCTGCCTCAAGTAAATAAGCCTATTCAACCGGCAACTTCATTTGTGCTCGAACAAACGGATACTGATGAGGTCTTAACTATTATTGAATCCTTAAAGTCAACTGCAGCGACTGGTTGGGATGGCATTTCTTCTGCTTTTCTAAAAAGATATTCAAGCTTATTAGCTCCTGTCTTAACATATATTTTAAATATTTGTTTACAGAACGCTGTATTTCCTTCTTCCTTTAAGAGAGCAATAATACATCCTATATTTAAGGGTGGTGATGGAAACTCGTTTAATAACTACCGTCCAATTGCAGTGTTACCTGCCTTGTCAAAGGTCTTCGAGCGACTTATCAACAATAGACTAGTCAATTTTATTGAAAGCTTAAAACTAATTTCTACACATCAGTTCGGTTTCCGTAAGAATAAATCCACTGCAGATGCTGTACATGTATTGACTAATTACATAGTAGATAATGTAAATAATAGAAAAAAGGTACTTACCATCTTCTTAGACCTCGCGAAGGCCTTTGATACGGTTCCCATCAACACCCTTCTACTAAAATTGGAACGGATGGGTGTCAGAGGTTCACAACTTGAACTTTTTAAGAGCTCTCTAACAAATCGCACTCAGATAGTCAAAATGGGTGATTACATGAGTGGTGAGCTACCAATTTCATATGGCGTGCCTCAAGGCAGTATTTTGGGGCCAACGATGTTTCTGATATTCATCAATGACCTCTGTAATCTTAACATCAATAACGGCAAAATTATATCTTTTGCAGATGATACTGCACTCACTTTTGTAGCGGACTCATGGCCAGCTCTTCAAAATGCAGCACAGATAGGCTTTAATTCTGCTTTCGACTGGCTACAGTCACACTCCTTGACACTCAATACATCAAAAACTAAATTCATGACATTCTCGATTTCTTCAGCCTCTCAACCTAAAATACCCCTTATCTTAAAAGCTCATACTTGTCAATTCCAACCGCAAACAACGTGCCATTGTCCTTTGATCTCTTCATCGGATTCCATTAAATATTTAGGCATAACAATAGACAGATATCTTTCATATAAAGCACATGTTAATCATATCACTGGCAGAATTAGAAAACTCATTTACATTTTTAAAAATCTACGTTACGTCGCCAATCTAAAAGTCATACGAACTGTTTATTATGCTTTATGTGTTTCTATTATCACCTATTGCATTGCCTGTTGGGGCGGAATTTCTAAAACCACCCTGAAGCCTTTGGAAGTAGCTCACAGAGCAATTCTAAAGATAGCAACTTTTCGGCCAATACGTTTCCCAACAACTCAACTATATCGAGATTGTAACGAACTAAATGTAAGACAACTATTTATAATGAAAACTTTAGTCAAGCAACATCAAGAAACCCCTTTTATTCCCATAACTAAACGACGTAAGGACTTCATTTGTACTGTTCCTCCGATAACCTTCACCTTTACAAAAAGATTCTATTATTACCTTGGTCCTACCCTCTACAATAAAATTAACTCCTCCTTACCGGTCTATGAACTACCTTTACGTCAAATTAAAACAATTATTCATTCATTTCTCCTAGGCAAATCATATGACGAGACAGAAGAATTTATGTCATGTTCGTACCTACATAAAATAAAAATTTAAGCGTTGCCTAAAATCTATATTGTTAGTATTGTTGCTGTACTCTTCATACACTCCAACCGCATACCTATACACAATACATGCATTACATACCACATACATAAACATGCACTACACACAAATAAACACGCACGAATACACAACACACATACGTTTATGACAATTATTATACAAATTAAGATTAAGATTTTTATTTTATTAATTGTAAAATATACTAAAGGATAGATTGATATTAGTCCTTAATTTAATTGTTAGAAAATATATTATATTCAATAATGGGGCGGGCACTGCTTCTCCTAAACACAGGCTGTATTGCAGCTTACCTAGGAGAGCAGAACCACACCCACAGATTTGTAGAATATTATTATTATAAGAATATTATAAGTAACAACATACAGGTACTCACCGGTTTGGATCCAGTAGAAACTTGGAAAAAGCCACTTATTTCGATATTATTTCGATATATTATTTCGATATTTACAGAGTCGAGATCGATTTCTAAAAAAACGATTTCTTAAAAATCGATTTTGAGCACCTAGATTTTTTTGTGAATCGATTCATCAGGTTATGATTCCAACCGATTTAAAAACCGATATTTTTCAAAAAGAATTTCCATCCCTTTAATTAACTTTACCTTAATTACGCGTGTTCAGGCCAGGCCTTCCAATAAAACTGGACCTTGTGAGCGAATTTCGGGTGGGTCAGCTAATTGATCTTAATAACATAGCATAATTTAATTAGCCTGCTCTCTATGAGAGGGAATATGCCGCGCCGTTATCATAGAGAATATATTCCACACGTGGCCGTAATCCACCACGCAGGTCTAGTTAGATTATAAAATATAAGGTTGCACTTGCAATGCCTAAGTACCTATGGCATGAGTTTATATTCTACTTACCTACTTATTTAGTTTTTTTATTTTAATTAATAAAACTAAACCGGGGGTGGGGGGAGCGTTTAGTTTCATTGAATCTATCCAATATTATCAGTAGGTATCGATAATAATAGGGGTCAAAATATTTTTTTTTATTAGGTACTAAATGAGCCGCTCTAACTTGACCTCGATCACACCTGATGGTAAGTGTAAGATGAGGTCTACGATCGAACGAGCGATATGAAATTGAACAGATGATACATTGAATTGACATAAAGCCTTCATAGTGTGAGATACTTTGAATTGACATAAAGCCTTCATAGTGTGAGATACTTTGAATTGACATAAAGCCTTCATAGTGTGAGATACTTTGAATTGACATAAAGCCTTCATAGTGTGAGATACTTTGAATTGACATAAAGCCTTCATAGTGTGAGATACTTTGAATTGACATAAAGCCTTCATAGTGTGAGATACTTTGAATTGATATAAAACCTTCATAGTGTGAGATTGTTAAGTATGAAAGTTCGTGTATTAAAAAATGTGCAAAATTATATTTACGACATTCCATTGTTTTTTATTCAGCTTAGACGAGAAGATGGATATCCGAGTAATCTTTGAATAGGTACGAGTTTCGACACGGAACTAACACGCCAGAAACTGCGTAAAACGCAGCATTTAGAAACATATTGCTAATAGCGCCGCCCCCCAGATAAGAAAAAAATAATTAGCGGCTTCAAGCGGCTCGTCCAGACTTCAAAAGAGACGTTGACAGAAAGAGAGTTTGTTTCAGCGTTTCTTCTCAGGGTAGTTATGAAACTTCGGCCTTATCTAGTTTAAATTTACGAAATAAAATGACGTGAAGTTTATTTAATAACCGATTTGCAAAATAAGGTTCTACTTCACTTTCATAGGTATAGATTTGTTCACAAACATCCATCCAGCCATCCTCTCGACCGGGGTTGCGGGAATGTTCTATCGGGATACCGTGGCCCCGGAACCCAAGGGCAGCTGAAGGAACAGGGTGGGTTTTTAGTCAGTAGAAGTCTGACACTCCCTTCCGCTCCACCCAGAACGGGAGAAGTCATTCGATGATTTTCCCACCCCAAAAAAGAAAAGGAAAAGAAATAACCATCCTCACAAACATTCACATTTATAATATAACTAGCTTCCTGCCTGCAACTTTGTCCGCAAACCTTAATAAATTATACACGTAAACCTTCCTCTTAAATCATTCTATCTATTAAAAAAAACCGCATCAAAATCTGTCACGGAGTTTTAAAGATCTAAGCATACATAGGGACAGACAGCGGGAAGCGACTTTGTTTTATACTATGTAGTGATAGTGAAGAAGTAAGAAGTACCGAAGTATTAAATTTTGATACAGTAATATTGCCAACATATTGTAGGATCGCCAACAGATTGCCAACAGATCGTTTTTTGGTTAGTGCTGTTACATATAGTAACAGCACTAAACAAAAACGATCTGTTTTTAAACAATACCGTACCTACCTACTATTAAAATTATCATCTATTTATCGTTTCCCAAATATGTCGAAGACCTCTATGTAATAGGAGTCACAGACAGCCCACTCTGCAGAGCCTGCATGGAGGAGGACGAAACAGCAGCACACCTGCTACTGAGCTGCCCTGCAGTCGCGGACTACAGGACTAAATACTTTGGCAAACCAGGTACCCTCCGAGAAATGGTAAGCAAAACGAGGGGGTTGCTCGCCTTCCTGGAGGAGTTGGCATGGATAGAATGAAAAGATCCTTACCCTTACGCAAAATACGCGCTTGGTCGTGGAGTTGCGGATACCTGCCCGACATACATACATACATATATACATATGTCGAAGTCAGCTTCTAGTCTAACCGGATACTGTTGAGTAGTTACTAGTGTTTTACATGTAGCGTCTGCCTATCTGACCTCCACAACCCAGTAACTGGGTAACACGATACCCCTTTGGCTAGACTGGTGGCAGCTTTTCTGGCTTCTGACTCCCAGAAGCAACTTTCAAAGTTGTGTAAAGTGTGCGTTGTACATCTTTGACCCCAAGATGTACCTTCAAATGACAGTAAAGTCGTATCATTTAAACTGAACCAATATCAAACTATAACCGTCGAATAAACCAAAACCACTAAAATATCAACCAATTCAGAAAGTTGGTATTGCGCAGACCGATACCAATTTTCTACTTGGTCTTTCGAGCCGGATTTGAACCAGCGTTCAAATCTGGCTCGAAGGGCCAAGTAGAAAATGAAGAGATGTCGTACTCATAATGACTATCAAAGATGTATAAACGACAGCCGGTACCAACGGCTTAAACGTTTTTTCTTTCTTTCTTTTCTTTCTTAACGTGCTTTCCGAGGCACGGAGAAATCTCGGTATGTAAAGATGGTCATCAGTCAATCCACAGCCCGTACTCGAAAAGCGTTGCTTAACCGTGAAGTTGTAGATCTTCAACGCTTAACACGCTTAGCCGCACAGGTAGCTGTGCGGTTATGAGTATTTTAGCCACGTGTTTCTCTTAAAATAACGATGATAAGGTGCATCAAAGGTCAGGGGCCATACCATGACATGTTAAAACGTGAGTAGTTCGAGCGAGAAAGAGGGGTAAAGCTATGCTCGCTATATAGCTCCATCCCTCTTTCTCGCTTGAACGACTCACGTTTTAACACGTCATGGTATGGCCCCTACCACGTATAATAAATGTTCTTAACTACCAGAACATATTTTTCCCCACAAATTAACTACTGAATATATTAAAATACTACCTATCTCTGAACGCGACTTCGGCCGCGAGGCGGCAGCTAGACCCTTCTATAACGTTTTACAATATAATTTATTGTACGGTGGCCGGCCCATCAACCTACTCCAATCTGTCAAAATAATTTAATAGATTTACAACTTTATATCAACATGATAAGGTTCAAATTCAGTTGGGTAAATTTGACAGATACGGATAGCTTGATATGCTGGCGACTGTACAATAAGATTGAAAGGCGCCAAACGATCAATTATATTGCACAATAAACGAACTACACAATGTATTCGCGCGTGTGTACTCCTTCTCAAGATGGAACACAGACTATAAAATATTGCTAAACTGACCCTACACAAGGCAATGGAAAAACATGGTGCAATATAAATCAAATTTTGGTTCAATCATTGCGCAATCTTCAATATTAACTCAAAACAGTCAATAATATTGCACGATTCGTAATATTGGTCATTTTATTGATTGTCTTGTGGAGGTCTAATATTACATACGTGGTTTTTGTTGCGTAAAACCCGATCTCATGGAAATTTCGCTGCTGCAGAGATTATACAGTCAGAGGAGCTTGTGGCTAAATAATAACAGCCGCACGAGTTGATCTTCTAGGTTAAGAAACGTTTGCCGAGGTCTGCCTGTGGATGAGTCACCAGTTTAAAATATTGAGCTTCCTCCTTGTCTCGAAAAGCACGTCAAGCCGTTGGTCTCGGCTGTCATTTATACATCTTTGATACTCGTTATGAGTACGACATCCTTCGAGCCGGATTTGAACCAGCGTTCAAAGGCGGCTCGAAGGACCAAGTAGAAAATCGGTATCGGTCTGTGCAATACCAACTTTCTGAATTGGTTGATATTTTAGTGGTTTTGGTTTATTCGACGGCTATGGTTTGATATTGGTTCGGTTTAATAATTTAACTTTAATCATTACTTTTAATAGTTTTATAAAAATGCACGAAAGCAAAAGTGCTTAGCTGTTCAGTTGTATTGTTCCGAACAAGTTAGAAGCCGGAAAATCTGACACTGGTCTTGGAAAGGGGTATCGTGTTACCCAGCTACTGGGTTGTGGATGCCAGATAAGCAGTCGCTTCGTGTAAAACAGTAATACTCAGCTGCATCTAGTTAGACTGGAAGCGGACCCCAACATAGTTGGAAAAAGGCTAAGCAGATGAGGAATGATACAGACACACTCAGCTATGAGCAGGGATGTTAGGGAGCTCCGTAACCGTAACCGAAACTTTCGGATATCCGGTATAAAAAATTATCCGTAACCGTAACCGAATCCGAAATAAAAGTTTCGGATAATATCGGATAGGGACGGAGCCTAATTAAGACACGTTATGACAAGTTGTTTTGATCGGCCGGGCGGCGGCGAAACACACAAGTAGACATCCGCAAAACAGTGCGTTAGAAAGTGATGTTATATGACATTACATTTAGTACCGGGGAATGTTGCATTACACCATGACTCCAAACATGACGCGTAATGAAGCGCCACACGATGGTTATTGTAATGAAATTCTTGCGTTATAAAATGTAATACGTGAGATGAGATAGCGCGTTATGGTATGATGTATCTATTTGTATTTTACTTTTCAAATTCCTTAAAAATCTAATATTCGTAACCGAAATTATCCGAAACTAACGGTTAATCCGAAATAATTTCATATCCGTATCCGTATCCGGTATAATAATCATTCCTATATCCGTATCCGAAATTTCATATCCATAACATCCCTGGCTATGAGCACAGTTTTCTCTGAGAGAGAAAAAAGTCACCAAATGCGAGCCATACTAGCCCCTGAAGGGTTTCGTAGTAGTTACGTAAAAGAACTTTATTGATGAAATAATGATGTTTAAAATGAATCTATATAATAAAAATGAATCGCTAAATGTGTTGCTAAGCGCAAAACAGAAAACGGCTGGACCGATTTGGCTGATTCTTTTTTTTGTTGTGTTTGGTTTTGTCAGGAGTAGGTTCTTATGAAAACAAAAAGTAGGAAAGGTCTCAAGGGTAGGGGGGTAGGGTAGGGTAGAGGTCGGGTAGGGCAGGGGTAAGGTAGGGTAGGGTAGGGGTAGTATAGGTTTTGGGTAGGGTAGGGGTAGAGTAAGGTATGGGTAGGGTATCGGTAGTATAGGGGGTTGCGGAAATGTACTAACAAGATACCGTGGCCCCGGAACTTACAGACAGCTGAAGGGACAGGGTGGGTTTTTAGTCAGTAGAAGTCTGACACTCTCTTCCACTTAACCCCGAGCGGTAGAAGTTATTCGATGATTTTCTCACGCAGAAAAAAAGGATAGGGGTAGTGGTATCGGTTGGGTAGGGGTAGGATACCACGCGAATGAAGTCGTGGCGGGTCAGCTACTAGGTTATAAATAACACTCACACGTCTTTGTTTTTCATAGTGTTAAATTTGAATAAATGACAGAGTTATATTTATGGTTTTTTCAAATGCGCTAAAGCTCAAAAACTGCTGACTGTATTTCGTTTTAACCATTTTGGAAGTCGGAAGTTTTCGTAAAGATTTTCAGCATATATTTAAATTTTTTATTTTCACTCTCTTATTTTAAATGTTAGAGAGGGACACATATTTTACCACTTTGAAAGTGTCTATCTTTCAAACGATTGACTTTAAGAAAAAATGTTATAGGTTAATGTATGTATAAATGGTATAGTTTTGATGAAAACGAATAGTTCTTTTTGTATAAGACCGTAAACTGATTCACAGAATACAATATATCTGCCAAGTTTCAACGTTGTAGTCCTAATAATTTCGGTATAAAGTCGCTGTGACATACGAACGGATAGACAGACATGAATAATCTATAAAGAGTCCGCCTTTTGCGATCTTGCCAAATAGTATTTTTAGCAATGAGGGTAGAGTTCACATTACTATAGCAATCTTGTTAAACCCTCCAACATTTTTTTTATTCAGAATAGGCTCGCGTTTGACCACCATCTCACCTGATGGTAAGTGATGATGTGATCGAAGATGGAGCACGCTACCTACTTACTCTTGACTTAAAGACCTCTAGGTTATAGCTATCGGGAAACACAGACTCCGGCAGAGAATTCCACTCCTTAGCCGTACGCACAATGAAGGTTTTTGCAAAACGTTTTGTGCGTGTGGGTAGGATGTCCACCATGTAACGATGGCGCATCGTTGTAACATCTATCAACTAAGCTAAATATGCTTGTGTCTGAAACGGTATGCGATAAACGATGGAACGAGCGAGCCTAGAAGACGCTTGTACACTCTTGCTGCGTCATATGTGACAGGGAGTACAGAAGCCAGCAGAGAGTTCCACACCTTGGCTGTGCGCCAATGAATATCTGTCTTGTTATTTGTGTTTACGTGTACCTAAGTACAACAACTTGAGAAAACAGTTCTTTTGTAATTACAGACAGCCACACCAATTATACTTAAATATATTGAGTACTTCGGGAGTAGATTACGTCCTAACTGATCCAGTTGACGTAATAAACTAAAGATTTTACGCATTCTTTTTATAATTTGCCGTTAAATCGATTTTATATCCTCACTATTAATGTTAATACTCTGATTGGTTGCTGCATTTCTAGTAATTACTAATCGTGCATTGTTTTGTGGGCTGTGAGCAGATTGGGACTTCTGTGATGGGTAAGGAATTATTCCTGGTTAATAAAAAAACTTTTTTGCAAAAAATAAAACCGACTTCCATATCAAAACACTACAAAGCCAAAAATAATTTTAATTTTATTTTTTGCAAAAAAGTTTTTATTTTCGTGCTTTTTAGTAGGTCAGTGAATTTTCCAAATCGGTTTGTAAATGACGGAGTTATGCGCGAACAAAAAACGCAATGCAGAGTAAACGAAAAGATCATCAACGTAAATATTTTTTTTAAACTTTTGTTGATTTTTCAGAAACGGCTTGTCCGATTTCGATAAAATTTTCATGGGACCATTTGGGAAGTATACCCTTTCTAACAAACTAAGAATTTATCAAATCGGTTGGCAAATGACGTAGTTCTGCGCGGACAAACATAAAAAAAAAAATACAAACATCCGAATTGAGAACCTCCTCCTTTTTTAGAAGTCGGTTAAAAATTGATACTAAAAGTCACGCTTTTATTAACTGAACTAAAAAGCTAAGACAAATATGATGAGCACAAACTCGATATGTTTTCTAGTAGGCAGTCCAAGGTTCCGTCAGCCTTTTTCCAGTCCCAACATCAGTTCCAACTCAATGGTACCATATAATAATTATATGTCTTCGTCATCAGGAGAAATGGACAGAATATACGTATGTTAAGACGCTCTAATGAGCCCAAACTTGATATGTTTACTAGTAGGCAGTCCAAGGTTCCATCAGTCACCTTCCAATTACATCATCAGACCAGTACGATGGTATCATAATATTGTATTGTCATCTAATCTACATATAATTACCAAGATTCGTGATGATACAACAATTAGAAGTGCGGGTAAGGCCGTTTTCTCACTACGCGAAACCAACACAACATCAACTTAACATAATGTTGTGACAACTCCAACCGACATACTAATGTATGCGCCGTTTTCTCACACACGAGGACAACACAACAGCAACACAACTTTGAACCAACAATTCGGCTATGTTGTCTTGTCCGCTAGATCGGATCAACTTTTTTGTTGTGACAACACTGTGACAACATAGCTGCCTTGCAGACTATATAGGCCGCTTTCTCACTACTCCAAACCAACACGACATAAACACAACATTCCTTTTAACCTAATTAATGGAAAAAAGTAATAACTAATATGGCATCATTTATATGGTAAAGTATATAATCAAATGTTACTATAGACATACGAAAGTAGTTGAAAATTTTATTTTCGTTCTCCCGCTTATCAAAGAGCACGTAAAATGCTCCATCAACATATCTCTCACGTAGTAAAGGGTGAATCCAACAATTCTGTCTCCACCTTCTTCTTCTTAAGTATAGTAAAATATCTAGCAGTTGCCGTTGATTGAAGGCAGGACACATAATTGCGTGCGTACTCGACAATTAATGAACTTTACAAAATGTGACAGTCGTGTTGTGTTGGAGTCGTTCTGGTGAAAAAGGGATGGACAACACGACATCAACACAACTTTTAATGTTGTGTTGATGTCGTGTTGGTTTGGCGTAGTGAGAAAATGGCCTAATTCAGATTCTTAGATTTTATTAGGTACATATTTACTTAGTTTGTTATAGCTCGACTTAATAAAAGCGAACATAGGACTCTTTCAGGACTGTTCTTTGCTAAAATAAGGCTTTCGATTAGAGTGAGTCATAAGGAAAGGTTATGATTTGCTTTCCAAGGTCGGTCCGTAAACAAATGATCATCTTAACTTATCGAGAAATTATTGCCAACTAGTTTTAAACTCGCAATGTTGTCTGCGTGCACGAAATGTTGTTTTCCCGTGGGAATGAGAGGTTTTTCCATAATAAACGTAGCCTATGTTATTCAGGGATAACGTAGCTTTCGACTGTTGAAAGAATTATTAAAATCGGTCCAGTAGTTTTGGAGCCTTTTCAGTGCAAACAAACAAACAATGAAATCTTTCCTCTTTATAATATTAGTATAGATAAACTCTAAATAAATGCAAAGCTATATTGTTGTGGCAGTTGTGGCAATATAAAAACTCCTAAGTTTTATTCGACTCCTTAACTGTGCACACTCTGAAAGTATTTCTTAATCAAAAATAAATGATTTTAAATCAAAATTGTCAAACGTTAAACCATTTAAAAGTAAAATAACAATAACATCTATATACAACGTATAATTTAAAGGGTATATACATACCAAGTGACGGCTTCTTTGGATGATAACAAACGATATGTCAAGGGTTTTGCAATCCTATGTCAACACGTGTGGAACTTATTAGAAATTTCAATACATTGATACCAGAGACCGAAATTTTCAAATTAAGAATAATGAACAGAATAATCATGTTATTGGCAAATGACGTGAAAGTTATTGACCCTTGTAGTGCTGTGACACGTTTGTTATGATTGGTATTCAAGAAACATATGAAACCAATAATTTGGTATCAATTCTTTAAGTCACTTATTTTTAGCTGAAACTGTGCATAGAGACTCCATAGCAGATGTTGTCTTCAGCCCTCTTGGATAGATATGGGGTTTCCGTTACACGTTGTATATGAGTCCCGTTTGACTATCGCATCGTCTAACCCGATGTTAAGTGATAGTATTGTGGTCGAAGATGAAGCACGCTTACCTAAAAGGAACCTATTCACTCTTGACTGAAGAGAGAATAGGTTAAAAGAAAAGTCTTTTACTGAAAAGACTCCCAGGTTATAGCTGTCAGGAAACACACGCACCACCAGGGAATTCCACTCCTTAGCAGTTCTCACAATAGAAAGTATTCCCAAAACGTTTTGTGCGTAAGGGTGGGATGTTCGCCATGTAACGACATGGTGTTCGTCTTGTAGTCCGACGTTGAAGCGGGTTTAGTGGAATTGGATTGTGCAATTCCATCGCCCACTCCCCTAAATGTAACTGATAGATAACCGATAGGCATGTAACCGTGGAACTGTGCTGTGTTAATTGTGTATTGCCTAAGTACATTTCCTAAAGTTACTTAGCCATAGTGAAATTAAGTTAGTATGTTTTATTTATCGTAATTATTATTTATGCGCTCTGTCTATCATCTCTTCTTCAATTCTCCTGTCGCGGGTCTGCTGGAAGAAATTCCTTATGAAATAAGCAGCACCTTTGTGCTCTTTTGTCTGTATTTTTTTTCTCTTGTAAGTGTCATGTGTGTACATAAATAAATGAAATAAATTAAGTGGTGCAAAGTATAATTAGTTCCCATCATACAATATTACATTGCTAACTCAACTCCTAACATTCGTAAGAATTTAGATAAGAGTTATCAAACTAAAATCGAACAATACAAGTAATTAATAGGTAATTAACGTGCAAAAATACTCGGAAAATTAGCGTAAATAAAACTGCTGCACGTGTGGAGTTTTTTTCTGTGTTTCTTCTCAGTGTAGTCAGTTATGAAACACCCGCCTCATCTAGTGATATCACCTACTAAAAAGAAGGAAGTTATTGTTTCGATTTTCCGATATTTCGGCACTGTTGCAAGCGCCATGATCACGGATGAACTGAAGGCATTGCGGGTAGATGTTTATGAGCAGACGAATCGGTCTACCCGATTTTCTCGTTCGTTTTTTGTGATCGACACGATAAATACACGTAGTACACATCCCGTTTTAAGTTCTAATGATACTGTTACATGTCTATTTAAAAACTTAATTCATTGACAAGTTTTATTATTTACGTTACAGATTCGCGGCTGATAATTTTACTGTTATATTTAATTCCTGCTCACGCGAACCCCTGCCGAAGTCACCACAGGAGAGTTTACCCACACGAGACCGATTGCGACAAATATGTTTATTGCAAACGTGGGGTCCCAACAGTGGGCAAATGCCCGCCTGGACAGTTGTTTGACAGAAGAGGCGTAAGTTTTTATTATTTTATGCATTTTGCACTTTTTGGGGTTTCGTACCTCCAAAGGGAAAATCGGAACCCTTTTAAGATTACTTCGTTGTCCGTATGTCTGTTAAGACTCTTTTTCTTAGGAATCAATACTCGGGGTATTAGATATATACATTTCGATCGAGCACAGAGCCAAAAAACTTATAATAGGTGACGAGGCGTTAGTGGACAAGCTATACAGCCTGGCTCATCGGCGAAACGTTGCTTGCCTCGTCGGTTTTCTATAGATTGTACAAGCAATTGAGCAAGCTTCCTAGATACGGTGTCCCTGCTAGCTTATGCAACTGGATTTGCGACTTTTTGAGTGAACGGTCGATCCGAGTGGTCATCGATGGCTGCGCATCAGATCTTATGGCTATTTATTTATAGTGTTCCTCAGGGGTCTGTTCTCTCTGCGACTCTATTTTTGCTTCATATCAATGACCTGCTTCAGCTGGGAGCTATTGCGTACGCGGATGACAGCACAGTCTCAGAGAGATACTTGTCCACTGCTAGAGCTGGTAGAGACGAAATAGCCACTCTTAGAAAGGTCATGGTAGAGCGAACGAATTTCACCTTAAATCTCGTTTTCCAATGCGGCGATTACAATTTGGTCAAATTCAACGCTTTAAAAACACAGGCTTGTCTTTTCTCCGCTAAAAGGAGCCAATTTGAATGGTTCCCTACTTTCAGAGGTGCATCTGTATCTATTACCGACCGCCCGGAGCTCCTGCATCCAAAAAGCTGGGCATCCTACAGAAGTGAGGCGGTACTTCACACCTGGACAGCTTTTGAATTTATATAAAGCACAGGTCCGTTACTGTATGGAGTATTGCAGTCAGTTGTGGGATGGCTCAGCCAAATACCAGCTAGCTGCACTTGAGTCGATCGAACGTAGAGCTAAAAGGCTCATAGGTGACGAGGTTCTGGCAGGCACGAAATAAGAATTGAGACTTACGACATTTAGTTTCGAACCCGAACATGGTAAAAGAGCGCATGCGATATTCAACTTTATTACTGCTGTTTGTGCAGGGCAGATAGGTAGACGCTCCACGTAGAACACTAGTACTTAACTGCATCCTACTGGTAAAGACCGGTTAAGTAGTACATTAGCCTTAGAGAGCTAAACTACGAGCGGCCCTAAGAACATCCTACTGGACCAGAAGCCAATCCCGTCATAGTTGAGAAAAGGTTAAGCAGATGACGGTGTAAATATTTAAATGTATAAAAACTGTGTTAAAGCCCACCAAGCCCGTTCCATCATCGGACTATAAGACAAACGGCGATGCGCCATCGTTACATGGTGGACATTCCACCCATACGCACTAAACCTTTTGGGAATACTTTCATTGTGCGTACGGCTAAGGAGTGGAATTCCCTGCCGGAGTCTGTGTTTCCTGATCGCTATAAACTGGGAGTCTTTAAGTCAAGAGTGAATAGGTTACTTCTAGGCAAGCGTGCTCCATCTTCGACCACTAACCATCAGGTGAGATGGTGGTCAAACGCGAGCCTATTCTGAATAATAAAAATAAAGAAAATATATATATAAAATATTTGTTCTAATCTAAACCACATTCACACACTCACTCTTATTACCTTGGAAGGAAAATTTTACTTAAACATAGTCATCGTGTAATTCCAGCTAACTACCAGTATTATGATACTATAGCCAAACATTCCATTCTGCGTCGGTTTTATCCAGTTTGTCTGGATATAATGAATAAATCAAGCACGAAAACTCTTTTACCTCTTACTCGCATTTATGGATGACAACGAAATTATTACACATGAATCGGAGGAATTGTCACTATCAACGTCATTTCAGTGCTCCCCTGAATTAGTTGATTCATATCTCACTAACGTAAAACATGGATTAAAAATATTTCATATCAATATCAGGAGCATAGGGAATAACGTTAACTTTAATAGTCTTCTTTTATTGTTACATAGAATTAAAGTGCAATTCGACATAATAGTGTTATCGGAATGTTGGCTCCGGAAATGTCCTTTTTTGCCCACAATTCCTGGCTTTATAGTATCATCCTCTGACCACCATAATCAAAACGACGGAGTAATAGTCTACTCTAAGCAAGAGTTGCAGTTCACTATAGAGAAACCAACACTTGCTGACGCTAATTCTCTAGTTCTCAAGCATCGAAACGAGGTTGCAATTATAGCAGTCTACCGGTCTCCTTCAATCCGTAACATACAAAACTTTATTAATAGTCTAGATATAATGTTACATACTTTAAATACTTTTAGATCTGTTATTCTAGTAGGAGACTTGAATATAAACATATCACCACATTGTTCAGATCCAAATACAGATATGTACCTTAACGCTATTGCGTCGCACGGATTGCTTCCCGCTCACCTTCTTCCTACACGCAATGATAGCTGCTTGGATCATATCATTATTAAAACTCACAAACCTTCAATATCATTAGTTCTCGACTCTTTTATCACAGATCATGCGCCAGTTATAATATTCTGCGATCTCAGTCTTGATATTCCCAAATATCCCCGTCCACAATCACGACGTATAGATGTAGAGGCCTGTGTTGGGATGCTCAAAACTACGGACTTTTCAGTTGTTACAAACTGCTTAGACGCTGACTACGCTGCGTCTAAACTAGTTGATATTGTCTCCTCTATAGTAGATAAAAATTCTAGTTTCTGTGATGTTCCGAGTAAGAAGAGAATTATTAAGCCCTGGGTCACACCTGGACTCTTAAGGTGTATCCGTAACCGTGATAACATGTACCGTAAAACTAAATTAGATCCATTCAATGAAATTTTGAAACATAGCTATATCAGACATCGAAATTTTTGTAACAATCTTTTGAAGAAATTGAAACAACAGTACGAACGTAATGCGTTTGAAAAACATCGCAAAAATCCGAAGGCCACTTGGAATGTTATAAACACTATTACAAATCTTCAAACGAAAAAATCTTCTGCTACGGAGCTGTTAACCATTTCTACCAACCCCTCTCGATCACTTGACGTAGTAAATGGATACTTCGCAAATGTGGGTGAAAACCTAGCCTCTCGGATATTAACGAATATTTCTATGACGCCAGCCAACAGTGATAATACTAGCCCGTATCCTAATTCCATGGCGATTTTCTGCACAGATTGCGATGAGATTGAACGTCTTATTCTTGGCCTCAAACTAAATAGTGCTGTGGGTTGGGACGGCATCCCTGCTACCCTGATTAGTGCTGCCAGGGATGTTCTTGTACCGATCATTTGTCACGTGTTTAACCTCGCTTTATCATCTGGAGTTTTTCCAACGGTTTTCAAACGGGCCTTGGTCCATCCCATATACAAGGGTGGAGACGGAGGCAGTGTCAACAACTATAGACCAATTTCAGTTCTGAGTACCTTCTCTAAACTACTCGAAAAAGTAATTAACAAAAGACTGCTTGATTATCTTAAATCGCATAATATACTCGCTGACAATCAGTATGGGTTTAGAGCTGGTAAAAATACAGAAGATGCTGTTTTAGACTTATTAAATACAGTGGCTCAGAATTTGAAAAGCAAAGAAAAGACTATTGCAATTTTTCTCGACCTATCTAAAGCGTTTGACACTGTCTCTGTCCCCCTTTTGCTCAAAAAACTTGATCATATTGGTATTAGAGGCATATCCCTATCATTATTCAATAGTTATCTTAATGACCGGTCGCAGATAGTCAAAATTAATAATCACATCAGCAAAGAAATGTTTCTAAGATATGGAGTCCCGCAGGGTAGTGTCCTTGGCCCAACTCTGTTTCTAATATATATTAATGAGCTATGTAAACTCACCTCTTCTAACGGTAAGATCATTACGTACGCTGATGATACAGTAATACTGGTGAATGGCAGAGATTGGAACGAGACTCACCTATTAGCAGAAAATGCCTTACGGGATACAATGAAATGGTTATCACAAAATCTTCTCACATTAAATTTGAATAAGACCAGATTTATTACGTTTAGTCCTAAAATTTCATCCCAACCTGCTTCTCATTTTAGCCTTTTAGCTCACACATGTAATTTAGCTTTAAATGCTAGCTGTAGTTGTACCAAAATAATGCGCACAGACCACATTAAATATCTTGGTGTCCTGATAAACAGTGCATTGACATGGAGTGAACATGTCAATGCGCTGGTTACCAGGGTACGAAAACTTATTTACGTTTTTAAAAAATTAAGAAATTCTGCTGATATGTCCACCCTTAAGACTGTCTATTTCGCGCTAGCTCACTCCATCGTCACATACTGTGTGGCAGCTTGGGGTAATGCTGGGAAATGTTTGCTACTGCGCCTGGAGAGGGCACAAAGAGCTGTGCTCAAAGTTATGGCACGCAAGCCTATTCTTTTCCCTACTAGTGAACTGTACGCCTTGCTGAAATTACTTACAGTTAGGCATTCCTTTATCCTAAATACTCTTCTCCGAAAACATTCCGAACTTACCTTTGATCCCAATTTGAGTAGACGTAAACGGAGGTCCGACATAGTCTGTCAGACCCAATTGGCTCGCAGTCGTACAGTGCGTCGTCAATACAAGTTTTGTGCTCCCTCTTTATATAACAAAATAAATAGGGTACTCAACATTTATCCCCATACTTCCCGAAACTGCAAAAAACTCATCAATGAATGGCTGTACACGCTTACGTATGAGGAATTAGAAAATCTTGTAAAATTATAGAGGCTACATAATTTCCTTCCATACTACAACTTCCATTTATAGCAATTATCCTATATTTTATTTTATTAAACTACATTTACACACCTAGCACGCACCTATACACACACATCAACATCCACACACAGAATTCTCACACTACTACATTGCACTACAGTCACTCACTCACGCTTCGCATATTCTCAAGCATCCACTCAAAACTCTAAACACACAAAGAAATACAATAAATGCATACTCATGGTTTTAATAGCAACAAATATTTGCTAAATGCTTAGTTTGTAAGTTATTTCTTTTTAGTTTAGCAATATTTTTATCTTTTTTGATTTGTATTTTCTGTTAATTTGGTACGCTGACTCTTAAATTCTAGAGGAGGGCGTTAATAGCTACAACACAGTTTGTAACTTATGTAGCTATTATCGTTAATATAATTATGTAACATGTGTTTTTTGTTCCAAATAAAGATTATTTTAATTTTAAAATTTATTTCTTGCCACAGATATGCCTTTCCAGAAGCCGAGCAATTTGCAATAGATCAAGACATCACATGAAATTAGATTCCCGTAAATTACCTGCTTCAAAACCTATAGAAAATGCAGCTGTTGAAAGGAATGTAATCATTGAGAAGTCTTCAGTAGATATGCTTATGAAAATGCAATGCTCTCTCCTCGAGGCCTGGTTGAAACCAGATCCAACAGATTGTGCTTACTACTATACATGCTTGTTGGGTAGAACTAACCGAAAGAAGTGCCCGCACCGTTATTATTTTTATTCTGAAATGGAGGTAAGTGACATCCTTAGAAGCCAAATTACACTGAGCAATAAGATTTGTTATCATGATCCTTTCATGATAACTTTAACATAATGAAACAATGAAAATATTGTAACAATAGTAACAATGAAATAATGATGTTTATTTTGCATAAATAACACTTTTAGACGTCATTTTTTTCGTAAATGTAAACTAGATGATGTACCTACCCAAAGGTAGTGGGGAAAACTCGCAAAACCATTACTAAAAAACTTTTTTACAAAAAATTGAACCGACTTCAAAACAAACAAAACCACTTCTGCACTGCAAAGTGAAAAATAACCTTATATATTGTTACATTGGATGTCTAATTCCGTTTCAAATATGGGCTACGTATCTACTCACATGACTGAAGTCGGTGCACCCACCAATCCGCATTGGGCTTGCGTAGTCGGTTCTATCTGGCCGATTCTCATTAGGTATGGTATTTATCCGTAGAGAAGGTCTGTTCTTCAGCAGTGGTGATATTCATAGACATATTATGCTAGATATACGAGGACAGCAATCGCGAAAGATTTGCTGTTTATATTTGAAGAGTTATATCACTTATCTCCGAAGATCTTCATTAGAACCTGATGTGGTAGTATACTAAAACCTACCTTATAAAATATTCTTTCAAACAAGGAAAACGCGATTGAAATCGGATCAGTAGTTTTTGAGAAAATTGTACATACATACATACTGGTCGAATACAGAACCTCCTTTATGAAGTCGGTTAAAAACCTGAGAACATGCAACCTCCACCAACCCATAGTGAACCCGCGTGGTAAGCTACAGCCCATTCTCTCTCATAGAGAGGACGCCTATATCCCAACAGTGTGAATGTAAAGCCTGCAATACATGTTGGCCGAGCGTTGTCGAGTGAAGGCCAATACCAACATGTAGACGGTATATTTGCCTTCTCTTACTATCGCTCGGTGTCACTTGCCTAGTTGGCCGAGTGGAGGCCAGCGCCAACGTGTATAGAGGTCATTTGGTGCAACTTGTCTTCGCTCGCCGTTGCTCGTGATCACTTGCCTCACTTCGGATCGATGTCGGTTTTTGGCCACAAATCAAAGGCGCTCGCCTGCGCTCGGCCAACGTGTGGGCAGCTCTACAGACCCTCTTCTACATTGGTCATCTGCATTGGCATTCGACGAACTTGTCGAACGCGTTGAAATTATTTCTTGCCTTGTACCTATTTGCCAACGCTCGCGTTGGCTTATGCTCGGCCAACATGTATTGCAGGCGTTATAGGGTGATTATGGTATGATATACAAAACTAGTTGCCTAGTTGGTCCAGTACAGTGGTCGGAAGCGCGACTGCTGAGCACGAGGTCTTGTCGATTCCCGGATCAGGGAATAAGTAATAATTTCTAAATAATAATTTCTCAGTAGTGGCTCGGAGTTTGGAAGTTTTTGATACCCCCGTGCCTCGGAAAGCACGTTAAACCGTTGTTCCCTGTTATCGTATGAACGTCTTTGACATAGTGTTGTCCAAATTCAGTCCTGGTCTTGTAGTCCTGGTCTTGCAGTCTTGGTCTTGTTCTTGCATTTTTGCAAGACCAAGACCAATACTTACCCTGCAAGATTTATGCAAGAGCAAGACTAAGCTTGCGAGACTCTTTCGTCTTGCTGTGAGTTCAGACCGTCATTTTCTTTGTGTTATTATTTTTAAAATGAGAAAACTTACATTGCAAAAACACAAGGGAAGGGCGGGCGATGCGGGGGAAACAATGAAACTTAGGCAGCTCTTAAAAGAACTATTTATGTGTTCTCCGAGTTTGGATCGTTGTACAGAGCCGGATTATTAAATGAGAACGTTAATGCGCTGGCTCTGACGGAGGTGCTGCTTAAAGTTAGTAATACCAACAGTGATACAGGTCCGGCAACATCGCACAAGGTTTTTGAAAATAAGGAATCAGCGGAAAACATTAAGTTGTTGCAACAACTTAATTTAAAGTGATCTTAGGGACAGGATTTTTGTATCGATTCATTTATGCAGTTTTAAAGCGTAGGTATCAGTGCATCAAAATGCTCTGCTGTATCTCGTATTTTCAGTTTTCATTGGATTTTATTACAAAATGTTACAATAACGATAATAAAAAAAAAAAAAAAAAAAAAAAAATCGATTAAAAGAACAAGAGTGCATCCCTAGTTTTGACCATCGCGGCAGTTTGATAGTGCGCGGCTTTGCTGCCATTGGGTCATTGGCCACTGTGTTAATGGGTTACCCTGCCACAAGTTTATGTGTTATCCTGCCAAAGCAAGCAATTACACTGTAGCAGGATAACCCTGTGACAGGGTAACATATTACCCTGTAGCAGGATAACCAATTACACTGTAGCAGTATAACTCATAACCCTGTGACAGTGTAACATATTACCATGTAGCAGTATAACCCATTAACCTCTGACGGGGTGACGTATTACCCTATAGCAGGGTAACACATTACACTGTAGCAGGATAACCATTTACCCAGTAGCAGGATGACCCATTACCCTGTAGCAGGATAACCAATTAACCTGTAGCGGGTAACCCATAACCCTGAAATGGGTTAACTTATTGCCCTGTAGTGGGGTAACCCATTGCTCTGTAGCGGCTTAACCAATTTCCCTGTAGCAGGATAACTCATTACCCTGTAGCAGGACAATCCATTACCCTGTAATGGAATAACCTTTAACACAGTGACGGCGTAACATATTATCCTGTAGTGGGGTAACTCATTACCCTGTAGCGGTATTACACATTTCCCTCTAATGGATTGTCCTGCTACCAGGACAATCCATTACACTGTAGCAGGGTCACCCATAAGACTGTGACAGGGTAACATATTATCCTGTAGTGGGGTAACCCATTACCCTGTAGCGGTATAATCCAATTCCCTGTAGCTGGATAACTCATTACCCTATAGTGGTGAACCCTTTACCCTGAAGCAGGATAAGCCATGGCACGGTGACGGATTACCCTGTCGTAGGGTAACCCACCCTGTAGCTGGTTAACCCGTTACCCTGCAGCAGGATAACCCATAACCATGTGACAGGGTAGCATATTACCATGTAGCAGGATAACCCATTACCCATTAGCAAGGTAACCAATTACCCTGGTGCAGGATAACCCTTTACCCTGTTGCAGGATAACCCTTTACACTGTAGCTGGATAAACCTTTACCCCGCAGCAGTATAACCCATTACCCTGTAGCAGGGTAACACATTACCCTGTTGCGGGATAACCCATTTCCCTGTAGCAGGAATAGCCCTGTGACGTTGTAACATTTTACCCTGTGGTAGGGTAACCCATTACCCTGTAGCAGGGTAACCCATAACCCTATGACAGGGTAGCATATTACGCAGTAGCAGGGTAACCAATTAACCTTTAGCAGGATAACCCAGATAATCCAGTACCAAGTTCCAGTCCTGTTGATGCGTAATCTGGACGCACCACACACACACACCTCGGACGTAATGTACTGCAAGCAACAATTATGACAGGAACAGCAAGCGGTGAAAATTCCTCGCATTCCAATAATCCGGACCAATTTGCCATTCCACTTCGAAGATTTCCCTTAAAAGCAGCATTCGCAATGACCATAAACAAAGCCCAAGGACAGACACTGAAAGTCGCAGGTGTACATTTAGAAAAACACTTCTTTGCTTTGCCCATGGGTATGTGGCGTGCTACGAAATCTACACGTTTTAGCCAAGGACGGGAAAACCATCATTTGGTTTTAAATAGATAATCCTGCCACTGGGTTAATGGGTTACCCTGCCATTGAGTTATGGGTTATCTTGCACACATCCAAAATTGAGATTAGCATTTTCGGTTTTTCAACTTCTATCGTACTCTAATAGTTAGTAAGTACCTACAATAAATACAGTAGGTACCGTACCCAGGGCTGGGCAAAATACATGCTTTGCTTTAATTGAAATACAAATTACAAAATACTGTATTGCAAGTAATTAAAATACGAAATACAAAATATCTTTAAGTAAGGTATTTGAAATATAAAATACAAAATACAGTATTTTAGCTATTTTTAATTGAAATACAAATTACAAAATACAAAATAAGTAACCTAGACCAAGGGCCCGAGTCTGCTATTGCAATAGTGTCGGAATGGTGGATCATTGATTTTTAGGGTTCCGTAGCCGAATAGCAAAAAACGGAACCCTTATAGTTTCGTCATGTCTGTCCGTCTGTCTGTCTGTCTGTCTGTCCGTCCATCCGTCCGTATGTCACAGTCATTTTATTCCAAAACTATTAAGACTATACATGTGAAACTTGGTAGGTAGATGTATTCTATGAACCGCTTTCTGATTTTAAGAAAAAAAAATAAAAAAAATATTTAAAATAAAGGGGTCCCTCATACATGGACCTAAAACTGAAAATATTTATTTCATGAAACCTATGCGTGTGTGGTATCTATAGACAGGTCTTTAAAAATGACATAGGGGTTTCTAAAACCACTTTTTCATAGAGTCAATCGTTTAAAAGATATAAGCTTTCAAAGTGGTAAAATGTGTCTTATTCTCCCCTCCCCTCCTCCCTCTAACTTCTATAATAATGGAATGAAAATACTAAAAAAATATATGCCTGTAGATCTTAATGTAAACTTTCAACCAAAATTGGTTTGAACGAGATCGGGTCAGCAATTTTTGAGATACAGCATATTTTCTAAAACCGCAAAAATAACTTTGTAATTCATACAAACACTATGAAAAATAAAGTTATTCGGCGTAATTGTAAAAAATTTAAATAAGCTAGTTTCAAGAAATTTGTAAGGTTTTTTTTAACGTTAAATAAATATACGTATTATATTATATTATTATAGTTACTACGGAACCCTTCATGGGCGAGTCTGACTCGCACTTGGCCAATTTTTATTTGTAGATTTTGACAAGTTTGGTAATCTATTATTATATGTTCAACCACTAAACTCCATTAAATGAAATGGCTTAGAATGGTAATCTCGTACACAATGACAAATGAATGACTGACTTACGCGGTAATCTGCTAAAATGTTTACAGTTCCAACCGAAAGAATCATGTCCAGAATTGACCTGTCAAACATTTTGACACAAGATTTAATGTATAGTGATGTTATGTAGCGTATTAAATAACAATTTTTTTTTGCAATTTACGCATTACTAACTTAAATCAGAATTAGTAATGTGAAAAAAAAGAAATAATAATTTTAAAACGACCACTAAATAAAGCGTTGTTTTTAATAGAACGCAGCCATTTCAAATGCATTGAAGTACCGTTCCGTTTTATGGTGAGTTTGACATTTAGACGCAGTGTTAGCACTGTTACCATTTATTGATTTTGTATTTCATGCATCGTTTTACAATTAATTTAATTTAAATTCGTTATAAGGTTACTTAGTAAGCATATTCTAAGGTTGTCAATATTTCCGCGGTTGTAAAGTTAGAAGTTATTAAGTGAAGTTATAATTGTGAAACGAAACGTTTTTTCGTGCTGTCAGTGTGAAGAATAAAATAATGAAATTAATAAATGTGCTGTTTTAATTTTATTTTATTTCCCAACTTTTTCCTATTGTTTTTCAACGAGTAATAACAACCAATAATAACCACTTCTTCAACCAATAATAAAAGTACTTAATTCATGAAGATACTTAGGTATTATGGGATAGTTGTAAATCTCATAGTTTGTACTAATGTTCGTTTGACAGTTAAGTAGGTACATAACCTCAAATATTGTTTTCATTGTAACATTTTTACCTGATTGTCAAATTAAACCACGTTTTTACAGTTGCATATTTAAGACTCATTCTATAATTTGGTATGATTCACATCACTATACAGCATCTGATAAAAAATTTGATTGACAGGTCATCGCATGTATGGAGCGTGGTCATTGTTCTTTGGTCAATTAGCACCATTTTGTATTGTAATAAATATAGGCTTCTCTATTAAAGATAATTTAAAACACATAAATCAAAATAAATCAAAACACCGGCCGCTAAAAATAAAAAACAGATAAAACGTCAGTAAGCAGTAATGCCACATTTGACTTTGACAGCTAATATATTATTGAATTGTATAGTTTTACTACATTTCTATTAACTGGTTTTATAATAATGGCAATACAACTATGTCAATTTATAACACAATTCTACTAGGAAACCTATATGAATTTAACAGATTACGAACTACAATTATAGACTATTGTGGCACTATTGCAATAGCAGACTTGAGGCTCAGCACGGGCTGAAAAGTAGAGGAAAACAACATGAATTAATCAGTAAGACCAGAGTTTCCTTTCATGAACACTAAATTTTTAAATGTACTGTCAGAGAAACAGCCTCTTGTTGGAGAATGAATAAAACCTGCTAAAAAACAATATTTTTACAGGTCCTGATGAGCACGAACTTGTGTTTATTTGTTTGAACACATTTTCGTTCGTTCTACACAGAACAGAAGCTTTATTTATTCCGTGTTTGGAAAAAACTAAAACAAACCGTTATGACTTGACAAATTGACATCTTAGCTTGACATTGACAATTTGACGTAAGTCCATTTTTTGCGTTTTGTGGCTGCGTTACCATCACTACACTCTCGCGGTCTCGCTTCGCACTCACACTAACGATCGCTAAATAAATGAAGGTTAAATGTATTTTAATGTTAAAATGTATTTTGAAGCCTCAAGTATTTGAAATACAAATTACAAAATACCTCGGCGTCAGGTATTTGAAATACGAATTACAAATTACATTTCAAAGAAGTAATTGAAATACAAATACCAAATACGTATTTGTATTTCAATTACGTATTTTAATTACAAGTAATTCAAATACTGCCCAACCCTGACCGTACCTAGGCAAATTTTATTAAATTAATGTGTATTAATTCCATCAAAAGAAGAACATAATACACAGAATATTATTTACATAATATCTACATTTTATTGCTACGTAGGCGTAATATACCTATCTGGTAACGCATCTGCTTTGTTAATCTTCCAAAGAATCAATAATGATTGCACTCTTTAATAAAAATAATTTTATCAAAGAATGCCGTCCTTTATCGGTATTTCGGCGTGTGCTTGTAAATAGGAGTATTTATTTCAGTTTTAGTAATTCCAAATGAGCTTCGCTTCAAGTTTAATGTAATAAATGTTTTTACTCTAATCCCTGTTGTTCTCGGACTGCTAAGTTTACAATTTGACATGAGTGACGAATATTCAAATGACTGTATTTGAATATTCGTCACTAAGCTAATGTCATTAATTTGTTTTTTATATTAGCTTATTAAATGTAAACTGCCTATGTCAATTGAAGCTCAAAATGTACCTACTCTGTTACATTGTTCTAAGATCTAAACTACCGTTTAATAAATAGCGGTAGGATAATCGTTAATTGCAAGACTCTTGCGCAAGACTAAGACCAAGACCAAGACTTGGAACGCAATACCAAGACCAAGACCAAGACCAGGTGTATTGACGCAAGACCAAGACCAAGACTGGCTAAGTCTCGTCTTGGTCTTGCATTTGGGCAACACTGCTTTGACAGGCTAGTTAGAAGAAAAAGACTGATACTGGTCTGGCCAAGGGGTTCCAAGGGGGGTATCGTGTTACCCAGCTACTGGGTTGTAAAACACTTACTTACATTCAGCTGCATCCGGTTAGACTGGAAAGATAATGAGCTTTTATTCTTTTTTCTTAAATTATTATGGACCTTTTTTTTTTTTTTTAACGTGGTAAAATCATCAAATAAGTCCTCCCACCCCGGGCAGGGTGGGAGGGACTGTCAGACTTTTACTGACTAAAATCCACGGTGTTCCTTCAATAACCCTTTACGTACCGGGGTCACGGTAATGGGATAAGTCCCACGACCCCGGCAGGCTTCGGCCCTCTGCAGAGGGGGCCTCGTCATGTTGCTGACGCTCTTTGAGGCGCGCGTGGAACACAACGCGCCGTCGACCCGGGCATGGTCCATGGTCGGACAGCGAGTTGCCCTTTACTCGCTGTCCGCATGCCCGCGCCTACGGTGGCCGGAGGTCGTCGGCCGACGTCCGACGCCGTGGGCGTCTACCACTGCGGCTGGGTTGGAGGGAGGACGCCATCCTCTCCCTCACGCGGCCCGCCTCCTCCTTCGATAGCATGATTGCTTCGCAGAAGGAGGCGACCGCTTCCCACTCCCTCTCGCCCCGCAGCATGGCCTCGACCAATGCCGGGCGCGAGAGGTCTCCGCCTATCGCCGCCGTGAGGACACGTCGGTGCTCTGCCCAGGCGGGGCAGTCTTGCACCGTGTGCTCTACGGTGTCCTCAGGGCGACCCTCGCAGTGGTGACACCCAGGCGTTTCCTCCTTTCCCATCAGACACAGGTACCTCCCGAAACTTCCGTGTCCGGTGAGGACCTGCGTCATGCGGTAGGTCAGGACGCCGTGACGCCGATCTAGCCACTCCTCAAAGAGAAATTATTATGGACCTTGGGGCAAAAATTTGGCTAAAATTATATTTAATATTCGTTGCAGATATGTGTGCCTCAAAACCTATCCAATTGTCGTATGCCAAACATAGAAGGCAGGCGTTCCTTTACCGCTGAACGAAGGCCTCCATGTGGACCCTATGATTTTTGGAAGCTTCCAGACGATCATGACTGCGTTATGTTCCATATGTGTGACTACGGCCAAATGATACATGCAACGTGTGCACTATATTATGAATTCAGTCCTACATTGTTAGTAAGTAACCATTTGTTTTTTTTTGAATGAGGCTGCCCTTGACCTCGATCACGCCTGATGGTAAGCGATAGATGAGGTCTACGGTGGAACGAACGAGCCCAGAAAATGCCTGTTCACTCTTGCTTTAAGGGCTGAGCACCGGCAGAGTATTCCACACATTGGCCGTGCGCACAAGACGGTATATCAACAAGTTAGAATGGTACCCTGCAGTACGTTGTTTTATTGATGTTAGACTTGGATATGACCACCATCTCACTCGATGGTAAGCGATGATGTGGTCGAAGATGAAGCACGCTTACCTAGAAGTAACCTATTCACTCTTGCCTTAAAGACTCCTAGGTTATAGTATAGGAATATCAGGGAATTCCACTCTTTATCCGAATGCACAATGAAGGTATTCCCAAAACGTTTTGTGCTTCTGGGTGGGATGTCCATCTATCCATATCGTCTTGTGGGTAGAAGATGGATGCTTACTACAAGCCAAAGCCTTGATTTAGACAGTAACAGAGAATAACGAAAGTATTAAAAAAAAATATTCCTCGCCCATTACAAAAATCCAAATCAGCCCATAGAACAATGCACGATTAGTACTAAAAGATACGTTATAGCTACCAGGACACACAGACCACGGCTCTGATTGTTAATATTTTTTATTTAGCTGTAAACGTCCCATTGCTGGGCAAAGGCCTCCCCCGAATCCTTCCAGGTTTTCTTTTAGACCGCCACTTTGTACCAGCCAACGCAGTGTGCGTCTATGTCATCTCACCATCTTTTCCTGGGCCGATTTTGGCAGCGTCGTCTATATTTAGGCATTTCCTTTATCATATCAGATTTTTATCATAAAAATATGAACGTTGAATAAATTTTTAGGATGCCGTACCCAAAGAGTAAAACGGACCCCCTATTACTAAGACTCCGCTGTCCGACCGTCTGTCTATCCGTCTGTCCGTCTATCACCAGGCTGTATCTCATGAACCGTGATAGTTAGATAGTTGAAATTTTCACAGATGATTGCCGCTATAACAACAAATCCTAAAAAAATAAATACAATAAATATTTAAGGGGGAGCCCATACAACAAAATTTGATTTTTTTCCCTCGTTTTTGCTCAATATTGATAACGGCAACAAGTAGATGCTTGAAATATTCACAGAATGTTTAGTTATATTTTCACTTTAAAAATATTAAATTAAATTAAAATAAAACAAATATTTAAGGGCCATACAACAGACATGATTTATTTTTGCCGTTTTTATAGATAATGGTACGGAACCATTCGTGCGCGAGGCCGACTCGCACTTGGCCGGTTTTTTATTTTCAATCTGTATAAAAATATATTCTACTACTCTTAAGATACAGGAACATACACGGTGTCTACCGTCATATGTTATTTTTTTAATTCTTCATTTTATCTCTTTCTCTGCAGTCGATCCTTCATGGCTGAAGATTGTGATCATCATTATTTATTTTAGTCTCCAGCGGTTCGTTAGGCTGTTCCACTTGTTGCGATCGATGACCATACTGAGAACTTCTACAAAACCGTGAGAGATGATTCTCTTCAGTTGCTCCGACTACCGTAACGGGGATCTCCCTGTTGATATTTTGCCCTGAACGTTTGCGATTATTCACAACACGCGGTTCGTTAGGCCGTTCCACTTGTTGCAATTGGTGACCATACGAGAACTTCTTCGAAACTGTGAGAGCTGTTTGTATTCAGTTGCTCCGAATACCGTAACGAGGCTTTCCCTCTTGATTTTTTGCCCTGAACGTTTGCGCAATAGCTCAGGATGCGGAGGCGGTATATTGTTAATTTTATGCTTATATTTTAGTAATAAAGATTTATTTATTTATATTATTACTTTGCAGGATTGTGTTCTCAAAGAACAGTCAGATTGTGGTGGATCTCCAAATCCTGGGCCACCATGTGGCCAATACGATGACTGGGCCATACCAGACATTGATGACTGTAACATGTACCACCTCTGTTATCATGGCGAAATGTTGCATGCTACATGTCCTATAGATCAAGAATTCAGTCCTATACGGCTTGTAAGTAACTATTTCATGTATTTATTTCCTAGCTTCTGTCCGCGATTTCGTTTACGTGGTTCACGCCTAAAATCCGATTCTGTGTTTTATTCCAGGGTTTCAATTATATTTATACCGGATTTCATTCGGATTCATCCTCACGTTTAGACGCAGGAAAATCTTAAAGTGAACACTTAAGAACACTTATATATAGCAAATACAGATATTGATATATTATCTATCAATCAGACTTAGGCGTATATGTATGCAATATCTATACTAATATTATAAAGCTGAAGAGTTTGTTTGTTTGTTTGTTTGTTTGTTTGCTTGAACGCGCTAATCTCAGGAACTACCGTTCTGATTTGAAAAATTCTTTCAGTGTTAGATAGCCCATTTATCGAGGAAGGCTATAGGCTATATATCATCACGCTAATACCAATAGGAGCGGAGCAGTAATGAAGAATGTTTCAAAATCGGGGGATTTTTTTTTCCACGGGGACGAAGTCGCGGGCGGAAGCTAGTTTTAAAATAAAAAACAAACTAACGAACCAAATAGAGTAATAATTTTGAAAAATAGGACGTCATTTTGTAAACAACTATCCTATACTCACAAACATCTGACACTAAAACACACAAAATTACAAACCAAAACAATCGAATATTCTTAATAAAACAAATATCAATAAAACAATGACACAAACTTATTCAGAAAATTATAACTCATTAAGAAGTTAGTGCTACTGAGTTCTAGTCTGTTTCATTTTGTTGTAAATTTTTTACAGTTGTGTCTGCCGAAAGATGAAGCAGGTTGCAACTTAACAATGATAACTAGTATTGGGACTACACCAACATCAACAACCAGTATTCGGACTATACCATCATCAACAACTAGTGTTAGGACTACGCCATCAACAACAACTAGTATTAGAACTACACCATTATCAACAACTAGTGTTGGAACTATACCATCATCAATAGATAGTGTTAGCACTACACCAACATCAACAATCAGTATTGGAACAACACCATCAACAACGACTAGTGCTCCAGTTACGCCAGATCCTCGTATGTGGCCACTTTGTGCACAAGGAATTATATGGTTACTACCTGACCCCGATGATCGAGCATGCGAACATTTTATGCTCTGTGTTTATGGATTGTTAACCCGAGAAGTCTGCCCACAGGGATATTTATTTGATTCGACTTTATTGGTAAGTGCACTTGAGATATTATCTTCTTTTTCAGTTATGGGTAAACCGAAGCCTGATAGGGTTTACGTGCGTTTATTTATTTTATTTTACAGAAAGCTTATAGACTAATGGCAAAACATTAAAAAATACATGATGAAAATGAATGAGCTTTGGAAAAGAGTAACCGTGGAGTTTCTTGCCGGTTATTCTCCATAGGAAACGACCAATTTCGAACCGTGCTCTAACTGCTGACGTTTTAGAAGTACCCATATAGGCCTATGTGAAATAAAATATTTTGAGCTTGAGTGGATAGGGAAAATTGCTAATTACAAGATTCCATTTGTATGATATTAAGTTATTACATCTAAATTAAGTTTAATATTAAACAAAAAGTCGTGCAACATAATAGTAATAAATTGAAATAATTTTTCATAAACTATATACACATTACAAATTATTATACATTGTTTGTATAGTATCTTCGTTGTACAGTCGATCGATGTTTCTGTGTTATATTATTTTTTAATAACTTAGGTAAACTTTAAACGGATTCTTTAACAAAATAGAAATCGTAGTTAATGTACCTAATTGGTGTTTGTAACTCTTTTTTGAACATGATCATGATCATTCAAATTGAAATAAAGTAATTAGTTTCATGTCTCAGTTTACACTGTTGGAATTTTCGGTCCTTTTCAATATTCAACATCTGTGCTTCTTAGCTGGGTTTTGTTTTGAGCTCTCATTAACCACTTAGTCTCAATATTGTGATACGGAGACTAGCGAGTCAATCTCAGCACAAGAATTTTAAATTACTTACTGTGGCTGTCTCAACTTTATATAGGTAACGTGTAATTTAAAGTAGTTAGTACCAATTGCACCGCTTCTTTAGATGATAACAAACGATATAGCAAGATGTGTGTGTCTCTATGTCTACACGTGTGGAACTTATTAGAAATTTCAACACAGTGATACCAGAGGCCGATTTTTTCGAATAAGGAATTACATAGGACGAGAATTATCGTGTTACTGGCAAGTGACATGGAAAGTTATTGACCCTCGTAATGCTGTGACATGTTTGTTGTGATTGGTATTCAAAAAACATATTATGAAACCGATAATTTGGTATCAATTCTTTGAGTCACTTATTTTGACCTGAAACTATGCATAGAGATTCCATACCAGATGTTGTCTTCAGCCCTTTTGGATAGATATTCCAAGTTCCCGGTAGGTACACGTTGCATAGCTAGAAGGCTCATAGGTGACGAGGCGCTAGTGGACAAGCTTCTCAGCCTGGCTCATCGGCGAAGCGTTGACTGCCTGTTGTGTTTAACAGATTCCACTTCGGAGAGTGTCAACTGCTCCATGACCAGATCCGTCCATCTCTCCCAGTCTACCAGACGTACTGCAGGGTACCATCCAGATGGTCGATATATATGTCGTACACATTTATTATGCACACAACCCAGGTGTGGAACTCTCTACCGGCCTTTAAAAACAAGAGTGAACAGACATGTTCTGGGCTGATTCTATCGTAGACCTCATATATATATATCGCTTACCATTAGACGTGATCGAGCTCAAGAGTGAGCTCATCAGGAAAACAAATGCCTAAGTAACATTAAAGACTCAATAAAATATTGTTTTGTCCTGGGCAAAGTTATAACAAATCCTTAATTTATTTAACAGATCATGGGGCACTTAGGCTGAGATTCAGAGACAAGAACATAAGACGGGCGAAGACCGCTCTAAGCCAAGTCGTGGCTAAGCGCATCTTAGAAATTCGTATTCAGAGACACAGTCCCTGTCAAACTTACGTCGGTCTTAGCAAGGTCTTAGCCAAGGTCTTAGCTAAGCTTACACTCTCTTCTCTATGGCCATTTTTAAAAGCAAAATGTTCATCGTTGAGTTTACAATCGTAATTTTACAATCTAAAAGAGAAAAGAATACCACGCGCTCGAATAAATGTCAACTTTTTCATTGTCGAAATTAGTTACACCTTAGCCCACTTGGTGGCGCTAGTTCCGTCTTAAGTAGTCGATATTGACTACTTGGCTTATCTTAGTTCACGCTAAGTTTAAGACGTGTTCCGAACGTCTCTGAATACAAATTTAAGGGTAAGTCGTTGATTTTGACAGATGGAAGTGTAAGTTCAAGCTTAGACTCGTCTCTGAATCTCAGCCTTATTGCCGTAAATGGTTTGTTCGGAACCCGTAAGCAATAGACGAAGAGGCGTCTCAATAGTCTGTAATTTGAGTCTTAAGAGTTTAATTAAGTCTGACACCACAGACTTTGTTTCTCAGTTGCCTGAACCTTAAAGTCAAGCACATTATCTGGGTCAGGTTGCTGATAGGTGGCTATCCAATTCAAACCTCGGAATGTACCCGTTACGATGGTCGAAGACAGTGAGGATCTAACACCAGTCTTGCCAGGAAGTGCCCTGTTATCCAGTGACTAGGTGGTGAAGGTCAGGTGTCAGAAACATAGCTGTTATCTTTTTAGCGTGTCTCAAAATATTTTAAATATTTTTCTTTAAAGAAAATGTCTCAAAAATCAGGTACGAGAATTCCGCTCTCTGATGCAGACATAACAATCCTCAACGGTGCAAGAAAAAAAAAAGGTCAACGTCTTTAGAGAAACACCGCATATGCACATGAGATGATCTGAACCGTCCGTGGATCCCAATCTATTCTGTGGTATTTAGGTTATCTTTGCTATGGCCGACTTGGGTTCGCAGTTTGTTAAGGCATTTCCAAGCCAGCCACGGTAACATGATCCCAGGCTTTCAGACGGTTCGATGAAGCCATCAGGTGGATTGAAAAACTCCCCTCAAACGACACACCTTCAATTATATCACCATCACCATTTTATTTATTTATTTAAACTTTATGTACTAGCTTGTGCCAGCGGCTTCGCCCGCGTGGGAAGTTTTTCCCGTGTAAATCCCGATCCCGTGGGAATTTCGCAAAATCCTTTCTTAGCAGATGCCTACGTCATAACATCTACCTGCATGCCAAATTTCAGCCCGATCCGCCCAGTAGTTTGGGCTGTGCATTGATAGATCACTATGTCAGTCAGTCAGTCAGTCAGTCACCTTTGAGCTATATATATTTAGATATAGTGGTACATGGGCGAACTTAATGCAACAAGGCATTCTCTACCAGTCAACCTTATTTTATTTTATTTTAAGTTATTTAGCTGGTTCTCTTTTCCGGGTGGGAAAATCATCGAATGACTTCTCCTGCTCTGGGTGGAGCGGAAGGGAGTGTCAGACTTCTTCTGACTAAAACCCACCCTGCTCCTTCAGCTGACCTTAAGTTCCGGGGCCGCGGTATTTCGTTAGAACACTTTTTTTATTCCCGTTACCCCAGGCAGGCAATGGCCCTATGTAGCCCGTCGTGCTATCAGCTGGATTAGGCATATTTTGTTTGAGTAAAAGCAACCCAGTGAGGCAGAGTATTTCACTTACTTTTTGTGAACAAGACATTGATTTGTTTTGCACCAATGCTAGCACACTGAGAAAGCTATTACCAAAGTCATTTTTTTTGTACAAGAGACTCCTACCTGCACTTAAATACATTATTTAAAGTATTACATTAATTAATTAAATTAAAGTGAAATGAATCAATTACATTGATTAACTTGTGTGGTCGAATAGAATGTATCTGTCTACCAGCGTTGCCAGATTTTTTGTTTGCCAAGTCGGGACTTTGAAACTTTTTGAGTAAAAAAGCGGGACTCTTTCGTCGAAAGCGGGACATAGTAAAAAATGGCCAAGTGCGGGTCAGACTCGCCCATGAAGGATTCCGTATTAACTACGGAAAATAACTCATAATTCGTAGGAGTTTTATGAAATACAAAGTTATATTTGCGGTTATAGATACCTAATAGTGCTACGTCTCAAAAAACGGCTGACTCTATCTCGTTCAAACCAATTTTCGTTAAAAGTTTTCATTAAATTTACAGCATAGATTTTTAAGATTTTTCACTATGTTAAATTATAAAAGTCACTGTTTCCACTATGACAAATGTATCACCTGTAAATTTTATTAAACAGAAAAATTTACAAATTGACACGGGCCACGCTTTCAGGGATAACGCGAGTTATCCCTGAAAGCGGGACTAAAGTCTGTCCTTTTAATTTTGGTTTAAAAATCGGGACGTCCCGCCAAAATCAGGACGTCTGGCAACGCTGCTGTCAAATCTATGTGTATATTATATGTATAATTTCATATTTATCTGTGAGGGCTTGTAATTAGTAACATACTTATAATATTATAATGTATTGTTATTATAATGTTATTAGTCTGTTATCCTTCCGAAAAAAAAATTACCCTTGATAAAGGATTATTTTTACAGGAATGTGCGCCTGCAAAAGAAGTGGATTGTAAGCCAGAAAGGACCTGCTCAAATTTAGAACTTTGGCTAATACCAAACCCCAATGATTGTGAACAATTCATTATGTGTTTTTATGGAGATAAATCACACGAAAAATGTCCACCCGGTTTCGAATTTAATCCAACAGATTTGGTAAGTAGACTTGTAGAATTTAGATCTGTAGCATAGAAAATTTCAAGTCAATTTCAATTTCAAAAATCTTTATTAACATAAATATTAACAATAATGCACTTACCCTAAGTTACACCAACACAATATAACAAGAACACTTTATTAGGCTACAATTCGCCTTTGAAAGTTTATAAAATAGTTATAGTTTTGACTGGTATAAACATAATTTAATTACACAAAAATGCAAACAGATATTAAACTATAAATTATTACGGCATAATTTACTGCTTGCACGTAGGTGCGTTAAAAAAAATATGATTTTTAGCTGTTGTCAAGCTCGGTCAAACGGCCAAGCGCACGACCAGTTTACGCTCAGCAAACAGAGCTTCCCTGCCGCCCGCGCTCGGGTGGTGGTGGTGATACGTTGTTGCCACTCTGACCCTACCTAACTCAGGCACAGATTACTAATAAGTTACTAACGTAACAGATCCATCACTTCCCTGCAAAACGACAAATACCTACGCTATAATTAACTAAACTTTCTAGCTGTCAAGCGACACGAGGAAATATGAGCTTAACTGCTTTGACTCAACGGCGCGTTTCAAGTGCACAGCGGGCGATGACGTCGGACGGTATGAAAATACCTTAGGATACCCAATGAAATAAAATACAAAAATGTTTTATAAATGATTTAATTTTATAAAATGGTCAATTTGCTTTTTACCCGACTGCGCCAGAAGGAGGATTATGTTTTTCGAGAGTATGTATGTATGTAGGTATAATTGTTTGGCACGCTCTGTGGCCTGAACGGCTCGACGGATTTTAGCTTGAGAGGTATCGTTAGATTCGTATTGACTGTGAAAGTGACACTGGGTATATCAAAATAAAAAAAACAAAAATGGCGGATCTTTGGCGCCATATTATGTCTTCAAAAAAGTTTTTTTTTCTCAAAACCTATCGAGTGGGGTATAGGGCTTTCAAATACCGGATTTTTTTAATACCGGTATCAATACCGGTATTGGAAAAGTCAATACCGTGATCCCGGTATCAATACCGGTAATCCGGTATTAAACGCAAGTTCAATTAGGACATTAATAAAAGCAATAAAATACGTGTTTTTATTTTCAAATCAATCTTTATTGTTCTTATTTATTGAAAATAATAATAATTATTATTAATTATAATAATTCAGTCCGCTTTGGTTTTGCTTGGCCTTGAATCCTCTAAGCACACTGCTGGAGAATTCAGGCCTAGGCTATAGGTTGAAAAGAGGTAGTCAGGTTATTTCTCACCTCCTTTACATGGATGATATAAAACTTTTTGGCGCCACTAGTCTACAACTGATGGAACTACTGAAGGTAACTGAAACTTTCAGTAGTGCCATCAGGATGGAGTTTGGTGTCGACAAATGTGCGATTATGCATGTAAAGCAAGGGGAGATTGTGGAATCCGTGGGATCTCAACCCTCGAATTCCATAAACCTGAGATCCCTCTCTCCAACCGAAACCTATAAGTATTTGGGTATGTCGGAAGTGTTAGGTATCAATGTAGTTGACATGAAGCAATCGCTGAAGGAGCGCTTCTTTGGTCGCCTAAAGAAGGTATTTAAAAGCCTTCTATCGGGTGGGAACAACGTGCGTGCCTTCAACGGTTGGGTCATGCCAGTGTTGATATACTCTTTCGGCGTACTCAAATGGACTCAAACTGAACTTGAGGCCCTGGATAGGCGAGTTCGTACATTGCTGACTGCATATCGAATGCATCACCCACGCTCGTCGGTGATGAGGCTGTATATCCCGCGGAAATGTGGAGGTCGAGGCTTTTTGAATGCTAAAACTCTCCACAACCGCGAGGTATGCAGTCTCAGAGTACATTTTCTTGCTTCCGAAGTGGGTATACATCGAGATGCAGTAGCGGTGGACAAAGGACTCACCCCGCTCTCCTTGGCTAATGAGAACTGGCGCAAACCTGCAGTACTAGACACTACCGATCGGAGAGGGATATGGCAGAGTAAGGAGCTTCATGGACGTTTTTTTCCGGGCGCTACATCGGTCCGACGTAGACCAAGTGGCGTCCGTCCGGGTGAATCAATCCACCACATTATCTCTGGTTGTTCTCGTCTTGCTAATGGCGAGTACTTGCGCAGGCACAACCTTGCAGCCAAGATAATTCATCAGCGACTTGCTCTGAAATATTCTCTTGTGGAATCAGAAGTGTTGTACTATAGGTATGTGCCCGACTCAGTTCTCGATAACGGCCATATCACATTATACTGGGATCGGTCCATCATCACTGACAGGACTATTGTAGCCCATAAGCCTGATATAGTGGTGGTGGACCGAATCGAGAGGCGTGCCATAATTGTCGACATAACCATCCCGCATGACGAGAACCTCGTGAAAGCGGAGAAAGATAATCAAATCAAGTACCTTGACTTGGCACACGAGATTGTCGACATGTCGGATGTGAACTCGGCAATCATTGTACCGATAGTCATCTCAGTCAATGGCTTAATAGCCAAGAGCCTCGACCAACACCTCGGGAGGCTCTCGTTAGGCGGTTGGATCAAGGGCTTGCTTCAGAAAGCGGTACTCCTCGACACGGCGCGTATCGTCAGGAGGTTCCTCTCTATGGAGCCCTGACCGCCGGTAGCTTGGACCCTGTTCCTGATACCGGTGGGCTACTATTTATTATATTATTAAATGTTTTTTTATAGAGTATTTTAAAAATGTAATTTATATGTATAATACATACATATAAATTACATTTTAAATGAAATAAATAGAAATAAAGAACACATAATAATTAAACGTTTTATCCATAGCTCTCTTATATAACAATTTGGTAATGGTTGATTATTTAAGTAGGACTAGGAATTAAGAACATAATGAAAACTGAAACTTAATCTATTATTTTTGCAGAAAGGCATTTCACATAGACTTTGTATAGTACAATATAAAAAAAAGCTCATGTAAAAGTGAACATAGGTACCATTTTTTCTGAAATATAAGTAAGTAAAGTATAGCTTAAGTCGTTAGTCACTAGCAATCATTTGGTGATCATTTTAGTAACATTCTTAATAATGATGTAATAAAAAATAATCAAAAAATCTAAAACTAAAAAGTAACAAAATAAATCAAGCATTACGATTTCTGAAAAACATAGTAAAAAAATGTAAAAGTATACAAATAACACAAAAAAAAAAATTAAAATTTCTGAATTTCAAACGCCAAGAACATTTTGGGTAAGACACGAAGAGACAGCAACGATGGCAATCTAATTAAACTAGCAAAAATACGCGCTATTATATCACAACTTCACAATCACAAGTTAACACAACACAATAACAAAGTCTATATACGCGTTAACCCGTCGCCTTTGCGATACTGACTGACAATAACAAAAACGACATAATTACAGCTCGATTTCGGCTTGAGACTACAGCGAGATGCTTGCGCTGGTGAAAACTGGTATGAGAATAAGATCACATACATTTTCAGATCTAATGTTTGTAATACCGTAATCACGGTATTGGGGCGTCAATACCGGTATTGTAAAAGGCCAAAATAAAATCCGTGATCACGGTATTACGGGATCCCGGAATACCGGTATTGAAAGCCCTAGTGGGGTATCAAAATAAAGCTAAATAAAACTAACTGAAAAGCTAATAAAAACCAGGGACCGAAAGGTTAACCCGTATGAGGGTTTTAAACCGGTTAATTTTTAGGATTAGGTTACAAAACCCTCAATAAAGGTTAACCCGTATTATAGAGTTAATCAGCCTATAAGAACCGGTTTCGACATAAGGTGCATTTTAGCACATAAAACATCTGCAAGAAAGTGACAGAGATAACTACCACGCGGTGTTTGATCGTGTACCGACATGACTCTCGTAGTCACCGCGCAGAATGCATTGAACTTTGAGCCCTATTAATGTTGCACAATACTGTTTTTAATATTGACTAATGTTCGACGCTAAAATATTAAAAATAATATTTCGATTCTAGCGCATTTCACCGACCGACACGGTTGAATTGTGTGTGTTTGTACTTGTACATATCGTCGTTTGTCGTAGGTACTTAGTAGAACTTTGTTATTTTTAACAGACTTCAAAAAAAGGAGGTTCTCAATTTTATTCGTCTTGAACAATTTTTTTTTAATGTATGTTAAGTACCTCATAACTCGGAGACGGCTGGAGCGATTTGAAAAATTATTTTTGCGTTTGAATGGGTATACTTTCTAGTTAGTCCCATTGTTACAAAATCAGGATGTGATGATGGGATCCTGGAGAAATCGAGGCAACTCTTCAAATATTATAGGCACACCTATAGCGTTTTGGGTATTTCTTATAGTACCTTGAGCAGTTGCTTCCGAAAAGTACTATTTGGGGAAGTTGAACTGATGATGAAGACCACAGATGGCCACTGAAACTCCTCAATAATAAGTATTTCGTGGATTGCGATTCGATTACTTGAGTACGGATGTTAAACACTATGCTCGTCACAATACATATGGTGATGTAGAGCTGATGGTCAAGTACCAGGAGAACTCCTCAAAAATTAACGGCTATGCATCGGGAAAAGCAATATTTTGTAAAAGGTGATAAGTTGTTGACATTATGGCTTTTGTAACTAGATAAATTACAAACCGGCCCACTATAAAGCGTGAAAAAATTTTTTTTTGCAAAAATTATAACCGACTTCCATATCAAAACACTACAAAGCCAAAAATAACTTTAATTTCTATATGGAAGTCGGTTCTAATTTTTGCTAAAAAAATTTTTGATCTCATAATTAGCACATACATAAGTAGCGTTATTACCAACCTGTTTTGAAGTCAAAACTTCTTTAGCATCGTTGTGATTTGAAAGTTTATGAAACAAAAAAGTGACAGTAAAAAGAGACAGACACAGGAATTCATAAGAAAAAAAAAGCCAACATTGAAGGTTTCACTTCTACCACGTGTGAATTGCCCACATGTTTTTTTTTTTTTATACCTACGTGAACTTATAGTGATCTGATTAAGTATGCCTAAAACCAGGCGTCCGTCACTCGCTCAAGGCCACGTGTTATATGCCTACCGCTTCGCGTATCACCGTCGGTACATCCGACAGTGGGTTGCCGCACGCCTGCCTGAACCTTTTTAAATAATTTTGACAACGTCATAATGGATCGACCTAAAAACAATTGATTTTCCTCCGCTTTGCTACTGTTTCCATTTTGATTAATTATTTATTACAATTATTTACGCGGTTTCGGATATTTTAGACGTTAAAATTTATATAATCGGGAAATCAGGGAAGGAAAAAAATGCATCTATCATTTTATTAAACTGAAACATATTTGATCAACAAATAAAAAAAGAATTGTTTTTCTACAACATTCGTTTTTTTACCAATATCAGCATAGGTACAACCATAGAAATATTATATTATATTTATGGGTACAACCCTAACACATTCGTGGGCCGCGCGGCGGTTAAAACAATCTTAACTCTCTGTGTACGGAATTATGGTACATTTCTTCTCGCTGCAAACAGCTGGTATTATTATTATTAGGTACCCGCGCTCGCATTGAGCTGCATTGCGCCAAGATATCATCTCCGTGAGCGGTGTCTATGAGTGCGTTGCTCGAGCGCGCTTTTTATGTAGATTGACTTCTGAACCTATCTATTTTGTGGCTGCACAGTGGGACGGCACCGCGTGCCTATCAATTATTGGTCGTTAGCTTAGATGTAGCGCTCGGCGGCTATGTTGCTTACTGGTTTTGCATTACAAGATAAGGACCAAGCTAACACAATCAATGTACAAAATATAAAATCCCACCAAAACATCCTGTAAAAAATTAGCCAAGCCTAGCCTAAGCTGCTTGTTTCTCTATAAAAAGTAATGAAATCTCTAAGCAAAGCGAAGCCAAGTCTAAGGATCTTTACTGCGATTTCCTTATTAATATAGTTAGATTTTATGTAACCGGCCGTTGAACATACTCTGTGCACTTTTTTTTACTAGTTAATACATCGAAGTCAACGGCCAAGTCACCGTGCATTTATGGGCATAAAGGTACAATATATTAAAAACGGCATTATAATCATACGCACTTTAGCGACAGAGGAAGTCTACAGAAGTCAAGCAAATTCAGCGTATATTCACCAAACTTTACTGCGTTAACAGAAAATCCTGATGACATAGTTTACAGAATTATGTATAATCTCTTGATCAACTCTTCATCGATACCCGTGATTTCTGCAGAACATTGATAGGTTTGGAAGAATCTCCTTGCCGTATTTCCGTCATTGCTGTTTCCAGAATCTTGACGAGGTTTATCAATGTGTAAACCAAGCAATTTCCGGAAGCGAGTTTGAACGTGCTTCTTTTTCTCTTCTTTGATCTTTTATTCTCTGGAGTCGATTCAGCCCACTTTTCAAATCCTAGGTTATAAGAAATATGCAGAATCATTTCCATACATCTTATCCAAGCATGTAAGGTAGACAGCCCGTATTTAAACGTATCTTCATTCTCAATTGTTGCAGTTACTTTTGTTATATTGTGCATCTGTCTAGGAGTTGCTCCACAAACAGTACATGAAACACTCGATGGAGTCTGCGTTAACACTTGAGCAACTTTCCCGTCGATCATTGTCATAAACAGCTCATGTCTTACTCATGTTACCTTCTTTTGCTGCAGGCGTTCGCGTTTGACTTAATTCATTAATTTTTGCTTCAAGTTCACTTACAACAGCTGTAGTTTTTTCAGGAGTTTCTTTTGATAATTCCAGAGAAATGGGTCTGCAATATCTAACTGAAGAACATGTTGGATTTTGCGATATAACTACTTTACTTTATTCATCCACTAGTCTCAATGGTACAAGTGAAACTATAAACATATTAGCATCCGATATTTGTTCATTTTCTTCCGGTAAAACTTGTTTATACTCACTTTGTCCCGAGGATCCATCGCAACCCCATTTGCTATACAGTTTGAGACGGGTGAACTTTTTCGAAACCGAGTCTATTCTTAAAATACGACAGGCAGTATGATCTGAGAGTTCTTGAAGGTTCACTTTAGCACTTATATTCGTTACGGATATGCTTGACGCAAGAGGATAGCAATCCTTCTTTGCTTCAGCCAAAATTTGGTATGATGGAAATACCGAAAATAAGTTTTTCTCAACAAGTCTCAGTCTCAGGTAGGAATATTGAGCTTTGGATAGATCGGTTTCAATATATATACATAATGCTTCTTCTTTGGTATGGGAAGGTACACCATCTGGACTTCGTAAATTGACTTTTTCTCCTCCTTTTCTGTATTTCTCGTAATACTCACAATCGAAGCTTCATCATTTTCACCCATAGATCGTAAACCTTGAACATAAGCGTAATGCACATGTCCCATTCCATACTCCTGGAGTAATTCCAAGTTTTTACGTTTTTTTCGTACTCTCCGAACACGTCAGGATTTTCTTTTTTTTCACGTACTCTAAACTCGCCATTTAACCAATTTGTGTTTTGGCTCTCGAAGCAATCTTGTTTTCTTTGAGCTTTCACCCATTTTTGGTTACAAATCGTAATCAAATTTCTTTGAATACTTTGCATAACCGTGCTCACATCTGTTGTTGATAAATGGAAATTGTCCAACAAATATTTTCAATAACTGAAGTACTTTTCCCGCTTATTATCTGAGCACATATATCGCGTCGAAAACACACAAATACACTCATTTTAAACTTTTTTCAGCAAATTCACAGTTACCGAAGGAAGGTATCCGGACACTGATGAACACGCTGCAAACCCGAGTATTTATAGGACCCTAGTTTCAGTAACTTGTGCAAAACCGATAAGAAAATTGATAAAAACAGTTTTCACACTAATACTTATTATAATTACAACAATAGATAAGAACTATGCAACATGATTTTTATCATACGTGTGGTTAAAATGGTTCCCGCAAAAAATATCGTGTGAAAATATATTTAGGTCGACATTTTTGCTTCTAGTTCGAAATGGCGCAGCAATGACGCAGGTTTTTTTTGTATTACTGAATAGGTAAGGTATCTAAACATGTCATTAACTTGACATCGGGAGCCATTGGTAACAAGGAAACCTCAACATGAAAATTAAATAGACGTAAAATTTCCTTATGACAATTAAAAATTATATTAAAAAATTCGAAAATATATTTTTCATCACAAAATAACGTAGTTATGAACTAGAAATCTTAAGTTGAACTTCCATAACGAGTAGTCTAGTTAATATCAAATTATCAAAGTATAAAGTTTGGGTGTAATTTAATGTACCTAAAAATTTTTTGTATTTTTTTTTTACTATTATATCGGGTGGCTTTATCATCTTAGAATGTAAAACAATCAAAACAGTTTCAAAAACACGACTTTTCTCCCAACTAATTTTGAGATGGAAAATACCGGTTGGTCCCATAGTGCGTCGCGCCGTGCGCGTCTAGTGGCGTGCTGCGTGACCTGTGTTGTGCGCCGTATCATTGCGTATATATGCTACTAAGTGTCCAAACAAAAAAGGTTTATAAAATATTAGATTCGATTTAGTTACTTATTCCGAACGAACTATATTCACATTTCGCATATACAAAACATAATGTTGTATACTTACGGGTAAAACATTCCCACCTCGGTACACCTTTCAGGTGTGTAATATACAGAACAAAGTAAACCAATAAATATAGTAAAATAAATAAAAAAATTGGCCAAGTGCGAGTCAAACTCGCCCATGAAGGGTTCCTTAGTAACTATAATAAATATAATTTAATATATTTATTTGAAAAAAAAAAAAACTTAAAAATGTCTTAAAACTAGTTCATTTGCAATTTTTACAAGTACGCCAAATAACTTTGTTTTTCATAGTGTTTGTATGAATTACAAAGTTATATTTGCGGTTTTAGAAAATATGCTGTATCTCAAAAACTGCAGACCCGATCTCGTTCAAACCAATTTTGGTTGAAAGATTACATTAAGATCTATAGCATATATTTTTTTTCATATTTTTCACTCTATAATTATAGAAGTTACAGTGGGGGGGACACACATTTTACCACTTTAGACGCGTATATCTTTTAAACGATTATCTTTATGAAAAAGTGGTTTTAGACACATTTATATCATTTTTGAAGACCTGTCTATAGATACCACACACGCATAGGTTTCATGAAAAAATATATTTTCAGTTTCAGTTCCATGTAGCGGGAGCCCCTTTTATTTTAATTTTTTTTTTTTCATAAAATCGGAAAGCGGTTCACAGAATACATCTACCTACCAAGTTTCACATGTACAGTTCTAACAGTTTCGGAATAAAATGGCTGTGACATACGGACGGACGGACAGACAGACAGACAGACAGACAGACGGACAGACATGTCGAAACTATAAGGGTTCCGTTTTTTGCCATTTGGCTACGGAACCCTAAAAAGATACCTAACCTGTTCTACCGTCTATCTACTTACTAAAAAAAATTTTTTAGCAAAAAATAGAACCGACTTCCATATCAAAACACTACAAAGGTAAAAATAACTTTAATTTCGGAAGGCGGTGTCAAAAACGAAAATATATACAAAACTAAAGACACCGCCTTCCGAAATTAAAGTAATTTTTATTTTTGTAGTGTTTTGATATGGAAGTCGGTTCTATTTTTTGCTAAAAATTTTTTTTCACTCTTTTGAGTGGGTTGGTTTGTAATTTATCTAGTTACAAAAGCCATAATGTCAACAACTTATCACCTTTTACAAAATATTGCTTTTCCCTGTGCATAGCCGTTAATTTTTGAGGAGTTCTCCTGGTATTTGACAATCAGCTCTACATCACCATATGTATTGTGACGAGCGTAAAGTGTTTAACATCCGTACTCAAGTAATCGAATTGCAATCCACGAAATACTTATTATTGAGGAGTTTCAGTGGCCCTCTGTGGTCTTCATCATCAGTTCAACTTCCCCAAATGGTACTTTTCGGAAGCAACTGCTCAAGGTACTATAAGAAATACCCAAAACGCTATAGGTGTGCCTATAATATTTGAAGAGTTCCCTCAATTTCTCCAGGATCCCATCATCAGATCCTGATTTCGTAACAATGGGACCAACTAGAAAGTATACCCATTCAAACGCAAACAGAATTTTTCAAATCAGTCCAGCCGTCTCCGAGTTATGAGGTAAAATACATAAAAAAAAAAAGTTCAAGACGAATTGTAAACCTCCTTTTTTTGAAGTCGGTTAAAAAGACACCTACCTACTTACCTGCCTACATTTCTCAATTTGCTTTTGTCATTGATTTTTTAATGTTCACCATACACTTACCTACCAAACATTTTCATTCCACTGTGCGTGGTTACGCACATAATTTTGAATAAGTGCAAAATTCAACAAAAGAGCGACAAATAAACCTGAGCAACATTCAGCCGCGTGTGACGTAAGATACCGCGACGCAACCGAGATTGTGCAACTTACAGGTTCTGTCTCTTTCATTCAGATTAATCAGCAATATTTTATAGATTAACCTTTATAGTATACGGGTTAACCCGTATAAAGGTTAATCAAACAAATGGGTTAAACGTCTAACCGGTTAACCTTTTAATCCGATTAATGGGTCTTGTTTTTATTAAAAACAAGCCCATTTTAAATTAAATAAAAGTTGGAAGCAGGCGGGACCCATTTGAGTTTGAAACTATAATAATGGTATGGGCCCCGCCTGCTTCCAACTTATATTTAATTTAAAATGGGCTTGTTTTTATTAGCTTTTCAGTTAGTTTTAGTATAAGGTTGCAGTCGGGTTTCTTAATTTTTTTAAATTACTTTTTTTACCTTCTCTAAACGTTGCATTTGTAAATTTGATAACGGCAAAAAATCTGAATCTAATAAAAAGTTTGATCAAATAATCATGGACAGAAAGACTTAAATGATATTGATTTTAATACATCATACACTTTGCTCCCAGGCCGTCCTATCAAGTTCGATGAAAAGTTTTGTATAAATGCAATTTCTAATCTTCTAACATAGTCATTGAACGTCTCCGGTGGTACTTTCAAACCACCATAACAGGAAGAGCTCTTGTTATATGCTTTGAAATGTGTGAACATTCCAGAGTTATTCACATTTAGTATTTTTTTTTAATTCGTCTGCGAGAGTTGGACAATTATGTTTTTTGTTGCATTTAAATAGTAAATACCCAGAAATATACGTGAGAGCATTTTGCATGGGTAAATGGTCTACGCGCGTAACTACACAGGCGGGCGTGCGGCGCCCCTCTGCCACTTGTGCGTTCGAACACACGGCTAGCCGGTAGGTACTTATCGCGCGACCTTGAGCGAGTGACGGAGGCCTGACTCAGGCCTGTCTCACTCCGCGTGTAGGTATCGAAAACGCAAGTTACATGCGGCGGTTACGTCGCGCGTCGGCGGGGCTAGTCCATGAGGGACTCACGCGTGAGTTTTTTTCGTCGCCATTACTTCGCGGTCGCGATCCTACTATAAAAATAGAGAACTCTAAAAAAAGGCAAAACGATGCATAATATCGTTTTGCCTTTTTGTTGTGTTTAGCCGTGTTTAACTGTTTAAACACGGATTGCAATTGCTCTTCATTCATACGAGATCGTGAATAAAAGTACTTGTTGAAACAGAAAACGTTTACTCAAACTAGGAAAAGTAATGTTAAAGAAATAATCCACTAATTAATTTATTTTTTCAGTTCTGTCAGCCTGCAGAAATAGCCGGTTGCGAAATAACAACGACTAGCACTTCACCTTTGACCACAACAAGTCCTAAAACCATACCAACCACTAAGACGACACCCACTGTCACCACCACTAAGACTACACCCACACCTACTACCACTAATACGACAGCCACACCTATCACTAATAATACGACACCTACAACCACCACCACTAAGAGCACACCCACACCTACTTCCACTAAGATGACACCCACACCCACCACCACTAAGACCACACCCACACCTACTACCACTAAGACAACACCTATACCCACCACCACTAATACCTTACCCTCACCTACTACCACTAAGGCGACACCCACACCCACCACCAATAGGACGACACCCACACCTACTACCACTAAGACGACACCTATACCCACCACCACTAATACCTTACCCGCACCTACTCCCACTAAGGCGACACCCACACCCACCACCAATAGGACGACACCCACACCCACCACCAATAGGACGACACCCACACCTACTACCACTAAGACGACACCTATACCCACCACCACTAATACCTTACCCGCACCTACTCCCACTAAGACGTCACCCACACCCACCAGCAATTGGATCACACCTACACCCACCACCAGTAAGAAGACACCCACACCCACCACTACTAAGCTCACACCCACACTTACTACGGTAACTCCAACAACAATGAAACCTGTACCGCAATGTTTTGAATCTGTTATCTGGTTAAAAGCAGATCCAAATGATTGTCAAAACTTTATTCTCTGTGTTTATGGAGAAGTTAGTATAGAGAAATGTCCACCAGGATTCGAATTTAATCCAGTTGCTTTGGTGAGTTTGCAATATTATTATTTAAGTGTAACTTTTCTATACTTTATAAAAATAGGACTTGACACTACACCAAAATCAATACATAGTTATTTCTTCAAGCCAGGCTAAAACAGGCAAAACAACAAATTGATATGAAAACAGTACCCCGAAAACGACCAACACCACTTCCTAATGTTTTACCTAGAAGAAACTGAATGTTAGGCAATTAGGATTAGAGTGTAAAGACGAATTAGTTTCTCAGACTATATTGGATGACTTCTACGTCAAAGATTTAATTACCGGAACTAATTCGTAAGCACAGCTATCGTATATATGTAAACGGATAGCAGAAGTTTGTCAATCCGGCTCGAAGGACCAGATATTGAGGTGTGGCCTCAACTCTTGCAGATTCTAGAAAGGTTTCAAGGGGTCGACCGGGGCGTCATCGAGAGGGCATTCTCAAAGATCTGCCCTCTTCCACTATCCAGAGGCAAGGCCAACGCTTCAGTCGCGCCACCAGCAGGCCCGTCATCAGTCCCGTCATCACACCATGGTAGCTATTGAGAGCTATGGTGAAGCTCTCAAAGAGATGGAGGACCTCTCCTTTGGTCGACCCCTTGAAACTTATCTAGAACCCGCAAGAGTTAAGGCCACACCTCAACACTTTATTTATAAAATAGTCTAAAAATTAAAACTAAAAATTTACATTGAATGTTACATATTAGCTTAAATACTATATAGCGTACTGTGCGTGTAAGTTAACTCGTAATCCGGAACGAACAGTAATTTATAAACAATTTTTTTGTCATAACTATAATGAGCGTTGTTGCCAACGTTTAATGTACTTGTATTTATTTTACAGCAATGCCAACCAAAAGATGTAGCAGGTTGCTCAATTATAATAACAACGACATCAACTACAAGCAAAACAACGCCCACTACAACAAGTACGCAGCCAACTCCTACCACAACCAACGCAACGCCGACAAGAACAAGTGCAAAGCCCACTACAACAAGTACGAAGCCCACACCCACCACTACCAAGGCAATACCCACAACAACAAGTACGAAGCCCACACCCACCACCACCAAGACAACGCCCACTACAAAAAGTACGAAGCCCACACCGACAACAACTAGTACAAAGCCCACAACAACAAGTACGAAGCCCACACCCACCACCACCAAGGCAACGCCCACTACAAAAAGTACGAAGCCCACACCGACAACAATAAGTGCAAAGCCCACATCAACAAGTACAAAGCCGACACCCACCACCACCAAGGCAACGCCCACTACGACAACTATAAAGCCCACACCGACCACCACTAAAGCAACTCCGACTACACCCAAAGTAACACCGACTACAAATAGTGCAAAGTCCACACCGACAACTACGAAGCCCACACCGACTTCTACCAAGGCAACACCGACCACCACCAAAGAAACTTCGACCACACCCAAAGTAACGCCGACTACAACCACAGCAAAACCAACCACACCCAAAGTAACATCTACTACAACCACAGCAACATCAACCACACCCAAAGTAACGCCGACTACAACCGTAGCAACACCAACCACATCCAAAGTAACGTCGACTACAACCGCAGCAACACCAACAACACCCAAAGTAACATCTACTACAACCGCAGCAACACAAACCACACCCAAAGTAACATTTACTACAACCGCAGCAATGCCGACCACACCCAAAGTAACAGCTACTACAACCACAGCAACCCCGATTTCAAAAAGTACGAAGGCCACACCGACAACTATGAAGCCCACACCGATTTCTACCAAGGCAACGCCGACCACTACCAAAGAAACTCCGACCACACCCAAAGTAACGCCGACTACAACCGTAGCAACACCAACCACATCCAAAGTAACATCTACTATAACCACAGCAACACCGACCACACCCAAAGTAACGCTGACTACAACCACAGCAACACCAACCACACCTAAAATAACATCTACTACAACCACAGCAACATTGACAACACCCAAAGTAACGCCGAGTACAATGACAGCAACACCAACCACACCCAAAGTAACGCCGACTACAACCATAGCAACACCAACCACATCCAAAGTAACGTCGACTACAACCGCAGCAACACGAACCACACCCAAAGTAACATCTACTACAACCACAGCAACATCAACCACATCCAAAGTAACGTCGACTACAACCGTAGCAACACCAACCACATCCAAAGTAACGTCGACTACAACCGCAGCAACACCAACAACACCCAAAGTAACATCTACTACAACCGCAGCAACACAAACCACACCCAAAGTAACATTTACTACAACCGCAGCAATGCCGACCACACCCAAAGTAACAGCTACTTCAACCACAGCAACCCCGATTTCAAAAAGTACGAAGGCCACACCGACAACTATGAAGCCCACACCGATTTCTACCAAGGCAACGCCGACCACTACCAAAGAAACTCCGACCACACCCAAAGTAACGCCGACTACAACCGTAGCAACACCAACCACATCCAAAGTAACATCTACTATAACCATAGCAACACCGACCACACCCAAAGTAACGCCGACTACAACCACAGCAACACCAACCACACCTAAAATAACATCTACTACAACCACAGCAACATTGACAACACCCAAAGTAACGCCGAGTACAATGACAGCAACACCAACCACACCCAAAGTAACGCCGACTACAACCATAGCAACACCAACCACATCCAAAGTAACGTCGACTACAACCGCAGCAACACGGACCACACCCAAAGTAACATCTACTACAACCACAGCAACATCAACCACATCCAAAGTAACGTCGACTACAACCACAGCAACATCAACCACACCCAAAGTAACGCCGAGTACAACCGCAGCAACACCAACCACACCCAAAGTAACATCTACTATAACCGTAGCAACGCCGACCACACCCAAAGTAACGCCAACCACCACCAAAGAAACTCCAACCACACCCAAAGTAACGCCAACTACAACTGTAACAACACCAACCACATCCAAAATAACGTTGACTACAACCGCAGCAACAGCAACCACACCCAAAGTAACATTTACTACAACCGCAGCAATGCCGACCACACCCAAAGTAACAGCTACTACAACCACAGCAACCCCGACTTCAACAAGTACGAAGGCCACACCGACCACTACGAAGCCCACACCGACTTCTACCAAGGCAATGCCGACCACCACCAATAAAACTCCGACCACACCCGAAGTAACACCAACCACACCCGAAGTAACACCAACCACACCCAAAGTAACATCTACTACAACCACAGCAACACCAACCACACCCAAAGTAACATCTACTACAACCATAGCAACGCCGATCACACCCAAAGTAACATCTACTACAACAACAGCAACCTCGACCACACCCAAAGTAACGCCGACTACAACTACAGCAACACCAACCACACCCAAAGTAACATCTATTTCAACCACAGCAACATCAACCACACCCAAAGTAACGCCGACTACAACCGCAGCAACACCAACCACACCCAAAGTAACATCTACTACAACCGCAGCAACGCCGACCACACCCAAACTAACGCCAACCACCACCAAAGAAACTCCAACCACACCCAAAGTAACGCCGACTACAACCGTAGCAACACCAACCACATCCAAAGTAACGTCGACTACAACCGCAGCAACACCAACAACACCCAAAGTAACATCTACTACAACCACAGCAACATCAACCACACCTAAAGTAACGCCGACTACAACAGCAGCAACACCAACCACATCCAAAGTAACATCGACTACAACCGCAGCAACACAAACCACACCCAAAGTAACATTTACTACAACCGCAGCAATGCCGACCACACCCAAAGTAACGCCGACTACAACCGCAGCAATGCCGACCACACCCAAAGTAACAGCTACTACAACCACAGCAACCCCGACTTCAACAAGTACGAAGGCCACACCGACCACTACGAAGCCCACACCGACTTCTACCAAGGCAATGCCGACCACCACCAATGAAACTCCGACCACACCCGAAGTAACACCAACCACACCCGAAGTAACATCAACCACACCCAAAGTAACGCCGAGTACAACCGCAGCAACACCAACCACACCCAAAGTAACATCTATTTCAACCACAGCAACATCAACCACACCCAAAGTAACGCCGACTACAACCGCAGCAACACCAACCACACCCAAAGTAACATCTACTATAACCGCAGCAACGCCGACCACACCCAAAGTAGCGCCGACCACCACCAAAGAAACTCCAACCACACCCAAAGTAACGCCGACAACAACTGTAACAACACCAACCACATCCAAAGTAACGTCGACTACAACCGCAGCAACAGCAACCACACCCAAAGTAACATTTACTACAACCGCAGCAATGCCGACCACACCCAAAGTAACAGCTACTACAACCACAGCAATCCCGACTTTAACAAGTACGAAGGCCACACCGACCACTACGAAGCCCATACCAACTTCTACCAAGGCAATGCCGACCACCACCAATGATACTCCGACCACACCCGAAGTAACACCAACCACACCCGAAGTAACACCAACCACACCCAAAGTAACATCTACTACAACCACAGCAACGCCGATCACACCCAAAGTAACATCTACTACAACCACAGCAACATCGACCACACCCAAAGTAACGCCGACTACAACTACAGCAACATCAACCACACCCAAAGTAACGCCGACTACAACCACAGCAACACCAACCACACCCAAAGTAACATCTACTACAACCGCAGCAACACCAACCACATCCAAAGTAACGTCGACTACAACCGTAGCAACACCAACCACACCCAAAGTAATATCTACTACAACCACAGCAACATCAACCACACCCAAAGTAACGCCGACTACAACCGCAACAACACCAACCACACCCAAAGTAATATCTACTACAACCACAGCAACATCAACCACAACCAAAGTAACGCCAACTACAACCGCAACAACACCAACCACACCCAAAGTAACATCTACTACAACCACAGCCACACCGACCACACACAAAGTAACGCTGACTACAACTACAGCAACACCAACCACACACAAAGTAACATCTACTACAACCACAGCCACACCGACCACACACAAAGTAACGCCGACTACAACTACAGCAACACCAACCACACCCAAAGTAACATTTACTACAACCACAGCAACACCGACCACACACCAAGTAACGCCGACTACAACTACAGCAACACCAACCACACCCAAAGTAACATCTACTACAACCACAGCAACATCGACCACACCCAAAGTAACGCCGACTGCTACCGCAGCAACACCAACCACACCCAAAGTAACATCTACTACAACCGCAGCAACGCCGACCACACCCAAAGTAACGCCGACCACCACCAAAGAAACTCCGACCACACCCAAAGTAACATCTATTACAACCACAGCAACATTGACCACACTCAAAGAAACGCCAACTACAATCGAAGCAACACCGACCACATCCAAAGTTACTCCGACTACAACCGCAGCAACACCGACCACACCCAAAGTAACGCGAACACCGAATACTACAACTGAAAAACCAACAACAACCGTTTCCCCTCACCCATCGTGTAATAATACAGAGTTTTGGTCTCGAGGCGACCCCACGGATTGCAGGTTCTTCTACCTGTGTGCTTATGGAGATATTGTCTATGAGCAGTGTCCAGATGGAAAGGAATTCAACTCGTACGATTTTGTGAGTATTCCATTTAATTTTTTTGAAATTTGCGTAACCATTGTAATAAACAAAAACTTAAACATATAACGTTCCCATTTGTAGGACACAGGCCACCTCTCTAATAAAGGATTATGATTATTCACCACGTGGACCTAATGTGGGCTGATGGATGTCGCATATATTCTAATTTTTGTTCCTAGGATGTAATGGTTTCATCAGAATCTTTTCTTGCACCGATTTGAGAGCATGTGGTGATGTTGAACAACAACAACAATTTATTGTTCTGTTACTTTTAAAAATTCATCATATTTTAATTCATCAGATTTTTTTACACAAAAATAAAAATATTTCAATTGAATGGTCTAAATGTTACGCAGTCTGCGAAACAAAAGAAAGCGTTAATAATTTATTTATTTATTAAACTTTATGCACATAGGTACAAAGGCGGACTTAATGCCGTTAGCATTCTCTACCAGTCAACCATGAGTGGTGAAGAGATAGTGTGTGAGGTGCAATATATGAACGTGTGAAGTAAAATTAGAAAAAAATATATATAATAATAGTAATAACACAAAAACCCTAGTATTATAAAAAAAATAGAAATCTAAATAAATAATATATATCTATGAATAAATACTTATTTAAATACATACAAATATATACTTATATAATGAAGAAGCAAATGAAAACCGAATGTTGAAATTCTGCTTATTGGTGTAGAAAATAGACAGAGAACCAAAAGAGAGAAGAAAGAGAGAAAAATAGAGATAAGAGGGAGTATAGATAGAGAATATTGTAGGTAAACTGATAGTACAAAAGGCAGCGGAGGGGATCTTGAAGGTTTGTTTTTGGTAAATGTATTTTGTTTTCTAAAGTCATAAAACCAAAGTTGTTGTTTATGATATTAGTAATACAGTCCTGCTAGGTTGTTAGTGTTTTAACAATAATAATATAGCTGATTTCGGCCATGGCAGCCAATCTCATAATCGATTAGCCAGCTGCTCAGGAGACATTATAGTGCACAAGTATGTGCAGATATAGGTGCACTTTCTGTTCCTTTACTCTCATAGTCCAATGGGACGGCAATCCGACACGACCGGAGAGAGATCGAGCGCAAGACCAACGGATTAACGTCTTTCCCGGGGCACGGGGGTTGTTATACCACCAAATTTCAAACTCCGGGCTACTACTGAGAAATTTCTAACAGATAAACCCAATAGCACATTTAGCCCGAGCCGGGAACCGTTACCTCTTGATCTTGACCTCTTGCTCAGCAGTCGAGACCCTGTACGTACATGATACCGTTTTTCACAGGAATGTCAACCCATTGAGCAAGCACAGTGTAGTGTGAAGACAACAATACCTCCAACTACCACCCCTCTATTTAACTGTGATCTTTACGAGTCGTGGTCCAAGCCAGACCCGACCGGCTGCGAGAAGTTCTACCTGTGTATCTACGGTCATATCATGCATAAGTTATGCCCCACTGGACAGGAGTTCAGCGTTACTAATAAGGTAAGTGACCAAAGTTTTATCATCACACACACACGTATACATTCTTTGTCTATGCATGGCAAAAAGTAATTTATTACAAATGAGTGTACGATGAGGTCTACGATCGAACGAGCGAGAACAGAACATACCTGTTCACTCTTGCTTTAAAGGCTGACGGGACAAACACTATCACACAATAGGTATAACGGATAGTCCCCTGTGCAGCGCATGCATGGGGACGGAGGAAACGGTAGGACACGTGCTCCTAGAGTGCACGGAAATCACCAAAATACGGAAACGAACCCTCGGGTCATTAAATTCCCTTACAGACATCCTGAATAGTTCGAAAGACCTGATCTGCTTCTGGAGGGCGGTTGGCTGGATGGAGTGACAGCCGACATGGCTCACGCACAATGGTCTCGTGCAGAGACTAAGTGCGGAAACCTTGCCACAGAAGAAGAAGAAGGCTGACGGGTCATATGTGGTAGGGAATACAGAAGCCGACAGAGAGTTCCACACCTTGGCTCTGCGCACGATAAATGTAGAGGAGAAGCGCGAATAAATAAGCAACTAAAATCATTATCAGCTTAGCCTTTTTTCCAACTATTTAGGGGTCAGCTTCCTTCGCCTTCCTTAGCTGATCTCCACAACCCAGTATCTGAGTAATACTGTACCCCTTGCTAGAGCAGTTTTAGATTACTGGCTTCTGACAATCCGTAACGACTGTCAAAAATGTCCAAATGATATCTGGGAACAACGGCTTTCCAAGGCACAGGGTATCACACCGCCAAATTCCTTACAGAAAAACTCAATAGTTGTGGAACTCTCTGCCGGTTTCTGTGTTCCTTGCCACTTTCAGCCTTAAAGCACACCTTTCAGCCTTTAAGTAAGAGTGAATAGGCATCTTTTGGGCTCGTTCATTTCATCGTAGACCTTATCTATCGGTCACTATCCGGCGTGATCGAGGTCAAGAGTACGAGGCCAAGTGCGAGTCAGAATCTATAAAAACGGCAAAAAAATCATGTCTGTTGTATGGGAGCCCCCTTTAAATATTTTTATTTTATTTTAATTTAATTATTTATTTTTAAAGTGAATATATAACTAAATATTCTATGAATATTTCAAGCGTCTACCTATTACTATTATCAATATATAGCAAAAAAATCTCGTTTGTTGTATGGGAGCCCCCTTAAATATTTATTATATTATGTTTTTTAGTATTTGTTGTTATAGCGGTAACAGAAATACATCATCTGTGAAAATGTTAATTGTCTAATTATCACGGTTCATGAGATACATACAACCTGGTGACAGACGGAGAGACGGACAGACGGACTGACAGCGGGGTCTTAGTAATAGGGTCCCGTTTTACCCTTTGGGTACGGAACCCAAAAACGTACTTTCTGCCGGACCCAGGAATCGAACCCGATACCTCAGCGGTCGCGCTTGCTCAACCAACAAGGCAGTCAAATAAGCAACTAAAAATAAATAATTATTTTCCAGGAGTGCAGACCAAAAGCTATAGCCGGTTGCAGCATTCTACCAGAAAAACCAGTTGCTCTACGCCTCGGAAACCCCCGTAGAAGCCCTCAAAGGGACGAACCTGACCCGAACTGCCACCGGTCTTCTGACCATCTTCTGTACTTCGCAGAAGACCCAGAAGACTGTACAGGCTACTATTTTTGTTCTTACGGAAGAAGTACCCTTATGAAGTGTCCTGAAAACTTCTCTTATAAAGATGAGTTACAGGTGGGTTGATCTAAATCTTGATTGTAAAAAGACGAAAAGAAAGAAAAGATATTTATTGGGAATCAATTTGTCAGGCACATACAGATAAATCGGAAGCGTCAACAGCCTAATGGTATAGCTGGCTTGTGATCGAGAGGTTGTGAGTTCGAACCCCACCGATTACACTAATGCCGTGAGATTAGTTGGAGGGGTTAGAAAAATTACTAGTAATATGAAATTCTGCCCACATTGCAAGTTCTCTTAAAAAGTGTGTCTGTACATTGAATATACAGTCGAAACCGAATATAACGACATCGCTTATTTTTTTATTATTATTTTTTTTAGGGAAAACCAACAATTGTACATTTTGTCTTACAACTAGATATACATAATTACATAGGTAAACGTACAATTCAACACGTTTCCACAAATTACAATTTTTTTTTATTTTTTATTGACTTACATACAGTATTGATTGCTTATAATATTAGGGCTTATTTTAAACTTATACTATTAGGTTTTAAGTGTATCAATCAATTATTTTTTAAATAAATTATGAGGTAGTGCGAATATGTCTATTTTAACAAAATATTGGTTATATATTTTGACTAATCTGTGGAGAGGCACCCGCTCACCCGCATTTGTACGACTAGAGGTCGTAGCAAAGAGTGGGTAAGCGCGTGCCTCTCGTCTTATTATGGTTCTGGGCACGACATAAAATATATTATTTACAAGTTCAGGACAATCAAATTTGTTGCGTATTAGTCCACGGAGCATCATGGCTTGGAGTAATAGACGCCTTGAATTGAAAAAATTGATGCTTATAACGACGGATCGGTTATAACGACTTAATGGCAAGGTCCCGGCCGAACTCTATATAAGTTAACATACCGCCTATAACAACATCGGATATAGCGACATATCGCTTCAAATGACGAAACTATCGAAATGCATTGGCTGTAGCGACCAAATGTCATATTTGTTCCAGAAAAACTAAACGTTTAAGGATTATTTTGACTTGCTTTGCAATTTTTTTGATGATTGTTTCCTTTACCGATATTTTATTTGAAAGCTAATTCATACGCCGAATACTTATATCTGTACTTATATACTGTACTTATATCTGTTAATGAAAAACATATTAAATAACCATACATACATGTTTGTCTACTTGTGTATACAACGTGTAACGGAAAGGGTATATACATACCAAGGGCTCGGCTTCTTTGGGTGATATCAAACGATATTTGGTATATAGGTTGACCAGTGCGCCAATCAGTTCGGCGATCAGTCAGGTGACCAGTCGGTCGAGCAATCAGCCGATCAGTCTGGTGAACATTCCGGCGATCAGTCCGGCGATAAGTCCGTCGATGGTTGACGGACTTATCGCTGATGGTATCAGGTGTGATCGAGGTCAAGAGCGGGCTCATTCGTAAAAAAAATGATTTCGAAAACTGGAACACCAGATGCAGAACTATACACGCGAGCAAAACCGCAAGCAGAGGCTTGTTTAACAAAAAATAACTGGAAAATCTCTTTTCAGATCTGTTTACCATCACACCAGGTGAAATGCAAGAAAAGGCCAACATGACACCTATGATGAAAATAGAATTAGTTATAATTATAAGCAAAAATGTAATTATATATATATTATCTCTATTAAATAAGTTATAAAGATAAATATAAGTAAATAAAATAATCGTATAAGCAACTACATTGTCGACAATATAGGGAATAAAATTAACAAATACAAATTGCATTATTTTTTATTTCATCATTATTATCAGCTTAGCCTTTACTCAATTGTATTGAGGTCGGCTTTTAGTCTAACTTGATGCAACTGAGTACTAATGTTTTACATGGAGCAACTGTCTATCTAACTTCTACAACCCTATAGCAGGATAACTCGATGCCCTTGCCAGAGCCGGATTCACCCTGTCAGAGGCCCTAAGGCAATGGCATTCTCGGGGCCCCTTTTCTTACTTTGACTGACCAAATCGTGTGTGAACTGAGGAAACGCGCATTAAGGGCTGTGGTTTTTAATATATTTGTTTACTTATTCTCAGATTTGTTTTAAAATAGTTTTAATTCTACTACTAAATCTAACGATTTGTATTTTGTGAGATAACAGTGAGGTCCCTAAGTTCACACGCACATAAAATTCTCGTTCGAAGAAACATGTTTTCTTGGTGCGTGCACTGGGCCTGGGCCCCTAGTTGATGCGGGGCTCCTAGGCAGTTGCCTACTCCGCCTAATGGTTAATCCGGCCCTGGCCCTTGCCAAGACTGGTGTACCCGTAACGACTGTCAAAAATGTACTAATGACAGCTGGGACTACCGGTAAAATATGTCTTCCATAACTCGAAGGAATCTCGATATTATTATATTAAAATGTTAACCCATCCACGGATCGACTTGCAGGCATTGCTTAACCTTGAAGACTGAGCCGTGTGGTTGTTATTTATACAACGTGTAACGGAAACCCCATATCTATCCAAAAGGGCTGAAGACAACGTCTGGTATGGAGTCTCTATGCACAGTTTCAGCACAAAATAACTGTCTCAAAGAATTGATACCAAATTATTGGTTTCAAATATTTCTTGAATACCAATCATAACAAACGTGTCACAGCACTACGAGGGTCAATAACATTCCATGTCACTTGCCAATAACACGATAATTCTTTTCGTTCTTCTTAATTTGAAAAATTCGGTCTCTGGTATCAGTGTATTGGTATTTGTAATAAGTTCTACACACGTAGACTTAGGATTACAAAACTCTTGCCATATCGTTTGTTATCATCCAAAGAACCCCATGCACCTGGTATATAAATACCCTTTAATTACACGTTGTATAATAACAACCGCAGGTAGTTGTAAATTGAAATGAAATACACGCAATATTATATTTAATCAATGTTTATTGTCTAGAGCAAAAAACACAACCAGATAGTCAGATACGCCATATTGTTGAAGAAATTAGAAAGGGATAGATTGCTACAAGTCACACTGACTATGTCTCTTTTTATTACATTACATACAAATACGTTCGGTTTGACATTTTGAGTCCTGATCTCACTGCTTTTTGAGGTATGTGCACGGAACAGAAAAAACAGTGGAAGTGCAAAATAGGCGTGGCAGGCGTGTCACAATTACGCGCTGTTACGCCCAATTGGCCTCAGTCATGTTCTAACATCGCGTCGAGTTGCTTCGTCAATAAATTCTGCTTTGACATAAGATTATAAGACGTTGTAAAGATTTTCTGCATATAAACATAAACAAAATAAATCCTATCTATAGAGCGTCAAGGTTTATTTCCAGAAGTAGGATTTGTGACTTATGCTAGTTTTGACTAAAATTAAAACGACAAATCAAAATTATTATTATGTCAATTAGTCTATACTGTCCTCTCATACCAAAAAAATAAATAAAAATTGTATCTGTTATGCAAAGATTGTGAAAATCAAGAATTTTTTTTAAAAGAGCAACCGTGGAGTTTCTTGCCGGTTCTTCTCCATAGGAAACGACCAATTTCGAACCGTGCACTAACTTCTGACGTTTTATGAGTGCCCATTTAGGCCTATGTAAAATAAAAACAATTTTGATTTTGATTTTGATTTGTAATGATTACCGTTTTATTTGTGTGAGTTTGGCGACAGCGGTTCCTGTAGTAATGTTGTCACATTGTACTTCCACTGTTTTTTCTGTTCCGTGGGTATGCATTTCAATGGGATAAGTAACACGAATTGACAATCTTATTAATACTAATTACAATAATAATAATATAAGATGTTTAATTTTCTCCACACAAAGTAACTTAAATCTAAAAGTTACAATAAACTAAAGTAGGGGTTTGACTTTGTGAGAGACTGGTGCTTGAAGTGGGTTTCAACGAGAACCTGTATTACAGGTCACCAGTTCCCTCCCGCGGCCTGAGACCCGCTGTAACTTAAATAATGGATAGAGAATTGGATACAAGAATGAACCAATATTACTTAAAAACTAAAAAGACGAAAATTATTGTTTAAATACATGAGAAAACGTGCAACCAGTTTGTTAAGTGTATCAGTGTATGAGATTGTTATGCAGTTTGAAGAGTGTAAATGTATGAAAAGAGGTGTGAGTATGCGTGATGACAGTAAGTACAAAACAAGCAATACAGTATTATTTTAGAAGGACCAACAAATCCTCAGTTCCCTTGTAGTCGAGGCTTTTCAAGAATTTTAATAGTTGGTCTTTACATTTTAATTTAGTGAGGGGGTATATATTGAGTCTATTATTAAGTTTGTTATAAAAGAAAGAAGAAGAAATTGTGAGAGTGCGCAGTTTTAGTGGATTGTGTTAGACACACCCTCCTTTTCGACTTTTATCCTTGTGGAGTTTTGTATTGAAAAGCAAAGATGAATGTTGCTTTAGCACCGTACGGAGTATGAATGTTTGCCTAACAGTTAGAACGTCCCATTCCTTAAAAAGATCAACGGTTGAATACAAAAAGGGGAGTCTCGCTGCAACTTTGAGTATAGCACTCTGTGCCCTCTCAACTTCAATCAAGTGACTCTTGCCGGCACCACCCCAGGAAGTTATATAATACTCGATAAAGATTCACACAGAGCATCATAGACCATCTTGATAACCCGCCTGTCTACTGTATATCTCAAAGTTTTAAATATATAAATTAATTTCCGCAATCGGGATACGAGGAGTTTTATGTGTAATTTAAATGGCAGACATTGATCTATGATGACTCCTAGGTATTTAATATCACCGACTCTCTGAAGAATTGGACAGGAGCACGGTGAGGTTTCAGTGACACAATCATGACAAGAAACTGAAAAACAGGATGATAGTAGAAGGTAGACCTATGAGAAAAAGTAATGTATATAGTTTTATTAACATTCAAAGTCAGAATGTTCGTGCGCAACCATTTATACCCTACGTTAAAGCCATTTTGGGCACAGTTAAAAACCTCGTCCCAGCTCCGTCCACTAAAAAAATAGGGCAGTATCATCTGTGCAAGTAATAATTTGACCATTGTGTAGCTGGAGGCGGCAGAAGTCGTTGATATACACTAGAAACAATGTTGGACCACGTATGCTGCCTTAAGGGACACCAAAATCAACACAAACCTCATCGCTGAGTACTTCGCCTATCCTGATCCTTTGCTTCCTTTTAGTAAGGAATTCTTGCAATAGTTTTAAAGGAATGCCTCGCACTCCAATGCCATCTAACTTTTTAAGTAGGTGCGGGATAGAGACTGTGTCGAAGGCTTTGGCAGGATCAATAAAAACCGCAAAACATTTATTCTCTTGGTCGAGGTTCGTAATGACAGAGTGTATTAGTTCGTGTACTGAATTATTGGTTGATCTATTACGTCGAAAACCATATTGGGCTGGCGATAGTAGATTATTGGCTTCGAGATAATTTGTTAGTCGACGATTCATATGACGCTACAAGATCTTGGATAATGTAGATAAAATAGAGATTGGTCTGTAATTACCGGCAGAGTCATTATCCCCCCTCCTTGTGTATTGGCTTGATGAATGCAATTTTAAAGGCTTCAGGGAAGATCCCTGATTCCATAGTGAGTTTGCAAATGTGAGTTATAGGTTTAGTAAGATAGTTTGCATACCTCTTTAAGAACTTGCTAGATATCTGGTCCACTCCTGTGGCACACTTCTCCTTTAATCCCTTGATGAGAAAAAAAACTTCTTCTTTATCAGGGGGTAACAAGACAAATGAATTTATCGAAGCTACACTTGGAAAAACAGTAGAAGTGGTTGAGTACTGTGATGTATTGGTAATTTTCTCTGCAAGATTTCTGCCCACATACGCAAAGATATTATTAACTTTATTTGTATCTTGATCTCTGTTAGCGATTGAGACGATAGTGAAAACTTTAGGTTTATAAACTAAACTATTACAAATCAAAAACATTAACAGTAGGTATTATTTTCAGATAGTAAATGAATGAAAATAAAATTAAAAATTATTAACAAATTAAATTAAGAAAATTATAGGCTTTTTAGTGTTCGAAGTCATTGATAGATGTCGCTGTTAGATAGTTTGGCAAAACTTGTGTCAGTAGATCTCGCTAACTGGTATTATACTAGTTGTCTTCAATAGCCGGTAGATGGCGTTAATTTTACATACTTCAGGACGCGATAATGGTACCCAGAATGTTTGAGAGCTTTGTGGGCTACGCAGGTCGTGAAATCTGTTACAATATAGTGAGACACACGCAGTGAAACTCTGAGGAAGATTTCCTCAAGTGACACAATCTTTTCAGCAACCATGCATCAGCATCATGTATGTATGTAGGGCAGGTACCCGCAACTCCACGATTAAACGCGTATTTTGCGTATGGGTAAGATAAATGATAATGACAACATTCGTTTTTGTTGATGCGAAACATGGGTATAGTATTTATATTTAAAGAATCGAATTTACGAAATTTCAAAACGATACCATAAAATATCACCACGTTTTACTTTACTCTTTGACCACGTTATACCTAAGCTTGTTATGTTACCAGGGTTGTCCGTAGCCGTACAAAAACTTACTTACTACTAAACTTGTTAACGAAATTAACTTTAACGAAATTAATTAAATTGACGAAACTTGTTAAAAAAAGAAACAAGAATAAATTTTTGTGTTAAAATATAACTTGCTGTAAAAAATATTGGAATCGATTCAGTTACTTATTCTGAACAAACTATATTCAGGTTTCGCATGAAAAAAAAACTGCGCACAATATGTGCTGCTACCGAGTGTTCCAGAAAATGGTAGCTCCTGGTTTTGTATCTTTTTTGTCGCGATTTATTTATCCTAACATAGTTTAAGTCATTACTAACACATTTATGGGCAATACTGAAGAATAAATAATAATATGTGCGTCTATGATAATGATCGCAGCAAAAAGTGTGATTAATGACTTCCTACTTTTAGACATCATCAATCAATTCTATAATTTAATCCAATTACGTTATTTTATCTATGAAGGTGAAAGATAGATCGATAAAGATAGAAATAAAAGATAGATAAAGATCTATAAGTATTCGATTTGTTTGATAAATTTTAATGAAATATCAGGATATCGCTGTTCGCATCTCGTAGACTAACTACACTCTTTTGCAAAAAAAAAAACGGGCACCTAAAGAAATTAACGTTCTAAGGTCGATTTGAGTTAATTAAATGAAATTTATTGCTTTGACGTAGTCTGTATACTTATAATCGTGTAAATTAATGCGCGTGAAGTGAATTCGGGCAATTAAAAGAAAAAAAACGACCCATTCTTTAAAACCGATGTACACGCCCAAACAATAAGAAGTGGTCGGCAATAAAGACAAGATTTTTTTTACTTTTTTTAATTAAATAAAGTTACAAATGTAAAAACCTAACAACGAGTGTGACCTCCTCTTGCCAAAATCACAGCTTGAATCCTTCTGGGCATGCTTTCCACGATGTTTTTAATAACGTTTTGTGGAATACGTTCCCAGTCTTCTGCAATGACTCTTTTTAGCTCCCTGATGTTTTGTGGAGCAGGTTGCACTGATCTTACCCGTCTCTTTAGAACATCCCAGACATGCTCAATTGGATTGAGGTCAGGACTTCGAGCTGGCCAATCTAAACGACGGATCCCAACTTCTTGCATGTACGCTTCCACGTCGCCAGAACGGTGCGGGCGAGCTTTGTCGTCCATAAAAATGGAATCTTCCCCAAGTGCAGTCAATGTGGGTTGTGCATATGGAACTAGGACTTCAATTATGTACCGGTGTGCATTTAATGTTCCATTTTCTATGAAAACTAACTCCGTACTGTCCGTCGAATTAATTGCTGCCCAAAACATAACAGAGCCTCCGCCATAAGGAGTGATTTCTTCGAAACACACTTCCGCATAGCGTTCCCGTGGTCTTCGCAGCACTCGCCGGCGTCGGTCCTCTCCACACAAAGAGATTCTAGCTTCATCAGAAAACAATATTTTCTTCCAGTCCTCCAGAGTCCATGAAGCACAGTTCCGAGCAAACTGAAGTCGAGCAACACGGTCCTCACGGAGTAATTTAGGGCCCCGAGTTGGGCGGTAACTTGACGGGCGGGACCGTCCACAAGCTAACTTCTACTCCTCTTACTTCTTCAAGGCCCTTCTTCAGGTCCACACTTGACTCTTTACGATTCCGCAACGCCTGACTCACCAAAAAGCGGTCATCTCTTGGTTCTGTGCATCGTTTTCTTCCCGAACCGGGTCTTCTTTTGACCGAACCGGTCTCTTGGTACCGTTGCCAAGTCCTCTGGATAGTTGAACGACTCACATTTAGCCGCTGAGACACGTAAGTTTGCGTACAACCTTCTTCAAGCAGGGCTATAATTTTACCGGCCCTTATCGCTTTATCACTCTGAATATCAAAAAGTGGTATTTAATGTAAAAAGAAAGATTAAATTGTTTAATTTGCAGAAAATATCCAAAAAGTTTTAAAATATCGTACCTAATCAGTTAAAAATCGTTTCAGCAATTCGCGCCATTAGTAAAGCAATTTTAGAATAATCCACAATAATCATTATTTTTCTTTTATTAATTTCAAATTTTAAATTTGGAACGTAAAGAATTATGCCAGAATGCTTCAAATAACATGCCAATATCGTCAAATTAATAAAACCTATTTCTTGTTCTTCTTCATTGAAGTAGAGAAAAAATCTAAAGTGCCCGTTTTTTTTTGCAAAAGAGTTTATATAACTATTAATTCTTAATGAAATTGTTGTGGCAAACATCTATTTAAAAAAATTTGACCAAGTACTGGTCAGACTCGCCTATGAAGGGTTCCGTAGTAATATGTATGTACGCAAAATAACTTTGTTTTTCATAGTGTTTGTATGAAATACAAAGTTATATTTGAGGTTTAAGAAAATGTGCTATATCTTAAAAAGTCCTGATATTATCTCATTCAAACCAATATTAAAAACCGGTCAAGTGCGTGTCGGGCCACGCGCAGTGTAGGGTTCCGTAGTTTTTATAACAGCCAAGTGCGTGTCGTATTCGCTGACTGATCGTTTCGTACCATGCTCTAACTAAAAGCCAAACATGACTACCTAACTAATTTGACTTCCTATAGAAATCCTCACCTGATCCGACAATTTTGCACGGAAAGTTTTAATTTTTTTTAGAGACTTGTATAAAACTTGTCATAGCCGGTGTTTTGAATTTAAATACCGACACACAGCTACACTACTCCATCGTCACAAGAAACTAGCACGATACAACTGGCGCTTAGCGCCATCTATCGACATTTCTATAGAGTTGTTCGAAATTTTCGAGTCAAATACAATTGGTCGACTATTACTCGTAAACTTGTAAAGCCCACTTATGTGTGATAGTTTTTCTTTAAATTTCGTTATATATAAGTACTACTGCCGTGACATTTGAATTTCTAACTACAACCGTTTAGTTGATAGAGGGGGTGGACACTTGACTCTAACGAAAATTGGTACTTAAAACTTGATAAGTCACGAACGGTTTACTTAATCAAAAAACGGTCTTATCAAACCCCTAATATTTTTGAAAGACCTATCCAACGATATCCCACACTTTGGGAATAACGAAAAAAAAAATTATCATCCCACTTTACCCTAAATAATTGTTTTTTTCAAAATTTTATTTTACCTCTTTTTCGGCGTCATTAACATGTATACTCATGCCAAAGTACAACTTTCTAGTACCAATAGTTTTTGAGCTAAACCGCGGACAGACGGACAAACAGACGGACATGGCGAAACTATAAGGGTTCCTTGTTGACAACGGATCCCTAAAAATAAATATAAAAAATTGTTAAATTTTATTATAGGTTAATCGTAGGTTAAGGTTATTAATATAGGTAGATTACAGTATTATTTTTAACTTTTTAGTGCTTGTATGGTTTTTTGAAGTCGGTTTCCTTTTTTTTTTATTTTTTTTTTAAATTTTTAGTGACATATTTTTAATCTTATAAAATATGGGTAGCGCTAGTAAATATGCTTCTCGTATGAGAAAACGGCGTCGAACTGAAACTGAGATTGAAAAACGGTTCTTTTTCTTTTTATTATTCGTGGTACCTACACCTGGAAAGTGCATATCGTTACAACTCCAACAAGCCCAAACACAGCTAAGATACATTGTCTTGTTATGGAGTTCCGGTGCCTGTCTCTTGGATTCATCATTAGATCTGATAGTAGAATGATTCTTATTGAACGCAAATGCTTAACTTGATGTAGTAAATACCAAAATCAAATGCTTCACTTGCTTTAGAAAATACCAAAATCGCTTTTCGTTTTCCTATAAAATTTGAGGAGTTCCCTCGATTTCACCAAGATTCCATAATTAGATCCCGACTTAGTGACTATGGGACCAATTGGAAAGCATAGGCTTTGGAATAAAAAAAGGAATTTTCATAATCGGTTCGTTAATGACGGAGTTATGCGCGAACAAACAACGCAATGCACAGTAAATGAAAAGATCTTCAAAGTAGATTTTTTTAGATTTTTGTTGATTTTTGTAAAACGGCTTATCCGATTTCAATAAAATTTTCATGGGACTATTTGGAAAGTATACCCTTTCCAACAAAAAAGATTTTTTCAAATCGGTTTGCAAGCGACGGAGTTATGCCCGGACAAACATAAAAAAAGATACAAACATCCGAATTGAGAACCTCCTCCTTTTTTAGAAGTCGGTTAAAAATAGAAGACTTCCATTTGCTTTATAATGTGTGCGATACAATTTGTATAGTGCAACAAAGAAAATTCATTTACTCGACATATTTTATTGTTAGTGACCCACCCTCCCCCCCTCAATTCCAGGCCACCTGCCCAGAAGATGCCTGTTCACTCTTGCTTTAAAGGCTGATAGTATAAATGTTGTAGGGAAAACAGAGCATTTTAGCAAAGCTCCAGCGGCTTGAACATCGACGACGAGTTGCAAGTCTGTCGGTTTTCTATCGGTTACATTTCGGGGAGTGTGCGATGGAATTACACAATCTAATTCCACCAAGCCCGTTCCATCATTGGACTACGAGACAAACGGCGAAGCGCCGTCGTTACATGGTGGACATCCCACACATACGCACAAAACGTTTTGGGAATACCTTCATTGTGCGTACGGCTAAGGAGTGGAATTCCCTGCCGGAGTCTGTGTTTCCCGATAGCTATAACCTAGGAGTCTTTAAGTCAAGAGTGAATAGGTTACTTTTAGGTAAGCGTGCTCCATCTTTGACCACATCATCACTTGCCATCAGGTGAGATGGTGGTCAAACGGGAACCTATTTTAAATAAAAAAATTAAAAAAATGTAAGTGTATTCATTGTCGGGAAGTTGAAGCTCGTCGCTCGAAAGGTACTAACAGCCGTACGCCTCGATTTATAGATTTAGGCAACGCTTGCCTAGGGTATTCCGTACATAGGTGACTATCATATTGATACTCCTGTATGCCTCGCAAAGCACGTTAAGGGCCCGGCTGCCATATGTTCATTTGTCAAATAATTATCCTCAAAAGGACACCACAGGCATAACTCAACATGGTCTTCATATGATTTGACCTATACAGATTGTATAGACTTCAAAACAGACGTTGTCCTCTGAGTTCGCTTCGGTGTTTCTCCTCAGGGTAGTCTGTAAGGAAACACCGGACGACGCCAGCACATCAAGCTACAACAATCTGTCAAATATCTTTAATAGATTTTCAACTTTATTGTTAAAGAAATTAGGTTCAAGGTTGATTGGGAAAATTTGACAGTTTCGGGTAGCTTCATGTGCTGCCGTTGTACAAAAAATATACTTGTGCAAGTGTTATTTATAACTAGATTCTGCTCGCTGCATCTCTCGCGTAAAACGCTTTTGTTGGTGAATATAATGTAGTCTTTTTAAGCTAACATGGTCACTTACAATATCATTAGAACTTAAAACGATAATAATGTAGTCTATGTCCTTATCCATGGTCTAATCTATCTCTGTTCATCAAAGTCGGTTAAGTAGTTTAGACTTGGAAGTCTAACAGAGCTAATAGACAGACAGTCAGAGTTACTTTCGCATTATAGTACAAATGAAAGCCGGGCCAACGACTTGACTTACTTTCTGAGAAACGAAGGACTCTCGATATTTTAAATTGGTGACGGTAATCCTATAGTAACATAATTAATTAAAAAATAAAATAAAACTATTTATCGTTCATAATTCACATTCAATTAATGACTTTGGCCACATTAAATTGTTAATTTAAAATAAAAGACAACACTTTTATTCTAAATTAACAATTTCATGTGGCCAAAGTTAATACTCATAATTATGTAGTTAATAAATTACAAAACAAATATAATTATCTAATTATCATAAAGAACACAAAATCAATTCGTTTCAATAGTAATTAGTTGAAGATGAAATGAATTAGTTTTATGAGCATTTTATTTGGAAAATCAGGCAATAACGCACGGCTCGAAAATGTTGGAAGGAATTAAATGTTGTAAGTTGCATACAATATTAATTTTGTCTCTACATATAAATAAAATTGAAGTGTTTGTCTGTGATTTCAAAAGAACAGGATTTTCTTAGGAGCTGATAGTTATTAGTTATTTACACGGTACTAAAACAGATTGATATAGATACAAACCAAAATATAAAAAAATAGTATACGTCATATAAAATTTCCAATTACGACCAAACTATTTCAACTTTTTGCTAAACTATGTAAAATGTTATTTTATTGTTTTGTTTTGAGAATACTTTCATTATGCGTACAGCTAAGGAGTGGAATTCCCTGCCAGAGTCTGTGTTTCCCGTTAGCTATAACCTGGGGGTCTTTAAGTCAAGAGTGAATAGGTTACTTTCAGGTAAGCGTGCTCCATCTTCGACCACATCATCACTTACCATCAGGTGAGATGGTGGTCAAACGCGAACCTATTATCAATAAAAAATATATACAACGTGTAATTTAAAGGGTATATACATACTAAGTGCACGACTTCTTTGGATGATAACAAACGATATGACAAGAGTTTGGTAATCCTATGTCTTTATGTGTGGAACTAATTAGAAATTTCAATACATTGATACCAGAGACTGAATTTTTCAAATTAAGAAGATTGAAGAGAATTATCGTGTTATAGGCAAGTGACGTGGAAAGTTATTGACCCTCGTAGTACTGTGACACGTTTGTTATGATTGATATTCAAGAAACATATGAAACCGATAATTTCGTATCAATTCTTTGAGTCACTTATTTTGTGCTGAAACTGGGCATAGAGACTCCATACCAGATGTTGTCTTCAGCCCTTTTGGATTGATATGGGGTTTCCGTTACACGTTGTATATATATGTATATTAATTTATTATAATATTAATTATTAATTTATTATTATAATATTATTATATGTATATTAATAAAAAGTTATAGAAACGGGGTTATGAAAACTCTGCTTCCACTATTTGTTAAGAAAATAATCCCGCAACTTTCTCTTAAATGCATATTGATTGACGGCCGTCCTGATATCGAAAGGTACTGCATTCCACAGAAAAATAGACTGTATATAGAAGGAAGAATGAATAAAATCAGAAGTATGAGAAGGACAGAGTAAGAGAAGATTATTGGAAGAGAGCAGACTTTTAGCGTGTGAGGAACATAGAAATTGAAAATGAAAAATAAGATAAGAGGGAGAGGGGTAGGAGAGTTCAGCAAAGAGAAAAGCATAGTCAAAGCACATTCATGTATCCTTTCCACAATAATTCATCCGCAAGCATATCTTAATCTGTGTTTGAGTCCAAGAGAGCGTTAATAGCGGCTAGAGTTCGAGGAATAGGCGACTTGCGAGTGTGCAACTGTACGGTGAGTGGGAACAGCCAGTAGGTGGTGTTTTCTATGAGCACAGTAGTTGTCCGGGAGAAACAGATTGCAGACCTCATTATGCAGGTCAGGTGCATCAATAATTCCCCTGAGAATCTTAAATATCACAGTCATCTGATCACGCAACAGACGTACTTCCAACGAATTGAAAGACAAGCACTCCTTTCCACCCAGTGAGGAAGGAGTCAGTACATGATTTTCCCACCAAAAACAAAAGGGATATGACTTCTTATCGTTTTATTTTTATCGTGTGGGTTGTAGTAAGGTCTAACGACCCCATACACCCTAGTGTCAGAGTTTCTAGACCGCCTCAAGGGCCTCTGACGTAGTCTATTTTGACGACCGCCATTTGGCGACCGGGACTACCGGCTTATCCGCGCCTTCCGAAGCACGGAACCATCTTTTTATCAGACAATCAGGTGATTCAGGCCTGCAATGTCCTAGCCAAACTGGAAACAAGTTTACAAAGTATGCGTCCCGCCGGAATCGAACCCACGACCACCGGGTCACAAGGCAAACGCCTAAACCACTCGACCACGGTGCAGTTATATTATATTATGAGTATTAACCTCACTGAAGTCCAAATTGTCCAACTACGTGTACATTAGGAGATTTGAAAAACGCCACTGAAAACCCTACCGGCCGGCGTTGCTACCTAATGGGCCTAACACATAAAAATCACTTACCATCTTCTACTATTTTTACATAATTGTCTCATAATAATATTTTCATGATATCCGTACTAATATTATAAATAAGAATGTCTCTCTGTCTGTTACACTTTCACGGGTACATTAGCACCGATTTGGATGAAATTTGGAATGGAATTACATAGTTTACCAAAAATCACACATAAGCTACCTTTTTTCAAAAAACTGCCCCTAAATGATTGAAATAGGGGATTAAAGTTTGTATGAGAAATATAACCCGCTTAACCGAATTAAATGAATTTGTCAAAAATATAGTTGATAGCCCAGGGTTAAACATAGGGTACTTTATTTAAATATCGCTCGATAATTAAATTGAAGGAAAAGGATAAAGATCCCGATCTTCCGGGTCAAACATAGGCCACTATAAGATGACAGGGTGAAATAAGAACCGTATGTCAATTGAATCACAAACATAATTTAACAATTTAGCGTTGAAATATTTAATATAGATTTACACAGATTGAGATTTTTAATTCTTTTGACATGAGTACTTACCTTACAAAGATTTGTTTTTACATGTAATATGATTGTGTGTATAATTATTGTGAAAATGTGAACTATGTAGGTTGTATAAACATCGGGATAAACATGATTGTCTGGCATTTGAGTACTGTTGCGACCTTGGTATTGTTCGTCAGATCGTTGAGCTCCTTAGTGTCTAAACACACTATACCGAAGTTACGCGACGGAAGTTCAGCGGCTGATTTTACATTCCGATGTATTCGGCTGATATGACATACGATAAGTGCCGCTTACGTGGCAGAAATTCAGTTGCGCTGAGACGCGAGGAGCGGTCATCCCTTCGTCCGGCTGCTCCTCGCCCAGATCTTCGTCGACAATCGAACCGAACTTCGGTCGCGTATAAAGTGTGCTCTACAAAATGCGTTGCCCCCAAATTCCCGCTGAACTTACGCCCGACCGAAGTTTGGCTGTACGCTATAACGCAACATAATTTCGGTCATAGTGTGTCATTAATAATTCAAATAGCATTACAATCGTAAGAATGCCAAACTTCGGTCGCGTAACTTCGGTATAGTGTGCTTAGACACTTATAGTTCTAAGTTGAGCTATAAGTTTTCTGAAAAATGCTTGCACTATAAGTTATATTTGCGGTTTTAGAAAATGTTCTATATCTCAAAAACTGCTGTTTCGATCGCGTTCAAAGCAATATTCCTGGATTTTTTTTTATTAAGATATACAACATATATATTTTTTTATTTTTCACTCCATTATTATAGAAGTTAGAGGGGGAGACACATTTTATCACTTTGGAAGCGTATACTTTACAACGATTGACTTTAAGAAAAAGTGGTTTTAGAAACTTCAGTGTCATTTTCAAAGACTTGTTTATAGATACCACACACGTATAGGTTTGATGAAAAAAAAATAATTTAGTGTTAGTTCTATGTATGGGGAGCCCCTCTTAATTTTATAAAAATCGGAAAGCGGTTAACAGAATAAATGTACCTACCAAGTTTCACATGTGTAGTCCTAATAGTTTCGGAATAAAATGGACGGACGGAAGGACAGACAAACAGACAGACATGACGAAACTATTAGGGTTCCGTTTTTTGCCATTCATCTACGGAACCCTTTTTTTTTAACGTGGTAAAATTATCAAATAAGTCCTCCCACCCCGGGCAGGGTGGGAGGGACTGTCAGACTTTTACTGACTAAAATCCACGGTGTTCCTTCAATAACCCTTTACGTACCGGGGTTACGGTAATGGGATAAGTCCCACGACCCCGGCAGGCTTCGGCCCTCTGCAGAGGGGGCCTCGTCATGTTGCTGACGCTCTTTGAGGCGTGCGTGGAACACAACACGCCGTCGACCCGGGCATGGTCCATGGCCGGACAGTGAGTTGCCCTTTACTCGCTGTCCGCATGCCCGCGCCTGCGGTGGCCGGAGATCGTCGGCCGACGTCCGACGCCGTGGGCGTCTACCACTGCGGCTGGGCTGGAGGGAGGACGCCATCCTCTCCCTCACGCGGCCCGCCTCCTCCTTCGGAAGCATGACTGCTTCGCAGAAGGAGGCGACCGCTTACCACTCCCTCTCGCCCCGCAGCATGGCCTCGACCAATGCCGGGCGCGAGAGGTCTCCGCCTATCGCCGCCGTGAGGACACGTCGGTGCTCTGCCCAGGCGGGGCAGTCTTGCACCGTGTGCTCTACGGTGTCCTCAGGGCGACCCTCGCAGTGGTGACACCCAGGCGTTTCCTCCTTTCCCATCAGACACAGGTACCTCCCGAAACTTCCGTGTCCGGTGAGGACCCTAATAAAAAATATATATAATAATATCCCTTACTTTAAACCTTCATTAATTTTACTTAAATACCTGTTACTTGTTACAGTTTTGTTTCTACTTGTATTACAAAGTTCACCTTCACTGTTGAAACCATTGTCGCAGCAAGATGTTACCAACGCTACCAGTAACGCCAATTTAGTGGTAAATATTTAACTAGCGGTAGAATTTATAAGCGCGTTCGTGGGTTCGAGCCACTACTGCCATGAAACCACTTCAGGCACAAGCATATTTAGCTTAGTTGGAGGGGTTAACAAGATTGCTAGTAATGTGAATTCAACCCACATTGCGTGGAACCTGATACGCCGTCTACACTGGTCTGGTTTCCGTTTGGTGTGGCTCGAAGCCCGCAGGCCCGTGCCTTCAACTACTCGAGTCTGCGTCCTCTTTTAGTTGTAAAAAAAAAATTTACTTGAAAGTCAACGTCAATAAAATATGGCCGCTTGTGTGGCATATTTTGTATCACCAGAAGGGGATCAAAAACTACAGATTACATAGCGTTGACTTAGAATAATGAAATTGACATAAAGCAATGTTTCACAAACCATAAAGAGAAACATGTAAAAACAGCGAATATGTAGTTTGGTACTATTTTATAATTCATCAGGTTTACTTTCTCTTTTAGTTGTCAAAAAACTATACAGCGTTTATGGAACCTCTTTTTATTTCCAGGTATTAGAAAACGAAGAAATTGAAAAAATAAATCCGAAAAAATCTAACTTAATACAGCAAATAGATGTTAAAGATGCTGAAACTAAAGTAATTAGTAATATCAAAAATGTGATACTAAACGATGAATCAACAAATAATTACAATGAAACACATAACAATGGACTGAAAAATGTAAAAGTAAGTAAGACATTAATAGGTTAGTTTCCTAAAATATTTTATTAAGTCCAACAGATTACTAAAAAATTCGGACACGATTTTTTCCCTTTTTTACTTAATAAAAAAGAAGATACAGTGAGTTGAAATTCTACGTGACGCCGTGTTATATTATGTATTTTAGCACTATATCAAGTCAGCAGCCCACGCTCCTGAACTTTGAAGCTTTGATCTTTGTAAATGTTATTGATTTGAAAAGACAAAAAAAAACCCGTACACATGTTTTTGGGAAAACCTAACTGAAGAACCCAATAGAATAATCATTCTGAAATACAGGAAACTTCCCTATTACTTAAGACGATTTTTGTTCGTTTTTGCCCCGTCAAATTCTAATATCCATTTTATTCCATTCCATTTTTTAAAGACTTTAACAGCTCAAATTAAAGAAAATTGTAATGTTTCGGCTCCAAGTTTTGACTTCGATTCTCCCTCTTTTAGAATTACCTCTTCACGAGGTATATCCCATTTGGTAGAAACGAAGTTTAGGGACGGTGATATTAGCGGAGCTGCCAGGATTCTCTTCAGCAGCGATGTGGTGGCACCATGTTCTTCAGAGACTCTCGAAGCTCTGAAGACCAAACACCCTGCCCCAGCGTATGATCTTGCTTTTCCCGACCCTCCTGATCCTGATATTCACTCCCTCACCATTTCAGGTCGAGAGGTAATCACAGCCGTTAGCTCGTTCCGGAGCGGCTCAGCTGGCGGTCTCGACGGCCTGAGTCCGCAGCACCTGAAGGACCTCATTTGTTCAGGCGCCGGGGTAGCTGGTGAGTCGCTCTTGAGGGAGCTGACGGCTCTAGTTAACCTTATGCTCTCCGGCAAGGTAAACGAATCTGTCATCGATATTCTGTATGGCGCCAATTTATGTGCGCTACGCAAGAAAGATGGCGGCATCCGTCCCATTGCCTTGGGAACCACCTACCGCCGTATGGCAGCCAAGATTTGCTGTAAATTTTATGGTGAGGCTGTTTCGGAAAAATTTCAGCCCCTGCAACTTGGTTACGGTTCCAAAGGGGGCTGTGAGGCTGCTGTACACGCTTTGTCGACGTACCTAAATTCTGGGAAAAGCGAGGCCATTCTGAAGGTTCACATAAAGAACGGCTTCAATTCAGTTAACAGGGACACTTTGTTGGCTGAGACTAAAAAAGAATTACCCCAAATTTATAGTTTCCTTTGGCAATGCTATAGAAATCCATCCAAATTATTGTTTCGAGACAATCTATTAGAATCAGCTGTTGGCTGTCAACAAGGTGACCCTCTCGGGCCAGTGATTTTCAGTTTAGCTATTCACATAATAATTCGGAAGCTAAATTCTAAATTCAATGTTTGGTATCTTGACGACGGAACCTTGGGAGGTGATGTAGAAAATATTTTAGCCGACCTAAATTTCTTAAAAAATGAACTACATTCTATTGGCCTTGACCCAAACCTTTCAAAATGTGAATTATTTTTAACAGATAACACTGACAGACTACTGACTCTCTCTAAATTTAACGAAATAGCACCTGGAATTCAAATTATTGAGAAAAGTTCTCTCCGTCTCCTTGGTTCTCCAATCTTTGATACTTCCTTTCCCGACTTTATTGCAGAACAAATTAATAAATTCAATGACGTTTCGGAAAGATTGCTCGCAAATCAATATGCACTCGGCCATCACTATAATTCGTTTCTGCTGTTTCGGCCCTAAATTAACATACTCTCTTCGTGCTTCCCATTTGTGGAAGCACCATCAACTTTTAGTTCAAATGGATCAAATTATCAGACGAACTTTGTTCTTAATTCTGAATGTGGCTTTGGATGATCGAGCTTGGGCCCAAGCCTCTCTTCCCATCCGCATGGGAGGGCTCGGAATCCGCAAAATTTCTAGTATTAGTTTACCGGCTTTCATTTCCTCGGTCCACAGCACTGAGAAATTAATCAGGAATATCCTGGCTTCCACACTGATTAATTTTAATGTGCCGTGCTTCACTGAGGCTATTGATGCCTGGAATCTCGCTTGTCCGAATTCTGACCTACCTGTTATACCATCTTCCCAGAGGCGGTGGGACGAGCCGCTCTGCAGAGTAGTTCTGAATAATTTACTAACCACGTCTAATACTTCTGCTGAGTGTGCTCGTCTGCTGGCTGTGGGAAATTGGGAATCAGGTCTTTGGCTACATGCTCTACCGTCCTCAAATCTAGGCACTTTGTTCGACGACACCACTTTCCGCATCGCTGCTTCACTACGCCTAGGAGCCCCTTGTTGTTCCCCTCATCACTGTAATTGTGGGGAAGCGGTCAACAGCCTCGGGCACCATGGTCTCTCTTGCAGCCGTAGTGCGGGTCGTTTTGCACGACATGCCAACTTAAATGACATTATCCGACGAGCCCTTGTCACCGTCGGCGTTCCAGCCGTATTGGAACCCATTGGACTGGCGCGTGACGATGGCAAGAGACCGGACTGCATGACATTGTTTCCTTAGAAGATGGGTAGGCCTTTAGTGTGGGACGCAACTTGTGTCGATACTGTCGCGCCATCCCATCTTCCCAGTTCATCATGTTGTGCTGGCGCTCCCGCTGCGGCTGCAGAAAACCTCAAAAGGCGTAAATATAGTCATCTCGGTGATAACTATATTTTCGAGCCGTTTGGGGTCGAAACTCTTGGACCATGGGGCCCGTGTGCTCACAGCCTTTTTAAAGAAATATCGAAAAGGCTCGTTGACGCTTCCCGCGACCCAAGGGCTGGTTATTTCTTTGGTCAACGGCTAAGCATTGCCATACAACGAGGCAATGCCGCCAGTATCTTGGGTACGTTGCCAGCCGACAGCGTTGAGGATGAATTTTTTGATGCTTTATTGTAGTTTGTATTTTAGTACATAATTTTGTATATTTGTTGTAATCAATTGTTTAAATACAGTCCTGTCTAAATAAATGAGCATCCTTTTTATTCCATGTTAGAAAAAACAAGAATCGGCCGACCACCGATTAGATCATAAACACTTTTAACAGGAAACTAGTGCGGGTTGATCACAGGTGTCACATATCTTGGATTTTTTGATTCTAGGACGATTGTCTTTCATCGTTTTGGGCGCAGTGGTTATTGTAGAAATTATACAAAGTCATAAACTTAACCTAACTGGAGTCGAACGCACGACCTGCAACTTGCTAGTCAGACCCGTAACCACTGGTAACTTTGTGTAGGTATATAATATTAATATTTATTTTTTTACGATACAGGTAGCCAGACAGCAGAGTAAACTTGTCAATGAACCTATTGCATGGAGAAATGATATTCCTACTAAGAGAAAGAGTAATAAACAAAATGCACATACAGTTATTAATTTAAGCACAAGTTTTTTAAACAATAGTAATAAAGACCGCAGTGTGAATAATGACAGCAGTGATTCGTTAGAATCTATAGATCAAAACTTGAACCATGAAGAGGACAAAAGTGTTTTAGCCCTCTTAAATTCTGGAAACATTAATGATCTGTCAATTGAATCTCGTTCTACAAACTCCAATGTTCTATCAAACACAGATAAAAATGACATTGAATACACCAACTCCGACAATTCTAAAATACTAAACAATTTTGTAAATACAACGATAATTAATGACATCCTTTCAAAATTACTACAATACAATCACAGTAATATAGATGCAACAAATTTGATTCTGTTGGTAAATTCTGGTAATATTTCAAACATGCATATCAGTTCAGGTGTTTTAGAAAACAATGCTAAACATACAAATATTAAAGACAGATCGAGAAGGCACTTGAAAAATACAAATAATACGACAGTGGAATCTGAAAGTTTGATACCTATAAATGATACATCAGCTAATATTAAGGTAACATCTAGCCCACCGGACAATGCTACTGTTACTGAGACTGACACTACAGTTGACGAAAACTCAATGGAAGAAATCTCTAACGCTGAAGCTCCAGCTTTTAGATCCTTGATACCGGACAAAATAAGAAAAATAATACAAGTATCCAATGCTATCTCTGCAACTATTAAACCCAATATACAAACGGACCACAACTTAGTAGTCAAACTAACCCAGGATTCCCCGCCCATATCTTTTGACTTAAACCAATTACCATTAAACAATCTTGTTGGAGATGCTTTGAGTTTTATGAAAAGATTTAAGAGAAATACAGTTGAAGCAGACACAACTCCGTTGAAAACAAATTGCAAGACGATAGATGACAACGAAAATTATTCAGTGAAATCTTGTAATGAAACTAATACGGACAATGTTTTGAATGCAAATTTATCAATACCTAGTAGAAAATCTTTAAATGATATTGTAGAACTAGTATGTCCGCTATCAGTAATTGTTAACTTATATACTCATCAGGTTTTAGATAGGCTAGCTGATCAAAGCATAGTTGATGTACTCAATCAAATTGCAAATTTGTTTTCGGTGACCAAAGAAGATCTTATAACTTTTATTTCTAAAGAGATGAGAACATCAGTCCTGGCTGAGCTACCTGTGAAACTCAATATGAAAGTACATGAAGAAACTGAAAAAATGATGGATCAATTAAACAGGATTGGCAACGCAAATCTATGTTCGTTATCTTAAGTTACTTGACAATGCTTAATGAGTGTTGGTGTTTGTAAAAGACAGATCCAAGATGTTTCATGACTTCTTAGATACTGACAATTTTCATGATAATTTATTAAGTTCGGACCCCCTTAACTGTTAAGATGATGCAATACAATTTGAATGAATACAAACGTACAATCTTTTTTTTTCGGTTACCGACGTACTGCAGGGTACCATCCGCACTTGGTTGATGTACCGTCTTGTCGTACCAAGCGTTTCTCCCCCACATTTATTATGCACACAGCTAAGATCTGGAACTCTCTGCTAGCTTTCGTAAGCAATCCCTAATACATAAGATCCGTCAGCCTTTAAAGCAAGAGTCAAGAGTAGTAAATATGGTCTACTAACTATTATTGTGAGTCAAAGTTACTCGAATAAATAAAAATTCAGTTCTATTCTAAGGAAAATATAAATGAGCACAAAAACATCACCCTGAATTATATAGAAAGGGCTAATCTGTCTACTGTCTACATAGACCTTCTAGGTGACTCAAGTATGTCCAGTAGTGTTTGTGTGTATTTGTGCTACAGGATACGCTAGAGTTGCCTCAACGTTACTTACACTTTTTTTCTCGTATACAACTTGTCACAAAATTCAACGATAAGTCGGCACCAGAGCGTAGACCGACTCATGACTAGCAGGTAAACTCTCTGGTGTATATCGTTAAATTTTGGGACTACAAGACAAACGGCGATGCGCCATCGGTACATGGTGGACATCCCACCCATACGCACAAAACGTTTTGGGAATACTTTCATTGTGCGTACTGCTAAGGAGTGGAATTCCCTGCCGGAGTCTGTGTTTCCTGATCGCTATAACCTGGGAGTCTTTAAGTCAAGAGTGAATAGGTTACTTCTAGGCAAGCGTGCTCCATCTTCGACCACATCATCACTTACCATCAGGTGAAATGGTGTTCAAACGCAAGCCCATTATCAGTAAAAAAATTAAAAATATATATATTTATGGGAAACTGATAGTGACCGGAAAGATTGAAGGAAAAAGACCGCAGTTCGATAGGCTTGTCCGACCAGGCACACAGTGCTGTCGAATCCAGCAAGCTTTACAATGCTGTGCATACTGCCGAAAATAGGAACCGATTTCCTAATATAACTTCTCAATAATATCTCAAATATTTGCACACCACTAACCTGGTACAATATGATGGGACTCTTTAATGCATACCTATCACGTCAATAGCCTAATGGATAAGGTGTTGGCCTTGTGATCGAGAGGTCCCGTGTTCGAACCCCACCCATTACACTTTAGCCGTGAACCCACTCCAGACACAAGCAAATTTAGCTTAGCTGGAGGAGTTAACAAGATTGCTAGTAATGTGAATTCTACCCAAATTGCCTTTTATTTAAAAAAAACATCTTTCTGTACTCGTATTCTTGCAAATATTCTAATAATATTCTATATTTTATTTCGCGCCATTGTCCATAGCAAGAAGGAGGAGGATGACGACCCTCAGCAATGAGGAACACGACGGAAGGTGGAGGAAATTTATAAAGAGACTAGCTGTCCCGACAGACCTTGTTCTGCCTTATTTCTCTAAAACAAAGTAATATTGTTTTTTTTTTATGTTAATAGCTGCCTCGACAGATTTCGTTCTGTCAAAAGTGATTGGCCTGTCGTAGTCTAATATAAATAAAATAACATTGAAAGACTTTAGTTATATTTAATGTGGTGATAATTTAAGTCCATGCAGCCTCTTTCCATCCAAAATACTGCACCAACGCTTATGTTCTTATCACTTATTTTCCTTTACGATTACTGATCATCATTAAGTAAAATAACACAATTTATTACACAATAAAAATTACGCTAAAACAAATAATGACATGCAACCTCTAATCAACTTGAAGGCATACCAAAGATAATCCTAACACGCCTTTGTTTCGCTTTGTTCTGTACGGATAAAGAACATGTTAAGATATTTCTGCAAAAAAAATCATGAAAAAAATACCCAAAAGACAAAATTACTATTTTCAGAATAAGAATCAGAATTATTTATTTACTAAACATAGATAAATACATAATTATAGATATTACATTAATAACAAGTCCGCTATGTTTTGTCAATAAGACATACAAATATTAGGAAGAAATTGAATATTATTTATGTCACAGTAACAGAGTAATTAATTTACGAAAAATAATAATAATAATAACAGAAAAATATTAATAAAAATATCATAATATAAAATAAGTGTTTTAGTCATTTTATTTTGTTCATATTGAAACATCATTTAAATAATCGTCTAATTTGTAATAACATTTATCAATAAGCAGTTTATGAAGTGCCTTTTTGAATTTCATTAATGGCATGGCTATTCAAGCTATGCAGTTGATTGCTTCGATCAACAATTTTTTTTACGTATATATATGTGTATTTTATATGTAGGTTATTACTTTTGTATTGTATATAATCGAATGGACCATGGACTACCCGCGTATTTATTTTCTCCTGCTGTGTCAAATCCATCCAAAGGTTGTCTGTAAAAGTTCGCTTTTAGGGATAAGACCGCCCATTGTAACACCCTTTAGTTTTTAAGTCCTCATTTATAGTCCAGAGTATATCTATCTATCTGTCTAGTACTGTTCATCGAAGGTTGATAATATCAAATTTATGTTTGAACTATAATGAATACCACCAAAGGCTCATACTGTGTAGGTAATAAATCAATCCTCATCCCACCCAAACGCACAAAGCGTATCGGAAATACTCTCATTGTGCGTACGGCTAAGGAGTGGAATTCCCTGCCGGAGTCTGTGTTTCCCGGTAGCTATAACTTAGGGGTCTTTAAGTCAAAAGAAGTCATAAGTGAATATGTTACTTCTAGGTAAGTGTGATCCATCTTCAACCACATCATCACTTACCATCAGGTGAGATGGTGGTCAAACTGGAACATATTATCAATTTAAAAAAAATATCCTCTTTCATTTTTAAAATAACGTATTTTAAGGCAATAAATAAAAAAAAATATTAAAACATGAAACTTTTTATTTACAACATAACTTTCGCACCTTTGCGTTTTTGGTCAACCTTTGGTTTTTAATTACAATATAATAACTTATATACATAGTATATACAGACTAGTTTTTATCTTTAACAATGTATAATAAAATAATATACTTATCCTAAATACAACAAAGACTTATCAAAAATCGTAGCGTCATACGTACCAACGACGGTGCGAAATAATTCAAATATTCTGTTAAATTTGTCAAAAATATAACAGTTTTAGGCAAAAAATATTTGCTGTTTGATTCGTATGTAGAAATTAATTGTTAAAGGAGAAGAATCGAGAAATCCTGGGACTTAGGACCACACTTTAAAATATATTAATAAAAAAAAGTATAAAAAGAAAAATATAGATAAAGAAATTATAAAACGTAAGCGTGGGCAGCCCTACTAAGAGATTAATAATATTTAGCTAAGTATGGTGTATCGACTCTAACAAAAGCTAAAATATCACCGCAAGAAATAGACAGAGATATATTCCATCTCATTCTCTCTTCTAGCAGATCTCTCACTTCTTCTCAACCCAACAATCAATTTATCAAACAACTCCTTTTTTTCAGTTGTAGATATCAAAGTTTCATTTACTAAAGAATATTTTTATATACAGGGTATTTATTAAGTAATACTTTTTACAATTATTATTCTGTGATCACTTGGTACTTTTAAGTACTAGGTTCACCTGGTACTAATTTGTGTGCAGCAATTGTTCACAATTGTCACAGTACCGTTCAATAAGTAGTATTACATCGATAAAAAAGTATAAAATGTTGTTTGTAAATAAGATTACTCAATAAATATTATAGTGCCAAAGTCATTTGGTTCCGTGGATGTAATAGTGCAAGGCGATCAAATCATTTTCTGTTTAGTTTTGCAGTGCAGCCGGTTCTTGAAATGTGGACGCAGGCCTGCGGAATGAAAAATTTGTTATAGTATGTCACAGAATTGTTTTATGTGGAAACCATCGGCTATACTCAGAATTCAGAAGATTCTTTATTGTACACCGTAACAGAAAAACAAAATAAGGACTTAACAATTAGAAAGAGTGTTACAATAATAGCTTCTAGGCAAGCGTGTTTCATCTTCGACGACATCATCACTTAATGTCAGTTGAGATAGCGGTCCAAAGCACGGAATAGATGAATAAGGTTGGAATGGTAATGTGGGCGTGGCGAGCGCGCCACATTTATGATACGACAATCATAGCGTGACCGATTAATTCATTCACCGCGTTTAGTGCGCTTCGGATTACTTCGGAACACAGAGATCTGCTTAAAAATGCTGTGTCAAAAAATATCAGGCCACAAGTATAGAGCGAGGAGGTATATCTTTCCATCAGTATGTCGAAAATAACATTTAATTAAAATTCTATTTAAAAAAAAAACATAAAATTATTCTGATTGCTATGAAATCCCGAACATTAACAACATTACTGCAACAAGTTACAAAAAATATACATTGCCCGATGTGTACTGGCATCAACGCAATGACCAAGTCCGCTTACAATGTACTGCATGCGCGTTGTGTCCTCCACACTTCAACCATTGATGTTTCGTCCTTTGCCCTGATTGGCCGTGATGCACGGCGCATGTTTATCGACAGTGAGTTACAATCAGTAGCAAGCTCTCGATTTAAGTGTGTGTAATTTATTTGTGTGCGTAATTCGCATACGTAACTGGCCTCTTGCTTGTAGTGGAGCTAAAGAGTGGGAGACAAGCGGCGACACGCGTTCTCATACAAATCAGGAACTATTTCCTTTCTAACCTCTTTTATCTGTTCTGTGGTCCAAAGCGAGTCTATCAACAAAAGAAAAATCTTCACTGTTGTAAACTCACCTTGACATTAGGATCAAATTCAAATCCTTCTTTACAATACATGCGAGTTGCGAGTCCTCCCATGCAGAAGTAGTAAGTATCGCATCCCTCAGGATCGGGCATGTTGCCATGAACTCCAACACCGCACACAACATCTGCTATCTTTCTCTTCTTATACTCATCAGCCTTTTGTGTAGCAACTACATCTTCTAAGAACGCATCAGTTTCTGGTTTTTGATCGGTTACTATCTGTTTTGATGATGGGTTGGTTTTGGCTGTTTCTGATTTTTGGCCGACAATGCCTAGTGTGCAACCTCCTTCAGTTATTACTGCACATGCCTGTAAAAAGAGTTGTTGTTATTTTTGAGTATATTCGTATTTAGATTGTTAAAACAGACTAAACCAGATACTTTTACGAAATTATTAAAACGTCATCATCTAGTGAGCTTTTTCCTATCTATCTTGAGGTCGGCTTTTTATTGATGGGTTCGCGTTTGACCACCATCTCACCTGATGGTAAGTGATTATGTGGTCGAAGATGGAGCACACTTACCTAGAAGTAACCTATTCACTCTTGTCTTCACATTCACGATAATTGAGATTATAAAAGTTTTAGAGAAAAAAGAAAACAGGAAATATCTATCACTTGTTAAGGAAATAATAATAATGTATTATGGATCCATCGTGAAAATTTATTTAATATTTTGAAACGAGTAACCGTGGAGTTTCTTGCCGGTTCTTCTTCATAGGAAACGACCAATTTCATACCGTGCACTAACTTCTGATGTTTTATAACTTGTACCCATTTAGTCCTATGTGAAATAAATTATTTCTAGTATCAGTAAATAATTTTGTTATCTTGTACGAAGCAAATCATAAAAATAAAATTATTACTTCAATTAGAAGAAACAAAGAACTTACTTGTAATTTCGGATCAAATTCAGTTCCTTCAGCACAGTTCAACCAGAGAGCGATTCCATCTATGCATGTGTAGAACCTGTTACAGCTTTCAGGATCAGGGTAGAAGCCAGACGCATCTTTAGCACACAGAGCTGATGATGAGGTGTCTCCAGCTAACGCGATGGGTACTTTTGAAGAAGCAGCCGGTGGGTTATTGGTGTTTTTGGACACGGTTTTTGGGGCTGACTGTGTGTTGGGGATTGTGCAACCGCCCGGAACAATTTCTAAGCATTTCTGAAATAAAGAGTGGATTGTTAATTTTTGACTATACCAGCCTCATTGTTTCTTACATTTACAGAAGTACGGATTCAAATTTCCCTAAAAAAAATCATTAAAATGGTGCTTATGCCAGGTAAGGGCATGATAATCTCTTTTTTCTCGGAGAGGGGAAATTAAATTGCAGCTTGCTCATAAGAACGAACTATGGAGGAAGAACTATGGAGTCACTGTAATACTAAATTTTCGTGTTCAATAAAGAAAATCGTTAAAAATCTAAAAGCAAAACCAGCCAAGAGCGAGTAACGTACAAATTTATCTATACTAATATTATAAAGCGAAAAAGTTTGATTGTTTGTTTGAACGCATCTTCGAAAAGCACTGGGTGGATCTGGACCAAAAGAGATTGCCCGATTTGTAAGGACAGTTGGGTCCCAGTAGAAAATTCTTGTGCCCTGAAGATTTTTATTTTAAATAATAGTAAAAACATAGTATTTTCATAATCAGAAACCATTTTTCATTTATTTACCCTGGTTTAAGAGATATCATTGTTTTTCTGTTGTAAAAATCTAGGTTATAATTAGAAATTGACATTGACATTTCCTCCTAATTCTATTTAGATTAAGTACCTACTTCTACTACCTATCTACTATACATCATTATGGGGATGGGATTATGTCTCTATTACTTTATGTACATATAATAGCAGTACTATAAAAAGTAGATAGGTACTCATAGATGGTGTAGAAGCCATCTAGAAGTTGGCCCCAGTACTATTTACTGTCTATCGGGTACGTTAAATTATCAACAGATGGCGCTATATCGTGTACAAAATTTTTTATTTGAAATAAAATTATTGATGTAATATTAATTGGAGATAAGTTTAAGAAAAATATTAAAATCTTCTTACAAATTGAAATAGACACATAAATGAAATATAATTTGATAAAGCACAAATATCAACTTTATTTAAAAAGACCTGGTGCCAGATTCTACTTAGGAAATATAAAGTGACAGTTCTTGAACTGAAAATAAACAATCACAATATGGCGGTTTGTTGTATTCTGGGAATGCGTATTTTGTATAATATATAATAATTCTTTGTTTTCTTTCTACCTTTTACTACGATTACTCAATTGAGTAAATGATGGCATTAGTTATTTAATTCTTTGATACCTGGCAACTTTTTTTTGTATACCAATCAAACCACAGACTACATTGAATTAAACGGATGTCAACGTAATGTTTAACTGTTAATTAACTTTAACTTTATTCCCAGGGTGAAAGAAATTGTATAAAAAATACCATGAACGCAAAAAAAAAAATTATATTTTTAGGTTATTATTAAAATCAGGCACAAGATACCACAAACGGGACCTGCTCCGTGGCAATCTCCTTTGGTACGGAAGTAGCATGAAGCTTGAGTAAGGTTAAAGGCTACCTTTTATCCAACAGAAGAAGGTTACGTTTACGTCGTACTGATAGTCTTATTAATAAGTTTAATAGTACTGAACTAACTATAGTTTTCAGATTGTTTACATGTGCTTTAAACGGATATGTTAACAGAAAGTACCCTTATTAACTATCTTTTATTTATTTAATTATTATATACTTTATTGTACACCTCACAATATTTCTATGGATACAAAAATTTAAACTAGTATACAATGTTGTTGTTATCGCACAGGGCGATCTCTTACAGACAACCTTTGGATGGACAAAAATTAAAGGAGACAGATTAGGGGCTGTCAATGTACAAACAACATAAATAATATTAATTGAACATAATAACTAATATAAAATACATTTAAACAATACAAAAATCATATACTAATAAATATTGAGAAAGAAGGGGAAAACTTATAGGGAGAGGTAATGCGTTGACTTACAGAATCCGTTAAAAAGAGAAATTTACCTTCAATTCGCGACTAAACTCATGACCTTTAGCACATAGCAGATGCTGTGGTATACTTCCAGTACAGTCGTAGTAAGCATCACATCTCGTCGGATCGGCTACATTACCATCAGCAGCATCAGGGCATTCAAATTGTGCTGTTGTGTCTTCTGGCACAAAGGTCTTTGGAAGTGATTTGGGACTAACACCAAGTGTGCAACCTCCTTCTTGGATTTGGACGCATTCCTGGTAGAAAGAAATAATTCATAGCATTATAAAAGCGTCAATATCCTAATGTCCAAGGTCGGACTTGTGATCGAGAGGTTCCAAGTTCTAACCCCACCCATTACACTATTGCCTGTGTGTAGTGAACCCACTCCAGACACAAGCATATTTAGCTTAGTTGGAGGGGTTGACAGGATTGCTAGTAATGTGAATTCTACCCACATTGATAGTAATCTTTAAAAAAAATGCCCTAGAGGTCACAAATGCGATTGGTGAGCACGAGGTCTCGGGTTCATCAGGTCCTGTCACCTCTTTCCTTATTATTGAGTGGCTTTGCCTGGGACTTCATTGGAGTGAAATAATTTGCTCATGTCAAACCCTATCACCTATGTGACACCCAGTATAATGTACTAAAATTCTACTCACCCTTATATCAGAGCTGTACTCAAATCCTTCGCTACAATGCAGCAGTATAGCAATTCCATTGGTGCACATATAAAAGGACTGGCACCTCTCCGGATGGCCAATGTTTCCAAAGTATCCAGAAGGACAGATTGGAGCTGCTGTCGTTAATTCCTCATCATCATTGGATGCTGCAGTGGTAGTGACAAGTTCTTCTGGATCGTTACCAAGGCTTGGTCCTAGTGTACAACCACCTTCTGCTATTCTGATGCAGTTCTGAAAAGAATGTTGTTGTAAGTTTATACCTCCCGTTGGAGAATCTTTAAGTCTCACCACAGCCCCAGACGTAACTTGCCAGCTGGGGCTGCGGAAATGTTGTAACGAGATACCGCGGCCTCGGACCACGATGGCAACTGAAGGAACAGAGTGGCTTTTTAGTCAGTAGAAGTCTGACACTCCTTGCTGCTCCTTCGAGAGTGGTAGGAATCATTTGATGATTTTCCCGCCGGAAAGAAATAGCACCTGACACAACTATACGAGGGAACATAGGGCAGTTTTAGTCAGTTAGAGTCTAATAGACCTTTTGTCGAAGTAGGTTCATGGATGGATGTCCATAAATTCAAGTCGAATATTTAGAAGCCAGAAAAGCTGGCATCAGTTTTGCCAAAGTTTAGCGTGCTACCGAGTTGTGGAGATCAGGTAGGCAGTAGCTCAATGTTAAACACTCGTACTATAGAGAAGAAATTTTCATCAGAATAGGTACGAAATACAGTATTTTAACTAACAGAGGGCGTTCCCGTTAACCCGCAATAGTATAGCATCCATACATGCAAAAAAAATATTACCATTCGAAAACAAAATGTTTTTTTTTTAATTTAATATTAAAATATTCACTAAAAATGTTAAATTGATACGTAAAAGAAACACTCTGTACACGCGTACTTGAAGGACGGCAACGTCGCAATTTATTTATGAATGCGTACACGTGTACAGAGTGTTTCCTTTACGTATTAATATAACATTTTTAGTGAATATTTTAATATTAAAAAAATAAAAACATTTGTTTTAGAATGGTAAGCAATATTTTTTTTAGCTTGTATGGATGCTATAATCGGGAATGCCCTCTGTTAGTTAATATACTGTATAACTACCTACAAATAGCGCTAAAATTATGAATTTTGTGATTAAAACCAGGGTGGAAGACGCTGTTAACTGTAACACAGTTAATACTAGTACAGTCGACAACGTGATCTCTTACCACTTAGGTTTATATTTATTGCCTTGTATAAGTTTAGACTAAGAGTAATTTGCACAATTAGATGAAGAAATAAATAAAACTATTGTAGCGTTGTAGTCGATTAAACTAGAAGTCGACTACCACACTAATCTCTAATGTCTATGGTTTCACGGAGTGACAACACTTATGCAGTAGTGACCAGCTATAAATTCTAATCTCTAGTGCGCGAAGCTTCTTTAACCCTACTATTTCCGCCAAATATGGCGGAAAAATCCAGCGTGAAATCGCTAATTGTCCCCCGGCTACCGAAGCCAACGTCGCTGATTTTAGTGACGCGCTTGACAGCCCATTATCTCCCCCGCTTGCCGATCAAGGCATCCCGGTAGGTCAGTTCACGGAAGTATTTATTAACTCCGATCCCATTGTTCGTCAAACAACGAACGACTTCCAGGTAGATAGCCCTTTATTGCCCCCGCCCGCCGACAAAGTCGTGCCGATCGCCCGATTCCCGAAATCACCCATTGTTTCCGGCCCACCTGCTAATCCCATTGTTCCTAAAACAATGGACGTCGCGCAGGTGTGCGCTGCACCTGAATTCCGTGAAATGGACACCACTGAACCTGTGTCCAATAACAACTCTGACAATGATTTGTCATCATGCCCCTCGTCCTCGGAAGACGACTTTCAAGTCGTCACCGGTGGCAAGAGGAAGAAAGGGAAAACCTCCCAGGCCAGCAAGGCCAAAAAGACCACCGCGTCGCCCCCGTCCCCAACTCAAACGCCCGTTCGACCCGCTAGCCCCGCCCCAACTACCTCTGCTCGAGCACAGAATAGTCGTCCCGCCAGCCCGATAGCCCAAACTTCCTCAGCCCAAAGGAAGCAACGCCCTCCGCCCCCCTTTTACATCCAGGACAAGGGTAAATGGACTGATGTGTCCAAGATGTGTGTTGATCGAAAGATCAACTACACAAACGCCCGTGCCTGCCAAAATGGCATTAAAGTCACCGTCCCTACGTCGAACGACTATAGGGAACTATATCGCGCCCTCCGTGAAAGGAATATTTCCTTTCACACTTTCTCCTTCCCCGAGGACACGCCCACTCGTGTTATTATTAAACGTGTCCCTAAAGAAATCCTAGTACAGGATATTAAAGACGACCTTGCCGATCAAGGTATACCAGTGATCGCCGTCCATCGCTTACATAAAGCGAGAGGCGGTGAATTGTACGACATGGTTCTTGTCATTTGTGAACCAACCGAAGGTCATCACCCAATATTTAAGATTAAGTCTATTTGCTCCCTATCCGGTATCTCAATAGAAAAGCCCTACAAAACCGCAACAGTGGGACAATGCCACCGTTGCCAACTGTATGGCCATGCGCAGAGCAACTGCTATGCGACTCCCAGATGCGTCAAGTGTCTGGGCGAGCATAGCACTGCGGACTGCCCACGGCCTAAAGACCGAACCCTCTGTTCAGAACCACCCAGCTGCGTTCTCTGCGGCCAGACCGGTCACCCGGCAAACTACCGCGGCTGTCCCAAAGCCCCCAAACTCGCTCCTAAATTAGCGAAGCGCGCCAACGCCCGCCAACAGAGAGAGGCACCTTCTTCTCAAATTCCCCAACGTCTCGCTCCTCAGAGACCGTCCCCGTGGAACAGGCTAAACCACGAAAAAGCCTTTCCCTCCTTGGCCCCTGCCAAACCTTTGCAGGCACTGATGGATATACCCATCGCAGCGCAGATCCTGCCTATAGCCGTGGCTACAGAGCCCACAGCCAGTCACAAACCCGCGCCTCAAACCACTGCTGCTCCTGCAGTCAAACAACCGCCCAATCCCTCACCCGTCGCGCATGGCGAGGCTTGCGCCCAGACTATACTGCGCCATTATAGGTTATTTATGACCCGCCAAGCCAGATCTCTCCGCGATGCCCTTCTGGCTGCCGAACAGCAGAATAACGGCAAAATTACGACGGCAATGTACAGCCAAATATTCAGCACACACAGTGATGTGGTGCTAGGTCTCGACCAGATGGATGCGATGGACTGATCCAATGGATTCCCAACGCACAAACCACACTAGGCCTCGATCCCTCAAATTAGGTTTTTTCAACGCCAATGGAATTTTCAACCAACGCGCCGAAATAACTAAATTCCTCCGCGACCACCAATTAGACGTCCTCCTTATACAGGAGACCCTTTTGAAACCCCACCGCGCTGATCCCAAAATTGCGAATTACCGTCTAGTTCGCAATGACAGAACACGTTGCCACGGCGGCGGTACCCTTATTTATTATAGAAAGGAGTTATACTGCATCCCTCTGACCCCACCCGCGCCTCTCTCTCACCTAGAGTACTCTGCCTGTCGACTGGGCATGACTGGTCATCCTCCGATAACCATCATCTCTGCCTACCATCCCCCACCATCGGTCGCGTCTCTTGCTTCAGACGATCCTATCGCGCTCACCAGCGATCTCACGACTCTCTTCGGCCTGAGTGACTCCGTCTTACTAGCGGGCGATCTCAACGCCAAACACCCCGCTTGGAACAGCAACACGACAAATGCCAGAGGCAGAATCGTGTATAACCTAGGTGCGACCCTAAACTACGACGTCATCGCTCCGATGACTCCCACCCACTACCCACACGACCCCAACCATAACCCCGATGTCCTCGATGTGGCGCTCCTAAAGAATGTAAACCTCCGTTTACACTCCATAGAAGCGCTTCACGAGCTCAACTCGGATCACCGTCCCGTTATCCTACACCTAGGTTCCCGCTCGGGTAACCATGATCCTACCCAACCTCCTCCAACCCAATTGATCACCGACTGGAGGAAAGTAAGTGAAAAACTGAAATCCACCACGTCGCCTCAATTGGACACCATTCCTGACCACATAGTCTCAGTCGCTGACACGACGGCGGCGATCGACTCGCTTACAAATCACGTACAATCCGTCCTGAACGATTGTTCAAGGGAAGTTCCTGTAGTGGAAGACCACCGCTGGAAACTCCCGGACGATGTACGGAATCTGATAACCGAGAAGAACGCAGCCATCCGTGCGTACAGCGCTTTTCCCTGCGCCGCAAACAAAGCTCACATGCGCAACTTACAGCGTGCTGTAAGGAAACGCATTACCGAGCAGCGTAATGCGAGCTGGGACAAGATGCTGAGCGAACTTGAGCCCACCCATCTTGCCTTCTGGCAGCTTCAGAGGAAGTTACGATCCACTGAAGAGGCCACAATGCCTCCTCTCATTCGTCCCGATAAGAGTGTCGCCTTCGATAACTCTGAAAAAGCAGAATGCCTAGCCGACAGCCTAGAGTCCCAGTGTTCTCCCAGCTCTCAACCAGTAGACCAAGCCCACCTCGATATGGTGAACGCCGAAGTCGAACGTAGAACTTCCCTTCCGCCCGTCGAAGATCCCGATAATCCACTGGCCCCCATCACTCCTGATGAGGTCCAGGATATCATTAAAAGTCTCCAACCGCGAAAAGCCCCTGGCTCCGACGGCATCACCAATAGGGTTTTCAAACTTTTCCCCGCCCAGCTTATAGTGCTAATGACTGCCATCTTCAATGGTGCATTGAGCAATAATATGTTCCCCGCAACCTGGAAACAGGCCACCGTCATAGGTATTCCCAAACCAGGCAAGCCCAAGTCTGACCCGTCTAGCTACCGTCCCATTAGCTTACTCAACGTCCTTGGTAAAATCTATGAAAGGCTTATATATAAGCGGCTCAAAGATTTTGCCGAAGCAAAGAGTCTTATACCCAATGAGCAGTTTGGATTTAGAACCGAACACTCATGTATCCAACAAGTCCACCGCATCATAGAACACGTCAGCGCCGGCTTCCAACGGGGCGCAATAACGGGAGCCTTATTCTTCGACATAGCGAAAGCGTTCGACAAAGTCTGGCACAATGGCTTAATCTATAAGCTATACCAACTCGGCGTGCCTGACCGTCTCGTGCTCATCCTACGGGACTTTTTATCGAATCGCACTTTTCGTTACCGAATTGAGGGGGAGCTTTCCTCCCCCCATCCCATTCGCGCAGGAGTTCCTCAAGGCTCCGTACTATCCCCCCTCGTTTTCACGCTATTCACTAGCGATATCCCCAAGCACAAAAATACTCAGCTAGCCCTATTTGCCGACGATACGGCTATCTATTATACCGGTCTTAAACCCGATGCCATCGCTCGCACTCTCCAAACTTCCGCAAACACTCTGGCCAAGTGGTTCCGGAAATGGAGAATCGAAGTCAATCCAGACAAAAGCCAGGCAGTCCTCTTTTCTAAGCCGCGGATAAACCCACCCTCCCCCCGTCCGATTACCATGTACGGCAAGCCGATCCCCTGGGAAAAGCAAGCCAAATACTTAGGCGTGGTCCTCGATAAACACCTTTCCTTCGCTGAGCACATAAAGCAGGCACGTTCGCGCGCCGCTTTCGCTCTAGGTAGGCTCCACTTCATTCTTAGCTCCCGCAGCAAGTTATCACTCAGGTGCAAGCTGCGTATTTTCACCGCGGTCATCCGTCCCATCATGACCTACGCCTGCGTTGTTTTCGCACACGCAAAGCCCTACCTCCTCCACAAGATGCAGACCCTTCAAAACCGATTCCTCCGTAGAGTCACGGGAGCCCCCTTTTATGTTCGAAATGAGCTTCTTCACGTAGACCTCAAGATGCCCATCATCCAGCAGTTCATGAAACGTGTCTCCAAGCGTTTCTTTGATACTGCAATCCAACATAGGAATCCCCTTATCGTATCGGCCGCCCAATACGAACCCTCGCGTATCTCTAAGATTCGCCGACCAAGGCACACCCTTGTCACTCCCGATGACGCAATCACCCTGCTCCAAGAGAGCCGTAGGGAAACAAGTACAGTGGCACACAAAAACAAAAACCGACCGTCCTTCCGTCCTCGCCGCCGAGGCCCGCCGCGACGTCCCCGTAATAGTCCGCCCCGACCCTTGCCAGAGCCAGCCCGCGACGCTGAGCCAGTAGCTTTAAATTCCCTTATTAATAATAAAAATGATATGATCCAGCCTGTCCCTAGCTGCCCTCCCACTGCGACGCCCTAAGCCGAGGTCCGTACCCCACAGGGGGTGCCCTTAGCGTGTAGTCGCCTAGTTTGTAAGTTTTCTAATAAGCCCTGGCTGGAGGCTTTAATTAATTAATTAATTAAGGCAACCACAGGCAAGCCCGGTTAAGCAGCCGACAACCTCATAGGTTGACCTGCGAGATGCCACACAAAAAAAAAAAAAAAAACGCGAAGCTTCTTTTCTCGCCGCCTACTGTTGCAAGTAACTTATATAAAAACCCCTCTGTGCCAAGGGTAAGTGCTCATTGTGTCTGCCATTTTCTCTCCATCTTGCCAAATTGTAATCCTTTTATTTCGCCATAATCTGCAGCGTTTGTAAATTTATATAATTACCCGGTTGTCAAGATGGCTTCCTGCTGGAACATAACTGTGATATTTCATTGTCATCTGCTTTCCACTAGTGTTCTAAATTTGTGAAGCGTACGCAAGCCGCAGCATTGTTTTCCCGCTGTGCCATAGCAGCTACGAGCTTAAACGCCTTGCACGCGGTTACTTTTTATATAGTTGCACGCGGTATGCGCACGCTTATCTCTATTTAACCTTTGTGAACCGCCGCGATGGTGAGTTTCCCATCCATTTTCCCGGGTACTGTTCCGTGGGGCTTACGGCTGGGAGACGCACGCATCGCTGGCGCTCACGATTCCTGCACCACGCTTACGGAAGCACCCTTTTTGGATTCCAGGGTTTTTTTCTCCTTCTCCTTCGTTTCTACTGCCTTGGATTTCTACTATCAACCACCTCTACGTCCGCCGCTCGACGGGTGTCACGCAGCCTCTGTGACTGTCTGCGTGCTATTGCGTGGCCTGCCCGAATAACCTCTGCGCCCGTCTGCGCGCTATTGTGTGGCCTGCCCGCATAACCTCTGCGCCCGTCTGCGCGCGAGCTGCTTGCTACGGGATCTGCCCGCCGGTCTGCGTGCGTCGCGGCCTGAGCCCAGGGCAGTACCATTCTATACCTTCGACCAGTGAGGGAACCCAGTGTGAACCGAACCCACCCCCCCTTCAAAATAAATGCTGTAATCTGTGGTCTAATTCTTTTACTCCTCTACCACCTAAACCACTACGCCACAGTGGCGCCCACTCGGTAAGGTTCACAAGGTTTTCTTCACTGGTCGCTATTTACCTGTACTCACACATCGTGGCGGTAAGTAGTCGGTAATTACTATATTTTTCTTCTGTATTTTATTAATTTGTTACTTTTATATAATTTGTTAGTCAGCTACTAGGGTTTTGTTATAAATTGTAAAGATCACAATGAGCGCTAACCCAATCAAATTTATCCACCTAAGAAAGGCCGAATTGGAATATGAGGTTGTCATTAGAGGCGGTGAGAAGGGCACATTCACTGACTTTAGGAAACAAATTAACAATGCTCTCCTGAGTAAACTCACCCCTAGTACATCACATCTTTCTGCCAGTGGTCAGCAGGCTGAAGCAAGTGCCACAAGAACCCCAATTCTAAATATAATCTAACCTAATAGATATAATAGTAAATATAATCTAATAATAAATATAATCTAATAAATCTAATAAATATATTAAATCTAATAAACATAATACAATCTGATAAACAAAATATAATATAATCTAATTATCATATAATCTAGCTCTAAAGTTTTTATTGAAAACTATGCAGAACCCACGTCAAGTCATCTAGGCATTTTTAAAACTTATAAAAGACTAACTCTTCGTTACTACTGGCCAGGAATGCACAGTGACTTAGTGAAAGCTGTAACTTCATGTAAAATCTGTCTAGCTAATAAACAAGTAAACCATGCCCCACTGGAGGTCATGGGGAAACCTAAAGAATGCTCTCGGCCATTCCAGATGCTCAGTATTGACATTGTTGGCCCTCTGCCTGTCTCTAGACGCCAAAACGCATATCTTTTTGTACTGACATGCTGTTTCTCTAAGTATTGTCTTCTAAATAAGACAATCATAACAGCCATTTCAACCTACAATAATAATGAGCAACGCTCTTGGGATCTACATATTCCAGCTGTTCAATTTGCACTAAATAACTCAACTAGTGAAGTTACTGGTTTCACACCAACATTCCTTCGCTCAACTTTCAAGTGAAAGTCCTTGGTCTTCACCTGTACTTCTCACACCTAAATGGGATGGCAAATTGTGGTTCTGCTTAGACAGTCACAAGCTAAATTCAGTAACTAAGAAGGATGCTTATAATTTACCTTATATCTCTGAAATTCTAGATAACCTAAAGGATGCTAAATAGCATCCCGTAGGCCTAGCTAACTACTAGTGTTTGACCCCATACAGGGTCACACGATGCCAAGGGAATACACACCCACGACTTACCACCATACTGGTCGTGGAGGGTCGACTAGTACCTAACTACCTAAGTTAACTATAACTCTGGTTATAGCTATCCTAGTGTCATATTTCACACCCACCTAAAGTGTGGTAATCCTAATTAAAACCTACTGACTAAAGTTAACAAACTATTATTCTAAAATTAACTATAATTAGTTATCTTTTAACATAACTAAATACCTTGTCTGCATGGCTATAAGCCAACATAACTTCAGTTCCATTACCACCTTTCTGCTGAACACACACACACACACATATGTACACTACACACCTAATTTCTTTTATTATTTCACTTTACGGCGTGACTATGAGAAACTGCATAGTGGGCCTTCAGGGCGATTCTTTAGTATCATGGCAGAGTAGTCTCCATAGTACACTACCTTTAACTTTTATTTATGTTATTATGTCCTCATGGATGTCTTAAAGACGGCCCCCTGAAACATGGGTGTCCGCACACTAGTTAATTTACATTAATTTCTAAACCTACTGTTCTGAAAACAGCTTCAAGCCGGTAAATTTCTATACAAATACCGTACCTACCCATTAACTACTTGCATAGTAGGCTATAACTTTATAGTTTAATTATAACTGTAAAACTTTCTCACTACTAACCTTAAAACTATTCATAAAACAATATATAGCATAGTCCATTGTATTGTTTTTCTGATTCAAGTAAACTGTTGGTGATCTGCCCCACAGTTAAACTATATTCCAGTCTACCCTAGTAACAAATCTAACCTTAATCTAAGCACTAAACCCGAACCTAACTGGCACATCATCAATCGTTTAATAATAGAATCTACATGAAATATTCTAACAACATTTAGTCTACAAACTTATCTAATTTCTTTTACCTAAACACTAAACTAGAAACCTAACTTTAACTTCATAACACCTTTTAGTATTGAACAAACCTATCCTGAATATTACTTAGATTCAACCTGCCCTAATTAAAGTAATAAATTCTCTTAAAAAATATTTCCGCGTGATTCATAACATAACCTATTTAATTTAAGATCATTGACATATTATATTTTTGACGTTTACGTACTGACTTTAACATCTCGACGTAGTTGCCAACCTTGGATACTTGTCTTTTAGAATTTCGTCTATAACGTGCGGATATTCTCGCAACAGTATGAATATGGACTTGATTTATTTCTTATAAATTACACTCACGTTCGGAAACTCACTCGAATGGACTTCTACATATGATGCGTATTCCAGTAAAGAAACTTAAACCAATGGGGCGTGCAAGTGAAAGCTAATCGCAGATGGCGCCACCACCGTAATAACCTTTGTCACTGTCAGTGTTAGTTAGATTGTGAGATATTATATAGTTATCTGTATCATCTATGGTTATCTGTGGTAATATTTTTTATTTTCATTTCATTGATTTCAATTGATTTCTGTACAATTTTGCGATTAAAGAACATAATACATGTTCTTTAATCGAAAAATTCTCAATAACTGTCTCTAATTTAGGAATTCATTACTGTTCCATAGAGAAACTGCTTTGATTTTGGTAAGTGTGCTGCTAGCGCCACTTTGACAGTTGCACGCCCCATTTGAACATATACATGGACCATCACCAAAAAAAAATTTTTTTTTTATTTAACTTTAACAAAAATATTTTTTTACCTTTCAAAAAAAAATTTTTTTTTATTTTTTTTTTAAATACTCTTAGCTTTGAACTTTAACACAATTTAATTGTAAACCTAAACATAAAATAGAACCTTAACTTATTATTAAATTGTTGTTGGAACTTTGATGATTTAATATTCAACGATGAACTTACTTCTTGCTTTGAAACCTAACATTACCTATAGCCTGCAACAGTCCACCAAGGTTACCTAACCCTATGGAGATACACTTGCTTTATCTTGCTGTTTTTCCTACTGACTGTCTCGAGTTAAACTACTCTATAATTAGCTTACCTCTCGTATGTGATTGTACGTCACTGACTTAGGACTACTTCCAAGTCAGGAATGGACTTAGAATGGATGGATGAATGTTTAATAGTATGGAAGCACATGAATGGGATGTATGAACGTATAGGTAGTCAGTAATAGTGGTTTAGGCCTTCTAGCGGATTTATCCTAGGGAAAATCCTTCGCTAACAGGCGGGGTACTGTAGCGTTGTAGTCGATTAAACTAGAAGTCGACTACCACACTAATCTCTAATGTCTATGGTTTCACGGAGTGACAACACTTATGCAGTAGTGACCAGCTATAAATTCTAATCTCTAGTGCGCGAAGCTTCTTTTCTCGCCGCCTACTGTTGCAAGTAACTTATATAAAAACCCCTCTGTGCCAAGGGTAAGTGCTCATTGTGTCTGCCATTTTCTCTCCATCTTGCCAAATTGTAATCCTTTTATTTCGCCATAATCTGCAGCGTTTGTAAATTTATATAATTACCCGGTTGTCAAGATGGCTTCCTGCTGGAACATAACTGTGATATTTCATTGTCATCTGCTTTCCACTAGTGTTCTAAATTTGTGAAGCGTACGCAAGCCGCAGCATTGTTTTCCCGCTGTGCCATAGCAGCTACGAGCTTAAACGCCTTGCACGCGGTTACTTTTTATATAGTTGCACGCGGTATGCGCACGCTTATCTCTATTTAACCTTTGTGAACCGCCGCGATGGTGAGTTTCCCATCCATTTTCCCGGGTACTGTTCCGTGGGGCTTACGGCTGGGAGACGCACGCATCGCTGGCGCTCACGATTCCTGCACCACGCTTACGGAAGCACCCTTTTTGGATTCCAGGGTTTTTTTCTCCTTCTCCTTCGTTTCTACTGCCTTGGATTTCTACTATCAACCACCTCTACGTCCGCCGCTCGACGGGTGTCACGCAGCCTCTGTGACTGTCTGCGTGCTATTGCGTGGCCTGCCCGAATAACCTCTGCGCCCGTCTGCGCGCTATTGTGTGGCCTGCCCGCATAACCTCTGCGCCCGTCTGCGCGCGAGCTGCTTGCTACGGGATCTGCCCGCCGGTCTGCGTGCGTCGCGGCCTGAGCCCAGGGCAGTACCATTCTTTACCTTCGACCAGTGAGGGAACCCAGTGTGAACCGAACCCACCCCCCTTCAAAATAAATGCTGTAATCTGTGGTCTAATTCTTTTACTCCTCTACCACCTAAACCACTACGCCACACTATAACATAAGTTTCAATACGCTCATCATCAAGTCGCTAGCTTTTTGCCCGTGGATTCACACACATGAAAAAATTAGCCTATATCACTCTTCATTTCTTCAATTATCTCCACACTAAAAATCATGTGAATACGTAATTTCGATTTACGTGATAGAAGAACAAACAAAGAAACACTAACGCTTCTGTATGTGATTTCAAAATTACGGTGTTTTACTCAAGTCCTTATAGTTTTTTTACATGACAGGTACTAAAAAATAAATAAAAAAAATAATTTAATTCAGAAAGCACAAATAAACTTTTTTTACAATTTTGTCTGTTCTTTTTAGGGTTCCGTAGCAGAATGGCAAAAAACGGAACCCTTATAGATTTGTCATATCTGTCCGTCTGATCGTCCGTATGGCACAGCCATTTTAATTCCGAAACTATTAGGACAACGTAAGAGTTCTGTTAAAATTCTTAAAATAACTAAGGTTTTGAGAATAATGCTGCAGAGATGTAAAAATTCAACTCACCTTAGTCTCCGGATCAAATTCAAAACCATTACTGCACAATAACTCAATAGCTATTCCGTTAGCGCACATATAGAAGGCTTCACATTTATCTGGATGTGGTATATTTCCAATAACCCCAGGGGGACATATTGGTGCAGGAGTTGTGACTTCCACATTCGCCACAGTCGAAGATACTATAGTTGTACTAGATTCAGTGGTTACTGTGTTTTCTGTAGTACCAGAAGATTCAGGACTCTCTGTTTCACTATCTGATGGTTCGATAGTCTCAAATGCTGGTGGTGCTAGAGTAGTGTTGTCTTCGGCTGATGAATCACCTACATTGTCATCTCCTGGTGGTCCAGTGCCTTGACCGAGAGTGCAGCCTCCTTCAGCGATGGGTATGCAGTTCTGGAAGTCAACAATGTGCAGTTCATTAGTGAATTTACAGGTTAAGCAAGCAAAGCAGCAAGGTTTATCAAAACTTGTTTGTTGGGGTTATTTATAATTAATTAAAGTGTATATATAAACATGGGCGGACTTAATGCAGCAAGGCATTCTCTGTCAGTCAACCTTTGGGTTAAAAAGACCACAATGTGGTAGGTGTACAAAAATATAAAATGAAATAAATTATAGAAATATTTATGTTAATAAACTACCAAATATCTATACCAAATATCTTTATAAAAAAAAATCTGATTAAGAGAGATCATAATAATTCTGACGAAAACCAAACTAAAAAAGGCTTTTAAGTAGTGGTTTCGCATTTGATACAGGATTTCTATAGTTTTAGTTTGTAAGTCGCGAGATAGATGTCGCTACATCATTATTATTCTCAGAGCATTCGCAGATCGTGGCTACCCTATGAATGCAGCTCCTTACAGAGTTGTTATTTTATGTATGTATTGACTAATATACAAAACTAGCAATATTATTACTAACACTATGGACCCTGTCTATCATAAAAAATATTATTTCATCTGGTATTTTTTTCCCATTGGTATCGTAATGGGCTTCAAAGCAAGATGTAGCTTTAAAGTTTACATTTCGTAGTCGCACCTTTAACAAAATTTGTTGTGAACATGATATTGATTTGTTTTGCACCACACTAAGGAAGCTCTAGCAAAGCTATTTTTTGTACAAGAGGCACCTACCTGCACTTAAATATTTAAATACCTATCTGAACCAAAATTAACTGTCGTAGTTAACTTATGTAGTCGAACATAATGCATCTGTCTATTTTATATTTTGCTAGTTTAGTTTAAACATAGTCTTTGTGACATAACTTTGTATTTATCTTGTAATTAGTAACTTAGTTTTAATATATTATTGTTATAATGTTATTAGTCATAATCAGCCTATAACTTTCTCACTGATGGAACACAGGCATTCTCTCTATGAGAGCTGTAATCTACAACACGGGGTTAGTACAGTTTGGTGTACGACGCATGTCTTCGAATTTTTGGTCTCATACTCATTTTCTTCACGAAAATGCTTTCACGGTTTTGAGAGCAATGGTTGTGATATTATAATTTACCCGAAATAATGTGCCTGACAGAGATCGAAAGTCTTAAGTCGATTTAGACTAATGACACCCCAGTAACAACTGGGCTGCCATTGGTTTCTATCTACAATCCATTAAAAATGCTATTAAATCATATTGATTAATTAGTAACTTACAGCCGTAATAGGGTCAAATTCATGTCCTTCTGAGCAAAATTGTTCAATTTCATATCCGCCAGTGCAGATAAAGAAACCATCACATCTGTCTGGGTGGGGAACGTTTCCGAAGACTCCAGGTGGGCAAATTGACGCTGGTGTAGCTACTCCGCTTTGTGTCGTTTGAACGACTTCCGTTGTCAGTTGAGCGGCTTCGGTTGTCGTTTGGGCGGCTTCGGAAGTCGTTTGAGTAGCTTCAGTGGTCGTTTGAATAGCTTCTGATGTTGTTTGAGCAGTTTCGGAAGTCGTTTCAATAGCTTCGGTTGTCGTTTCAGCCGCTTCGGTTGTCGTGTCCACCAGTATCGAAGTCGTAGTTAAATCCGGAACCGAGTTTGGATATGGAGTTGTGATTTCAGACTCTGATGAGCCGGAATCACCACCTATGTCATCTCCTGGTGGCTCATTGCCTTGACCAAGGGTGCAGCCTCCTTCAGCGATGGGAACGCAATTCTGAAAGGTATTAATAAAGTAAATAAGTTTCAAAGATAAGTAAACAACAGTATTTACAAAACTGGTTTGTGTTTTAATGAGAAATAATTAAGATTTAGATAGATAGGAATACTATTGTTTTACTCCACAGCATAATTAAATTAGTATATTACAAGTTACAATGAGAGGTCTTATCGCTAAAAGTGAACTAAGACAGACTAATTTTGGATGAACCTTTTTAGTATTATCTTGCATTCCGCCTCGATCTAACTACTTGAAAATTGGTGCAGGAAGTTGCATCTAAATAATGAGTATTTATTTGCCCTTCATAATCTTATTGAATTTAAAATAGTTATTGAGTTAGAACTTACAGCCGAAATAGGATCAAATTCATGTCCTTCTGTGCAAAGTCGTTCAATTGCAGATACACCAGTGCAGATGAAGAAACCATCACATCTGTCAGGGTTGGGAACATTTCCGAAGAATCCAGGTGGACAAATTGACGCTGGTGTAGCTACTCCGCTTTCTGTTGTCGTTTGAGCGGCTCCGGAAGTCGTTTGAACGGCTTCCGAAGTCGGTTGAGCGCCTTCGGAAGTTACTTGAGTGGCTTCTGATGTCGTTTGAACGACTTCGGTTGTCGTTTGAGTTGCTTCGGTAGTCGTCTGAATTGCTTCGGTTGTCATTTGAATTACTTCGGTTGTCGTTTGAGCTGCTTCAGAAGTCACATCTGCCGGTTTGGAAGTTGTTGTTGTTGCATCTGGACCAGGGTTTGGAGATGTTATTCCTGATTCTTGTGAATCGTCTTCTCCTCCTGAAGTAGTTCCAGTACTTTGGCCGAGAGTACATCCTCCTTCGGCGATGGGTACACAATTCTGTAAACACAATTTGTAATAGCAATTGTACGAGGAAATCTCCTTAAACCACGTAATATTGTAATCTAAAATATAAAATTCTCGTGTCACATATTACTGAACTCCTCCAAAACGACTTCACCAATTTTATGATTTTTTATGTTTTGCTAGTTATGAGATAGGGTATTATTTTTGAAGTAATTTATATGGCAAAATGACGTTTTCCGGGCCAAGTTAGTAGAATTTAATAGTATCTCTTTGTAAGAATACGAGAATAAAAGTATAGTAAGTAGACAATGTGTATTGGCCAGAGAAGGATTCCGTCATGTTATATAAGGTGACTTGAAGGCAAATGAAGGTACATAATACGTTGCCCTATAACCTCCTCTATTTCCCAGTGAAACTCTAAGCACCTATTAATATCCATTCAATCATTCCAGATACGAGTATAAGTACGGACAAACAGAAAGACAGACAGACCAACATATAGTTAAAAATGTTTGTGTTTTAGTATCCACAAGAATTTAGAAAACAGATACTTATTCTGAAATCTCAGACAGACACTTAAATTTTATTTATAAGTATAGAAGAAAGAAAAATCCGCTTTTTTACTTAGATGTATTGATATAGATGTATATGTAGATATATATAGCTTTCGTGGAAAAAAAACAAAATTCATTAAATCGGTGGAGCGGCTTAGATTTCTCAAACAAACTTTCAGCTCCTATTCCAAACCTTTAAGGTAGGGAAGGCTAGTAAAATTTATGAAAAAATAAAGTTGCCTATGTTTGTTCCTGGGTTTTCAACGATTTCTATTCCAAATTTTATCAAAATTGGTTCTGTGGTTTAATTGTGAAAGCGTATCAGACATACTTTAGCATTTATAATATTAGTATGGATATGAATATGATATTTAACACTCACCGCTGAAACAGGATCAAATTCAAGCCCTTCTGAACAAAGTCGTTCAATAGCAGATACGCCAGTGCAGATGAAGAAACCATCACATCTGTCTGGGTGGGGAACATTTCCAAACACTCCAGGTGGGCAAACTGGTGCTGGAGTAGCTACTCCGCTTTCAGTTGTCGTTTGAGCAGCTTCAGAAGGCGTTTGGGTGTCTGCGGAAGTCGTTTGGGCTACTTCGGAAGTCGTTTGAGCGGCTTCGGTAGTTGTTTGAGTGGCTTCGGAAGTTGATTGAGTGGCTTCGGAAGTCGTTTGAGCTTCAGATGTTGTTTGGAGAGAGACAGTCGTTGTTTGAGCGGCTTCAGACGTAGTTTCTGGAGAGTCTGGTTGTGTAGAGATGGTTGTCGCCTCGTCACCTACAGGTGTTGTTGTAGTAGCTGGTCCAAGAGTGCAGCCACCTTCAGCGATGGGAATGCAAGTCTGAAAGATGAAATAATAAATAATAATCAAATATATCCTTGAACAACTTTTTAAACTTGTGCGTGTGTTTTAACTTTTTAAATTTGCCGATTAAAGGGAGAAGGGAAAAAGATGATATGTCTATTAGTCACACACACACTCGGCCATGCACAATATGTTCAAACAAAAAATCAGCAGATACTATATGCAGCAGAGTACTAGAGTTTTACATGAAGCGACTCCCTATCGGACCTCTACAATTCAGTAACTGTGTAACACGTAAAAATAATAGTAAATGTACCTATATGTAAGCGTCAAATGGTAACCTAAACGAAACTTTACCTTAACGACGAAGCGGCTTTATTCTAAGGTTTATGTGTCAAATTGGGTCCTAAGTGAAACTTTACCGTAACGAGGACCGTTTGCGAATTTTGAAATTTTTAAGGTGTAAATATAGTTTTATTGATAATATTTTTTGTATAATGGAAACCAAGATCTATCGTATAAAATAAGTTGTAACATTGTAAAGACTGCCTATTTTCGAAAAACTGCTAAAATAAGATTCTCATACATTTAGCGTGGGAAATTCAGAAAGAATTTGATTGGTTGCATTAGTGCCGTGTGCAAACTTACTGGAATCTGATTGATTAGGGATTCCTATAAAAGTGGAGTAGTTTTTCGGGATCGGCAAGACCGGTTAAGTAGACGCACAGCCTTAGTGAGCTGATTTACGAGAGGCCCTACCTAAAAAAAAAAAATCGGGATCGGCAGTTCAGTTCCAGCAGTTTTACTATTAAGATGAAAGAAAAATAAAAGTGAAGAAACCTTCAGAAGTAAATAAGTGTTTCTATTTAAGTCGCCAATACACTTCCCACCAGCAAGAATTTATGTAAGAATTTAAGTTTAGAAACACACTACATACAGTCCACTCTCAACAACTGGTATCAAATTTTCTCGCTTCTGACTATACAAACATATCCAAATAACAGCTAGGACGTTAGGCTTCACATTCTTACTGAGGCATGATGGAATCTCGATATGATTAGATGGGTATCCATCCACGGATCGACCTCAACAAGCGTTGCTTAACCTTACAGATCACTCATGCGGTTGTTATTATTTAGCCACAAGCCTCCTCTTTGTAGGAATAAAAAACTTTTTAACAAAAAATAAAACCAACTTCCATCTCAAAACACTGCAATGTTCGTCGGAATCTTTTTTTCAACCGACGATCATAAGAGGAGGTTATCAAATCGACGCGTATATTTTTTTTTTCTTTTTTATGTATGATCATCGATTACTCGAAGACGGCTGAACCGATTTGGAAAATTCTTTTTTTTATTGAAAGGGTATACTTCGAAATTGGTCCCATTTTCATAAACGTCAGGGTCTGATGATGGGATCCTGGAGAAATCGAGGGAACTCTTAAAATATTATAGGCACACCTATGACGTTTTGGGTATTTATTATAGTAACTTATGCAGTTGCTCTCAAAAAGTACCATTTGAGGAAGTGGAACTGATGATGAAGACCACAGATGGCCGCCGAACTTACTCCATAATAAGTATTTCGTGGATTGCGGTTCGATTACTTGAATATGGATGTTAAGCACTTTATGTTCGTCACAATGCATATGGTTATGTAGAGCTGATGGTGAAGTACCAGGAGAACTCCTCAACAATTAACGGCCCAGCATTGGGAAAAGCAATATTTTGTAAAAGGTTATAAGTAGTTGACATTTAGGCTCTTGTAACTAGGTAAATTAAAAATAGACCAAATAAAAAGAGTGATTTAAAACTTCTTACCAAAAAATTAAACCGACTCCCAAAAAACACTGCAAAGTGAAAAATAACTTTCATTTTGGAAGTCGGTGCCAAAAACGAAAATACAAAACTAAAGACACCGACTACCGAAATTAAAGTTATTTTTCACTTTGCAGTGTTTTTTGGGAGTCGGTTTAAATTTTTGTTAAAAAGTTTTTATAACATTTATAGGCATCCCTGTAGCGATTTGGGTATTTTTTTATAGTAACCTGTGCAGTTAAAATAGAATAGAATTCATTTATTTGCTCAAAATGTAGGTTACAATAAGGTGTTACAGTAACATATAAGAATCCTTGTACATTATACCATTTAGGCATGCAAACATTGATGCAGTTCATCATCAAACATAAGTACAAAATCTTGATATTAAACTAAACATTTGTCAGCTAGTTCGAGTTGCTCTCGAAAAGCACAATTTGGTGCAGTGAAACTGATGATGAAAACCACAGATCCTTCTTTTGAAGTCGGTTAAATAATAAAGAGACTTGATTTCTCTAATAAAACAATGTGTCTAGAAAAGATTAACCTAACTATAGTATATGGAGATTGAGACAGAAATTGATGCATATTCTTTCCTATCATCAGAGCTAAGGAAACCAAGTCCTCATACGAGACCCAAACACATACAATAGCCTTATGGCTAAGGCGTTGGCCTTGTAATCTCGCAGCTTCAAATTCCACCCATTACAATATTGCCGTGAACCCTCTCCAGACACAAGCATGTTTAGCTTAGTTGGATGGGTTAACAAGATTGCTAGTAATGTGAATTCTACCCAGATGATTACTATAAGAATGTATAAATGCGAAGCAGCGTTTGTTTGTCCTTCTTTCACTTCAAAATTGAACAACGGTTCGATGTGTGTTTTCGTGTGAAGATATGGTATGGAGAGTAAGATACTATGCCCTGGAAAAAATTACCAATGAATCGTTGCCAATGACTCTCTTGGCCCGCTTCTCGATAGAGTCAAGCGCGTCTGTTCCGATGTGAATGTATTTGGGTATAGTATAACTTAAAGTTATTACAAAAGAATCAAATTTAAGAGAAGTAAATAAATCTTACCTGGAATGCAGGATCAAATTCATATCCATCAGCACATCTGACTAATATTTCTCCACTGGTCATACAAATGAAGAAAAAGTTGCATCTTTCTGGGTGGGGTATATTGCCTAAGACTCCAGGTGGGCAAACTGGTTCCGGTGGGTTAGTTTCTCCATTTTCTGGAGCGGAGGTGGTAACTACTGGTGCCGGGGTAGTTACTGGACTTTCTGTTGTCGTAGAAGTTGGGGCTGTTGATTCATTATCACTTGGAGTTGTTACAGTAGTGGAGCCAAGGGTGCAGCCTCCTTCCGCAATGACAACGCAGTCCTTAAAAGACATAAATTTCAATAAATCAGTCTATTTCATGTCAAAATCACCCAATGGCAAATTAATGACCTTGTGGAAATGCTGCCAGTGTTTTTTGCACATTACCACTGGACAGCGATGCGTACAAATTTCTGGACCCCATATTTCAGTTTATTAAGTTTGAATATTCAGAATTTTTAATTATATGAATATTACCAATGATTTCATTTTTTGTCAAACAGGTCTTCTTAAATCTATGTATTTCTTTGTTCAAAAGAGAACCACAGACATAAACCTACATATGGACATCTAACGAGACTGGAACGGTTTTTCTTCTCAGAATAGTCAGCTAGGACATATCGGACTCATTTAGTTTGAATGACGTGTAAATTTTTTACATATAACCAATTTTCAGAATAAAATATCATTTGATTTCAATGTAATATATATATTTTTTTTAATATCGCTATGTTTTTGGATATGAAACAATCTATAAAGTTAACTAAATTGGTACTTTTGGTGCCTTTTTCAGATTATTCAGAAACAAAAAAACGGTTGTCATTATGTTTAAACGTTGTTATTTTACCTACATTATTTGATGGGTTAATTAGTTTATATTTTTTAATTTTTTATTGATGATAGTATCGCGTGTAACCGCTATCTCAACTGATGGTAAGCGATAATATTGTAGCCGAAGATGAAGCACGTTTACCTAGTAGTAACCTATTCACTATCGACTCGAAAGGTTATAGCTATTAGGAAATACTCCGGCAGGGAATTCTACTCCTTAGTTGTATGCACAATGAAAGTATTCCCAAAACGTTTCATGCGTATGGGTGGGACGCTTATTATAACCAATTTATAGTTCATGTTTAATTTACTTACCCGGGTCTCAAGATCAAATTCATGTCCTTCGCTACAGTAGAGCAGTATTTCTTGGCCAGCCGCACACATGTAGAAGGCATCACATCTGTCAGGGTGGGGTATGTTGCCGAAGACTCCAGGTGGGCAAATTGGTGCCGGAGTTGTTACAGGACTTTCTGTTGTTGTAGGGGGTTGGGTTTGTGGAGTTGTTGTGGGTGGTTGGGTTTGTGGAGTTGTTATGGGTGGTTGGGTTTGTGGAGTTGTTGTGGGTGGTTGGGTTTGTGGAGTTGTTATGGGTGGTTGGGTTTGTGGAGTTGTTGTGGGTGGTTGGGTTTGTGGAGTTGTTGCGTCGTCAACTTCTGGTGTTGTTGCAGTGGTGGAGTCAAGGGTGCAGCCGCCTTCCGCTATCACAACGCAGTCCTGAAAGTAAGAAGTAAATATCACACACATTAATCTACATAAATGTCACACACTAGCGCGTTCGTACCTTACTACTAATGAACAAATTTTAGAATCGGATCTTTAGTTTCGGAGATTACCACCTACATACAAACAAACAAATTTAACCTCTTTCTACTATTACTATAGATTTACACACTTCCTTAAATCAATTAAGTTAATTTTAACATCTACGTTACAACCTCAAAAAGTTTTGAAATGGATAATAATAATGATAAATTAGTGATTAGTGCGCCGCGCAATGATAATCGATGTTACTATCCCACATGACGAGAATCTCGTGAAAGCTGAGAAAGAGAAACATATAAACATAAAGTATCTCGACTTAGCTCATGAGGTTGTTGACATTTGGAATGTGGACTCGGCTGTCATTGTGCCGATTGTCATATCAGTCAATGGGCTGATAGCTAATAGCTTCGACGACCATCTGTCGAAACTGGTTTTGCACAGCTGGATAAAGGACCTGATACAGAAGGCAGTTCTCCTCGATACAGCTCGTATTGTGAGGAGGTTCCTTTCTCTGGAGACCTAACTACCGGTAGCTTGGACCCCGTTCCCGATACCAGTGGACTGCCATTTTTTTATATTTAGTAATGGTTTTATTTGTCACTTTTTTATAGAAAAATTATTAAAAATGTATTTTTTGAGAGGTATGTAAAATAAAGGAAATGATAAATTCATCAATCCGTTCAATGTGAACCTTACAAAAAAAAATCATTAATTACGAAAATGGTTAGTACAAAATTAGAAATTTCAAATTATCGTTGCATACGTTAAGTCGTTGTTCCTGCGCCTGATCTGTCTCCGGTCCTGTTGGATTGCCGTCACATCGAACAATGAGAGTAAAGGAACAGACAGTGCTCCTGTACCTGCACATACTTGTGCACTATAATATCTCCTGCACAGATGGCTAATCTTCCCTGAAATATATTATAATAAATTCTTTATGTACTTACCCGAGTTTCAAGATCGAATTCATGTCCTTCGCTACAGTAGAGCAGTATTTCTTGGCCAGCCGCACACATGTAGAAGGCATCACATCTGTCAGGGTGGGGTATATTGCCGAAGACTCCAGGTGGGCAAATTGGTGCCGGAGTTGTTGCAGGACTTTCTGTTGTTGTGGGTGGTTGGGGGGTGGGGCCAAGGGTGCAACCACCTTCCGCTATAAGAACGCAATCCTAAAAAGACAAGTAGAATTTAGATAAAGTTTTTAAGCGTGAATTTTGAAATATATTTAGCAGTGCTATATGCTAAAAACTATTATGGCAACTTACTAACAATGATTAAAAAAAAATGGATTACTTCAGAGATTAATTCTGATATACTTTATAAACAAATTTTACTTAATTATAATATGATTATGATAGATATATTCTTTATGATAGATTGAGCACTATCGAGTAAAGAAAGGTAAAAATATTAAAATCTAGTATATAATGAAAAAAATGGAAAATCAATGTATTATTTTTGGATTGCTGTAATTCGTGATTGAGAGTTTGACATCAAAATCTTGTGTAACACCTTTTTAGTTGTTTTTTTGTCATAGTTGGGTTTTAGTTTTTAACTATCTTTTTTTACTTAATCGAGATAGATCTTCTCACAGAGAGGAGAACAGTGTTGTAGCAGTGGGAATACATACACTAAATATTAATTACTTACTCTGAGTTCTGGGTCAAATTCATGTCCTTCACTACAGGTGAGCAGTATAGCTTGCCCACCCGCGCACATGTAGAAGGCATCACACCTTTCAGGGTGGGGTATGTTGCCATAGACTCCGGGTGGGCAAATTGGCGCCGGTGTCGTTGGGAGTGTTAGAGTGGTCGTTTCTATTGGAGCTGTAGTGGTTTCAATAGGTTCTGAAGTAGTTTCTACTGCAACTGTAGTGGTCTCAACAGGTTTTATAGTAGTTTCTACTGATGCTGTAGTGGTTTCATTTGGTTCTGAAGTAGTTTCTACTGGTGCTGTAGTGGTTTCAATAGGTTCTGGAGTAGTTTCTACTGCAGCTGTAGTAGTCTCAATAGGTTCTGGAGTACTTTCTACTGATGCTGTAGTGGTTTCATTTGGTTCTGGAGTAGTTTCTACTGATGCTGTAGTGGTTTCATTTGGTTCTGAAGTAGTTTCTACTGGTGCTGTAGTGGTTTCAGTAGGTTCTGGAGTAGTTTCTGCTGGTGCTATAGTGGTTTCAATAGGTTCTGGAGTAGTTTCTACTGGTTTTATAGTGGTTTCAATAGGTTCTGGAGTAGTTTCTATTGATGCTGTAGTGGTTTCAATTGTATCTGGAGTAGTTTCTACTGGTGCTATAGTGGTTTCAATAGGTTTTGGAGTAGTTTCTACTTTTGTTGTAGTGGTTTCAATAGGTTCTCGAGTAGTTTCTACAGGGGCTGGTGTGGTTGTGACCGGGGCTGAGGTTGTACTTCCAAGTGTGCAACCACCTTCTGCTATTTCTACACAGGTCTGAAATAGAAATAATGTCTTGATATCTTTTGGTCTGGGTTTTTTTGAGTTGGGAATGTTTTTATTTTTACGGGAGCAACTATTAAAATTGGTAAATAGTGTCAATCAAGTGATTTAGTTTATTTTATTTTACTGTGTTTTTATTTTATTTATATTCATTGAAACCTCAGTTATTTGATATGATATCATATATCAAATATGTTACAATGAGGAGGTAGGAACCTGGTAGCATGTATAATAGAAGTTAATATTATTACAGGCAACAGTCAACCTCAGCGAAAAATCAAACAGCCAAATAAAATATTGTTTGTAGCTTTGTGGTGTGAAGTGGTGAGAAATAAACACTTTTACTAACTATGTCACTTCACTACTCTTTTTTTTATTAAAAAGAATACTAGCAATTTGGGTAGAATTCACATTGCTACCAATTTTGTTAACCCCTCCAACTAAGCTAAATATGCTTGTGTCTGGAGTGGGTTCACGACAATACTGTAATAGGTGGGATTCGAACCCATTCAACCTCTCGATCACGATTACGACACCTTATCCATTAGGCTATTGACTCTTAGTTGACTGGTAAAGAATGCCAAGGTATTAAGTCTGCCTTAATAGTCTGTCTGAACAATTTCAGCCACTGTAGCCAATCTCAGCGGAGATTTGCCATCTGTGCAGATGATATTATAGAGCACAAGTATGTGGGCAGGTACAGTTGCATTATCTTTTCCTTTCCTCTCACAGTCCGATGGGATTGCAAAATGTTTTTTAATAAACTTACCCTCAATTCCGGATCAAATTCATATCCTTCATCACATACGTGGGGTATGGCTACTCCTCCAGAACACTGGTAAAATGCATCACATCTATATGGATGTGGTACATTGCCATACACTCCTAGAGGACACAATGGTACTGTTATTGCCTCTTCTGAATCTTCTGTAGCCTGTGTTGTTGTACTTTCTTGAGTTTCTGTAGTTTCATAAGACGAATCTGTTGAGATTTCAGGTTCTTTAGTTGTGGACGTGTAGTCGATATTAGAATCTATTGTTGTCGATATAAAGTCTGAATTGTCATCGGTAGCTGGAGTTGTACTGTCAGTTGATTCTGTTGTCTCCGCTGATGACACTGTTGTTATATCGTAGTCTCCTGATGTTGTTAGATCAGAACCTTCAGTTGAGGCTGACGAATCTGTTGTTTCTTCTGATCCAAGAGTTGTTGGTTGTTCTGTGGTTGTATGAGTTTCTGTGTCTAAATCGCCTACAGTAGTCGTTTCACCATCTTGACTTTCTGTAGTCAGATATTCTTCTGTTGTAGTAGATATTTCACCAGATCCGTCATCAGAAGTCACCCCATGTTCAGTAGTAGTTGCATCGTTGTCAGAAATGTAGTCGTCATTTTTTGTTGAGAACCAATTTTCTGTAGTTGATTCGTTCGAAGGTTCCGAAGTTGTTGGTACAGCTGGAGTCGTTAAAGGTCCGAGAGTACAGCCTCCTTCAGCTATTACTACGCAGGTCTGAAAATGCAAATCTTTATTGAAACATGTAAAGCAAATACTTTGTACGTACCCTTTTTTACGAAAATTACGTGGAAGTGGCAGTATGAAATATACGACATATGTCGGAAAAATGCAGACAGTTTAAATTTTTGGAGATCTTTTGAATTATGGTCTAAGAGACCTCTAGTATTTTTAGTGTCACAACATTGAACCTATAACAATATAATTATATCATCAAAACCATCTGCTTAGCCATTTATGCTACCTATGTTGGAGTCAGCTTCCAGTCTAACCGGAGTCAGCTGAGTACTAGTGTTTTACATAGAGCGTCTGCCTATCTGACCTCCACAACCCAGTAACTGGGTAACACAATAGCCCTTGGCTAGACCAGTGTCACATTTACTGGCTTCTGACTACCCGTAACGACTGTCAAAGATGTACAAATGACAGCCAGGACCAACCAACGGCTTAACGCGCTTAAGTGCGTTAAGATATCACACCGCCAACTTAAAAACTCCTTACTACTGAGAAATATCCTCTCTCCTTACTACAAACAATAAACAAACTTTTCTGCTTTATAAGGTTACGCCAGTTGCTTAGTGAAGTACCTACGTCGAGAAACTTCGACATAAATCTAGAATGTTCGAGACACTAACGCCATCTAGCGGCGAATAGCGGTAGTGTGTATATATCTAGTCGAGACACTAGCGCCATCTAGCGGCGAATAGCAGTACTATGTATCTCGAGCTTCCTGGAATATTCTGGGTAATATAAACAGTGAGTCGATTTTATAAGAATGTTCTAGACTTCATAGACCGAGGTATAAATAGATCGCAAAGGAACGCGGACAGTCAGTCTTATTACGAGGCGAATACGAGATATATTCAAAGCTTTACCAATGAATTTCAGTGCGATTTAAGTGTGATCTAAGTGTTAAGTGACAAGTGTTGTGGTGCGAATAATTGTGTTAAATTTTTATTTTGTGTTTAATTAATTTAAACGTTAATTTTGGTTTAATTGGCGTTAATTATTACTATCCCGCACCCCAGCTCGTAACAATAATATTGTCTACTTATTTTCATTTTATGTATTTAATAGTAATTAGTTTATAGTACTCAGGTATTTCCGTTATTACAATTCTATTCAGACATTAATTGATTTGCTGTTATTCCTTGCAGAAAATCCCAATAGCACTATTTGCCCAACCTGGGAAACGGACCCGAGATCTCGTGATCAGCAGTCGTGTTTGCGACCACTTAACCAACGAGGTAGTTCGTCCAAATACTTATAAGTAACATACATTAAAAGTCATATAAAACAAAAGAACTTACACTCAATTCAGGGTCGAATTCAAAGCCTTCACCGCAGAACAATTGAATCTCACTTCCACCAGTACACATGAAGAATGAATCACACCGGTATGGGTGGGGAACATTGCCCCACTGCCCAGGTGGGCAAATAGGTGCTGGTGTGGTTGGTGGTGGGGGAACGGTGGTACTGGCTGGCCCAAGGGTGCAACCACCTTCGGCAATCGGGATACAGTTCTGAAATGATAATTATTTATTATGATATATTACTAGTTTATTATTTTATTATTTATTATTATTACGAATGAGCCCGCTCTTGACCTCGATCACACCTGATGGTAAGTGTAAGACGAGGTCTACGATCGAACGAGCGAGCCCAGAAAATGCCTATTCACTATTGCTTTAAAGGCTGACGGGTCATATGTGGCAGGGAACACAGAAGCCGGCAGAGAGTTCCACACCTTGGCTGTGCGCACAATGAATGTTGAAGAAAAGCGCTTAGTACGATAAGACGGTATATCGACCAAGTGTGGATAGTATCTGGCGGTACGTCTGGTGTACCGGTAGTAACAGGGGGATGGAGGGATCAGGTCGTGGAGCTCCTGCGCACACTCTCCGAAGTACAATCTGTAGAAGATAGACAGGCAAGCAACGTTTCGCCGGTGAGCCAGTCTGTGAAGCTTGCCTGCCAGAACCTTGTCACCTATGAGCCTTGCAGCTTTGCGTTGTCCCAGAAAACATTGTTTTGACGATAAATTAGTCTAGTGAAAAAAAATGCCTACGACCTCTCCGTCCTACCAAATATACACAAAAAAATTCATAAGTCGTTTCGCAGGAATTCGCAAAACTGTGACACGAGATTTTTATAAATTATTAACTATTGGTCTAGTGGTCAGTGGCCCTGACTGCTATGCGTAAGGTCGTGGGTTCGATTTCCACCCAGGACAAATGGTTGTGTGATGAGCACGATCATTTGTTCTTTGTCTGGGTGTAATTTATCTATAATATGTATGTATTTAGAAATATATATTATGTGTGTTTATCAGTTGTCTAGTACTCATAGCACAAGCTCTGCTTAGTTTGGGACTAGATGGCGTTGTGTGAAAGTTGTGGAATATTATTATTATTATATTACACTAGCAGTTGCTCCCGACTTCGTTCGCGTGGGAAGTTTTTCTCGTGTAAATCCCGATCCCGTGGAAATTTCGCAAAATCCCGTCTTAGCGAGCATCTACGTACTAAAAGGAAGCCCCATGCAAAATTTGAGAGCCCTTCTACTTGTAGTCTCTGAGATTTTGTGATTAATCAGTGAGTGGTATTTCGCTTTTATATTATATAGATATAGATATCTAATACTATAATGAGAAAGTTTAGATGGATGCATGTATGTTTGTTATATAAAATGGCTGAACGGCTCTGGATGAAATTTGTCACAGAGATTGATAGATAGAATATATTTTATTGTATACCACAACATTTTAACACAATCGAATAAAATAGAAATAACTTATAATTTGGAGGATAGAATAGGCTCTTTGTTGTCCCAGGAAAATGTTTGAAATAACTACGAGGACGAAGTTGAGGGCAACAGATAGTTTTTTTTTTAATGTTAATAGGCTCGCGTTTGATCACCATGTCACCTGATGGTAAATGATAAGGTGATCGAAGATGAAGCATACTACAAACATATCTAGACTTAAAGATCCCCAGCTTATAGATATAAGGAAACACAGACTATGGCAGGGAATTCCACTCCTTAACTGAACGCACAAAGAAAGATTCCTAAAACGTTTTGTACATGTAATCATGATCCTACCCACCCATCCGCACAATAGCACATCACCGTTTGTCTTGGAGTCCGATGATCAAACGGGCTTGACAGAGAGAGAGAGATATATCTTTATTAATTATTTTGTTAACATATTATTATTTTTTTGAGTACAATCATCTTTAGCCGTCAGTATCGGCGTACAAATATTTCACATAGGTGATGAGAGAATTATTAGATTGATTAGTTAAATTATGTAAGAGTATATTATTTACATAATAGTGTTGAGATCCTGCTCGCGGCCCTATCACTCTTCAGATCTTAAATTATCTCCAAGCCCAAAATATGGATTTATAACTCCGTTTAGACGTAAAAGAACATCTACCAAAAATCTCATTTTTGCATTATTATAATTTCTTGTTGATAAGCGATCTAGGTTTTTCAAATTGGTTATTAAATAACACGTTTACATGTGATGTTTAATTCAAACTAGATGAGGCTTGGTTTCTTAACTAACTACCCTGAGAAGAAACGCCGAAACAAACTCAGAGGTCTTTTTTGAAGTCCATAATTATAGATATTGAAGTGTTTTAAATCTATACTGATATTATTACTATGATAGTTTGAGTGTTTATTACTAAATCGCATTAAATCCTACGGTGGCCGGAGATATCCTGTATTTACTGTTTTCGAGTAATTTTATTTATTTATTTCATTACATACCTAAGAAGTAGAAAAAAAAGAAAATACTTATATCACAAATAACAAATAAAAAATCTGCTCATTAGACCATTGAATCATCTCAATATAATTCAAATCATTAACATAATCAATCATACAAAAAAAAAGAATCAATAAAAACATAATAGAAAAACAATAAGAAATAATCAATCAAAATAGTAATTCCCGATAGCTATAACCTAAGGGTCATCAAGTCAAGACTGCATAGGTTACTTATTGGTAAGCGTGCTCCATCTTCGACCACATTATCACTTACCATCAGGTGAGATGGTGCTCAAACGCGAACCTATTATCAATAAAAAAATCAATAATAATAAATAAAAAAAACAATTAATCAAAATCAACTTACCCTCGTAACTGGATCGAATTCGAAACCATCACTGCAGAATAGTTGTATAGGCCTTCCCCCAGCGCACATATAGAAGGAATGGCACAGTTCTGGATGAGGAACGTTTCCAAATACACCAGGAGGACAGATCGGTGGAGGAGTAACTTCAGTTGTGACGTCACTAGCAGTGGTCGTTTCTATGTTGACCGGTACCGTAGGGATTGTTGGACTACCAGTTGTTACAATACCGAGCGTACAACCCCCTTCGGTTATGAGGACGCATTCCTGGTAAAAAGAAGTTTTTATTGCGATTAATATTTATTTTGATATTAAAATTTAATGATACTATTATTATATACAAAACAATAACATATTAAATACAAAATAAATACATCATTATCCCCAAACACACATACTCACTTACACGCACACGCTCATGCGCGACACACAAACATACACACACATTCTGATCCACATACACACACACAATAAGAAAAAAAATATGAATTATGTAAAATTTTTATTGCTAATAAAAATTTTGATTGATTTATTGATTATGAAATCATTAAATTTGACAGATAAAATAGAAATGATGAAAAGGTAAATAAAGAATATTTATAATTTCACTTTTCATACATATTTTATAAACTACTAGCAGTAGAGCTTGGGGCTTCGCTCCCATAGACTTTATCGCGATAAAAACATAACCGTCCTTATTTTGCAGTTCGGTTAAAGTAGCCTATAGCCTTCCTCAAGCTTTAAATTAAAACTACTTTTTTACGTTTGAATAACTACCTCAATAACTACCTCATTAACTGTTCTCAAAATAAAGCTAAGATTTCATGGCAAATAATTAATAATAAAAGTCGGTTGAGAGAACCAATATTACAAATTAATAAGGATAAATAAATAATATATATAAATAATCAAATTCGTATTGGCAAAGGCCTCTTCTCTATAAACGACAACGACGAACCGTAATCTAACCTACGCGCGACCAGTGCGGTTTGGTAAATGTCATGTCTTCGAATTTTCGATCTTTGGACACAACGGTTTCTTTACGATATTTTCCTTCAACGTTTCGAGAGTAAAGTTGATGATAAAGAGTATAAAGACTTATTGGATGCAAACCTACAACACATAAGACAGGACGTATGACTCAAGTGCTATCAACATCAGCTTGACCTTTTCACAACTATGATGGGATTGGCTTTCAGTCTTACCGGACGCAGCTGAGTTCTAGTGTTTTACAAGGAGTGACTATCCTATCTGACCTCCACAAGCCAGTACCTGGGTAGACCAGTATCGGATTTACTGGCTTCCGGCTAGCCGTAACGACTGTCAAAGATGTTCTAATGGCAGCCGAGACGAACGATTCAAAGTACTTTCCGAGGCACCGTGGTATCACACTAACAACTTCCAAACTCCGAGCTACTACTGAGAAATTCCTTACAAAAAACCAAATAGTACGTTTTGTCCGACCTGGGAATCGAGCCCGAGATCTTGTGCTCAGCAGTCACCCTTGCGAATACTCGACCAATGCAGTTATATGACTCAAGAGCTATATAATTTTAAAAATGAGAACTTAAAGGGGATAGCTTACCGTACTCTCCGGATCAAACTCAAAGCCAACGGGGCAGGTAAGTTGTAGCGATGTGCCGCTTAGACACAAGAAGTAAACGTTGCACAGGTAAGGGTGTGGAACGTTACCAAACACGCCTGGAGGGCAGGGATTGAATGGTGTTTCTGTAATAGATTCTTCAGTTGTTGTTGATACAGATTCTTCTGTTGTAGTCATTGCAGCAGATGTTGTTTCATCTTCTTCTCCTGAACCTGCCTCTGTTGTTGTTGATGTTCCTTCTCCAGTTGTAGATATTGTTGTCGAGACAGATTCTTCTGTTGGAGTCGTTGCAGCAGATGTTGTTTCATCTTCTTCTCCTGAACCTGCCTCTGTTGTTGTTGATGTTCCTTCTCCAGTTGTAGATATTGTTGTCGAGACAGATTCTTCTGTTGGAGTCGTTGCAGCAGATGTTGTTTCATCTTCTTCTCCAGAACCTGCCTCTGTTGTTGTTGATGTTCCTTCTCCAGTTGTAGATATTGTTGTCGAGACAGATTCTTCTGTTGGAGTCGTTGCAGCAGATGTAGTTTCATCTTCTTCTCCAGAACCTGCCTCTGTTGTTGTTGATGTTCCTTCTTCAGTTGTAGACGATGTTGTCGAGACAGATTCTTCTGTTGGAGTTGTTGCAGCAGATGTAGTTTCATCTTCTTCTCCAGAACCTGCCTCTATTGTTGTTGATGTTCCTTCTTCAGTTGTAGACGTTATTGTCGAGACAGTTTCTTCTGTTGGAGTCGTTGCAGCAGATGTAGTTCCGTCTTCTTCTCCAGAACCTGCCCCTATTGTTGTTGAGCCAATATTTCCTGGAGTCGTAGATTCCGTTGACTGATTAATATCTCCTGCAGGAGTAGATGCTGTTGGTTGGTCAATACCTCCTGCAGTCGTAGATTCTGTTGAAAGATCAACATCTCCTGCAGGAGTAGATCCTGTTGGTTGGTCAATACCTCCCGCAGTCGTAGATTCTGTTGAAACATCAACATCTCCTGCGGGAGTAGATCCTGTTGGTTCGTCGATATCTCCTGCAGTCGTAGATTCTGTTGAGAGATCAACATCTCCTGCAGGAGTAGATCCTGTTGGTTGTTCAATATCTCCTGCAGTCGTAGATTCTGTTGAGAGATCAACATCTCCTGCAGGAGTAGATCCTGTTGATTGGTCAATATCTCCTGCAGTCGTAGATTCTGTTGATTGATCCGTATCTTCGGTTGTAATGGGGACTGTTGAAGAACCGAAATCTTCTGGAGTTGTGATATGTGAGTCATTGTCCTCCGTGGTCGTCTGCTCTGTTGTAGTCGACTGGAGACTTTCAGAAGTCGTTTCAGGTCGGATAGAGGTCGTTCTTTGGTTGTACGTGCAGCCACCCTCAGCGATTAGGATGCAATCCTGTAAAAGAATAACATGGGTTTCTTCAAAAATCTTGAAAATACTAACGTGTGTACTATATAATTTGATATACTCGAGATAAACATGATTATCTGGCAGTTTGAGTACTTTATGCGGCCTACCCAAACGTTTTTACTTTGATATTTTTCGTTAATTTCCTTTCCTTCTAAGTTCTAAGACAGTGCAAACATTTTTGTATCTTTTAAGCTCACACGATACCTGACAAATGTTTGCACTGTCTAGGCAGATCTACGAAAATCTGTGTGCCTCAAAAGAGCACCACAGATATAAACATGGTTCTCATATAATTAGACCAGCATGAATTGTTTAGACTTTTAAAGTGCGTACGTTATTAAAGGTACTGTAACGAATTTAGATATGCTTATAATTTGTATTCATGCCGTTTCTATACCAATAAAACGTTATTCTTTCTTTTCTGTGTTGAAACCGTACTTTATAAAAACGTTACTCACCCTTGACTCAGGATCGAACTCAAATCCTTCACTGCAGAACAGTTGTATAGGTTGCCCACCCGCACACATAATGAAAGAACTGCAGATCTCCGGGTGGGGGAAGTTACCCCACGCGCCTGGGGGACACAGGGAGCTAATGGGGTCTAGTGTGGTGGGTGGAACAGTTGAGGTCGTCAAGTTGTACGTACATCCACCCTCGGCAATGGGGACGCATGTCTGGAAAGGTAAGGTTGGTTAATTTGTGTATTTTTAACTCCTGACGAAAAAAGAGGGATATTTTAAGCTTGACGGGTCTGTGTGTGGCATCGTAGCTCCTAAACAAATGGACCGACTATGATGCGGTTTTTTTTTTGTTAGTAAGCTGACGTGACCGAGGTTGTTCTTAGCTACAATTTAACAAGATCTCTTCACGTGTTTCAAGGTTGTCGGGGGCTACTTAAAATTTTATTTTTTTAATCAACTGGGGTTAACATAGAAACAATAATCAGTCAATAGCTTTAATGGCTAAGGTGTGATCGGGAGGAAACCCACCCATTACATTATTGCCGTGAAGCCACTCCAGACACAAGCATATTTAGCTTAGTTGGACGGGTTAACAAGATTGCTAGTAATGTCAATTTTACCCATAAATTATACTGCCTTGGTTGCAAGAATGTTATAACGAAATAAAAGGGTAACTGAAAGAACAGGGTTTTTGGTTAGTAAAAGTCTGAGTAATCTTGTTAACCCCTCCAACTAAGCTAAATATGCTTGCGTCTGGAGTGGGTTTAGGGAAATTTATAGTGCAATGAGTGGGGTTCAACCCTGTGACATCTCGATCTTAGCCATTACGCTACTGACGCTTCAACTAATCCCACGTCCTTAAAAATAAATTATTACTTACAGCTTCCACAGGATCAAACTCGAAGCCTTCACTACAGAATAGTTGTATGGCATTACCAGCCGCGCACATATAGAATGAATCACATCTGTACTCGTGGGGTATGTTACCCCACATACCCAAGGGACAGCGGTCTGGTGGTGCCTCTGTAGTAGACAAGGATGGGTCTGGAGTCGTGTTCGATATGTCTGTAGTTGGTGTATAATCTGTTGTTGACGCTGTGACGTTGCCGAGCGTACAACCGCCTGGAGCGATGATGACACAGGTCTGAAAAACAATATTGTTGAATTAAAAATGTTATTAGTCTACCCTAAACCAGATTTCTGAAAGGAATATCAACGCAAAAAAAAATCACTAATTGACTATTAACCTTGTCAAGAGCATCGCACCGCCGACGATGAACTAGAAATGAGTAGAGCTATAAATTTGAAACGAGTGGCGAGTAGCGAGGAGTGAACGTGTAGTTCCGATAGTTTTGCCGTTGTGCTATAAGCGAGTGTGCGAGTGTGACGAGCGATTACTCGCTCGTTGGTCCGCTGGACCGCTAGTTGGTCTCTGTGCGTGAGTTACGACCACCAAGGGAGCATCGCCGAGCGAGTATTATCTTTGACAGCTCTTGTCACTCAGCGACAAAACTAGTGATGCGAGTAGTCGCCGGCAGTGTGGACAGTCAGAGAGCAACTATTAATATATGCATCTCTTTCGTTTACACGGAATGTATATTTTATTGTGCGTTTCTTGAGCGAGCAAATCACCGATGGTTAGTCGTTTTTTCGCAGGCAGTCAGACAACTGCCTAACAGCCGGTTTCTGAAAGGCTTGTCAATCCAGTAATCAACTAACTCGACTATTAATATCGTCACATTGCTTTTAGCAAAGTAAATGGCTCTTGAAAAGAGATTTAACAGGTGATTAGTAAATTTTTTCGATGATCAGCCTTTCAGAAACCGGGTGTTAGCCTATTATAATTAAATAATAACTATTCAACTATTGCATTATTCCACACCTTACGCTTGTAATTTACATTAATCTCTTATACTTATGGTAACGGATTATACCATTATAAATACTATTTTAAATTATGTAATAATTCGAAAATTAATTATTTGTTCTTAACACACCTAACTAATGTACTGACCAATTTTATTTTAATAAATAATTTCAATAATAAAGTTTCATGCAGCCTGAAATAAGACCACGCTTACCTCGTTTGCCCATGCATAATAGGAATAGGGCACTGGTGGCTGCTCTGGATTCGCAGTTGTCAGACTATTTTGATAACTGCGAAGACCTCACCGATACCTACTCTATCTTATACTGCGCAGCTGTCGCGGCATGTCGTGTAGCTAATGTTAAAATTTCTAATGACATAGCTACACGACCTAATCCGGCTGTGCCAGCTTGGCAGTGTAGGATCGAGCGCCGTATTGGTGAGGCCAGGGCACTCATTGGAAAACTTGTTTGCTTTAGGGAGGGCAACACTCGCCCGAGAGTAATGCGCTTTGTGAGACGGGCGTTTTTGGGAACCAATATTCACCCACAAAATTATATGTCCTGTGTCACAGAGCGCATCGACTTCCTAAAGCAGAAGGTATATGCATGGGCAAACCGTATCCGGAGGTATAGACGGCGAGTGGAGCGATTCGTCCAGAATCGCACATTCCGAAGTAACGAAAGGTATATAGGGCTTGGGAGCGACCGGAGCAAGGTGCGACTGATATGTGCCTACCCGATGATGACGCCTTCTGTACGTTCTGCCGCAAAATCTGGTCGGTACCTGTCAGTCACACCGAAGGTGATTGGACCCGGGAGGTCGAGCAAGCGTGCGATCCAATACAAGAAATGGGGGCAATCATCATCAGCCCCCAAGATATAGCCCATGCAGTCCGTCCGCTGCGTAATTGGAAGTCTCCAGGGCCGGATGGACTGCATAACTTCTGGATCAAGTGGCTAACAAGATCGCATGCTCGCTTGGCGTCTCAGTACCAATCTGCCCTAGAATCTGGCTCACTACCCGAGTTCTTTACCACTGGAGTTACCCACCTGCTCCACAAATCTGGTAGCACCGCGGAACCCAAAAATTATAGACCAATCACGTGTCTGCCAACGGTCTATAAGGTTCTGACATCCATTTTGAGGGTTAAAATTAACAAACACATTGACGACAATCACATCATGTCTACCTCTCAAAATGGATGTAAGAATGGATCCCGCGGTACTAAGGAGCTACTCCTCATTGATATGGCCATTAGCCAACAGGTTCGACGTTCCAAAAAAGATCTGTCGACATGTTGGATAGACTACAAGAAGGCCTATGACTCAGTGCCTCATACATGGCTCATGAGGGTGCTAGAGTTGTATAAAATTAATGCAACTTTACGCACCTTTCTGATATCATGTATGGGACAATGGAGGACAGTTCTTCGCTATCCAGGATGTCGATATATCCCAAGGTACAGCGAACCAGTAAGGATCGAGCGAGGTATATTTCAGGGCGGTAGTTTTAGTCCGCTTTGGTTTTGCTTAGCCTTGAATCCTCTAAGCACACTGCTGGAGAATTCAAGACTAGGCTATAGGTTGAAAAAAGGCAGTCAGGTTATTTCTCACCTCCTTTACATGGATGATTTAAAACTTTTTGGCGCCACTAGTCTACAACTGACAGAACTACTGAAGGTAACTGAAACTTTCAGTAGTGCCATCAGGATGGAGTTTGGTATCGACAAATGTGCGATTATGCATGTAAAGCGAGGGGAGATTGTGGAATCCGTGGGATCTCAACCCTCGAATTCCATAAACCTGAGATCCCTCTCTCCAACAGAAACCTATAAGTATTTGGGTATGTCGGAAGCGTTAGGTATCAATGTAGTTGACATGAAGCAATCGCTGAGGGAGCGCTTCTTTGGCCGCCTAAAGAAGGTATTTAAAAGCCTTCTATCGGGCGGGAACAAGGTGCGTGCCTTCAACGGTTGGGTCATGCCAGTGTTGATATACTCTTTCGGCTTACTCAAATGGACTCAAACTGAACTTGACGCCCTGGATAGGAGAGTTCGTACATTGCTGACTACATATCGAATGCATCACCCACGCTCGTCGGTGATGAGGCTGTATATCCCGCGGAAATGTGGAGGTCGAGGCTTTTTGAATGCTAAAACTCTCCACAACCGCGAGGTATGCAGTCTCAGGGAACATTTCCTTGCTTCCGAAGTGGGTATGCATCGATATGTGGTAGCGGTGGACAAGGGACTCACCCCGCTCTCCTTGGCTAATGAGAACTGGCACAAACCTGCAGTGCTAGACACTAACGATCGAAGGAGGATATGGCAGAGTTAGTTTAGCTACACGGACGTTTTTTCCGGGCCCTTCATGGACCCGATGTAGACCAGTTAGCGTCCGTAGCTTGGTTGCGCTTCGGTGACCTCTTTGGGGAAACCGAAGGTTTTGTCTGTGCAATTATGGACGAAGTTATCATGACGAACAACTACCGGAAATTTATTGTGAAGGATGGCACGGTTGACATGTGTCGGGCATGTCACCGTCCGGGTGAATCAATTCGTCACATTGTCTCTGGTTGTTCTCGTCTTGCTAATGGAGAATACTTGCATAGGCACAACCTTGCAGCCAAGATAATTCATCAGCAACTTGCTCTGAAATATTCTCTTGTGGAATCGGAAGTGCCGTACTAGGTATAGGTATGTGCCCGACCCAGTTCTCGATAATGGCCATATCACATTATACTGGGATCGGTCCATCATCACTGACAGGACTATTTAATTGTAGCCAATAAGCCTGATATAGTGGTGGTGGACCGAAACGAGAGGCGTGCCATAATTGTCGACATAACCATCCCACATGACGAGAACCTCGTGAAAGCCGAGAAAGATAAGCAAATCAAATATCTTGACTTGGCGCATGAGATTGTCGACATGTGGGATGTGAACTCGGCAGTCGTTGTACTGATAGTCGTCTCAGCCAATGGCTTCATAGCCAAGAGCCTCGACCAACACCTTAGGAGGCTCTCGTTAGGCGGCTGGATCAAGGGCTTGCTTCAGAAAGCGGTACTCCTGGACACGGCGCGTATCGTTAGGAGGTTCCTCTCTCTAGAGCCCTGACCACCGGTAGCTTGGACCCTGTTCCCGATACCGGTGGGCTACTATTTTTTAAATTTTTTAATGTTTTTTGTGTTTTATAGAAATATTTAAAAATGTAATTTGTATGTATATAATTAGAAATAAAGAGATAATAATAAGTTTGCATACCTAAGATAAGGTAGATTTACTGTTTTACTTTACATAAGTATGAACAGTACAGTTTAATTCCGCTGCTGACTTGACATCCTATTGCCGCCATTACGAGTTGTGGAGGGAATGTCTCCTTGCAACTCAACACAAGTCGATACAACTAACTAAACATGATATTTAGCAACTTAGGTCTGATATTGTTCTTTTTAACTTCCTTATATGTAGGTACTACAACCGTGTCGTTTGAATTCCTAACTCCAACCACTTAGTTGGTGGGGGGGACGGGGACGGAACACTTGGCTCTAACGAAAGCTAGCACCTTAAAGCTGGAAACGGGTCACTAAAATTGATCTTACACTCCCATTATTTATGAACGACCTATCCAACAATACTCCACACTATGAGGTAGACGAGATAAAAAAAAAACGTCCCCTCTTTACATGTAGGGGGAGTACCTTAAAAATAATGTTTCTTCATAATTTTATTTTACTATATCCATGCCGAATTTCAGTATTCTAGTACCAATCGTTGCTGAGCTAAGCCGCGATCAGACGGATGAACAGACGGACGGACAGACGAAGGGACCGACGGACATGACGAAACCATAAGGGTTCCTTGTCGACTAGGGATCTCTAAAAACTAAGACTAAGTCAAACCCACCTTGAGTACAGGATCAAACTCATATCCAACAGCACATTGCAACTGCAGAGCAACTCCACTAGCGCATAAGAAGAATGAATTGCACAACTCTGGATGGGGCACATTTCCATAAGTACCAGGAGGGCATGGACCATAATCTTCTGTCGTAGGTGAGTCTTCGGTAGTAGTTGTTGTATTATCTGCTGTCGTAGTATCGTAATCAGATTCAGTTGTTACGCTATCTGTTGTTGACGAATCTGTAGGGTAGTCCGTCGATAGTTCAGTCGTAGTCCCCTCCTGTTTAATAAAATTAAAAGTTTAGTATATATCTTTACATCTATCTATACTCTCATCATCATCTATGCCCTTATCTATATATATATATATATATATACCTGTGTTTTTAAAGAAAGATTATTTGAAGATTGAGATGTGTTGTGTTATGTTGATATATAGATTACTAGTTTCATTCGTGATTAGTTTTTTTTACGGCATAAACTATAGTTAGTCACTTTAGAATAATGTAGCTTTCCATTGGTGAACAAATTTCCAAAATCAGTGTGGCAAAGTAGAATGCTTCCTACAAACTATCAAACTTTACCCCTTTCTAATAAAACGAAATGACTGTGTAGGCAATTCTGTAATAGCGTACCTACTGTGTGACTGTAATCAATTCCGGAAGGGCAAATGTGATAGTATGTGTAAGTGTAGTGAATACCTCTGAAGTGTAAGTTGTTGGTTCGTCTGTGGTAGGTTCTACAGGTGTGATTGAGGTTGATTCTTCAGTTGATATTGTGGTAGGTATCTCTGTTGATTCAGTGGTAGGATCAGCAATTGTTGTGGGTTCTTGAGTTGTGACTGTCGTGGGTAACTCTGTTGTTTCAGTGGAAGAATCAGTTACCATTGTCGGCTCCTCAGTAGTAACCGAGGTTGATTCCTCAACTGTAACTGTGGTGGGTAATTCTGTTGTTTCAGTGGAAGAATCAGTTACCGTTGTCGGCTCCTCAGTAGTAACTGAGGTTGATTCCTCAGTTAACACTGTGGTGGGTAATTCTGTTGTTTCAGTGGGTGTATCAGTGATTGTTGTGGTAACCTTAGTAGTAACTGTGGTGGATTGCTCATTTGTGACTGTGGTGGGTAACTCTGTTATTTCAGTGGGAGGATCAGTGATTGTAGTGGGACCTTCAATAGTAACTGTGGTGGATTCCTCAGTCGTGACTGTGGAAGGTATTTCCATTGTGATTGTGGTAGGTACCTCTGTTGTTTCAGTTGGAAGATCAGTAACTGTAGTGGGACTCTCTGTAGTCACTGTGGTGGACTCCTCAGTTGTTACTGTAGTAGGTACTTCTGTTGTTTCAGTGGGAAGATTAGTAACTGTTGTGGGATCCTCAGTAGTAATTGTGGTAGTTTTCTCAGTAGTAACTGTGATGGATTCTTCAGTTGTGATTGTAGTAGGTAACTTTGTAGTTTCAGTTGAAGGATCAGTGACTAAAGTAGGATCCTCCGTCGTAATTGTGGTATGTTCCTCAGTAGTCACTGTGGTAGGTACCTCTGTTGTTTCAGTGGTAGGTTTCGTTACAGTTGTGGGATCCTGTGTCGTTATTGTGGTAGGTTCTTCAGTGGTAACTGTGGTGGGTACCTCAGTTGTGACTGTGGTAGGTAGTTCTGTCGTTTCAGTGGTAGGTTCAGTAATCGTTGTGGGATCCTCTGTGGTTATTGTGGTTAGTTCTTCAGTAGTAACTGTAGTGGGTGCCTCAGATGTGACTGTGGTAGGAAGCTCTGTCTTTTCAGTGGTAGGTTCAGTAACCGTTGTGGGATCCTCTGTGGTTATTGTGGTAGGTTCTTCAGTAGTAACTGTGGTGGGTACCTCAGTTGTGACTGTGGGAGGTGCCTCTGTTGTTTCAGTGGTAGGTTCGGTAACCGTTGTGGGATCCTCTGTGGTTATTGTGGTTGGCTCTTCAGTAGTAACTGTGGTGGGTGCCTCAGTTGTGACTGTGGTAGGTAGCTCTGTCGTTTCAGTGGTAGGTTCAGTAACCGTTGTGGGATCCTCTGTGGTTGTTGTGGTAGATTCTTCAGTAGTAACTGTGGTGGGTACCTCAGTTGTGACCGTGGGAGGTACCTCTGTTGTTTCAGTGGTAGGTTCAGTTACCGTTGTGGGATCCTGTGTCGTGATTGTGGTAGGCTCTTCAGTAGTAACTGTGGCGGGTACCTCAGTTGTGACTGTGGTAGGTAGCTCTGTCGTTTCAGTGGTAGGATCAGTAACCGTAGTGGGATCCTCTGTGGTTATTGTGGTAGGTTCTTCAGTAGTAACTGTGGTGGGTACCTCAGTTGTGACTGTGGGAGGTACCTCTGTTGTTTCAGTGGTAGGTTCAGTTACCGTTGTGGGATCCTCTGTCGTTATTGTGGTAGGCTCTTCAGTAGTAACTGTGGTTGGTGCCTCAGTTGTGACTGAGGTAGGTAATTCTGTCATTTCAGTGGTAGGTTCAGTAACCGTTGTGGGATCCTCTGTGGTTATTGTGATAGGTTCTTCAGTAGTTACTGTGGTGGGTACCTCAGTTGTGACTGTGGTAGGTGAATCTGTTGTTTCAGTGGTAGGTTCAGTTACCGTTGTGGGATCCTTAGTGGTTATTGTGGTAGGTTCTTCAGTAGTAACTGTGGTGGGTAAGTCTGTTATTTCAGTGGTAAGATCTGTGACTGTAGTGGGATCCTGTGTCGTTATTGTGGTAGGCTCTTCAGTAGTAACTGTGGTGGGTACCTCAGTTGTGACTGTGGTAGGTACCTCTGTTATTTCAGTGGTAGGTTTAGTTACCGTTGTGGGATCCTGTGTAGTTATTGTGGTAGGCTCTTCAGTAGTAACTGTGGTGGGTACCTCAGTTGTGACTGTGGTAGGTGAATCTGTTGTTTCAGTGGTAGGTTCAGTTACCGTTGTGGGATCCTTAGTGGTTATTGTGGTAGGTTCTTCAGTAGTAACTGTGGTGGGTAAGTCTGTTATTTCAGTGGTAAGATCTGTGACTGTAGTGGGATCCTGTGTCGTTATTGTGGTAGGCTCTTCAGTAGTAACTCTGGTGGGTACCTCAGTTGTGACTGTGGTAGGTACCTCTGTTATTTCAGTGGTAGGTTTAGTTACCGTTGTGGGATCCTGTGTAGTTATTGTGGTAGGCTCTTCAGTAGTAACTGTGGTGGGTACCTCAGTTGTGACTGTGGTAGGTACCTCTGTTGTTTCAGTGGTAGGTTTAGTTACCGTTGTGGGATCCTGTGTCGTTATTGTGGTATGTTCTTCAGTAGTAATTGTGGTGGGTACCTCAGTTGTGACTGTGGTAGGTACCTCTGTTATTTCAGTGGTAGGTTTAGTTACCGTTGTAAGATCCTGTGTAGTTATTGTGGTAGGCTCTTCAGTAGTAACTGTGGTGGGTACCTCAGTTGTGACTGTGGTAGGTACCTCTGTTGTTTCAGTGGTAGGTTTAGTTACCGTTGTGGGATCCTGTGTCGTTATTGTGGTATGCTCTTCAGTAGTAACTGTGGTGGGTACCTCAGTTGTGACTGTGGTAGGTACCTCTGTTATTTCAGAGGTAGGTTCAGTTACCGTTGTGGGATCCTGTGTCGTGATTGTGGTAGGCTCTTCAGTAGTAACTGTGGCGGGTACCTCAGTTGTGACTGTGGTAGGTAGCTCTGTCGTTTCAGTGGTAGGATCAGTAACATTAGTGGGATCCTCTGTGGTTATTGTGGTAGGTTCCTCAGTAGACGTTGTGGTGGGTACCTCAGTTGTGACTGTGGCAGGTACCTCTGTTGTTTCAGTGGTAGGTTCAGTTACCGTTGTGGGCTCCTCTGTCGTTATTGTGGTAGGCTCTTCAGTAGTAACTGTGGTGGATACCTCAGTTGTGACTGTAGTAGGTAACTCTATCGTTTCAGTGGTAGGTTCAGTATTCGTTGTGGAATCCTCTGTGGTTATTGTGGTAGGTTCTTCAGTAGTAACTGTGGTTGGTGCCTCAGTTGTGACTGAGGTAGGTAATTCTGTCATTTCAGTGGTAGGTTCAGTAACCGTTGTGGGAACCTCTGTGGTTATTGTGATAGGTTCTTCAGTAGTAACTGTGGTGGGTACCTCAGTTGTGACTGTGGTAGGTGAATCTGTTGTTTCGGTGGTAGGTTCAGTTACCGTTATGGGATCCTTAGTGGTTATTGTGGTAGGTTCTTCAGTAGTAACTGTGGTGGGTAAGTCTGTTATTTCAGTGGTAAGATCTGTGACTTTAGTGGGATCCTCTGTCGTAATAGTGGTAGGCTCTTCAGTAGTAACTGTGGTGGGTACCTCAGTTGTGACTGTGGTAGGTACCTCTGTTATTTCAGTGGTAGGTTTAGTTACCGTTGTGGGATCCTGTGTCGATATTGTGGTAGGCTCTTCAGTAGTAACTGTGGTGGGTACCTCAGTTGTGACTGTGGTAGGTAGCTCTGTCGTTTCAATGGTAGTTTCAGTAACCGTTGTGGGATCCTCTGTGGTTATTGTGGTAGATTCTTCAGTAGTAACTGTGGTGGGTACCTCAGTTGTGACCGTGGGAGGTACCTCTGTTGTTTCAGTGGTAGGTTCAGTTACCGTTGTGGGATCCTGTGTCGTGATTGTGGTAGGCTCTTCAGTAGTAACTGTGGCGGGTACCTCAGTTGTGACTGTGGTAGGTAGCTCTGTCGTTTCAGTGGTAGGATCAGTAACCGTAGTGGGATCCTCTGTGGTTATTGTGGTAGGTTCCTCAGTAGACATTGTGGTGGGTACCTCAGTTGTGACTGTGGTAGGTGAATCCGTTGTTTCAGTGGTAGGTTCAGTTTCCGTTATGGGATCCTTAGTGGTTATTGTGGTAGGTTCTTCAGTAGTAACTGTGGTGGGTAAGTCTGTTATTTCAGTGGTAAGATCTGTGACTGTAGTGGGATCCTCTGTCGTAATAGTGGTAGGCTCTTCAGTAGTAACTGTGGTGGGTACCTCAGTTGTGACTGTGGCAGGTACCTCTGTTGTTTCAGTGGTAGGTTCAGTTACCGTTGTGGGATCCTCTGTCGTTATTGTGGTAGGATCTTCAGTAGTAACTGTGGTGGATACCTCAGTTGTGACTGTAGTAGGTAACTCTATCGTTTCAGTGGTAGGTTCAGTTACTGTTGTGGGATCCTCTGTGGTTATTGTGGTAGGTTCTTCAGTAGTAACTGTGGTTGGTGCCTCAGTTGTGACTGAGGTAGGTAATTCTGTCATTTCAGTGGTAGGTTCAGTAACCGTTGTGGGATCCTCTGTGGTTATTGTGATAGGTTCTTCAGTAGTAACTGTGGTGGGTACCTCAGTTGTGACTGTGGTAGGTGAATCTGTTGTTTCAGTGGTAGGTTCAGTTACCGTTGTGGGATCCTTAGTGGTTATTGTGGTAGGTTCTTCAGTAGTAACTGTGGTGGGTAAGTCTGTTATTTCAGTGGTAAGATCTGTGACTGTAGTGAGATCCTCTGTCGTAATAGTGGTAGGCTCTTCAGTAGTAACTGTGGTGGGTACCTCAGTTGTGACCGTGGGAGGTACCTCTGTTGTTTCAGTGGTAGGTTCAGTTAACGTTGTGGGATCCTGTGTCGTGATTGTGGTAGGCTCTTCAGTAGTAACTGTGGCGGGTACCTTAGTTGTGACTGTGGTAGGTAGCTCTGTCGTTTCAGTGGTAGGATCAGTAACCGTAGTGGGATCCTCTGTGGTTATTGTGGTAGGTTCCTCAGTAGTCATTGTGGTGGGTACCTCAGTTGTGACTGTGGTAGGTACCTCTGTTATTTCAGTGGTAGGTTTAGTTACCGTTGTGGGATCCTGTGTTGTGATTGTGGTAGGCTCTTCAGTAGTAACTGTGGCGGGTACCTCAGTTGTGACTGTGGTAGGTAGCTCTGTCGTTTCAGTGGTAATATCAGTAACTGTAGTGGGATCCTCTGTGGTTATTGTGGTAGGTTCCTCAGTAGACATCGTGGTGGTTACCTCAGTTGTTACTGTGGTAGGTACCTCTGTTATTTCAGTGGTAGGTTTAGTTACCGTTGTGGGATCCTCTGTGGTTATTGTGGTAGGTTCTTCAGTAGTAACTGTGGTGGGTACCTCAGTTGTGACTGTGGGAGGTACCTCTGTTATTTCAGTGGTAGGTTCAGTTACCGTTGTGGGATCTTCTGTGGTTGTTGTGGTAGGTTCTTCAGGAGTAACTGTGGTGGGTACCTCAGTTGTGACTGTAGGAGGTACCTCTGTTGTTTCAGTGGTAGGTTCAGTAACCGTTGTGGGATTCTCTGTATTTTTTGTGGTAGGCTCTTCAGTAGTAACTGTGGTGGGTACCTCAGTTGGGACTGTGGTAGGTACCTCTGTTGTTTCAGTGGTAGGTTCAGTTACCGTTGTGGGATCCTTAGTGGTTATTGTGGTAGGCTCTTCAGTAGTAACTGTGGTGGGTACCTCAGTTGTGACTGTGGTAGGTAGCTCTGTCGTTTCAGTGGTAGGTTCAGTAACCGTTGTGGGATCCTCTGTGGTTATTGTGGTAGGTTCCTCAGTAGTCATTGTGGTGGGTACGTCAGTTGTGACTGTGGTAGGTTCCTCTGTTGTTTCAGTGGTAGGTTTAGTTACCGGTGTGGAATCCTGTGTCGTTATTGTGGTAGGCTCTTCAGTAGTAATTGTGGTGGGTACTTCTGTTGTTACGGTGGTAGGTACCCTTGTTGTTTCAGTGGTAGGTTCAGTTACCGTTGTGGGATCCGCTGTGTTTATTGTGGTAGGCTCTTTAGTAGTAACTGTGGTGGCTACCTCAGTTGTGACTGTGGTAGGCAACTCTGTCGTTTCAGTGGTAGGTTCAGTAACCGTTGTGGGATCCGCTGTGGTTATTGTGGTAGGTTCCTCAGTAGTCATTGTGGTGGGTACCTCAGTTGTGACTGTGGTAGGTAGCTCTGTCGTTTCAGTGGTAGGTTCAGTAACCGTTGTGGGATCCTCTGTGGTTATTGTGGTAGGTTCTTCAGTAGTAACTGTGGTGGCTACCTCAGTTGTGACCGTGGTAGGTGCCTCTGTTGTTTCAGTGGTAGGTTTGGTTACCGTTGTGGGATCCTGTGTCGTTATTGTGGTAGGCTCTTCAGTAGATATTGTGGTGGGTACCTCTGTTGTTACCGTAGAAGGTGCCCCTGTTGTTTCAGTGGTAGGTTCAGTTACCGTTGTGGGATCCTCTGTCGTTATTGTTGTAGGCTCTTTAGTAGTAACTGTGGTGGGTACCTCAGTTGGGACTGTGGTAGGTACCTCTGTTGTTTCAGTGGTAGGTTCAGTAATCGTTGTGGAATCCTCTGTGGTTATTGTGGTAGGCTCTTCAGTAGTAACTGTGGTGGGTACCTCAGTTGGGACTGTGGTAGGTACCTCTGTTGTTTCAGTGGTAGGTTCAGTTACCGTTGTGGGATCCTTAGTGGTTATTGTGGTAGGTTCTTCAGTAGTAACTGTGGTGGGTAAGTCTGTTATTTCAGTGGTAAGATCTGTGACTGTAGTGGGATCCTTAGTGGTTATTGTGGTCGGTTCTTCAGTATTAACTGTGGTAGATACCTCTGTTGTTTCAGTGGTAGATTCAGTGACCGTTGTGGGATCTTCTATCGTTATTGTGGTAGGCTCTTCAGTAGTTACTGTGGTGGATTCCTTAGTGGTCACAGTAGTAGGTTCTTCTGTTGTTTGAGTGGTAAGATCTGTGACTGTAGTGGGACCCTCAGTAGTAACTGTGCTGGATTCTGCAGTTGTGATTGTGGTGGGTAAATTTGTTGTTTCAGTGGAAGGATCGGTAACTGTAGTGGGATCCCCAGTAGTAATTGTTGTTGATCCCTCAGTTGTAACTATTGTAGATTCTTCTGTTATTTCAGTGGAAGGATCAGTGACAGTAGTTGGATCCTCCGTCGTAATAGTGGGTTCAGTAACCGTTGTGAGATCCGTTGTGGTTATTGTGGTAGGTTCCTTAGTAGTCATTGTGGTGGGTACCTCAGTTGAGACTGTGGTAGGTACCTCTGTTGTTTCAGTGGTGGGTTTAGTTACCGTTATGGGATTCTCTGTGGTTATTGTGGTTAGTTCTTCAGTAGTTACTGTGGTGGGAACCTCAGTTGTTACTGTGGTAGGTAACTCTGTTGTTTCAGTGGTAGGTTTAGTAACCGTTGTGGGATCCTCTGTCGTTATTGTGGTAGGCTCTTCAGTAGTAACTGTGGTGGATTCCGCAGTTGTCACAGTAGTAGGTTCTTCTGTTGTTTGAGTGGTAAGATCTGTGACTGTAGTGGGACCCTCAGTAGTAACTGTGCTGGATTCTTCAGTTATGACTGTAGTAGGTACCTCTGTTGTGACTGTGGTTGTTTCAGCAGTTATTGTCGTTGAGATTTCAGTTGTTGTCGTCGTCGTTGGAGATTGAGTCGTTGTCTTAATATTACAATCTACCATGAAAGGCCAACTGCAGATCTGTAACAAAAAAAGACGAATATTTATTTATGGAATTTACCTTTTTTATTTAGATACGCAATGATTTTTAGTAGGTGCTTATTATTATTGTTTCTAAACATTAAGAACATTATATTCTGGGCTCGCTCACTACCTTTCAAACCTAATCCATTACCTTTTATTATGACAAATCAAGAGTTTAAATTAAAGTGCAATTGATAATTTTCTTACAAGCTGTTACTCAAAAACTACGTTAATATACCTACAGAATGAAATCGGGCGTCACTTCGCCGATTTTATTGAGAAATGTCGCCAAGAAGCAGATGTTCATTATTGCATGCATTATAACCTCTCTATAGAATACTTCGCCCTGCCAGGATTGGGGAAATATAAGAGTAGGTAAAAAATATGGGAGTAGGGTGGGTTTTGAGTCAGAAGAAATCTGACACTCACTCTCGCTCCACCCACAGTAGGAGGAGTCATTTAATGATTTTCCCACTCAAAAGAAAGAAGATGCTCCGGAAAGGGGCATAACACGTTTCGAGTGTGTGTTTGTGAATGTGTTTTTTTTATTCCATCCCTTCTGCATTCTTGCATATATTTGAGGGTGGGAGAGCAGTGCTGCATACTGCATGCAAAAATGAACATCTGGTTCTTGGCGGAAATAACAACTGCTGCAATTCGTGCTTCGCAGAGCAGCATCTTTTACGAATGTTAAGGCTAGTTAGAGGGAAATGCAGCTTTATGGGCTCCACATGAGGCGAAATATAATGTCATGTCAGAGCGCATACAAAATAAATATCTTAGATACATGTACCTCCGACTTTATGTCCCCTCTTTATCCCTTGATGTATCCAACCTTGTTTGTGTTAGGCATGGTGGGATACAACAGGTTGGATACGAGAAGGGATCTAGCAACGGAATCGTATGTCCTTGGAATATTGCGAGGTTACACAAACAATCCGGATGTGTTACAAAGCATTGGTTTGTTCGTGCCCGATGGGTATGCTAGGGTATAAATGAATTGATTGATTGATTTGCAGGAGTGTTTTTTTTTTCATTATGACAGGCTCGCGTTTGAACATCATCTCACTCGACGGTAAGTGATGATGTGGTCAAAAATGAAGCACGCTTACCTAGAAGAAACCTATTCACTCTCGACTTAAATACGCCAAGGTTATAGCTATCAGGTGGCATAGAGACTGGTTGCACAAGGTAGATGAGGAAATAAAGCCTACGCACACCGGGATGGAATATCAGAGAATTTTGCCACCAATCAGGGCTAACAAGCCTCTTATTTTTCTTTATTACAGATGAGCCCACACTTGACCTCGATCTCGTCAGATGGTAAGCGTTAGTTGAGGTCTACGATGTAACGAGCGAGCCCAGAAAATGCCTGTTTACTGTTGCTTTAAAGGCTGAAAGGTCATAAGTGACAGGGAACCCAGAAGCCGGCAGAGAGTTCCACAACTTGGCTGTAAGCCCCTCTCTAGATACTCTAGCATTCCAACGGCCTAACATCCTACGACGTGCCATGGTGAAGTGTGAAGTATACTTTCGCTTGCACTAAGAGTCAAAAAATCCCTTTTGATACTACTGAATCAATTTGAAACATTGGAATTTCAATCGTATTGCGTTAATAAAGCAGATAAACATGTATCTTACCTGTATATTGGAATCGAACCACAAGCCAGCCGGACAGTCCATCTCAACTTTGACGCCATTGGTGCAGCTGAAGTACTTTTCACAATAATACGGATGGGGCAATAAAAGTTTGATATTGAAGTCTTCTGGACAACCATTGGGCAGGAAGCCAGGGGCTGTTGTTGTCGTTGATGGTACAGTTGTAGTTATCGGTGCAAGTGTCGTTGTTGTAGTGGGTTTTTCAGTTGTTTTACTTGGCTCCTCTGTAGTGGTTGTCGTAGATGCCTGCGTTGTTGTTGTTGTAGTTGGCTCCTCTGTCGTTGTTGTCGTAGATGCCTGCGCTGTTGTTGTTGTAGTTGGCTCCTCTGTCGTTGTTGTCGTAGTTGCCTGCGTAGTCGTTGTAGTTGTCGTGGGAGCCTGCGTTGTTGTTGTTGTAGTAGGCTCCTCTGTTGTAGTTGTCGTGGGCGCTTCGGTTGTTGTCGTTGTAGTAGGCTCCTCTGTCGTAGTTGTCGTGGTTGCCTGCGTTGTTGTTGTTGTCGTGGGTGCCTGTGTCGTTGAAGTTGCCGTAGGCACTTTCGTTGTTGTCATTGTAGAAGGCTCCTCTGTTGTAGTTGTCGTGGGTGCCTGTGTCGTTGTAGTTGTCGTAGACGCTTCCGTTGTTGTCGTTGTAGTAGGCTCCTCTGTTGTAGTTGTCGTAGTTGCTTGTGTTGTTGTTGTAGTAGGCTCCTCTATTGTAGTTGTCGTGGGGGCCTGCGTCGTTGTAATTGTCGTAGGCACTTCCGTTGTTGTCGTTGTAGTAGGCTCCTCTGTCGTAGTTGTAGTGGTTGCCTGCGTTGTTGTTGTTGTTGTAGTAGGCTCCTCTGTTGTAGTTGTCGTGGGTGCCTCCGTCGTTGTAGTTGTCGTAGGCGCTTCCATTGTTGTCGTTGTAGTAGGCTCCTCTGTTGTAGTTGTCGTGGTTGCCTGTGTTGTTGTTGTAGTAGGCTCCTCTGTTGTTGTGGTCGTGGGTGCCTGCATCGTTGTAGTAGGCGCTTCTGTTGTAGTTGTTGTGGGCGCCTGCGCTGTTGTTGTTGTATTCGTTGTGTGCTCAGTGGTTGTCGTTGTGGACGAAGTTGTTGTTATGGGGCTCGGTGTACAGTCGACCAAGTGTGGCAAGTCGCAACCCTGAAAAATATTAAAAGAATAACTCAATTGATACAGCTGATATCATTAGGTATAAATAACAAGCCGAAACAGGAAATAAGTTCCTTTTACATTAATCACTATAGTTAGGATACAGATACAAAATATGGATATCGTCTTATATCCGAAATACTGTTTTAATATTTCTTTACTATTTTTGTTTTTCATAATTTAAATGAATATGGATTGTATTTTATGTAATAATAATATGGTTTTAAGTTTAATTGCATATCAAAGCAACACGCATCATAGTGGCATAATATAATGCTTTTGTATCTTATAGTAAATGCAGTGGGATACAATATTGTTTAAGCCTGTTATCACTTGTACTTATGCATGTTTGTATATTGTATTTTTTTACTGTCCCTTAGAAATACAGTATGTTAACTAACAGAGGGCGTTCCCGTTAACCCGCAATAGTATAGCATCTATACATGCTAAAAAGATATTCCTCCTGAACGTAACAGACTCTGTTACATTGTTCTGAGATCTCAACTACCGTTTAATAAATAGCAATAGGATAATCGCTAATTGCAAGACTCTTGCGAGACTCTCGTTTGGGCAACACTATTGAGAACCGACCCAACATAGCTTTATACATCAACAGACTTATTAAGAAAAATAAAATACACACCTGTCCTTCAAAAGAAAATAGCGTTCCGGGAGGACAAGACATCAAAACTTTCCGTCCATTGCTGCAAGTGTAAAACTTTGCGCAGTTCGACTCGTGCGGCAACAAGAGATGTATGGAAAAATCTGCTGGGCAACCGTTGGGCAAGAAATCTATTGGTCTCTCTGTCGTTATTGGAGCATCATTTGTTGTGGTTGTTGGCGCATCTGTTGTTGTGGTTGTTTGCGCATCGGTTGTTGTAGTTGTTTGCGCATCGGTTGTTGTGGTTGTTGGTGCATCGGTTGTTGTAGTTGTTGGCGCATCGGTTGTTGTGGTTGTTGGCGCATCTGTTGTTGTGGTTGTTGGCGTGTCGGTTGTTGTGGTAGTTGGCGCATCGGTTGTTGTGGTTGTTGGCGCATCTGTTGTAGTGGTTGTGGGCGCAACAGTTGTTATGGTTGTTGGCGCATAAGTCGTTGTAGATGTTGGCGCCACAGTTGTTGTGGTTGTTGGCACATCGGTTGTTGTGGTTGTTAGCGCATCAGTTGTTGTGGTTGTTGGCGCATCTGTTGTAGTGGTTGTGGGCGTAACAGTTGTTGTGCTTGTTGGTGCATCAGTTGTTGTGGTTGTTGGAGCAACAATTGTTGTGGCTGTTGGAGCATCACTTGTTGTTGTTGGGCCTGGAGTTGTTGCTCCTGGATGGCAGATTACCATGAAAGGCCAGTTACAGATCTAGAAACAATAAGTAATAGATATTAGGTAGTATAATCTAAATTTGTAAGTTAGTTTGTACTGTAAACGAGTCTCATAAATAACAGAAGTTACATATTTATTTAAAGGATGATGGATGAATGAAAATACTTTATGCGTGTGCAAACTGCGATCCCGTGGGAATTCCTGTATAAAAGTAGGATTTGTGTTATTCCAATATATCAGCTATCTACATACTAAGTTTCATTGAGATTCGTTCAGTAGTTTTTGCGTGAAAGTAACAAACATCCATCCATCCTTATTTTTTTTTGCATTTGTAGTATCACTAGAAGTCTCGCGGGGCTTTGCTCTCGTGGACAATAAGTCCATAGTAAAGAGTAGGATAATCACCTGTGATTGATAGTCAAACAGCGTTCCGGGGGCACAAGACATTTCAATCTTACGTCCATTGCTGCATGAGTAAAATCTGGAGCAGTCAGTTTCGTGTGGCAGCAAGTAATGTATACTGAAATCTGCTGGACAACCGTTCGGCAAGAAATTTATTGAAGACCCTGTTGTTGTTGTTGGTATATTAGTTGTTGTTGGTATATTATTTGTTACGGTGGCTGGTACATCAGTTGTTGTGGTTGTTGGAGCATCACTTGTTGTCGTTGGGCCTGGTGTTGTTGCTCCTGGATGGCAGATTACCATGAAAGGCCAGTTACAGATCTAGAAACAATAAGGATTAGATATTAGGCATTATAATCTAAATTAATTTACAGTCATTTATTACAACTAATATCCTTTAGTTTGTACTGTAAACGACAATCTCTTAAATAACAGTAATTACGTATTTCATTAATAATAGTAAGCTACATAAGATTGTGTGTCATTGAAGTTTGACCAAGAAGTTATATTTTAAGTTCTAGTGAACGTCCTCAATTCATTTAAAGAAAGATGGATGAATGAAAATACTTAGTGCGTGCGCAAACTGAAATTCAGTGGGAATTCCTAGATAAAAGTAGGATTTTTGTTATTCCAATATATCAGCTATCTATATACTAAGTTTCATTGAGATCCGTTCAGTAGTTTTTGCGTGAAAGTAACAAACATCCATCCATCCTTATTTTTTTTTGCATTTGTAATATCACTAGTAGTCGTGTGGGTTTCACTCTCGTGGACTTCTAGTAAAAACTTAACCTCCTTCCATGACAAATTTCATCCAAATCCACCCAGTGCTTTCCGGGATAAGCGCGTTTAAATAAACAAACTTTTCCGCTTTATAATATTAGTAGAGATAGAAAATAGGATGGGATAGTAGCATTAGTAGAAAGTAGGATAATCACCTGTGATTGATAGTCGAACAGCGTTCCGGGGGCACAAGACATTTCAATCTTACGTCCATTGCTGCATGAGTAAAATCTGGAGCAGTCAGTTTCGTGTGGCAGCAAGTAATGTATACTGAAATCTGCCGGACAACCGTTCGGCAAGAAATTTATTAAAGACCCTGTTGTTGTTGTTGGTGGTATATTTGTTGTTGTTGGTATACTAGTTGTTGTTGGTGTATTAGTTGTTGTGGTTGTTGCTGCCTGAGTTGTTGGTGGGCTCGTTGTTGCTCCTGGATGACAGGTAACCGCAAACGGCCAGTTGCAGATCTAGAAGCAAAAGATTTTGATTTCACTTAAGATATATAAGATAGATATATAAATAATCAACAGACATTACAACTATATATTTATTTACTTCCGATAACAACGTGACAAAATCTCAAGTGATCAAGCCGATAGAAATGGATTAAAGTACGAAAACTAGGTAAGTTTGATACAGGTTGGCAGAAAGACCTCTCGCACTCGTTAAAGGAACAGTATGACGATATTGTTCTCTGTTTTGTATAGAAATAACCTTAAAATGCACACACAAATGAAAATACGCAAACTTTTCACAGGTGCCGTGCCAAAACTACTAACAAGGAAGAAGTTAAAGGTAATTAAAAAAATTAATAAACCCGACTGCAACCTTATACTAAAACTAACTGAAAACCTAATAAAAACAAGCCCATTTTGAATTAAATAAAAGTTGGAAGCAGGCGGGACCCATTTGAGTTTGAAACTACATTCAAAACATTAAGGAATCCGGTATATTTGAAGAGCCTACAAATCTGATGACATGCGATATCCATCAACTTACACTGGCCTCGTGTGGTGGATTACGGACCATTTCCTCTCTTAGAGAGAAGGCCTGTGTCTTAACAGTGGAAACATTATAGGCCGGTTGTGTGCTATAATTTTTTTAAGCGCAGATTAGTCGGTGGTGCAGGAGATTCCTAACTCCGTGCTATTTATTTATAACAAAATCCACAGCTCATAAATAATGTTTTAATAGTATCTTATATCTAACCTTATTGCCAATTACGTAACGTAACGTATATGTAACAAACGTGTAGGGAATAATAAACGTTAACATTATTATAAAGTACTAAGAAGTGTGCAATATTCAGCAGTCACGCTGGAGACCTAAAGACCAATGTGTTAGGTTATGTTAATAATAATCACCTGTGATTTATAATCGAACAGCGTCCCCGGCGCACAAGACATTTCAATTCTTCGTCCATTGCTGCATGAGTAGAATCTGGAGCAGTCAGTCTCGTGTGGCAGCAGGTAATGTATACTGAAGTCTGCCGGACAACCGTTGGCCAAGAATTGCGTTGATCTGGCTTCTGTGTCCGCAGCTGCTGTTTCTCTTTGTTGCTCTGATTTCGTTGAACATTTTACAGCGAACGGCCAATTGCATACCTGTAAATCAAATAATTTTTATTTCTTATTTATTCTGCGAAAGATAAAAAAATATTTGATTTGCAAAGTCGTTGTAAATGGGTTTAAAAATAACAGCAATAACTAACTAAGCGCCATAATTTTATCACTAATGTTCTTTATTGATGATCGAAGGCGCCATATTGTGACGTCATAGCTGTCAAATCGAACAAATTCGGTAAGGTGAGCAAAACAATAATTCATTATAATAAAATTTATTTACGAAGAAAATAACTTTATAGTTTATAAAAAAAATATGTAATTTATTTACGAAGTCTTCAAGTCCTTAAATTTTTCTTTAGTAATTTTGGCATGGCTTCTGGGTTATTGCCAACATTGAAAATAAGAGAAAAAAGTATGGTTTGAAAAAAAAAATGAATTATGACATTAAATTCTTATTGAATATTATATTATATTCAGCTAATTTTGATAAATTATTAACGTTTCATTTAAATAAGATATAACACTCGATTAAACAAAGTAAAATAAAACTTCTTTGCAAATAAGATTTCTTTGCTAACCATACTTTTCAAGTGACATTTGACAGAAAGAGGTCATTGACGTTCCTATTAGCATTTAAAACGCAAACCATGTTCACGTGACGAATAAATACACAGCTAAGGTAGTTTTAGTCCACAGATCTTTTTGCTTAAAGTGGGTAGGTATGATGTCGACATATTATTAGATATTGTGCGTAAGATTATCTTATTTTTGTTAATTTATAGTTTAGTGTTGTTAATGACGCACTATTTGAGTTTCGTTGTAAATATGTTAAAAGATGTGCTCCTGATATCTGTCGGTAGATTATAATAAAGTTGGGCGCCTTCCTTCCTACATTTTATTTTTCGGGGTGGGCGCGTCTTTAATTGCTTAGAGTCTTTTGGCTGTATTTTTTTTTGTATTAAAGACATCAATTTATAATCACAATTTTATACGTAATTTCTTGCACTGAAACAAACGAAGAAATCAACGTCTGTTTTAAAGTCCATACATTTGTACAGGTTAAATAATATGAGAACCAAGTAAGTTTGTCTGTGGTGCTCTTTTGAATAAAGAAATATACAGATTTAGACCTGCTTAGACATTGCAAGTATTTATCAGTTACCGTGTAGCTCAACAAATCTTTATTTATTTATTTATTTTTTTAATTTGGATCTCCAACAAAGAATACACCTTAAAAGCTAAAATAATATATAGGCCGGTCTATTAACATTGTGCTTCTTCAGTTATAGGAGACCACATCATGCATTGTAAATTTAAATTTAAATATTTAACAATTACAGAAATTATGTAGACAATTATAATTAACAAATACATTTCACAATTAAAATTACATTACTTAACAAGTACCAACTACATTAGTTATAAATTAATAATTATATTTTTATGAATTACATTGTTTATTAATTACTAAGTACATTATTTGACAAATACACATCTAACTTTAACTAAAAAAAAGAGAAACAGGCATAAAAATAAAAACAAACTCAATCTAGAACTAAATAATAACAAAATAATGATCCTCACAGAGTCACAGACTATTTAAATGTTTATTGATTAGTGACCTAAATTTACCCAAAGATTAGAGAGGATTAATATAAGATTGTCTAAAATTAATAAGACTCTATGAAGGCATTTACTTGCTAACATTGAACTTTATCAATTTGCACTTTTTTTTTCACTTTCTCTGTATCTCAGCTAACCTGTCTGTGTTATTATTATAATAAGCCTAGTTCCCACTAAATACTTTTAATTGGCCATATTGTATTTATCATTCTTACTATTTTCTCTGCATAGCTGTAAGTTTTCCAAACATAATAAAATAAAATAAGAGATGTTGAAAGTTTTGAGAAATTTTGTTTTTAGCCTGCTCTATCCCACTCCTGAACAAAAGGCTCCCTTCACTCCTTCCAATTCTCGTGAGTCCATGCCTCTTTCCTCCAGTACAAAAGCGTCAATAGCCTACAAAGGTTTCCGACATGTGATCGAGAGCTCACGGGTTCGAACCCCACCCATTACACGATTGCCGTGAACCCACTCCAGCCCCAAGCATATTTAGCTTAGTTGGAGGGGTTAACAAGATTGCTAGTAATGTGAATTCTACAAATATTGCTAAATACAGTATTTGGTCGTGGCAGACAACGCAGGAGATGGCGGAGTTCTCCATGTAAAAAAAAGAAAAGTTCCGATAGAACGTATTCAGTTCGTCCCAGTTCTCTTTGTAAAAAAAAAGAAAGAAAAGTTCCAATAGAACGTATTCAATTCGTCCCGCCATCTCCTGCGTGGTTTGCCGCGACCAAAGGCTGTATTTTGTTCTCTATGGCTGCGACCCCGCGTCAAGGAATTATCATCATTTTTAGCCTTTTCCCAAATATGTTCGGATCGGTGACTGCATCTGACTATCAGTGTTTTACATGGAGCATCTAACCTCCACAACCAAATAGCTGGATAGCACGGTACTCCTTAGCAAGACCAGTGTCAGGTTTTTTGCAAACTCAAACTCAAAATGTTTTTTGTAACATAGCCTACATGGGCACTTATAAAACGTCCACACAGCAACAGTTCGGCGCAGGGCACGGTTCGAAATTGGTCGTTTTCTATGGAGAAGAACCGGCGAGAAACTCCACAGTTACTCTTTTAAAATATCATTCTTACAATGTATCCATAATACAGGTTAATTAGGTATGAGAGGACAGTATAGACCAATTAAAACAGCACAATGGAATTACAAATAAAAAATTGTTAAAAAAATCTAAGAGTCTCTCCCATGAGTGTTCTCCCATTCACAAAAAAAAATACATTTTATTAAAAAAAAAACTTGAGAAGCGACAACATTAGACTTCAATAATGAAGTATAAATTAATAATAAATATAAAGCAAAAAGAAAATCTGTCAAATCGGATGGATTATCGTAGGGTAAAACAATAAATAAAAAAAGATACACTAGTCGATAACGCAATTACAATAAGCCAGGGAAGCTTTTTCGGGCGTCTCTTGGAAGCCGACGCTGATAAGTAGGAAAAAGGCTAACTGCTTTTGCTTTGATGATTTATATTCGTAACTAATAAGGTTCAGTGGACGTAAGTAGGTAGCATATAGGTAAGTACGTAGCGTGTATTTTAAAATTACTGTTGATCATATTAGTATAATATCCACACATAAATTATATTTAGCAGATGCTTTATTCAAATTTTCTATACAACATGTACCGTTATACACGCACACTCTCACAACCCAATTAGAACCTAGTGTTATAATCATAATACGTACACTGACTTTTTAGTTTAACTTGTAATACAGTTTAAGACTTTAAAGTTCTTGAAATACGTTTCATTTTTCTTTAATTTTTATCGGATGACGCAATTTGTTTACCTTAATTGCATTTAAAAAGTATTTTTACTATGCGTATCTAATAAGAATGTCAATGACCTCTATCTGTCAAACGTCACTAGAAAACTACGATATGCAAAGAAAACTTTATAGCGAAAATTAATAACGGTTTATTTTACTTTGTTTAACCGAGTCTCACATCAAAATAAATATGATATTTAATTATTTAAATTCATAATTAGTTTTTTAAACATGCTTTTATCTCTTATTTTAATTATTGGCACCAATACACCTGAAAGTAAAGATAACGCATGGCATAAAGGCCCAGAAGCTATGTCAAAATTATCTGTTTTATTTTCATTTTTTATATTGATATCTCGCGTATGACTACAAACAACGTATACGTATGGAAAGGGGACTAATTTTGTTTCGCTTAATATTTGTAAATGAATATTTTAATAAATTCTTGTTTTGTTTACCCTATCCAACTGGTTCGATTTGACAGCTATAACGTCACAATATAGCGCTAAGTCGATCCTATTTTTAGTTGAAACACACTGTACTTTGATTTAAGGTCTATTTTAGTTTATTTTGTACAGCGATAGTGTGACTTATTAAATAACAAAATTACGTAAATTTCGTACGTAAATTACGTAAAATCTTTTGAATACAAAGTTATAGAAATAGATTTAAAAACGATTCTGATCAAACTACAATCTTGATGTGCATTATATTGGTTATGTTGAAGATAATTTAAATTAAAAAATGGTTGTCAGTTTTTAACTAATTCTTAGTTTCTAAACTTATTGTAAGTTTGATTTTAACAAGGAGTGCCCGCGACTTCGTGCACGTCTGAAGGTTTACCGCGTAAATCCTGATCTCACAGGAATTAAAAAATAGCCGGTTCGTAGATTATCCAGGATAAACGGACAGACGAAATTAAATATAAGTTTGTTTGTATTTAAGTTTGTTCTTGTTGTTGATAGGCTCACGTTTGACCACCATCTCAACTGATGTTTTTTTTTTTTTATTGAAAATAGTTTCGCGTTTGACCACTATCTCACCTGATGGCAAGTGATAATGTGATCGAAGATGGAGCACGCTTACCTAAAAGTAACCTATTCACTCTGGACTTAAAGACTCCCAGGTTATAGCTATTGGGAAACACAGACTCCGGCAGGGAATTCCACTCCTTAGCCGTACGCACAATGAACACTGAAAAAGAAGAATTGTTGAATGTACTAAAGTAGCGTAGGTTGAGTAATGAACTGACATAGTCAACCCTTTTCATAGTTATTTTTACTATAACAAGAGTGAATTTAACAAAATCCACTTTGTTGATTTACATAATCAACCAGTTCTATTTGGTAAAATCAACAATTTCGTGTGTAGGACCTATATAACCCGCGGATTTGATAAAATTTACGCGGAATTTAGTAAAATCAATCATTCTTTTTTTTCAGTGAAGGTATTCCCAAAACGTTTTGTGCGTATGGGTGGGATGTCCACCATGTAACGATGGCGTTTCGGCGTTTGTCTCGTAGTCCGATGATGGAACGAGCTTTGCGGAATTAGATTGTGTAATTCCATCGCACACTCCCCGAAATGTAACCGATAGAAAACCGATAGACTTGCAACTCGTCGTCGGTGTTCAAGGCTCTGGAGCTTTGACTCGACCAGTGCATCGTTGCCAATGAGTCTCTTGGCCCTCTTTGGCTTCTCGATAGACTCAAGCGCGTCCAGTTGGTATTTCACAGATCTATCCCAAAGATGAGAGCAGTATTCCATACACGACCGAACCTGGGCTTGATACAAATTGAGCAGCTTACCTAGAAGTAACCTATTCACTCTTGACTTAAAAACCCCCAGTTGTTGGTAGCATTGTGTTATAACTGTAAGCACTTGAGTAAACACAGTTATTTTGAAAGCATAGATATGTCTATCTATGCTTTAAAAAAAGAAAAAAGAAAAAGTAATCTTTCATGCTATACTGTCGTATAGCATGAAAGATTAAATTTTCTTTTTTATGCTTAGAAACTGAAGTATAGTTTGAAGTGACAATAGCCTAAGGTTCGAACCTCTCCCATTGCACTAGTGCCGTTAACCCATTCCAGACACAAGCATATTTAGCTTAGTTGGAGGGGTTAACAAGATTGCTAGTGATGTGAACTCTGCCCATATTGCTCGATCTCTTTTTAAAGAAATTGGTAAGACAATTTATCAGCTGTACCATTAATTCAGCAATTTGCAGCTCTTCAAATACTCTCGTAAGGCCATTATTTAAATTACTAAGACAATACTCTAGCTAAGCCTAGATAAAATTTAAATAAATTCTTCCGGTTGAAATGAGACCTTAAGGCTGCGTTTCCACCAGAGATGTGCGAGGATGCGTAGCGAGGGATGTGTTTGAAAAGAACCAATAGAATCGCTTCATTTACCTCGCCTCGGTCAGCACAGCTCTGGTGGAAACGGCTCAGCGGAGCTAGATTTTTGCGCATACAAAACAAGCGAGGGCTGTGTGCGAGGGATGTGTGCAAGAGATGTGTTGCGAGGGATGTGTTGCGAGGAATTTGTGTTGAGAAGGATGTGTTGCGAGGTTTGCGCATACTCGCACCACACATTAATGTGAATTTTCACAGCTCCGCTACACATCCTCGTAGGCACATTTTCATCGCACAGCTTTGGTGGAAACCCCCACACATTTTCACAGCACAGCTAGACATCCTCGCACGACACATTTCCATCACACATCTCTGGAGGAAACGCAGCCTAATTGTGACCAAGAGTATTCCATTCACGGAAAGATATTATGTTCATAAAAAATAATATAAACGCGTAACCGACGCGCGACGGTTTATCACATAACATTTCAAGGCTTTCATCATCTATTTAGTCTTTTCATCACTTTTTTGGAGTCAGCTTCTTCTCTGACCGGATGCAGGTCTTTGCCGGGGTTGCGGGAACGTTCTAACGAGATACCGCGGCCCCGGAACTTACGGGCAGTTGAAGGAACAGGGTGGGTTTTTAATCAGAAGAAGTCCGACACTCCCTTCAGCTCCACCCAGAGCGAGAGAAATCATTCGATGATTTTCCAGCAAGGAAAAATAATGGTATAACTTCTTTTGCTTACTAAAAAAATACTAATAACTTTATTTTTGTGTGTACTGTCTTAGTAATGCGTTATTTGTGTAAATGTCTATGGACTTACGTTAGTAATAAGATTTTGATTGATTATGATAATTTGAAATTCTTTCTGCTTTTTTTTACTTTCACTATAATATTTTAATGATGTTAAGCAGTTTGAGTACGTGTGTGGCCTACCCTAATGTCCATTCTTACTTTGGTATTGTTCGTCAAATTGTTGAGATCCTTAAGTTCCAAGTTGAGCTATACGGTAACTGACAAATGCTTGCACTGTCTGGAAAAGTCCGCTCAAATTTGCGTGGTTATTTCCTCAAAAGAATACCACAGACATGAACCTACCTACATGCTTCTCATATACAAATACAAATTGCCTGGACTTTAAAAGAGACTTTGACCTCTGAGTTTGTTTCGGTGTTTCTTCTCAGAGTAGTCAGTTAGGAAATACCGGTCTCATCTAGCTAAACTAAACACGCAAAAAAAACATGACGTGTAAAAGTGTTATTTATAACCAATTTACAAAATAAATATTTCATTTCATAATCAATTCGTATGATAAAATAGTAACAAAGTGTGTCTGCACATTGAATATATCTATAAAAATATAATTGAGGGGGATTTAAAAACAGTAACAGAGCAAGAATTTAAAATAAAATTTGTATATTTTTATCTGTTTGTACATGCTAATCTCCAGAACTGCTAGACAGATTTGAATAACACTTTTTTATTATATAGCTATTATGTCTAGGCAACATAAAGGCTATAATTGATTACGAAAACTAGAACACATGATGCAGAACATTACACGCGAGCTGCAGACAGAGGCTAGAATAATAATATGTGTTCTGTTTAGCGGGACCTTAAAATAACTTACTTGTAAATTAGCATCAAACAGCGTGCCAGCTTGGCAACTCATCTCAGTCTTCTCTCCATCCTTGCAGCTGTAGTACTTGGAGCAATCACTCTCGTGTGGAAGCAGCAAGTGCGCGGCGAAGTCGACAGGGCAGCCATTAGGCAAAAATTGGGCTGTACACGCAGCTGTCAATGTCAAGAGAATGACAGCTTTGTACATATCTGTCAAAAGGAAAAATTCAAAATCAAAATATTTTCTTTCACATAGGCCTACGTGGGCACTTATAAATTGTTTTTATTTTCTTTTTTTCTTGTATTATCTACTAACATAGTTTATAAGAATATTGATACTAACAATAAATAAACATTTATTTAATATAATAAAACGTCAGAAGCTAGTACATGGGTCGATTTTGAAATTGGTCGTTTCTTATAAAGAAGGACCAGCAAGAAACTCCCCGGTTACTCTTTTTAAAACATCATTCATTTCTACAATGTATCCAATGATATTAGTCGATATACAGTCTGTTTCAGAAGCAACTAGCGCAGACTAAGAGCAGTTAGAAATATTAACGATAGGGCAATAATAGCCTGTCGGATTGCGGAAATGTTCTATTGAGATGTGCACCAAATAAATCTTCTTCTTCTTCTTCTACCACGCTTGCTCCCTTTACTTGGGGTCAGCTCTCCTCGTTTTAAGGCGCCAGAACACTCAGTCCTGGGTTGTCTGTGCTTTCAGCGGAGCTCGCTCCATGTCCTTGGTAGCGGTTGTCCACCACGTGGCTGACGGTCTTCCTCTGCCTTTTCTGGTCTCTGGGATAGCCAGTGCCTTTTTCACTGGATGTCCTTCTTCTCAATATTTTTCAATATCAATGATCAACTTTAGACACCACTGACCTGGAACGCAAGAATAAGCGGCAAAAGCCTAATGGCTAAGCCTTGTGATCGAGAGGTTCCAGATTCGAACCCCACCCATTACACTTTTAAAAAATACAAAATAATTTTATTTTGCTTCTAGCTTTCCACTTATATCAAGTTGTATTTTTTAATTATTTAACTGTTCATTCGTCTTATAATATGTGAAATTCTGTTTTGATACTAAAGCAATAGCTCTAGCAATTAGTAATACCTAGTTAACCATTGCAATGTTAGTAAGTTTTTTTTTTGTTTGTTTTGTTTTATCTCTACTTTCACGCTTATTGTTTAATGCATGCCGTGGCAGGCTTGAATTAAGGCTACACTAATGTTTGTAATAATATTGTAACTTGTAACATGTTTATTGGTATATGCTTTGTTGGTTATCCTTAAATAAATAACTCACTCCAGACAAGCATGTTTAGCTTAGTTGGACTAGCAGCTTAGTTGAAGATTGCTAGTAATGTGAATTCTACCAACATTGCAAGTAGGTACTCTTAAAAAAAAAACGTTGAAAACGTTGTGCATTAATGTAGATCAAAATTGCCCTTTACATCATATCATACAATTGCGTATTTTAGAAGATATCAGAGATTTAAAATGATGGGTCAGAGCAACAGTTGTCAGGTGGAACGTCCTTAAAGTTGTTAAAATTTTATTGATTGATCGTCCAGTCTCTATCTATGCAGATAGACGTTTACAAATAATCATTTTATATTTGTATACATTTTTATTTATTTATTTATTAAGACAGTTTACATTTGGATACATATGTATCTTCTGCCAAACTGCAGTACAGTTTGTCGGCAGTGTTCTCGTGAATTCCTTGCATTACTGTTATACAGGTATTTATAAAGTACTTAATACTATGTATTACTATACTTAAACTACCGACGACGAGTTGCAAGTCTATCGGTTACATTTTGCGGAGTGTGCGATGGAATTACACAATCTAATTCCGCCAAGCCCTTTCCATCATCGAACTACAAGACAAACGGCGATGCGCCATCGTTACATGGTGGACATCCCACCCATACACACGAAACATTTGGGAATACTTTCATTGTGCGTACGACTACGGAGTGGAATTCCCTGCTGGAGTCTGTGTTTCCTGATCGCTATGACTTGGGAGTCTTTAAGTCAAGAGTGAATAGGTTACTTCTAAGTAAGCGTGCTCCATCTTCGACCACATCATCACTTACCATCAGGTGAGATGGTGGTCAAACGCAAGCCTATTATTGATAAAAAAATACTACTTAATCTATATTTCAATGCAAACTAAAACTACACAAAAAAAACATCTAGTGATAGACAGACAGTCATAGTTTTTATTGCATAGGCTATCTGAGGCCTTTTTACGCATTAACCCCTCAAGTGTCAACGGTACAGTCAGTTTGATTTGCTTATTGAATGGTAAAATAGTTAGATAACTCATAACGAAGCCAGGAAGTTATAATATATACCATGATAATGGCTATAAATTGCTGATTTCTCTTTTTTAACCGACTTCTAAAAAAGGAGGAGGTTCTCGATTCGGATGCTTGTTTGTTTTTTTTTTATGTTTGTTCGGGCATAGCTCCGTCGCTTGCCAACCGAATTGAAAAATTATTTTTTTGTTGAAAAGGGTATACTTTCCAAATGGTCCCATGAAAATTTTATCGAAATCGAACAAGCTGTTTCTGAAAAATCAATAAAAGTCTAAAAAAATATTTACGTTGATGATCTTTTCGTTTACTCTGCATTGCGTTTTTTGTTCGCGCATAACTTCGTCATTTAGGAACCGATTTGGAAAATTCACTGACCCACTAAAAAGCGCGAAAATAAAATCCTTTTTTTACAAAAAAATAAAACCGACTTCCATATCAAAACACTACAAAGCCAATAATAATTTTAATTTCGGAAGGCGGTGTGAAAGAAAAGAAAATACAAAACCAATAACATCGACTACCGAAATTAAAATTATTTTTGGCTTTGTAGTGTTTTGACATGGAAGTCGGTTTTATTTTTTGCAAAAAGTTTTTATTTTCGACAGGCGGGCGGCTAGACGTACGAGGGGTTAAAATCTGATTATATTACAGAAGGTATCAACAGTCGCTCGAGGTGTTCTCCCGTGGACTTATTACTACAAAAACATAATCCTTCTTATTTGCAGTCGGGTAAAAAGTAACATATAGCCTTCTCAAGCTTTAAGCTACTCACACATTACCTACCAAATTTCATTCAAATCCACCCAGAACTTCTGGAGAGTAGTGAGTTTAAACAACCAAACAAACTTTTTCTCTGTATAATATTATTAGAGATTGTCATGATTCCAAAATAATCTTGTTAAATTTCATTATTGTAGTACCTATACATTGTAGATTTAAAAATGGCAACACTGGTAACCACCGTGACGCATAATAAAAAAACAAAGGAAGACAGTTTTTCATAAAAATGGCGGAAGGGACGCTCCCGTATACAATTGTAAAATATTCTGTAAATAGCTAACTTAAACTAATAAACGAAGTTATTGGATTGTTGTACAAGTTGCGATATCCATTCGCATGTAATGTAAATGGACAACATAAAAAAAAACAAGTTATTTGAGATAACGTGGTTTTCGTTACAAGATAGATAAATACAGTATATATATCGTTTCCACAGTTCGAAAGATGTAAGCATACAGAGGCTGAAGTGACTTTATTTTATCTTATCTTATTTTATTTTATTTTTATTACATGGAACAACAAACAGTTACATTATCAAAACTTACAACAAGTTTAACAAAAAATGAAGTTTTGACGATAATGGAACCCACTACGCTGTCCACAGATAAACATTAGAGCTTAGTAATAGAGAATATCTAATCGCTAGGTAGCGTTTAGTGCAACGTTTATATCAATTTGTAAAAATTAGTCAAATATTTATATAAATGTAACTAACTATAATGAACATAAAAAAATAAGACAAATTATTAAGTACTTAGGTATACAAGATAAAATTATAAAATAGTATCTACAATATAACATCAGTTATTATCACTAATTGTGTTCAATAGAGTACAACGAATGAGTCTTTTAAACTTACTTATTGTGCAATTAAAGATATCAATTTCGACAAAGTTACTGTTGTATGTGTCAACCATACGGCGGATAGGCGAGCGCAGGCCTGAATTATTTCGACAAGCACTCAGAGCGAAAAGAGTACCTGCGCGTACCCGCCGCCTGTGAATGGTTCTAGGTACAGCATAGCAAATCATGTTATTGAGATTTGTACAGTTAAATTTGTTTCTGACAATTTTGAATAGCACTGTGGCTTCGAGGTACTTCCTTCGAGAACTAAGGGAGAGAATGTTGTACTTTTTGAGTAGTTGTGAATACGATAGATAGTATTTATGGCATCTATAGTGCATAGCACGCAAGAATTTGTACTGTACGATTTCAACCATTTCAGCATATTTTTTGTAGAATGGGTTCCAGACTGACACTGCATACTCTAGCTGAGAACGAACAAGGGCTTTATATAAGCACAAATATGACGAGGTCTTCTTGAAATCAAGGGTGGACCGCATAATGAAACCAAATAGACGGAAAGCTTTGCTGACTATTTTACTGATGTGTGAGTCTAGGCATAGTTTGGAATCTAGTATAACACCGAGATCACGAATTGAGTTTAATTGAGATAGGGGCACGTGGCAAAGAGTGTAGTTAAACTTAATAAGATGTTTGTTTTTGGTAAAAGTAAGGTAGCTGCATTTCGGCAAACTTAGCTTTAATTTATTACTGTGGCAGTAGTCTGTTAGTCTGTCAAGGTCTTGTTGTAGTAATATGCAATCATTTACTGTCACATCGGCGTACAATAGAAACTTAGTGTTGTGAAAGCAGTTACCTATGTCATTAATAAATATGTTAAATAATAATGGTCCGAGGATAGAGCCTTGTGGGACGCCAGATGTAACTTCGATAATTTTTTATCTGTATCCGTTGATTACTACTCCTTGACAGCGGTTTGAAATATACGATACAAACCACCGCAGCAACTTACCGCGAATGCCATTGAAGGCGATTTTACTAAGCAGCAGCTCGTGGTCCACCTTGTCAAAGGCCTTGCAAAAATCTGTATATACAGCGTCTACCTGCACGCCATTATCAAAACTATCAAATAAGAAACTAGAGAAGGACAAGAGGTTTGTAGTGGTAGATCGCTGTTTAACGAAGCCATGTTGTTGTTGTATAATGACGTTGTGTAATGAGGGATATATTTCATTATGGATGAGTCTCTCAAAGACCTTTGACAAAGTGGAGAGAATGGAGATTGGACGGTAATTCTCCACATTACCCTTCGAACCACTTTTGTGTACAGGTGTGATATTAGCGCGTTTCCACTCTTTTGGAAATATCTTACCCTTACTAATCTTAGTTTGTGAGGGTGTATGGATTTTAGTTACTTTCTCGCAAAAACTACTGAACGGATCTGAACGAAATTTAGTAAGTAGATAGTTGACATCCTGGAATAACACATAGGCTACTTTTCATTCTTCAATTTCCACGAGATCGGGATTTACGCTGTTAAACCATCACACGCGAACGAAGTCGTGGGAAAATGCCTGTATTTCCCGATAACTATAACCTAGGGGTCTTCAAGTCAAGAGTGAATAAGTTACTTCTAGGTAAGCGTGCTCCATCTTCGACCGCATCAACACTTACCAACAGGTGAGATGGTGGTCAAACGCGAACCTATTATCAATAAAAAGTAAATAAATAATAATAGGTACATAGTATAATTATATGTATGTAGATATTTGCACTATGTTCTAAATTTATTTTTAGTAACATTCATAAAATTAATGAGTGATAACACCAAACAAAAACAATCAATCACAAAGGCGATAGCAACAGATATGATTTTCATTAATAAGAATTTCAAAGAAATTTCTTAATTACTGAATTACACTTCGCGTGACCTAAGGACTTTTTTTATTTTGTGTTCAGTTCAGTTTGCGTGCATTGTACGGCCCACCCAAATGACACTTAGGTATTGTTCGTCAAATCGTTCAAGCTCCTTAAGTTTCTAAGTTGAGTTACGCGATTACTTGCACTGTTTGGATGGGCCTGCTCAAATCCGTATGATTCTGTCCTCTAAAGGGTGCCACAGACATTGAAATAAATGGCTCTCATATGATTCGATCACTACAAATTGAATGGACTTTAAAAGATACTTTGATCTCTGAGTTTGTTTCATTGTTTCTTCTCAAAGTAGTCTTAGGAAACACTGGCCTCATCTACATTTACGAAAAAAAATTACGTGTGAAAGTGTTATTTATAAGCTATTTGTAAAGTAAACATCATTAGTGTATCTGATCTCCACAGCTCAGTAAATGGGTAACACGGTACGTTTTTGGCAAGGCTTACGACTCCTGTAAATTATTGAACACTTTGGGGCCTGTGCAATGAGATTGCACAATCTAATTATACCAACCCCGTTCCATCATCGGACTACAAAATAAACTGTGATGCGCCATCGTTACATGGTGGACATCCCGCCCATACACACAAAACGTTTTGGGAATACATTCATATAATAGAGTGAAATTCCCTGCCGAAGTCTGTATTTCCTGATAGCTTTAACCTAGAGGTCTTTAAATCAAGAGTGAATAGGTTACTACCATGTAGGTAAGCTTGATCTTAGAGAACTTCATCGCTTAACATCAGGTGAGATGCTGGTCAAAGACGAGCCTATCAACAATAAAATAATACTATACTGTTCTCTCAAACCTATTAAACCTGTATTATGGATATATTGTAAAAATTAATGATATTTTGAAAAGAGTAACTGTGGAGTTACTCTTATGCTTATGCATAGTTAAATTTAGCGTACCTCAAGGGACTGTCGTAGGCCCACTATTTTTTATAATGTACATCAATGACCTGCCCAAAAATATTGACCACCCAATGACACGATTTGACGATGACAGTACTATTACAATTGCTTGCGAAAACAGAGATACATACGAAACTGACATTAACAATTCACTAGAATCAATGATAAAGTGGTTAGAAAACAAATAACCTAAAGATAAATTTAGAGAAAACTAATATTTTACATTTTGCCCAAAGGTCAACCATCCCAAACGTCAATGTCCAGTACTGCGACAACCACATAGACAAAGTTGAAACAACGAAATTTCTTGGAGTAACAGTAGACAGTAAATTAGATTGGAAAGCACATACAGAAGCCTTAAGCAAAAAAATTAGCTCATCCACATATGCACTATATAATTATTTTAGTAGTAGCACTATATAATTATTTAAGTAGTTTATTTAATTATTTTATTAGCCCCGATGCTAAATGTAGATGCACTTCTAACTGAGTATCATGGCCTAGTGTCTTCTAACTTAAGGTATGGCATAATTTTTTTGGGAAAATTCAACAAATAAAGATGTAATTTTTAAAACGCAAAAGAGGTGCATTAGAACTATGTTTGGACTTCATGTTACTGAAAGCTGCAAACCGTTTTTTAAAAAATACAAAATATTAACGCTTCCCTTAATGTACATTTTAGAGACCATTATGTTTGTAAAATCCAACCCACACCTATTTCCCTTAGTGTCTGATAAGATAGTACGAAATAGGCGCGACAATAGCAAGCTATGTATCCCTCGGGCCAGGACGGCTCTATTGCGCAAAAGTGTATTCTGTATGGCGCCAATTTTGTATAATACGTTGCCAAAACATTGGAGGGCATGTACAATAACACAATTGCGAAATCGATTAAGAAACCTTTTGTTAGAGAAGGTATATTATGGGACTGAAGAATTATTGACTGAAAAATGGACTTGAATTTTATGTAAACATTTAATTATTAGTAAGACATTGTAATAACTAACATTGACATTTTGTAATTTATCTTTTATTTTTTGTGTTTTATTTTGAATTTAATGTTAATTTCTATCGTTAATTGTCTATTAATTTAATAATTACTTGACTTATTATTTTAATTTAGCATACATGTATTTGTGCGCCGTTGAGGCAAAACATGACTGTGGTTTAATTTTATATAACATCTTGCATGCCATGTGTGTGTATACTCGTGTTTTGAACAAATAAAAGTTATCTTATCTTATGGCTTATGCATGGCTTAGCTACGGCATAATAATGTGGGGATACAGTACAAATGCACTTACACTATTCACCATTCAAAAGAAATTTATCCGTATCCTGGTAAATATACACCAGATAGATAGTTGCAAACCTCATTTTATAGAACGAAATATTTTTACTGTACCTTGTATATCGTCGCCTTTTTTTTTTTTTTAGCGTGGTAAAATTATCAAATAAGTCCTCCCACCCCGGGCAGGGTGGGAGGGACTGTCAGACTTTTACTGACTATATTCCACGGTGTTCCTTCAATAACCCTTTACGTACCGGGGTCACGGTAACGGGATGAGTCCCACGACCCCGGCAGGCTTCGGCCCTCTACGGGGGGCCTCGTCATATTGCTGACGCTCTTTGAGGCGCGCGTGGAACACGACGCGCCGTCGACCCGGGCATGGTCCATGGTCGGACAGCGAGTTGCCCTTTACTCGCTGTCCGCATGCCCGCGCCTACGGTGGCCGGAGATCGTCGGCCGACGTCCGACGCCGTGGGCGTCTACCACTGCGGCTGGGCTGGAGGGAGGACGCCATCCTCTCCCTCACGCGGCCCGCCTCCTCCTTCGGAAGCATGACTGCTTCGCAGAAGGAGGCGACCGCTTCCCACTCCCTCTCGCCCCGCAGCATGGCCACGACCAATGCCGGGCGCGAGAGGTCTCCGCCTATTGCCGCCGTGAGGACACGTCGGTGCTCTGCCCAAGCGGGGCAGTCCTGCACCGTGTGCTCGACTGTGTCCTCAGGGCGACCCTCGCAGTGGTGACACCCAGGCGTTTCCGGTGAGGACCTGCGTCATGCGGTAGGTCAGGACGCCGTGACGCCGATCTAGCCACTCCTCAAAGAGGAGTCTTACCGCCGCAATTGCGGCGTGCCCGTATATCGTCGCCTTAGAGTGAAAACCACGGGAGTACATTTTTAGCCAATTTTTTTTGCGTTTCCTGAAAGCAATCCTAGCAACGCACATCCTGATCTCACTAATATGTTCATTCGATACTCGAAACGCTATCTATGAAAGTAAGTGTGAACCTCGTAAACACTCGCATCGCGTCGTCAGTTTAGCGTAATCAGGCCATGGATTATGCATTTCTGAACTGTTCGATATTATGTATAACATTTTTCATATTATACATAATATCGAACAGTTCTGGATATAAAAACGGGTTAAATTTACATATAAATTAATAAAAAAAAATATATAAAAGAAACCGTACAAAAATTTTATAGCACGCAGATTTACTGAATTTCTCCTGAAAAGTTACTTCTTTTTCACTTACGAGGTTTTCACTCTAAGGCGTCGATATACATACTTGAAATATGCAAATTCGCTCACAAACACCAAGACTTTTACTCTAAACAAGAAGACATACAAACAAGATACACACTCCGACACAAAACGCAACTCAACCTACCATCGTCCCGCTTAAAAATACATTCAACAAGTCCTCTAGTTATGTCAATAAAAATATACAATATGTTACCCGAATCAATAAAAAATGAAAAATAAAACTCCATTTATTGACAAACAAGTTAAAAAAAGTTATTATTAAGCAAATGTTACTACAGTGTAAACGAATATTTAAATGATAAATCCTTTAACCTCGAAAAATAATGTAAATGTCTGTTTTTAGAATAAGTTAGATTATAAGATAGTTAAATGAGAAGTCCTCTCCACATATCTCACTTTTGCTGTGCCCGACAGGGTCCACAATTGTCTCCAAAAAAATATTTACCACCTAAGCCTACATTGTGGAATGCAATAAAGTATTGAGTATTGAGTTTCTTGCCTGTTCCTCTCCATAGAAAACGACCAATTTCGAACCGTGCACTAACTACTGACGTTTTATAAGTGTCCATTTAGGCCTATCTGAAATAAAATATTTTGAGTATGAAAAGAATAAACTAATGAAATTAGACTAATAAAAAGACTCATCCAGTTAAAATAATAGAAGAGTTTGACGTGCAAAAGTGACGTGGCGAATGGCAAATAGTTTCGACATGTCTGTCCGTCTGTCTGTCTGTCCGTCCGTCCGTATGTCACAGCCATTTTATTCCGAAACTATTAGGACTATGCATGTAAAACTTGGTAGGTAGATGTATTCTGTGAACCGCTTTCCGATTTTAAGAGAAAATTTAAAAAATATTTAAAATAAAGGGGGCTCCCCATACATGGAACTGAAACTGAAAATATTTTTTTTTCATGAAACCTATACGTGTGTGGTATCTATAGACAGGTCTTTAAAAATGACATTATTTTTCTAAAATGATTTTTCATAAAGTAATTGTTTCAAAGATATACGCTTCCAAAGTGGTAAAATGTGTGTCCCCCCCCCCCTCTAACTTCTATAATAATGAAGTGAAAAATCTAAAAAAAAACATGTATTGTTGATCTTAATGTAAACTTTCAACCAAAATTGGTTTGAACGAGATCGAGTCAGGAGTTTTTGAGATACAGTATATTTTCTAAAACCGCAAATATAACTTTGTAATTCATAGAAATATTATGAAAAACAAAGTTATTTGGCGTAGTTGTAAAAATTGTAAATAAGCTAGTTTTAAGAAATTTGTAAGGTTTCTACTTTTTTTTTCAAATAAATATATTATATATATTATATTTATTATAGTTACTACGGAACCCTTCATGGGCGAGTCCGACTCGCACTTGGCCAATTTTTAAATATTTTTGTTTTATTATTGTTGGGTTCACTCTTGACCTCGATCTCGCCTGATGGTAAGCGATAGATGAGGTCTACGATGGGACGAGCGAGCCCAGGAGATGCCTATTTACTCGTGCTTTAAACATACATAATTTATATTCATTTATCTAAAGTGATACTTATTTCTACTGGAATCTCTTCAAGCATTACTGCAAAGGAAGGTCCTAAAGAAGTTGGTGACACCGGGTGTAAGGGCAATAGAATAGAATATAAATTAACAGACAGAAATAAACAAATATTATCTGTAACTTCGTCACTCATTCATGGACTGACCTCGGCATGCGTTGCTTAACTTTGAAGCTTAACCATGCGATTGTTATTATTTAGTCACATGTTCCTACTAATGTGTTTTTATCGACAACAAAAAAAAAAAACAAAAATTTAAGAACATACTTTTTAATGTATTTCGAAAATATTACCCGATAATTAGTGATGTACAGACGCCAGCACATGAAGCTACCCAAAACTGTCAAATTTTCCCAATCAACCTTGAACCTAATTTCTTCAACAATAAAGTTGAAAATCTATTAAAGAAATTTGACAGATTGTTGTAGCTTGATGTGCTGGCGTCCACCACCACCATCCACGGATCGACCTCGGAAAGCATTACTTAACCTGAAGAGCAACCTGTGAGCCTGTTATTATTTAACCCCGAGATTACGAAACACTATATATGTTTTATTTTTTTATAGTGGATAGGCTCGCGTTCGACCATCATTTCACCTGATGGTAAGCGATAATGTTGTCGAAGATGGAGCACGCTTACCTAGAAATAACCTATTCACTCTTGAAAGACTCCCAGGTTATAGGTATCAGGAAACACAGACTCCAGCAGAGAATTCCACTCAATTAATAATGTTTTAACAAGGAGTTAGTTTCAGAATATTTTTTTTATATGTTAAAAACTTGCAAAGAAAAATTACTTGATATGATCTGGACTACCCGCGTATTTATTTTCTCTTTCTGTGTCCAATCCATAGGTTGTCTGTAAAAGATCGCTTTTAGCGATAAGACCGCCCATTGTATCGCCATTTTTTGTTTTTAAGTCCTTATTTTTTCTTTTATATAGAATATATCTATCTACGTAATGTCTGCACTGTTTGGACAGGTCTACTCAAATCTTTGTGCACCTTTCCTCAAAAGATTACGTCAAGTTTAACCTATATGTATAGTCCTCATAATGATTTGACCAGTTCAGATTGTATGGTATTCAAAAGAGGCATTGACCTTTGAGTTTTTAAATAAATTCAGCCGGTGTTTCTTAGCTGACTACCATGAGGTAAATATCCTCTTATTTCTTACTAATTATATAAATGCGAAAGTTTGTGAGAATGGATGTATATATGTATGGATGTTTGTTACTCTTTCACGCAAAAACTACTGAACGGATCTGAATCAATCAATCAATCAAATGTATTTATAAGCAATTAAAATTTTACATATAATGAAGCTCTGTTTCCTGAACTAGGCATAGCCTGTATCTCAGGAACACAGTGATTTCCCAAGTCTTTACGTTCTAGTTCTTCTGTTACAAAAATTATTTAAAGTTAAATTAAAAAAGTTTATTTTTATTTTTTATTGATAATAGGCTCGCGTTTGACCACCATCTCACCTGATGGTAAGCGATGATATGGTCGAAGATGGAGCACGCTTACCTAAAATAACCTATTCACTATTGACTTAAAGACCCCTAGGTTGTAGCAATCGGGAAACACAGACTCCGGCAGGGAATTCCATTCCTTAGCCGTACGCACAGTGAAGGTATTCCCAAAACGTTTAGTGCGTATAAGTGGGATGTCCACCATGTAACGATGCCGCTTCGCCGTTTGTCTCGTAGTCCGATGATGGAACGGGCTTGGCGGAATTAGATTGTGTAATTCCATCGCACACTCCCCGCAATGTAACCGATAGAAAACCGATAGACTTGCAACTCGTCGTCAGTGTTCAAGGCTCTGGAGCTTTGACTGGACCAGTGCATCGTTGCCAATGAGTCTCTTGGCCCGCTTCTCGATAGACTCAAGCGTGTCCAGTTGGTATTTCACAAATTCATCCCAAAGATGAGAGCAGTATTCCATACACGACCGAACCTGGGCTTGATACAAATTGAGCAGCTGTTCCGGTGTGAAGTACCGTCACATCTTGGCTAGGATTCCCAACTTTTTTGATGCTAACTGAGCCTTAGCCTCTATATACGGGCCAAAATTGAGTGTGGATGTTAAAGTCACCCCAAGAAGCTCAATATGATCGGTTATCAGCACGGTTTAGTGCGTATAAGTGGGATGTCCACCATGTAACGATGGCGCATCGCCGTTTATCTTGTAGTCCGATGATGGAACGGGCTTGGTGGAATTAGATTGTGTAATTCCATCGCACACTCCCCGAAATGTAACCGATAGAAAACCGATAGACTCGTCGCCGATGTTCAAGGCTCTGGAGCTTTGATTCGACCAGTGTATCGTTGCCAATGAGTCTTTTGGCCCGTTTCTCAATAGACTCAAGTGCATCTAGTTGGTACTTGGCAGATCCATCCCAAAGATGAGAGCAATGAAAGTAGTGGAAAATTATTAAAAAAGGTAAGTAACTAAGTAATTATAAGGAAAGTATACAATTTTTATTGTAAGATTTTGATGTGTGGGAACAAACTACATACTTGAATGAAAGTAAGTAGCTGGCAGATATCCTGGAATAATACATAGACTGCTTTTAACCCGAAGCTTGTCTAGGATAAATTCACAAAGAGTTAATGGGCAAGTGTCTTTTAAAAACCGAAGCAAGGGTAAATAGGCATCTTCTGGGCTCACTCGTCCCATCGTAGACCTCATCTATCGCTTACCATCAGGCGAGATCGAGGTGAAGTGGGCTCATCCGTAAAACAATTTGCAAAAAATTAGTTGCAAATTCGATGTTTGATAAAAAGATAAACAATAATTCAATAGTAATCTTCAAGGAGGTACAAATTCCAAAAATATTTATTAAACACACATCAACACCTCACACTCTATCATAAAGCACAAAAAAGACAATTTTTCCATTAATTTTATATAAACTTCGATAAAATAAATTTCTGTCCATTATTAGTTGTTTTATATAAAGTGCAAACAATGCTTTTATTTTAATTTTAATTGTTTTGTTATATTATAAGTAATTTTATTAACTATAAGTAATTTTTTTTTTGTTTTATTTCGTTATGACATTGTCACGTCAGACACTTTGTTTGGAATAAGTATCTTTTTAATGTTAACGCAACTCCGGTCTCCAAGATACAGGCGCCGCCTAGTTTGGAGACCATTGACATCCCTGTTAATTAAACATTGTTTTGTTAATTGTTTAGGTTAAGCAACTCTGTAACTAAGGTTCAATAAATTTATTCTTATTCTTATTTTTTTTTTACTTGCTAGCCCGGCAAACATTGTTTGGCCATACAAATTATTCTAAGTTTAAAAAAAATACCTACGACCTAATCTAAAACCTACCAAATATAAACAAAATAGAACAAAATCTTTCAAACCGTTTCAGAAGACTTCGATAACGAACACTGTTACACGAGATTTTTATATATTAGAAGAAAAACACAGTCAACACTCACCTTAAAATTACGAAAACCTTAAATCACAAATGTTATTATGAAATCCCAAACAAAAAACATCACTTAAAGCCTATTAGGCACCACTGTCAAAAAAAAACCAGTTCTATTCGCACTGCTAATTATGATTAGATGTTTATTTACTCGTATATGTAAATCAATTAAAATGAAAAAGCTGATATCGGCAAATATATCAGGGCTACTTATAAATACTATCACTCAATCTGATATCGTCACCGGAAAACATATCTATCGTAAAGTTTTTACATGAACACTTAAAATACTTCACGCTGATTAGGTCCAAATTTTTTTTGTTTCCTAATTTTAATCTTAGCACTTATTAAATCTCTATTTCTCCTTTTTAACGTCATTATTTTAAATTTAAATAAACGTTAGCACGCTAGCACGCTTGTTCATTTTACAGATTGTTTAGTTCAAACAATAAGCACTTCTTTATTCAAACATTTCTAGAGACAATTTGAATTTATGGTAGGTACATCAAATTTAGAATGCGCTGTTCAGTGTGTTTACATATTATTCAAATTATGACTGTATTCTTTTTTCGTAATCACCTTTCATCTGTTTTTAGGTTTTGTTTTTTCTGTAATACGGCCATATTTCTTACCAAGCTTTGTAATTGTATGCAATTAAATACCAGAATGTCATATTGAGCAGCTGAATATCACAACCCAGTAACTGGGAATGTGATACTACATTGAAAAGACAAGTTATCAAACCTTCAGGTTAGTGTCTAGATGTAAGAGGAGTAGAGGACTGGAGATCGATGCGTGGTTTATGATTACTCATCCTAGGACTAAACTTTAAAAGTATAACTTAACCGTGGTCTACTCGTATGCCTGTTCTTATTTACCCAAGATTTTCACATACATTTTTCTTTTAAAGTTCGGTCAAGACGATATCATAACATCTATACTGATACTATAAAGCAGAAAAGTTGGTTTGTTTAGATGCGCTAATCTTTGAAAGTGCTGGGTGGATTTGAATGAAATTTGGTATGAAAGTAGCTTGAAGCTTGAGAAAGGGTATATACTTTTTATCCGTCTGCAAAAGAAGAAGATTATATTTATATTGTGTTAAGTCACTGCTTGTAACGGGTTTTCCAATAAGAGGGGTCATTTTGATATTCAAAGAAAAATGCCATTTTTTAATATAAATGATCGGATGTTTATTTCATTATAAAGAGGAAGGTATGCCGTTAATAGTGGAAAATAACATCAGGCAAATTACCACCATGACCACGCTTACAGGACCATATCCTTTTCATGAAATTTTCCATAACCAAATTGCAAAGTGGCTGCCCTATGTCCTCGATAGCCTCACGAATTCCATCTTTGAGGTCTTGAATCGACGCTGGGCTGTTGGCGTAGACCTTCTCTTTCATGTGGCCGCAAAGGAAGAAGTCGCAAGGTGTTAAATCACAAGATCTCGGTGGCCAATTGTGATCACCTCTTCGAGAGATAACACGGTCCGGAAACTTTTCCCGTAAAAGATCAATGGTTTCGTTGCTTGTGTGGCACGTAGCGCCGTCTTGTTGAAAGTAAACGTTGTCCAGATCAATACCATCCAATTCCGTACTTGGATAAAACAAAATCGCTTCCAGCCTCTGTACGTTTTTTTTTTTTTTAACGTGGTAAAATTTTCAAATAAGTCCTCCCACTCCGGGCAGGGTGGGAGGGACTGTCAGACTTTTACTAACTAAAATCCACGGTGTTCCTTCAATAACCCTTTACGTACCGGGGTCACGGTAATGGGATAAGTCCCACGACCCCGGCAGGCTTCGGCCCTCTGCAGGGGGGCCTCGTCATGTTGCTGACGCTCTTTGAGGCGCGCGTGGAACACAACGCGCCGTCGACCCGGGCATGGTCCATGGTCGGACAGCGAGTTGCCCTTTACTCGCTGTCCGCATGCCCGCGCCTACGGTGGCCGGAGATTGTCGGCCGACGTCCGACGCCGTGGGCGTCTACCACTGCGGCTGCGCTGGAGGGAGGACGCCATCCTCTCCCTCACGCGGCCCGCCTCCTCCTTCGGAAGCATGACTGCTTCGCAGAAGGAGGCGATCGCTTCCCACTCCCTCTCGCCCCGCAGCATGGCCTCGACCAATGCCGGGCGCGAGAGGGCTCTGCCCAGGCGGGGCAGTTTTGCACCGTATGCTCTACTGTGTCCTCAGGGCGACCCTCGCAGTGGTGACACCCAGGCGTTTCTTCTTTTCCCATCAGACACAGGTACCTCCCGAAACTTCCGTGTCCGGTGAGGACCTGCGTCATGTGGTAGGTCAGGACGCCGTGACGCCGATCTAGCCACTCCTCAAAGAGGGGTCTTACCGCCGCAATTGCGGCGTGCCCAAGCCTCTGTACGCTAAGATATTTCGTACTTCAGAATTACCTTTTCTGAACTATGTCGTGATCAGCTTCCGGTCTAACCGGATGCAAATGAGTACCAGTGTTTTACATAGAACGACTGAATATCTGACCTCCACAACCCAATAGCTAGATAGATAGAATATACTTTATTGTACACCAAAATTTAAACACACCTATTTAACAATATTGCTTATTCTATGGAATGGCCCATCACAAATGTTTAAAAGGAAACTGACTGCATTTTTACTCGACAAGTGCTATTACTCAATTAATGATGTTTTTAATATTAATTTTCTGTTACATTACCCATCTATTTTTTTCTGTAATTTAAATCAATTGATTGTATAAATTTAATTTATTATTATCATTATTCATATTATCTGTAATAATTTATAATGTTGCTAATGTTTTATAATCTTTTAAGTAAATGTTATTTACGTATATTTCTAATGTTTGCATGCCTAATTAAAGGCAGATTGTACAGGGCTCAGATCACTTTGTTAACACCTTATTTTATGTACTTACTGTGCAAATAAACAAATTCTATTCTATTCTATTATAAAGCGATATCTTCCAGACAACCTTTTGGAAGGACTTTAAAAACTTTACTTAAAGTGGGGAGGGCTAAATTAGTGTACTTACTACATTACTCATAAAAACAGAGAATTTCTTTTTTATTAAAATATTAAAATAAATATATACTGATATATATATATACATATAAATACAATACAATACATAGGTAATTAAATAATAGAATACATATAATGTGTTCTTTAACATCATGTGGAGAGAAAACAAAAGAATAATCATAAATTGGGGCTTCTGTGTTCCGTGCCACTTATGACCTTTCAGCCTTTAAAGCACGAGTAAACAGGCATCTTCTGGGCTCGCTCGTCCCATCTTAGACCTCATCTATCGCTTACCATCAGGCAAGATCGACGTCAAGAGTGAGCCCATCAGTAAGAAAAAAATAATAAATAATAATAATTTGTCGCCAAGCTAGGTATCTTTATACCCCTAGGCAACACTAGTGTTGGATTTTCTGGCTTCTGACTGGCCCTAACGACTGTCAAAGATGAACAAATGACGTGCATTCCCAGACTCGGAAGAATTTCAAGGTTACCTATCACTGGACCGACAGCGGTAAGCAAATCGATCCATGTGGCTCTCATTATTTAACCACGAGCATTTGAGGGGATAGAGATGAATTATTACACCTTAAGGTGTGTCCAAACATTGAGCAGCAAGAGCGCGGCAGGAACACGCGGCATTTCTAGGACATATTTCTGCCGCGCTCTAGTTTGGACAAAGCCGACTAATGTTTGCGCGGCAGTCGTCTAAACACAGGGCGGCGGGCCGCGCGCGGCAGCCGCGCTCGATTGCCGCTCGATGTTTGGATACACCTTTACAATCTAACTTATTATAATACTGCTAGCTGTGCCCGCGGTTTCACCCGTGTTAATGAACATCTCAACAATACCAACATTCATCTCGTATTGCAACCCTTTAGGGGATGATTTTTGAAAAAAAGTAGCTTGTCTTTGACGCTGGGTCTTCATCTTCTCTCATTCCAATAGACAGACAGGCAGACAGACTTTCGCATGTATAATATGGATTGATTTTTCATTAACGCTATAGTAACATCTAATAAGCAACCTTTCTAGGGTTCCGTACCAAAAATAAAACTTAACCATTAAAACATAACTTCGCTGTCTGTCTGCTTGTCAAGACACTTTTACTCAGAAATGTGTAACAATATCAAACTGTAATTAATATTAGAAACTAGAGTTTTTTTTTTTTTTTGATAATAGGCTCGCGTTTGACCACCATCTCACCTGATGGTAAGTGACGATGTGGTCGAGGATGGAGCACGCTTAGCTAAAATTAATCTATTCACTCTTGACTTAAAGACACTGAGGTTATTAACACAGAGTCCGATTTCATCATCGACCACATCATCGCTAACTATCAGGTGAGATGGTAGTCAAACATGACCTTAGATGAATAAATAAACAATATAAAATATATCTAAATATTCCGTCTTAATATCATATCAAAAAGACAAAGACATTTTTTAATAATTATTTTCCAAATAATTATACATTTTCACGTAAGTGTTTATCTTCGCAGTCATTAATACCGATATAAGCCAATTCATAGAAATTGACGTGAATACTGTCATTCAAATTAGGAATGACGACACAGAAGCTTACGTCAAAGTAATTAATCAACAACATGTCTGCCAATCACCGATTCTGGTTCGTGATTGGTCGATTTACAATTGAATTAAGCACTCTTGGTTGACTACTTAAGTCTATTTAGCTGGATGAATTCCTTCCTATATTTTTATCTATAATTGTTACTAGTTGATCCGACTAGCTTTGTAGCGCCATATGATTTTTCTGATCGATTTATGGCCCTTTTAACCCAAAGGTTGACTGGTAGAGAATGCCTTGTTGCAGTAAATCCACCCATGTATGTACCAACATAAAGTTTATATGAATTAATATTTTTTTTTTATTTTTTTTTGTATTTAATCCTAGTTATTGGCCGCGACTTCGACCGTGTGGGAAGGTTTCCCACGTAAATCCCGATCCCATACATACCAGATTTCATTTCAATCCGTTTAGTAGTTTTGTCGTGAAATATTAAAATCCATTCTCCATTTATAACATTAGTAAGATAAGATAGAACTTTGTCCAAATTTTCCAACAACTAAATTTTTTTGTGGATTCGGTAAGACTGAGAGCCGAATCCATCATAATTGCGAAACGTCTAAGCGGATGTTAACGGTCAATGAATACCCTGAAACTAAGTTCTAAACGCATAAAATAGATGAGAAAGAAGATTTTTATTTATTTAAAGTTTATGTACAATATTGGTACATGGGCGAACTTAATGCAATAAGGCATTCTCTACCAGCCAACCTTTGGGTTAAAAAGACCACAATGTGGTAGGAGGTGTACAAGTAAAATAAATGTCATTATCGTAAGAATATATGTGAATATAAGTATATATAATAATAAAATACATAGGTATACATATATGTTAAAATAATAGACTAATAAATACGGTGCTTTATAATAATCTTGCTGACTAAGAGAATTACCAGATTTCATTTCAATCCGTTTAGTAGTTTTGCCGTGAAATAGTAAAATCCATTCTCCATTTATAACATTAGTAAGATAAGATAGAACTTTGTCCAAATTTTCCAACAACCAAATTTTTTTGTGATTATGATAACCCAAAAAAAAAATAACATTTTCAGCTTAGGAGTGAAAATCCCTGTCAGAGTCTGTGTTTCCTGATAGATAAAAACTAGGGCTTTTTTGGTCAAGAGTGAATAGGTTACTTCTAGGCAAACGTGCTTCACCCTTGACTGTATCATCACTTACAATAACGTCAAACGCGAATCAAATATTACAACAGAGAAAATGAGATATTTGTTCCAGTAGCGAATAAGTGACATTTTTATAACTTGCAAATTAAAACAAAACGCAGACTGCAAAAAATTAAAATAAAAACAGTGGCCAAGTGTGAGTCGGATTTGCCCATGAAGGGTACCGTAATAGTACGCATAGATAAGCGAAAAAATCTTTATTTTTCATAGTTTATGTATAAATGAAAAAGTTTCATTTGTTATTTTGTTGTAAGTGTATTATAGTGCACCTCAAAGTTTGATGATTTTAGTTTCAATTAAATGTATGGGGAGCCCTCCCTTAATGTTTTATTTTTGTATAAAATCGTAAAGCCTTTTACAGAATACATTTACTTAACTTGTTTCAACTTTGCAGTCCTAATGGTTTCAAAATAAAGAGGTTGTAACATACGGGGACAGACAGACAGCTATGACGAATCTATAAGGGATCGTTTTTTTGCCATTCAGCCAAGGAACCCTAAAACATTTCTGCGATTATGAAATATACAATACCTACTCATTTAAGGCGAATACTCTCGCCTTAAATATGTAGGTATTGTATATTTCATAATATTTTTTATGAGAAAGGGGGATGCCTGTATCAGGTAACTTAACTTTGCGCGGTTGACCGCTGACTACCTAAGATACGAGCATAGCTCAGTTTGGGAGTCATTGTCTCAAATTAAAATGCCTCTGTATATTCACCTCACTCAAGTCAATGTTGGTTTCTTGTATTGTTTTTATTTTTGTACTTATTGAAGAATAAATATTTTTATTATTATTATCCTTTATTTCCAATATACACATATAAATTACATTTTTAATTATTCTCAAAAAAAAAAACATTTAAAATTATAAAAAATAGTAGCCCACCGGTATCTGGAACAGGGTTCAAGCTACCGGCGGTCAGGGCTCCATAGAGAGGAACCTCCTGACGATACGCGCCGTGTCCAGGAGTACCACTTTCTGAAGCAAGTCCTTGATCCAACCTTCTAACGAGAGCCTCCTGGGGTGTTGGTCGAGGCTCTTGGCTATTAAGGCATTGGCTGAGATGACTATCGGTACAATGATTGCCGAGTTCACATCCCACATGTCGACAATCTCGTGTGCCAAGTCAAGATACTTGATTTGCTTATCTTTCTCAGCTTTCACGAGGCTATTATTATTACAGATACACAACTACACAAGTTAAAATCGAAAACTTAGTTAATTTAATATCTAGATATTTGATCTTGGTTTTTTGTAACAGTTATCAAACATTACATGGATGGTAAAGTAGGTAGGTACCCAAAATTACTTCCTACCTTAAATAAGTGCTCGTTGCATTAACAGTCGCATGGGTCGAGATTTTCAAAATTAAGCAACGCTTGCGAAGGTTGGTTCGTGGATGGGTACCCACCTTAAAATATCAAGATTCCTTCGTGCCTCGGGAAGCACGATAAGCGTTCAGGCTGTAATTTTTTATTTTATTTTTTATTGTTGACTAGCTGCTTCCCGCAACTTCGTTCGCGTGGCTTCCCGCGTAAATCCCGATCCCGTGGGAATTCCGGGATAAAAAGTAGCCTATACAACGTGTAATTTAAAGTGTATATACATACCGAGTGCACGGCTTCTTTGGATGATAACAAACGATATGGCCAGGGTTTTCTAATCCTATGTCTACATGTGTGGAACTTATTAGAAATTTCAATACATTGATACCAGAGACCGAATTTTTCAAATTAAGAAGAACGAAGAGAATTATCGTTTTATTGGCAAGTGACGTGGAAAGTGATGACCCTCATAGTGCTGTGACACGTTTGTTATTATTGGTATTCAAGAAACATACGAAACCAACAATTTGGGTTCAATTCTGTGAGTCACTTATTTTGAGCTGAAACTTTGCATAGAGACTCCATACCAGATGTTGTCTTCAGTCCTTTTGGATAGATATTGGGTTTCCGTTACACGTTTTATATTATTCCAGGATGCCAACTATCTACTTACCACATTTCATTAAAATCCATCCAGTAGGTCCGGAGATTAGCGTGTACAAACAGACCAACAGACAGATTTTTTTAATTCTTCCTCTATTACTGTTTCTTAACCCCCCTCTATTATTATTTGTAAAAAAAAAGGAAATGTACAGACACACTTTTCTACTATTTAATTATAGATGTAATATCTGTGGTAATAAATGTAGAGATGCGCCGAATATTCGTATTCGGTACATTTGGCATATTTTTTCATCTTCGTATTCGGCCGAATATTTGATGGATTTGCCGAATAATTACCGAATATTTAAATTATTGTTAATATTTAAAAAAAGAACATTTTATTAAACAGTAAGGTTAACTAATTACTAAATAAGTGTGTTTTATTCCGAAAGTTGTACCTACGTAGTTTTTTGTAAATTAAAGAAACACTACTTTTTGTTCTGATTAAAGTCAAACGTCAATAGCCCAGTGGATCAGGTGTCGGACTTGTGATCGAGAGGTCGCGGGTTCGAACCCCATCCATTACACTATTGCTGTGAACCCACTCCAGACACAAGCATATTTAGCTTAGTTGGAGAGGTTAACTGGATTGCTAGTAATGTGAATTCTACCCAGATTGCTAGTAATCTTTAAAAAAAACCCTAATTAAATTTATTCTAATAGGTATTTAGCATTAACTTACTTTTATTTAATGGCAAAATAAAAAATATTAGTTTTAATAATCAATTTAAATAAAATTTTAATCAAATAAACTTCTGCTTTTGTCACAAATAATAAATTATACTAAATTAAATTTAGAGTAAAAACTTTCCAATTTTTTTTTAGAATATCTTATAATATAACTAGGTACTATCTTTAGTAACCAACACAAGTATTAAAATATGTATAATCAAATTAAGTTTTTTAGGTTAATGTCTATATACGCTAAATAAAATTTCAGGAAATGAACTGAAATATTTATTTTATATAATAGTTATAAAAGAAAATTTTAATACGAAATTATTTGCCATTTTTAAGTTTGCTAGATGAGGCCGGTGTTTCCTAACTGACTACTCTGAGAAGAAACACCGAAACAAACTCAGAGGTCAACGTCTCTTTTAAAGTCCATACTGGTCGAATCATACGAGAAGCATGTATATTTATGTCTGCGATGCTTTTTTAAGGAAAGAAACACAGATTTGAGCGGACCTGTCCAGACAGTGCAAGCATTTGTCAGTTATCGTGTAGCTCAACTTAGAGACATTACTGTCCGAGTTAAATATTAATAGTTTAGACATAGGTGCCTGTCACACAGTTTTATCAAAACCCTACAGCGATGATGCCATTAAAATATATGATATTGTCATCAATTTAAGAAAAATATAGTCGTAGTATCTCCCTCCTCTTAGGGTACGATGAGCCTGGCATGATCATAAGATTAAAATGCTAAAAGAAATAAAAAACTCATCGATTAGATTAATATGGGAATATATTCTTACCTAGTCTGATTAAAGCCAGCTCCCTTTTGGGAACACAAATGTTGGAGAGTTTGCCTCGATGCCTGTGTTAAAGTGTTTCTTCGCCTGAAAAAAAATCACAAGAAGTATGTTATACAACAGACTTAACTAAGTAGTAAAAATTGACACTTCGCGTAACCCAAATGCTGGCTTTTACCTTGGACAGAGGTTAAGCATTGTCATACAACGTGGCAATGCCACCAGTCTTTTAGGCACATTACCCGTGGACAGCTATGCGCACGAATTTCTGGACGCCATATTTTAGTTTTTTTTTTAGATATATATTTATGTAGTTTAGGGTTTTTAAGAGTATGTTCCATTGTTGAATAAATAATGATTTTAGTAGTAAAAACAGGGTTAAGATAGATATATAGATACACTCTTTATTATACACCATCACAGAAAACAAATAAGGACTTAACAACTAAAAATGGATTTAAGATGTAACCTGCAGGCCTGAACAAAATATGTATAAACATTAGTATCTGCTACATTCCACCCACACGCACAAACGTTTTGGGATTACTTTCGTTTTGCTTACAGCTAAGGAGTGGAATTCCCTGCCGGAGTGTATGTTTTCTGTTAGCTATAACCTAGGTGTCTTTAAGTCAACAGTCAATAGGTTACTTCGAGGTAAGCATGCTTCATCTTCGACCACATAATCACTTACCATTAAATGATAGTTAAACTCGAGTCCATAAAAACCGACCAAGTGCGAGTCGGACTCGCGCACGAAGGGTTCCGTACCATTAATAATAAAAAATATCACATTTGTTGTATGGGAGGCCCCGTGAAATTTTTATTTTATTAATTTTTTAGTATTTGTTGTTATAGCGGTAACAGAAATACATCATCTGTGAAAATTTTAACTGTTTAGCCATCATGGTTCATGAGATACAGGCTGGTGACAGACAGCGGAGCATTAGTAATATTTTTTTACTTTTTTCTATAAGAACCTTAAAAAACTATGTAGACCGCCGCACATTGGAAAATGGTAAATAAAAAAGTAATGCATTTTCTTTTTAACTTTTTTCTTTTTTTTCCAAATCGTTTTTACTTAGGTCGCAGCATTTTTACTGAAGCATTTTTTTTAATACTATAAGAGTGGAATTTTACTGTTACAATGTAGTTATTTTGCTTGACTTAAGTTTAGAATTTTTTTAATACTACAAAATGTCACTTCTAAAAGTGTCTATTTCAGGTCTGTTCGCTTCAATATTTAAATAATAAATAAATTTAAAACTATATATCTATTACCGTAAATATTTGAAAGAAATCATTTTAAATATTTACGGTAATAAATGTAAAGAAATACATTTCTAAAAAGCCCATTGTCTGTAAATTTTAAAACAGTTATAATGTTGTAGGTTTTATGATTATACTTCTATAAAAAAAAAAACTTAACAATAAGAGAGGGGAAAAATAGAGTTTTTTAAATTCATCGATACTTTTAACAGTTACCGATGTCTCCCGATGCTTAGCATTTGATGTTGTTTTGTAGCGAAGATATTCATAAATAACATATATAAAAGTTAGCTGCGGATACGTGTGGTTTCTGATGTTATCGTGAAAAGTCAGCTTTACGTTTTATTTGTTTACATCTATAATTAGAAATAAATCCGTAACCCCTATCCTTACATATTATATAACAAAGTCTACTACTGCGTTTTCTCAACAGATTTTCATGCGGTTCTCACCAATAGACAGAGTGATTCTAGACAAAGATTTAAGTGTAGATATTTATTAAGGTTTTGTGTGAATTAGCAGTATGAGACTGTGCGAAGCCGGATGGGATCTCTAGGCTTATTCTATAGTTTAGCTAGCAGTGGGAGCAGTGGTGGCCTAGTAACGGGTCCGACTTGTAAGTTGCAGGTGGAGGATTCGATCCCAGTCAGGCACAATTCTTTTCAATACACATCCTTGAATACTGGCTCTTATCGCACTACGATTAGGTTCAACATGCAATGTATTTCACACTCGTGGATATTTTTCATTTTTCACACACGAGGGTTTCTCCATTCCAGATTTTGCCACAGATAACATTAAACACGTATTCAATTATATTCGGTGGTGATTGTTTTTTTTTTTCACAGCAAAGAGGCGCATGTTTTTAAGGCCTTATATTTAATGAAAATTAAAATTGTGTTTATGAACAGAATATCAGAAATAAACATTATTATTTATAAAATAATTTTGCTTTTATCAACAAATAAACATTTATTTGTTATCTAAAAAAGAAATAATATCAGGCTGTTTTGCGCCTACCCTTGCTTCTCCTTTAATCCGCGAAGGTAACGCGCGGGGAAAAAGTAAATTAAATCTTATTAATTTGTGTTTTTTGCGTGAGTAGGTATGTCGAATTTAAGTTTTCATGAGAACGATTCTATTATTTTATTTCTTCGAAAGTGTATTGAAAAACGTCGTTTGATACACGTGGACATTTGTTACTGCAGTACTCGGCTCCATAACCCCTTGCCTTGCGGCTCGGGCGTAACTCCGCCTCGGCCGCAATAACAAACTTTCTCCACTCATATCAAAGTGAACTATTGAGTAATTTATATCTTCACCACTGCTTTCAAATCAGCGAACGAGAACATCGTGAGGAAGCCGGCATGTCTTAGGACCAAAAATCCGAAGACATGTGACTTCCACCAACCCACACTGGTCCCGCGTGGTGGATTATGGCCCTTTCCCTGTTTGTCATTAATAGTTTAGTAATAGTTTATTTGCCATTAACAAATTTACACAGTACATTAAAACATACAATCAAAGCTCTTAAAGAAAAGACAATTATTTAAAAGATTAATGACCCCTATGCTAGGAAAATCCTGTGTTATGGGGACATTGAATCCGTCCATGTGAACTTCTTAGATCAAATATATTTTGCATGTAGGTGACACATTTTCTTTGTTAATAACAATTTAATTTAGATTTAAGTTCCGTCAAGGTGAGTTTAAAAGAGTAATGTAGGTGAAATTATGTAAGTATGTATAATGTATGTATGTTAATAACGTGTGACTACGGCTTTTATTTTTGTTCTGTTCTTGTTTTTCCAGTAACCTTGTTTATTTCAGCATCCTGAAAATCTTGTTTCATCCTTTTTAGCGTCGATTTTTTTGTCGTAGTCGGGTTTTATTTTTTTTTATTTTTTATTATTTAAACTATTTTGGTGTTAAATCACTGTGCTTCTCTACTATTTACTTTATTTTTATAAGTTCAAGTGAAGCCCTTTCAAATGATACCAAACACGGTGTATCTATCTTAGTTTTATTTTTTACACATGACTTTTTGACTGCTAGAGGGCGCCACGTTAAATTTAAGCAATATTTTTGATAAGTACAAATGAAGCCCTTTCAAATGATACCAAACACGGTGTATCTATCTTATTTTTAATTTTACACATGACTTTTTGTCCGCTAGAGGACGCCACGTTAAATTTAAGCAATATTTTTGATAAGTAAAAGTAAAGCCCTTTCAAATAATGCCAAACACGGTGTATCTATCTTATTTTTATTTTTTCACACATTACTTTTTGTCCACTAGAGGGCGCCACTTTAAATTTAAGCAATGGTTTGGAAATGTGCATGTGACGTCCTTTCAAATGATATCAAACACGATGTGTTTATCTTATTTTTATTTTTTAACACAACACTTGTTGAGCTCTAGAGGGAGCCACATTGGGTTTTGTGACACGTCACGTAGCCTATGTTCAGCGGACAGCCAACACGGTTCTAACGATACCTCATTTGTCGAGTTCCGATAAGTAGCTTTGGAGCTATGAGGGAACAGATGAACATACACACATACATACATACATACATACATACATACATACATACATATGTGGGGTATTGCATAGGTGTGCGAATGATGACGCGTGCAACTTACGACTTTGTGAATATGTGTGTGACGTGTGTATGTGTATATCTGGGGGCACGGCAGTGCCCCCGCCAAGTCGAGCAAAAAAGCGGCACGGCCATACCATTCTTTTCTCGAAGCAATTCAGGCCATTTTCGACCCCCTATAACTTCGTTGTGGATAAAACTAGAAGCCTGAATTTTCAGTAACCAGACAGGCATTGTATAAACACGGTATATTTCAAATTTCATTCAATTTGAACTAGTAGTTTAAGAATTATAACGAGTCAAAGTTCCTTAATTTTGTAAATTTTGTCACTCACTGACTGACCGATCATCAAAAGTCTAAAGCACTTCTAGCAGATATAGAAGCTTCAAATTTAGAATACAATTAGTGTTTAGTATATGAATCAAGGAAAAACTATAATATTTTTCAATTTCGTTCCAGTTTTCTAGATACATCAACTGCATAAATAACTTTGTAATCCCATATAAATATATAGGATTACAAAGTTACATTTGCAGTTAATTAATCAGTGTACCTGTATAATATAATGAAATAATAGATGTAGATGGGTACTTTTTGTTTCTTGGTGAAAAATATCATCGAATGACTTCTTCCGCTCGGGTGTATCAGAATTCTACTGACTAAAAACCCACCCTGCTCCTTCGGAAGCCCTAAAGTTCCGGGGCCGCGGTATCTCGATGGAACTTTCCCGCAAACCCCGACAGGCAATGACCCTATGAGACCCCGTCACTGGTATTAACAGGTTTTTGAGGTGCGCGTGGAACACAACGCGCCGCCGACCCGGGCCTGGTCCTTACCGGACGGTGAGCGACCCCTGCTCGCCATCCGCAGGCCCACGCCTACGGTGGCCCGAAATTGACTCGCGATCCGCGACGCCCGGGGCGTCTCCCCCGGCGGCTGGGGCGCGAGGAAGAGAGTTGCCTCTCCCTCGCACGTTAGGCCTCCTCCTTCGCTAGCATGACTGCTTCACAGTAGGAGGTGACTGCATCCCATTCCCTCTCGCTTCGCACCATGGTCTAAACCAGAGCAGGGCGCGAGAAGTCGCCGCCGCCGATCGCCTCTATGAGGATACGACGGTGCTCCACCCATGCAGGGCACACCTCGACCGAAAATCGAGAATCTTTACCGTTTTAAATAAATAGATTGACTTGGCAATCGCAATAAACAATTTAATTTATATATGTATTACTTGTGAGATATATTGTGTTTTCATGCGATGGCCGAGTCAATCTATTTATTTAAAACGGTAAAGATTTTTAATATTGATATGGTCACTATAAGATGTCGTTAGGTTAGATAATTACGTAACAACTTAAGACAGAAGGTCCCTTAAGTAGGGACTGAATAAATTAATAACCGACTTTGTATTACATGGATCTCACAACTTTTTACGGTAGAACAACTAAGTTGCGAGACTTGGGTTTTTGACAAGTATTGTTTTTTATGGGATAATTATATATCGTAATAAACAGTTGGTCTCTAATACCCGAGCGTTTCACTTGTCTCCCTCGCCCTATATACACCACAAACGAGACCAAACACATAACATTGGTGACCCCGACGTGATTTGAACGCATGCCTGACTCAGACGAGACGCGACAAGACAGACACACGCTCGACGCCCGAGACGCATCATGTACGCGCAGGCGCCGCCAACTCAATCTGTGCCAGCCCCAGTGAAGGCGGAAGAGTGCGTGCGAGACTAATATATCCGCATTTTCGGTGGAGAGCAAAATACCAACATTTTGGCCAGAAAACCCGCGACTCTGGTTTTATCAAGTAGAAGCCATTTTGACGCCGCGCGCCGCAGAAAGCTTCAGACGCGAACAAGTACTTTATGGTCGTAGCCAAGCTGAGTAAGGACGTCATACAGCAGGTCGCCGACATTTTAGCTAACCCACCGGAAACTAACAAATACGCCTTCTACAATTTTTTTTTTTTAAGGAGGGAATATTGTGGGGTATTGCATAGGTGTGCGAATGATGACGCGTGCAACTTACGACTTTGTGAATATGTGTGTGACGTATGTATGTGAATATAATTATATATCATAATAAACAGTTGGTCTCTAATACCCGAGCGTTTCACTTGTCTCCCTCGCCCTATACACACCTCAAACGAGACCAAACACATAACACATATATAGCCTGTCAAAATCATAACCCTCCTTTGGCTTTGCCGTAGTCGGGTAAAAATATTCCCTACAACCCATTCTCAGACCTAACTCAGATCAAATACACAAATTGAAGTTGGTTGAAAATCATAAAAATTGGTCAAACCGTTTCGGACGACTTCCATAACAAACACTGTGATCTGAGATTCTTAGGGTTCCGTACCTAAACGGCAAAAACCGGAACCATTACAGATTCGTCATGTTAAAACGTGTGCCTCTTAATTTTAAAATAAGAAAGTGAGATATCGGAATGTTCTGAGATCTGAACTAAACTTTCAAAGAACATTGGTTAGAATGAGACATAGTCGGCAGTTTTTGAGAAAATTTTTGAACACGATGCTGCGGCAAAACATATAAATTAGTTATTATTCCATTATTTTAAATTTTTTACTAACATAGAATAATAATAATAAAGCTAAATTAAAGAACCACCACACTATTAAAACTTTGTAAATTATAGAAACACTATGCAAAGATATTTTGCGTTGCTACTACGGAACCTTTCATGGGCGAGTCCAACTCGCACTTGGCTAATTTTTTATTGATGTTAAGTATGTTTTAGTGTATCAGGAAGAAGAACGTTTTATCTCCATCTATTAATAACTTCCGAGTCACCTTATAATAACTTCAAAAGCCTGATTACTTTATGAAACCGATCTTGGTCGATCGCCTAACGAAAAACAATTCTTGGAACTTACAATTATCTGATAAAGTTCACAATTGAGTTGTCTTAAGTAACTTTTATAGATAAACAAAGTTACACATAACATTTTTATTGATATTTCAGTTGATAGCACTGATTTTTCGCGGAAATCTACTAACTATCGATAAAGTATTGGCAGTGACTGAGGTAATTATTGCGTATCATATTTAGGGGTTAAGGTCTTTCTGTAGTATTTACGGCATTTATATACGGAAGAGGATATAAAAGAGCTTTTTGTGTATTTTCTTGATGGAATGTTATCAAAGATATTATTCTACATAACCGTGTAAGATATTTATAGTAAAAATAGGCCTTCTGACTCCTATTTCGATTTGTGTCAGATTTTATTACTTCTAACCGGTAACGGAGGGGGAAACGTAATTGGAGAGGTTAACAAGATTGCTAGTAATGTGAATTGTACGCACACTGTTAGTTCTATTTTTTTTAAGTGCTCTTTTTGTGTGTTTTTTTGATGAAATATCATATATAAAAAGAAAGTCGTGTTAGTTACACTATTTATAACTCGAGAACGGCTGAACCGATCTGGCTAAAAATTGGTAGGGAGATAACTTAGAACCAGAAAACGGATATAGAATACTTTTTATCCCGAAATTCTCACGGGATCGGGATTAACGCGGGAAAAACCTCCCATGCGAACGAAGTTGCGGGCAAAAGCTGGTAATTTAATAAATCTTTCTCAATAACTTTATTAGATATCTTCTTCTATACTTATAATAAATCTGTAGAGAGGTCAATTCTGTACATGAAATATATTTCCAAAATAACTATCAGGGGGTGATTAGGGATCGATACTGATGCCAAAAATGCAATCAGTAAAATTGTTGTCTGTCTGTCTGTCTGTCTGTATAACCGTTATAGAAACCAAAACTACTCGACGGATTTTAACGAAACTTGGTACAATTATTTTTCATACTCCAGAGCTGGTTATAGTATACTTTTCATTACGATAAAATCAACAGGAGCAGAGCAGTGAAGAGAAATGTTGGGAAAACGGGAGAAGTTACTCCATTTTTTAAGCTTCCGTCGCGTGTGCCGTTAATGGTTAAAGCTACACAGAAATCATTTCATGACGGAAATGTTCTCCTTAAAATTATATAAAAATATCTCACGACAGCAAATGTCTATCTTTTATGGTTGACTCACAATAACACGTGTAACTCCCGATAGCTTAACAGTTCGAAGCTTTCTGATTATAATATTTGTCTACTCTTACGTTTATAACACTCTCAGTCACCCCTAATTGAAAAAGTTAACATTATTAACTATTCCATAAAAAATAATCATGTAAATCGGTATAGAAACACCAAAGTTATACATGAAATACGCTAATAATAAGCCATCTCCCGTGAATACTGAATCATGCTATAAGGATTATTTTTGAGAATCGGTCGCCGCGCTCGACGCGTCTCTTGGCCGAAGCTATAAAATTTCGTTCAATAGGGACTTAAGCCTCATGTGAACGTAATCTAAACAATATTACCAATACATTAACTTATGCTGACGGAGTCGCGGGCACAGCTATTAACAATAATATTGTGCGGTTCCGTATTGCGATATTTTTCAACAGTATTATAGATTGACATATTATATTTTCCTACTAAATTACGAAAGTTAATCTGTCTGTTACATCAAAATCACTGAACCGTGAGGAAGGACATAGGCTACTTTTTTTTACGAAAAAAGACGGAAACGCGGATGAAGTCGCGGGCAACAGCTATCTATACTTACTAATAATATAAGGCTGAAGAGTCTGTTTGTTTGTTTGAACGCGATAATCTCAGGAACTACTGGTTCGAATTGAAAAAATATTTTTTAATTAAATAGTCAATTTATAGAGAAAAGCTATAGGCTATATATCATTACGCTAAGGCCAATAGGACCGCCAATGAAGAATGCTTCAAAATTGGGGTTAAATTTAACGTTAGCCCAAAGTATAGAATATATATAGAATTGGAGCAGTTTATTGTATTAAGTGTGTACAGACCCCCTCAGGATTGTATGACTTTTTTGAAAAGGTAATGGATGAAGTGTTACACAAGATTAGTAATTCAAACAAGTACATTATCACTTGTGGGGATTTTAATGTCAATTTGTTAGAAAACTCTGGTTTATCTACCAAAATTATAAATCTGTTTCGGTCCTACAATCTTGATAATTTATTCAGAGAGCCAACAAGAATCACCCCTACCAGTGCTACATGCCTTGATAATGTTTATACAGATGTATCAGTTAAACACAAAGAGATAATTAATTTACTAGAATCAGATCATAGCGGGCAATTAATTACTTTCGAATGTAAAAATAATAAAGCGGCTAAAAACATATCACTGTTAACCCAAAAACTGTAAGTCGTTTAGAAACTTTCAAAGATAAACTTAGACATAGTTTACCAGTTTTGACGACCCTACATGATCCTAATCATTTATATAAGGACTTTTTTAATATGTACTGTAAGCAATTTAATTCCACTTTTTTACCTAAAACCATTTAAATTAACAGTACTGTATCTTTCGGTGATTGGGCTACCATTGGTATTCACAAAAGTAGAACTCGTCTTTATGAATTGTACAATGAAAGAGCACATATAAACACTGTTGAATTTAATTTGTATGTTAAGAAATATTCAAAATTATTTAAAAAGGTTTGTTGTATGGCAAAGACGCGCCATTTGAGTTCTAAGATCAAAAATAGTAATAATATTATTAAAACAACTTGGGATATTATTAACAGTGAAACAGGCAGGTCTAAAAAACGGTGTAGTGACTACAACCTTGTAATCAATGATGAAATAATTAAATCTGACGCCCAGGTTGCCGCGGCTTTTGAAAACTTTTTTGCAGAGATCCCGGTATCAACAACAAAATCTTTGGATTCCTCAACCACCGCTGCAGAGTCTCTGCTAAAAGAAAATGTTAAAGTTTGTGATTCAGTATTTAATTTTCAACATGTTTCTTGTAAGGATATAATTAAAACTTTTAACACATTGAATGTAAAAAAGACAAAAGATTTGTGGGGTAATTCTGTAGACATCGTCAAGTCCATTATTAATATTGTAGCTCCTAGTTTAGTATTTATTTTTAATAATTGTATTGATTGTGGCGAGTTTCCTGACTTAATGAAGTATAGCAAAACTATACCATTGTTTAAAGCAGGTAGTACATCAGACCCTACTAATTATAGACCAATTTCAGTACTACCCACTTTTAGTAAAATATTTGAAAAATTTATTTTAGAGCAGTTACAAAGGTTTTTTAGTAGACACAAATTATTTCATTCCAAACAGTTCGGTTTCACAAGGGGTCGTTCAACAACCGATGCTGGTGTTGAACTTTTAGGACACATATATAATGCATGGGAAGACAAATGTGATGCCCTGGGCATCTTTTGCGACTTGTCCAAGGCATTTGACTGTGTTCATCATGAAACATTGGTCAGAAAACTACACCACTACGGAATTCGGAACTCCCCTTTGAATCTTCTTACTTCATATTTAAGTGACAGGATTCAGAGAGTCAATGTAAATGGAAAAATATCCCCAGGATCTGTGGTGACTATGGGTGTGCCACAGGACTCAATTCTTGGACCATTTTTGTTTCTTATATATATAAATGACCTGCCTTACCTCATAAAGGATAACAATAAAATTGTGTTGTTTGCAGATAACACTTCACTTTTGTTTAAAATTAAACGTCAGCAACCTGATTCTGACGACATTAATAACGCCCTTTCAGAAATAGTACATTGGTTTAATGTTAATAATCTTCTTTTGAATGAAATGAAAACGAAATATATAAAGTTTACGATGCCTCACGTTAGACAAGTGCCAACTACTGTTTTGATAAAGGGTAAAGAGTTGAGCCCTGAGAATGCAACAGTGTTCTTGGGCATTACTCTAGATGCTAAGCTTCAGTGGGGTCCACATATAGATAAAATATCCAAAAAACTGAGTTCTGCCGCATATGCAGTTAGGAAAATCCGAAATTTAACTGATCTAGAGACGGCTCGATTAGTTTACTTTAGCTATTTTCATAGTGTAATGTCGTACGGTATTCTTTTGTGGGGAAATGCCGCCGATATTCAGACAGTCTTTGTTTTACAAAAAAGGGCTATTCGTTCAATTTATAAATTAAGTCCTAGATGCTCCCTCAGAGATAAGTTTAAAGATATTAATATAATGACTGTGCCCTGTCAATACATTTATGAAAATATTTTGTACGCTCATAAAAATAAAAATTTGTTTAAAAAGTACAGTGATATCCATAACATAAATACTAGAAATAAACACACATTTATTGTTCCTTCAACTAGGCTCAAGAAAATTGCGGGCTCATTTAAATGTCAATGTATACGCTTTTACAATAAACTTCCCAGTCATGTGCAAGAACTAAGCCTCAATAAATTTAAATCATTTGTGAAGCGGAAACTTTGCCAGAAAGCTTTTTATTCTGTTAAAGACTATCTTGTGGACAAAAATGCCTGGGATTAAGCTGCTCCAATTACATCTGTTGAAATTCTGTTTTGTTTGATTTTTCTTATTACTCATTTTTTTTTTTGTTTTTTATTGTGATGATTATTTCATATACATTTTGATAGGACAATATTATTTACTTTTTTAAGTAATAGAATATACTTTTTTTTTAATTTTTATTCTTTAACATTTTTAATTTTGTTTGTACAAGATGACAATATTATTTTCTTTTCAAGTAATATTTTTTTTGTGTAAAAGCAAAAGCTATGTTGTGAATATGAGAGTAATGTGGGATAACAACGAATATTATTAATAGATTACCACACTGTCTGGCAGTTTGAGTGCTTTATACGGCCCACCCAAATGTCCTTACTTTGGTATTGTTCGTCAAATCATTCCAGCTCCTTAAGGTTCTAAGTTGAGCTACGTGATATTTGACAAATGCTTGCACTGCTTGGACGGGCCTGCTCAAATCTGTTTGATTCTGTCCTCTAAAGGGCGCCACAGACATTAACCTACATGGCTCTCATATGATTTGATCACTATAGATTGTCTGGACTTTAAAAGAGACGTTGACCTCTGAGTTTGTTTCAGTGTTTCTTCTCAGAGTAGTCAGTTAGGAAACACTGGCCTCATCTAGTTTACATTTACGAAAAAAAAAAGACGTGTAAAAGTGTTATTTATAACCTATTTGCAAAATAAACATCATTATTTCATTATTTCAGTAGGTAACTATTCCACGCGGACGAAGTCGCGGGCAAAAGCTAGTCTATATATATAAAAGAAAGTCGTGTTAGTTACACTATTTATAACTCAAGAACGGCTAAACCGATCTGGCTGAAAATTAGTAGGGAGATAACTTAGAACCAGGAAACGGATATAGAATACTTTTTATCCCGAAATTCCCACGGGATCGGGATTAACGCGGGAAAAACCTCCCACGCGAACGAAGTTGAGGGCAAAAGCTGGTAATTTAATAAATCTTTCTTAATAACTTTATTAGATATCTAGAATAATAGATTTCGTACACGTCGGATAATCTTAAGATTAGTCATCTACACAGGAGAGATAGTGCACCAGTATGTGCAGGTACAGGTGCACTCTCTGTTCCTTACTCTCATTGTCCGATGGGACCAAAATCCGACACGACCGGAGACAGATCAGGCGTATAACCAGAGGCTATAGTGCTTTCCGAGGCACGGGGGATCACTGTCATCTTCCAAACTCGGTACTATTACTGAGAAATTACAAACAGAAAAACTTAATATCACGTTTTCCCGACCCGGGAATAAACCTGATACTTCATGTTCAGCATTCGCGCTTGCAACCACTAGACCAACAAGACATTTACTTACTAAGTCAAAATTTTACCATCCACCACCACTACTTAGGCCGTGCGCGCACTGCCTTGCGGTGGCCGCAATTGCGGTAATTCTACCGCGCCGGTAGAATGACCGCAATCTCAGGTGCGCGCACTGCGGCGAGAAAAACGCACCTTTTGTGTGACAACGTTGCCATCCATACAGATTTCTTCGTATTTATACATATTTTCGATTTTTCGAAAATCTGTATCGAGTGCTAATATGAATCACACGATTCAGATTAGTACTCGATACAGATTTTTATACAAATTTCACACTGTATTGATAAAATTAACTGGTACAACTAAACATAGAACTTGGCAAAATAAATTACCTAGATACCGCATTTATTACGTTACACACACCATTGTATGATTCTATTCTTTATAGTTATTTTTTTATAAAAAACGTTAATTTAAAGATTCTAATTAAGTATTTGTATTATAGAGAAAATTACATATATTTTGTGATGATGCTGCCAAAAAAACGATTTCAAGCTCTTACATTGCAAGTACTACGTCAATGGACACCAGCCTATGTTAAAATAATGTACTACGGAAATTAATTAAAATAATAAATTAAAATAATTAGAATATTATATTAACGTTGTTTATAAAAAAATCAAAAATAACCATAAAGAATAGATTCGTTCTACGGTGTGTGTAACGTAATAAATGCGGTATCTAGGTAATTTATTTTGCTAAGTTCTGTTTTAGTTGTAACAGTTATCTGCATATATATTTTAATAATATTTTTTTTCTCTGTTTTTATGAGTAGTAAGTACACTAATTTTGCCCTCCCCACTTTAATTAAAGTTTTTAAAGTCCTTCCAAAGGTTGTCCATCTATCAATACAGTGTGAAATTTAGATAAAAATCTGTATCGTGTGCTAATCTGTATCACACATCAAAAATGTATAAATACAAAGAAATCTGTATGTATGGCAACATTATCAGACAAAACGTGCGTTTGTTTCACCGCAGTGCGCGGTACTACATACATTCCTATGCGATACAAAATATTTGCGGTAGACTCACCGCAATTTTGCAGCGAGGGGCCACCGGTGACTCTACCGCACGCGTTTATTCCACCGCAGTGCGCGCACTTCTATGACACTCCATACTTCACAGATTTTGCGTTCCAAAATGCAACGCAGTGCGCGCACGGCCTTAAGACCAGGCAGTCTAAAATAATATTCACGCAAGCTCCGCCCCCATGCAACCCGGTTAGGCTGTTGTATGCTAAACGCCAACGCAGCAGTAATAGAGTTGAATATCGCGTGCGCTCTTTTACCATGTTCGGGTTCGGAACTAAATATCGTAAGTCTCATTTCTTATTTCGTTTATAACTAAAGTAATAATTGATCTAGAGAAAAAATGTTCTATATTTGGATAATAAACTATATTTTCTTACTGTCAATACTAATTTTAGACATAAAAGCCGAGTAATCTTGATTAACTTTTGAATAATCTTTAAAAAAGACATAATTTTCGATTAAAAAATGAATCGAGCGAAAATGTTCCAATTACGAAACTGGTCTAGAAATGTAAAGAAAAAGATCCAATAAATCATATACTAAAGTTCCATTTTGATTGTATGCGTGATTGTTTCAGAATATTAATGCAAAGTTACATACAATTTAGGGAGCCTCCTCTTAAGGGACTGTTATTCTGAGCTCTCTTAATCAGAAAGATTATTATAAAGCACCGTATTTATTAGTTTATTACTTTAGCGTTTATGTATGTATTTTATTAGTATTATATATATTAGTTCATTCTATTTTCTTGTACTCCTACCACAATGTGTTTCTTTAACCCAAAGGTTGACTGGTAGAGAATACCTTTTCTACATTAAGTCCGACCATGTAACTCTATTGTACATAAAGTTTAAATAAATAATTAAATATAAGCTTTTTCCATTACTTCTGTATAATATAATCATTAATACTGAACCAAATTATAATCTCCTCTGTTCGCGTAATGTTTGTAAAAAGAGTTACAAAGTAATTTTCCTTATATATCTAGATCGTATCTAATAATTTGCAACTGACGGATTATAACAAAATGATTAGAAACATTAGAAGATAAAAAGTGTTCACCGTTATACCTATCAGTCGTAACACAATAGGTTTTATTGATCTTCTTTCTTAAAACAACATCTTCTTTAAAATAAAAATAAAATCTTTTATAAAATAAAAATCTAGAAAATATTATTTAAAAATCTAAAAAACCCGACTACTCAACTGAAATGCAAGAAATGCATTGCAATGAATTTCAGTTGAGCAGTCGGGTTTTTAGATTTTTTAAATAACTTTTTTTTTCAACTTTTTAGTTAAAATAATAATTGTTAACTAATATTTTATAGTTTTCCCGGTCGTGTCACAATGGCACCCCACCGGATTCAGAAAGTGAAAGAGCTAAGTCCATATTTTTAAACTTTCTCTTTGTATTATTTTTGCTAGTATTACACTAATGATAAACATGATATACCTTTTTGAAATCTTTGTGTTAAGTCCTTTAATTTGATACCTATATTGTAGTATTCCAAAACAAGTTTTTTTTTCATTATGTATAATGGATCCTCACAGTCGCCATGTTTGATTTTTTTCAAATCTTACTTATCTAAGAACACTTGGGCTGCTAAGACAAATCTAACGATACCTCAATTATGTGAATCCGTTCAGCGGTTCTGGAGATATGAGGTAATAAAGAATATTACAAACATACACACCTTCCTTTGCAGTCGGGTAAAAAGGGCTAAGTACAGAGATTTTGCTTCACATCATAAACAGATTGGAATCAGTCGTTACTTTGAGGAAATACATAGGTACCAAACTAATACTTCAGAAAAATATGTAGTCTTCATTAATTAGATTAGAATTAAGACTACGTATTTTTCGAAATCAGCCAGGACTATTATTAATGAAAAATACACAAAGTAACGTGTCAGCCTGGATTTGAACCTACAACTCACAAAGCTTTATTCTTTTCAAGTTGAAACTCAAACATCCTTAGACCAATATGCAGCTAATGTCATAGCTTTTTGAAATGAAATGAAATGAAATGAAATGAAATGAAATATTTATTTTGTAAATTGGTTATAAATAACACTTTTACACGTCATGTTTTTTTGCGTGTTAAGTTTAGCTAGATGAGGCCGGTATTTCCTAACTGACTACTCTGAGAAGAAACACCGAAACAAACTCAGAGGTCATAGTCTCTTTTAAAGTCCAGACAATTTGTATTTGTATATGAGAAGCATGTAGGTTCATGTCTGTGGTATTCTTTTGAGGAAATAACCACGCAAATTTGAGCGGACCTGTCCAGACAGTGCAAGCATTTGTCAGTTATCGTGTAGCTCAACTTAGAACTTAAGGAGCTCAACAATTTGACGAACAATACCAAAGTAAGGACCTTTGGGTAGGCCACACAAGTACTCAAACTGCTTGACTGCTGCTTTTAATTGGGCTCATAAACTGGTATTATGTCTGCGATGGGTCAAGGAACGACGAAGTGACTATGTAAAAAAAACTTTTTAACAAAAAATTAAACCGACTCCCAAAAGAAAAATAACTTTAATTTCGGTAGTCGGTGTCTTAGTTTTGTTTTTTCGTTTTTGGCACCGACTTCACTTTGCAGTGTTTTTTGGGAGTCGGTTTAATTTTTTGGTAAAAAGCTTTTATTTCACTCTTTCTAGTTAATATTTTTAATTTACCTAGTTACAAGAGCCTAAATGTCAACTACTTATAATCATTTACAAAATATTGCTTTTCCCAATGTTGGGCCGTTAATTGTTGAGGAGTTCTCCTGGTACTTCACCATCAGCTTCACTTAACCATATGCATTGTGTGTAGCATATTGTACTTAATAACCACATTCAAGTAATCGAAGCGGAACTCATGAAATACTTATATATTGAGTAGTTTCAGTGGCCATCTGTGGTCTTCATCATCAGGTCCACTTCACAAATGGTGCTTTTCGAATGCAACTACACAAGTTACTATAAAAAATACTCAAATCACTATAGGTGTGCCTATAACATTTGAAGAATTCCCTCGATTTCTCCAGGATCCCATCATCAGATCCTGACTTGGTGACAACGGGACCAATTTCGAAGTATAACCCTTGTAAACAAAAAAGAATTTTCCAAATCGGTTCAGCCGTCTTCGAGTAATCGGTGATCATACATTAAAAAAAATATACGCGTCGACTTGATGACCTCCTCCTTTTTTTGTCGTCGCTTGATAATGTCAATTACTTAATTACTTTGAGATGTAACAATCGGATTTATAATAGCTTTAATTTTTAGATTTCTTTTTTTAATTGTTTATATGCTTGCCTTTAATCACCATCTCACCTGATGTTAAGCAATGATGTGGTCAAAGATGAATTGCGCCTGCCTAGCAGTAACCTATTCACTCTTGACTTAAAGACTCCCAGGTTAAAGCTATCAGGAAACCGACTATATAAGAAAATATAGGTACGTGTATTTTTTTTTTATTTATTTAATATTACACTCAAATAGAATTAAGTATCTAAATGTCATACATATGGAAGCTTGTAATTAGCAATTTTCCGTATCCACGAATGTTTTATTTATTTATTATTAGAGATAAGAACAGCATATAATTCTTAAATACGTACTTATCTACAATTACATGAGTAGCCAATAACAGTTATCCACAACAGATACTTAAGGTGGATCAGTATTAATAGCAATATTAAAGATGATTGTGCACTTTGAAGAGATCAATGTATAAAATTCAAGTAGGATATAACTGCGTCATTGTTCTAAGGATATAACATATATCATATAATAGATGCAAATAATTACAAATAACTCATGCAAATTTTTTATATATTTTTTTTATGTTTTGCCGTCTGTCTGTAAGCTTTTTGTAAAATCAAATAGTTAAAATATATTTACAGAGGCCAACTTGGGCCTGCCATTGGTTAAGTGACGTCCAGATTTACCACTGCATTTCGTGTCCGGGCGGTAGGTGTTCTTCCGGGTTAACGAAGTGTGGTGGGATGGAGTGTTAATGCCTTCACAGTTTTCGAGTATTCATAAACTATATGGTAACGACACATCAATATTATATTATATTAAGTTCGAAGTTGAGCTACACGATAACTGACAAATGATTACACTGTCAGGCTGTTTGTCATGAACCTACATGCTTCTCATATGATTTGACCAATACGATTTGTATGGGTTTAAGACACGTTGACCTCTGAGTTTGTTTCGGTGTTTCTTCTCAGAGTAGTCAGTTAGGAAACATTGGCCTCAAATACCCAGCTTAAAACGCATAAAAACATGACTATAAAAGTGTTATTTATAATCACCTAGCTTTTGCCCGCAACTTCGTTCGCGTGGGAAGTTTTTTCTGCGTAAATCCCGATCCCGTGAGAACTTCGGGATAAAAAGTAGCCTATGTGTTATTTCAGGATATTAACAACTACTATGTTTTTACGTGAAAGAGCAACAAACATACATGCATCCTCACAAACTTTCGCATTTATAATATTACCACAAAACGTTTTGGGAATACTTTCATTGTGCGTACAGCTAAAGAAAAGTATTCCCTGCCGGAGTCTGTGTTTCCCGATAGCTATAACCTAGGGGTCTTTAAGTCAAGAGTGAATAGGTTACTTTTAGGTAAGCGTACTCCATCTTCGACCACATCATCACTTACCATCAGGTGAAATGGTGGTCAAACGCGAACCTATTATCAATAAAAAAAAATAAAAAAAATAAGTTCATTTCATTTCAACCTACAACTCACAGATCGTGCTTGTAATATGGGCCAACACTAGATGGAATTAAGTATTCATAAACTCACACTCACAATGGATGTTAACTGATTGTCTACCGATATTACCATTCCATATCGCAGATCTATTACAAGCAATGTTAATTTACTGTCGGGGATTATTATTATCAAAGTTAAATGCTATCTCTTGTTACTTCATAAAGTGATAGTATTGACCATGACCAAGGAGGCTTTGACATTGTTATGTGGCGATGTATTATTGCATAAATAGTTATGACATCATCCTGGAGGACACGGTGGAGCTTACAATAGACGAGTGACCCGCTTGGGCGGAGCTTCGTCGTATACTCGTTGAGGCAATCGGCAGCGGCGATCTCTCGTGCCCGGCCCTGGTTCAGAGCATGGTGTGGAGCGAGAGGGAATGGGATGCAGTCGCCTCCTTCTGCGAAGCATTCTAGCCTCGAGACTGAACGAGCGAGGGAGAGGCGACTCTCGTCCTCACGCCCAAGCCGCCGCGGGAGTCGCCCTCTGCGTTGCGTATCGCGAGCCGATCTCTGGCCACCGTAGGCGCGGGCTTACGGACAGCAAGCAGGGGTATATTATATTATAATAAGATAAGATGCAGCCGAGTACTAGTACTTTACATGGAGCATCTGAATATCTGACCTCCACAAACCAGTAACTGGTTAACGTTTGGTGCTGGCTCGCGTTTGACCACCATCTCACCTGATGGTAAGTGTTAACATAAAGACTCGCAGGTTATAGCAATCAGGAAACACAGACTCCGGCAGGGAATTCCATTCCTTAGCCGTACGCACAATGAAAGTATTGCCAAAACGTTTAGTGCGAATGGGTGGGATGTCCACCATGTAACGATGGCGCATCGCCGTTTGTCTTGTAGTCCGATGATGGAACGGGCTTGACGGAATTAGAATGTGTAATTCCATCGCACACAGGGAGTGTAAAATGTAACCGATAGAAAACCGATAGACTTGCAACTTTACTGAAGTTGGAGATAGATTAAAAGAAAACAGGTTCCATAATTATATGTAATACAAAAATATTTATAGTTTTATAAAATAAAATTTCCTCCTTGTGATTCCGATGAGGCACGGAGAAATATTAATACAGTAGAATCTCACTAATCCGGCACTTCAATAGACCGACACGTCCAATAATCCGGCACACTCCGCCCGCGCCCGCGCCAGTTACAGCATTTAATTGTTTTAATAACTGCATAACATCGGCTGAAGAAAATGGCGTACCTGCTAAATATGTTATAATTCTCTTCGAAACATGCGAGAGAACGTTTTTAAGCAAGGATTACGACTTGCACAAAAACAGACCTCAATTAAAGATGATTTAGTTAACTCTATATAATTGTGAGATATGTTACAGTTATAAAAAACGTGTGAACATGTACACAAATACACTGAATTATCTTTTTCAAATACTTTATTTTATTTACATATGATTTTTTTTTCTATACAATCCAGTAATCCGAACATTCCAATAATCCGGCACACTCTGGTTTTTAATGGTGCCGGATTAGTGAGATTCTACTATAATAATTATGTTAACACATCAACCCAGCAATGGGCCGACCTCAGCATTTTTTTTTTTGATAGGCACACTCATAGTTCAGCACACTAAGGCTGGACCTCTAAATTAAGGCCCCCAGCCAGGGCTTACAAATTAATATTTACATTTAAACCACCGCACGCTAAGGGCACCCTCTGTGAGGTACAGGCCTCATGACCTCCCGAGGTCGTTGCTTTATCTTAAATATAAGCCCGTGCAGCTGTTATTAGGGTTAGCCATGAGCTCCCCATCGTTGCTCTTATTAAATAAGAAATTTATGAACAAAATTCTAAACATTCAAAACAAAAAGGAAAATGAAATCCACATATTAACAAATGCAAAAGATAATGTATTGTTTTCTCAGGAAACCATTGACGTATTCATGATGACTTATAAACATAATTATATCTTATTGTGTGAAGATAAGATTTTCTTTAATTATCTCCTTAATTTCAAGGGTGCCAAGTCTGATAGTCTCATGTTTTCGGGAAAGTCTGTAAGCCGGTTGTATTAAAAAAAAACTATCACCTCGTTTCAGCCAGCTTTTCTTTACAACAGGACTAGATTAGATCTTACTTTTCAGATATCATTCTACAGTCTATCTACCTATATACATAACTATTTATTTATTTATTCGTTAATGCTCGCATTACCTCGCCGCATCCTCTTGACCGATTTTAATGAATATTGTTTTTCCTCAAATTGACGTTGGTGAAACCGCGGGGCACGTGGGGCAGCTATTAGTGGGTACATACTCGTACATATAAATAAAATTACTATCTGTACTTCCAAAATAATTACACTCTCACGGCTAAACCACAGTAATAATATCTGCTTGTCAGTCTGTCTACCTTTCTGTTCGTCTGGGTTAATCTCTGAAACTGTTGAACCAATGTTTCGATAACGAACATTTTCGTTTCACTGGAAGATAAAGGAATAAATATAAAGTAAAAAATAACCTAAAAAACATGCGCCTCTTTGCTGTGACAAAAAAACAATCACCGCCAAATATAGGGAATTGAATAAAGTCTGGCAAACTAAAGTAGACACACACTCGAATTATTTGAAACTTTTTATATGGCAATGCTATACTAATGTCAAACTCAATTTTCCAAAACAAGATGGCGTATCGTTGGTGATTTGTTGTGATCTTGTTAATAGCGTTTATTCAGCGAAAAATGAATTAAACTATTAAAAGTGGAGTACGGGAGATGTTGTTTCGCATGATGTCTAAATATCAAGAAAAACAACAGGAGAAAGACGCCGAATTCAAACAAAAACAAGGTTGTTTATGTGTGTTGTTCGTTTTCATAAGTTAGTAGGACGTTACTTAGTTGATACTTTGTCGTACTTCATAATTAATATTTTATCTTTTGGCGAGAATTTATCTATTTTGATTCACATTCATTTTATAGTATGTTAAACACCTTCATAATAATGCATTATGGTTATTTAACATACTGTTAAATGTTGCATTGTTTTTAACAATTTTGTTTTCTTTTATAGAAAATCTGGTGGATGTATGTAACAGGGGTTGATGAGATAGTGAAAACTATTGAAAAACTTACGGATTTAGAGCAGAGAGATAGGATAAGAACCCAGAACCAGATCTTGGATGAAATAGCTTCAATCACTGGTAAGTTTTTCTAGGCACATAACTATTATAAAGATGTGATTAAATTCATGATTTGCAGAACCTAATCATTCTGTTTTACCATTCTTTACAGAAGTGAGCGTTACTACATTAAAAAGAAATAAAACGGAAGGTGCGCGCAAGGGCCATATAAACCCACAGTGACTGACTTAGATAGTTTTGACATAGATGCTATTCGTAACAAAATTAACGAATTTTATATCTTTAGAAAACAAGTTTAAAACGAAACACACCAGAACCAGTATATTCCTCCCTACCACTGCGATCTAAATGCCATTGAGTTAGTATGGAGTTTGGCTAAACGTAAAGTGGCAAGTAAAAATATTGCTAAAGTTATAAAAGAGTCGTTTGAAAATATAACTCCCGAGGAGTGAAAGAAAATGACTGATCATCTCAGCTATGTTGAAAATAAATATAAAGAAAGGGACGGAATTACAGAATATAATTTAAAAAGTTTTATAATTAAAGTAGGAAACAGTGATTCCAGTGACTCTACTGAATCTTTCCACACGGAAGTCTTAGATTCAGATTTTGATTATAGTGAATTAATGAGAACTATTTTAGAATACTGTTGTTTTTTTTTTATTCGAATTAAGACATAATATCTTAACTATTACCTACCTAAAATACCTGTTGTATTTTTATTCCGATGAAATAAAATAAATAATTCTAAAGTATCAAATAAGGTTATTAAAGCAATTTCATAGTAGTTTTGGGGTTGCTATGCTGATATTTTTTAAATTTGCCGCGCTTTTTCAGTCTCTACTTTCGTTTGCCAGACTATAGTTGTTTAATGTTAATGTAACACTTGATATTAGGTAATATAGCCATATTAGTATAATACACTAATATGTCGATATTATACCTAATCCGCGTCCGTGCATCTTACTATTCTATATATTTTCTACATTACGTAATATCGAGTATATGGCTATATGGTAATTTACTAGATTGGTGACCATCCAAACATGCCTTGGAAAGCACGGTCCCTGCTGTGGCTTGACATCTTTGACAGTCGTTACAGGCAGTCAGAAGCCAGAAAATTTGACACCGGTCTTGCCCCCCTTGGCAAGGGGGTCACGGTCTCCTCTTAGACCGTGTTATCCAGCTACTGGGTTTTGGAGGTCTCATAGGCAGTCGTTTCATGTAAAACATTAATACTTAGCTTCTTCCAGTTAGACTGGAAGCCGGCTCAACATAGTTGGAAAAAGGCTAAACACAGAAGGCTAAAACAAAGGCTAACAAAAAGGCTAAAACAGATGATAATGTAAATAGTACACCATGGACTACCCGTGCGTTTATTTTCTCGTACTGTGTCAAATCCATCCAAAGGTTGACTCTAAAAGATCGCTTTTAGCGATAAGACCGCCCATTTGTAGGTTATTATTTCTTTTTTATGCTATTTTCATTGTAATTTATAGTTGATATCTGGTAGTTTGAGTATTTGTGTGGCCCACCCAAATGTCCTTACTTTGGTATTGTTCGTCAGATCGTTGAGCTCCTTAAGTTCGAAGTTGAGCTACACGATAGCTGACAAATGCTTGCACTGTCTGCACAGGTCCGCTCAAATCTGCGTGCTCCTTTTCTCAAAAGACACAACTGACATAAACCTTCATGCTTCTCATACAGTTTGACAAATACGAATTGTATGGACTTTAAAAGAGACGTTGACCTCTGAGTTTGTTTCGGTGTTTCTTCTCAGAGTAGTCAGTTAGAAAACATCGGCCTCATCTAGCTTAACTTAAACACAAAAAAATGACGTGTAAAAGTGTTATTTCTAACCAATTTACAAATACATATTTACCTATAACCTTTTTTTATTTAATTTCATAAAAGAACTAACAATGTAGGTAGAAATCACATTACTTGCAATCTTGTTAACCCCTTCAAATAAGCTATTTATATACTTGTGTCTGGAGTGGATTCACGGCAATAATTAATGGGTTCTAACCCGTGACCTCTCGATAACAAGTACGACACCTCAGATCATTAGGCTATTGACGCTTAAAGTCGCAAATTAGAAGTAAAGTTAAATGACTTTGTAGTTGTTAAGTCCTTATTCAATTCTGTTATAGTGTACAATAAAGAATATTATATCAATTATGTATGTGCAAGGAGAGTTTTGGCAGTTCAACTGCGGGGTTGTGTACGATAAAATATCTTTATTTTGCAAGTCGGTTATTAAATAACACTTTTACACGTCACGTGTTTCCTGACTACCCTGAGAAGAAACACCAAAACAAAGCCAGAGGTCGAAGTCTTTTTTGAAGTGCATACAATCTGTACTGCTCAAATCATATGAGAACCTTGTAATTCTAATATCTGAGACGATCTTTTGACGAAAGATGAAGACAGATTTGAGTGGGCCTATCCAGACAGTGCAAGCATTTGTCAGAAAACGTATAGCTCAACTTCGAACTTTAAGGAGCTCAACGATTTGACGCACAATACCAAGGTAAAGACGTTTAGGTAGGCCGCAAAAGGTACTTAAACTACCAGAAAAACTTGTTTATCTCGAATATAACAACCTATATAGTTCACAATCATTTTCACAATAGGTTATGACAATTATGCAGATTACAGTCTGAAACGGCATTTTGTGGAAAGACCCACACAGATTTAGTGGACCTGTCCCGTCAGTGAAAGCCTTTGTCAGTTTATCTGCAAGCTCAACTTTAGACGACTGCAGAGCTCAACGACTTGACGAACAACGTAGTTGGAAACTAAGCATAGGAAATACGCCTTATTACCCATGGAATATGTCGTATATTGCATCACAGAAAAACAATGACACATCACGACTTAGTCAACGAAATCAATCAGATGGTGCGATTAGATCGAAATCCTTAAGTAATTGTACATAATTAGATTATAGCTATGAATAATATGCGTCTCTATAAATTAATTTATTCACGAATGATTATCTATTATAATATTAATGTGATTTTAAGATAGGTAGCATGGTTTAACCATTTCGCGTTGATCTGATGAACTGATCGTCTTGATAAAGTACCGGAAAATTCTTGGATAAGAGAAGTACTTAAACGGTTACATGTTTTTCAGTGAGTGGTAAAAATCTGATAGTTTTAGGCAATGGTGGCTCAGTGGTTATACGCATAACTTGCGAGTTTTAGATCGTGAGTACGAACCCTGGCAAAGTTCATTATAATTAATAATAAGTTTTACGTTCACACTGTTGGAACAGAGGCCTCCTCTCTATAAAAGAAATAAAATCAATTTAATTGTAAGATAAGATAAGATAATATAAGATAGTTTATTTTACAAATATGGGTAATACAAAAACATAGTGATAATGTGGTGTAAGGGTACAATGTTGGTTCAGCCATATTTTACCAGTAGGCATGCAAATGTATAAATAATTAAATTCACAGAGGTAATTTAATTATAAATGAAATTATGCAATTAAATAACAGGAATTACAAATTAAATCAAATGTCAAAATCTACTTGTCAAAATTAAAATACAAACTAACCAATAATTACCTATATAAAAAACAAATGTCTAAATCATAGCATTAAATTAAATATAAAATAGTCAAAATATAATGTCAAAATTAAATGTAATAAAAGAGTGTCAAAATATATTATAGGTATGTCAAAAATTTAATTTTCAAATTATGTAAATGTTTTGGACTCGAAACATTTACATAATTTGAAGCACACACACTAAATACACCAAATATGATAAGAGAGCAAATAAGTTATCTGATATGAGAAGGAATTGGTGGATCCCACATGTGTTCGAATTTTTGGTCCTAAGACCGGATGGATGATCGTTTCCTCACGATGTGAGTCGTTCACCGATTTGTGAGCTATATATGATATAAATTACACAAATAATGTACCTAACTACCCATTGGTCATTGCTAGAAACTTAAAAAAAAAATGACTGGATTCGAAACCACGATCTGAAACTCGCAACGTGGGGCCGCAGCCACTGCTTCATTACTGCCCTCTTTGCAATGCTTGCTGGCTGTGTGTAATTTTCAACTTCACTAGGGGAGACTGGGTACGGTTAAACCAACGCTAATAACTCGTAAACTATTAGCGGTGTGGTGAGGGGTACAAGGGGAGAGAGACGCGTCCGGCAAGTCTGGACATGAATCACAGTGACGCGTTGCACTTTGCGCGGTCTGTATGTTTCCAGGGGGCCCTATTATATTTTTTCGACAAAAAGTAAGTATTTTCTATTGTTTTCTTTTTCAAATTACTTTGTTGATATTAGCATTTGCATTTTGAGTGATTTTCTGTTTTATTGTTAGATTTTGAAGGTTCGAAAATCATGATTCGTTTTTGTTTATGTTGTTTTGTTTCTACGCTATGTTTGTTTTATTAGCGGTTGAGGGGTATGGGGACGGATGAAGCAATTATTGTGGGTACGATTGAAACAATGATAACCGTTGTTTTTTTCGTTCTAGATGCCCAGACATTGTATCAAAAAAACTTCAAGAGGCGTGTGTGATTTAATTTAGTACGAAAATGCGTATGAAGAAGTCAAAAAAGGGACTTCTTTACTAAAAGCTGCAGAGATGTACGGAGTTCACCATTCTTCTCTTCTGCGATACAAGAAAAAAAGAGATGCAGCGATCGAAGAAGGTAACCAGGCTGATGTTAGTATGGGGTATGTAGCCCACAACCGAGTATATACCCCTGACCAGGAATTTATACTGTCAAAATATTTGATCCGCTGTGCGGATATTTACATTGGTCTATCTGTCAAGGAAGTAAGAAAATTAGCATTCCAGCTCGCTGTCACATATAATTTAAACACACCTCCTACGTGGAACGAAAATCAGGTTGCCGGAGAAGAGTGGTTTCGCTCTTTTATGAGAAGAAATGTGGAATTGTCGGTGGGCACAGCTCAGGCAACTAGTCTCTCCAGGACAACAATTTTTAACAAGACCAACGTGGATGCTTTTTACGATAACTTGCAAGTTGTCCTTGACCGTCGGCACTTTGAACCAGAAGACATCTACAATGTTGACGAGACGGGGGTTGATGGTGGGTGACATTATGTTTACCACAATTGCGACGAATCTGATTAGGATCTATATTTTACTTAAAATAAAATTGTTAAGTTTAACCAATTTTCTTTATTTTTTTTAATTTTTTTTTTAATTATAGACAGCAGCTGCTGTTCATCTTGTTTTTGTTCCTACAGATAATTTGAGATGTGGAAATCTTATATTATCATTTAATTATTGAGACTGATTGTTGATATTTAAGTTATTCTTGTTTGCTCGGGTTAGTTTGTCAGTTTAAACCGGAGCAGAAGAGCTCTTTTAATGTTCGAAACAATTATTAAGACTAATAGAAATGTTGCCATACTAGAATTTAACTATTTCTTGTTGATTATGAATACAGAAACTGATTTTTATTACTTATTTGTTTATGTTTCAACTGACCCCCATCGCTGTTTCAACCGCCCCTGGTATGGGTACGGTTGAAACAGTGGCACATTATTTTATTAAACTCTTCCTATCTAGTAAATATGGTAGTTTAGCCTCTAATTCTGAGATGTATTTGAAAACAAAAGTCTATTCTCTCATTTTATGTGTTTTGTTGTTTGTTATGTTTCAAAATGGCTTTGCTACGAGCGTTCAAAGCAAAATTGTTTCAACTGTACCCAGTCTCCCCTACTTGATTGCTCTCAATACGGTGAAGTAAAACATCGCGTAATTTTTGAAAATCAGCATAATTTTTAAAAGAATATCCGTGGAGTTTCTTGCCGGTTCTTCTCTATAGGAAACGACCAATTTCGAACCGTGCTTCTGACGTTTAATGTTGTAACCCCATGTAGGCCTATGTGAAATAAAATAATTTTGATGTTTTCGATCATACAAAAGCAATACAAATTTATTAAACTGGTTATTTATTAATATCTTATGTAAAAACCCTAAACTACATAGGTAATATACACATCTAAAAAAAAACTAAAATATGGCATCCAGAAATTCTAGCGCATCGCTGTCCACTGGTAATGTGGCCAAAAGACTGGCGGCATTGCCACGTTGTACAGCAATGCTTAACCTCTGTCCAAGGTAAAAGCCAGCCCTTGGGTCACGCGAAGTGTCAATTAGGCGTCTGGATAGATCTTTAGGTTATTAATACTGGTTATTTACAAAAATTAATGGGTACAGAAGTAAGACTCAAGGCTAACAGCCAAACGGGTTGATCTTTGAGGTTAAGCAGCGCTTGCCGACCTTGATTTGTGGGTGGGTGAGCGACTCAAATATCGGTGTTTCTCCGTACCTCTGAAAGCGTTAAGCCATTGGTTCCGGCAGACATTTGTACATATTTGACTGTCAGAAGCTAGAAAATCAGAAACTGGTCTAGCAAAGTGGTGTCGTATTAACCAGCTACTTGGTTGTATAGGTCAGGCTAATACTACACGGGCGGTTTTTCCGCCGCGGGAATCAGCTTGACAAAGCTGCCGCAGATCATCAAACTACACGGAACGCGGTTTATCGCTGTCTTCTGTTCATTTCAACATAGATCCGCCAATGATATCTGCGCTTGCAGCTCTATTATTAATATAATTATTAAAAAATAAAGTAAAGCGCAATGTTTGGGTGGAACCAGTGTTAAGTAATCGCTACCACTTCCTGTCCTATCTCTATCCATAATTTCGCTTTTAATTCCCGATTGACGTAATCCTTCGACTTCACATCATACAAAGCAAGTCGATCTTGTATGTCAACAATAAAAAATCTTTTTGGCTATAAAGCCAAAAATAACTTTAATTTCGGAAGGCGGTGTGAAAAAAATAGGAAATACAAAACAAATAACACCGACTAACGATATTAAAGTTATTTTTGGCTTTGTAGTATTTAGATACGGAAGCCGGTTATATTTTTTGCAAAAAAGTTTCTTTTTTACCCTTTTTAGTGGGTCGATTTGTAATTTATCTTGTTACTAAAGCCAAAATGTCAACAACTTATCACCTTTTACAAAATATTGCTTTTCCCGATGCAGAGCCGTTAATTTTTGAGGAGTTCTCCTGGTACTTCACCATCAGCTTTACTTCACCATATGCAATGTGACGAGCATAAAGTGCTTAACATCCATATTCAAGTAATCGAATCGCAATCCACGAAATACTTATTATTGAATAATTTCGGTGGCCATCTGTGGTCTTCATCATCAGTTCCACTTCCCCAATTGGTGCTTTTCAAGAGCAACTGCACAAGTTACTACAAGAAATACCCAAAACGCTATAGGTGTGCCTATAATATTTGAAGAGTTCCCTCGATTTCTCCACGATTTCATCATCAGATCCTAACGTGATGACAATGGGACCAATTGGAAAGTATACCTACCCTTTTAAACTAAAATAATTTTCTAAATCGGTCCAGCCGTCTTCGAGATATGAGGTCACATACATAAAAAAAATAAGTTTCGAGACGAATTGAGAACCTCCTCTTTTTTTTTAAGTTGGTTAAAAACGCTCCGTATCGAACATATTGACACGACACGCACGCGCATGCAAAACGCCCTCGCACAATGTTCCGTGCAGAATGACGCAATAGCGGGAAACCGCCCGTATAGTTTGAAGCGGCGGTTATCAGCGGCGGTTTGATGCTGCATGCGGCGGTCGTATTTCTCCCGCCTGTGAACCGCGGTGGGACACCGCGTAGTGTAGTATGTAGCATACAACTTTTATATTAAATTGTGTTTAGTGCGGTTCAGAAGCGTATTTCCGCGGCGGGCGAACCGCCCGTATAGTATGGCCCTCAGATAGGCATTCGCTTCGTATGAAATATTAATAAGCCACCTCAACATAGTTAAGTAGAAAAGGCTAAGCAGGTAATGAAGCGTCAATAGCCTAATGGATAAGGTGTCGGGCTTGTGATCGAGAGGTCCTGAGTTCGAATCCCACCCATTACACTATTGCTGTGGGCGTGAACCCACTCCAGACACAAGCATATTTAGGTTAGTTGGAGGGGTTAACAAGATTGATGGTAATGTGAATTCTACCCAAAAAGCTAGTTAACTTAAAAAAAAAATATGAATGAACAGAAGTATGATATGCATTAAATAAGTTACGAGAAAAGACCCTACCTGTGTGGTCAGTACGTCTATTTTGTAAAATTCGGACAACAACTCGCATCTCACATAGCTATTCACTGTCACTTTGCTTATGGTTCAAAGTGACCTTGATTTTGCATTCTGTAAACAGCGTCGAAGTGACGGAGTAATTACCCTACCGAATGCCACTTCTCACGTCATCTCATACTTTATGTGTCAAAATCTTTAGTTCAACTCGCTGACACACTCGCAAGGGTAGCGCTAGTGTAAATTCGAATTAACAACCGAGTTTTTAGAATGCCAATCAATAAACTCACAGCGGATTCAGATTCGAAGTTTAGAATGAGGTCTTAAAGAATAACACAGCAGGTTTATGTAAGGTTATGTGTAGTGTATGAAGGATAGAAGTGTTAGATAGAAACACTGTTTAGATGGTGTTCAGGACTACAATAAGGCCAGTGCAACGATACTGGTGTGTCCGAACTGTCCACGGTACGTGGAGCTTAACGTTGCTCTTCAACAACAATAAACAAAAGGCTCTTCGGTCTACAAACCATACATACAAATAACAGTTCTAACCACTAACCTTCTGTGCTGGGTTTGCCAAGCTTCGACCTTCCTAGGTCACGCCCAAGTGTGGTATGTATGTAAATATGAGGTGAGTAATTGAAAGGTGTGATGTAAGTCAAGTGTTGTAGAACGTTCACAAGGCGCCAGTCTCCAGATGGCGCGGTCCAAATAGCATCACAGCCCAAACTCACACCGGATTGAAGCTATTTATCACTACTTATTTCCAACAAATGCGCGTGCCACGAGGTGGCAACAACCCGGCGATAAATCCAAAAATATCCCGGGGTTTTCGTCAAATGGGGATTACAACTTCAACCAATAGTTAACTCGCGACCCAATTATCGGTTTCAACACGCGATTCCAAACGATATTTTTCCAATTATAATTAAATCAACAGGTCCGACGCGGACGTTTTTCAACAAGCAAGCAAAGTCTATCTGTCAAGTGAAAAAGTTATGTCAAGTGTCAACATCAAAAAGACAATAGAATGTTGCCACACCAAAAAGATCGTTCAAAAATACATTTGGGACGCAACAGATGGGTTTGCTCAAATCTGTGCATGTATTTCCTCAAAAGAGCACACTCAGCCATATTATATTCTTTTAAGGTTCTCATATGATTGGAGCAGAATGGAATGCGTTGACTTCAGGAAGACGATGACCTCTGAGTTAGTTTCGGTGTTCCTTCTCAGGGTAGTCAGTTAGAAAAAACCGGCCTCATCTAGTTTAAATTCATGGAAAAGCTACCCTTTCATGACTCACTTTATGGGAATGTCGATCATCTGGAGCAAGTTTCCCATAAATTGATCGTACTTCCGATAAACTTATTGTAATTTATTCTATGTTATTATGATACCTTGTGCATATTAACCCTAGCCTTTTAGTGTCGGTGGTAAAATCATCAAATAACTTATACCGTCGTTAATCGTTTCGGCCGTTCTAGAAATTGGCCCAGATAAATTACAGTAAGACAGACAGACAAAAGTTTTGCAAAGGATTTGATTGTGTTTTGGTATCGTGTAAATGGTATACTCAAAAATGTGTTACCACACATTAATTTATTATGCAACAAGCCAATTCTTTTGAGATCGCGAACAGACGCTTCGTTTATTAATTTATTTTTACGTATGGATAAAAAATAAAATAAAAATAAATTAGAATATTAAATTATAAGTCTAAAACAACATACGTAACTAAATAATAGTTATTTATACTAAACGCAAAACGTAGGTGAGTCATGCAATATCCTTACGCGGACGTTTACACCAGGGATGTTGCGAATATTCGCATCCGCATCCGCAAATACGGAGCTTCCGTATGGATTTGGACATCTGCATCCGCATCCGCATCCGCAATAATCAATGTGGATTTTCATGCGGATGCGGATGTAAGACGAGTCATTACGTGTTTGTTTGAGCTGTGGAATACTTATCGTATAGATATGTAGCCTATCTACACTTCGCTTTTGAGAAGTTACATACATACACGTACGTACGTTCGTACATACAATGCACAAAGGAATATTATTATAAATACTATAAATTAAATATAATGTAAACAGACATACGACACGCGTACCCTGAAAGCGCGCTCACACAATGACCACTGTTAAATTTTTGTAAATACTACTATTATAGTGTTTACAAAAGTGACGTTTTCGATTCTTTTAATGCCAATTCCGAAGGGGCTAAAAGAATGTGAATGACAGATTCCATGGAAAAGGATATGGGACAACTAGGACCAGGGACGTCAGGTTCCCTCAGAAAGCCATGCTTAAAAAACGATCTTGTCGTGATGTTAGATTCGTCAAGTGAAGATGAGAGTCAAGAAATACCAGAAAATGGTAGCACTGAAGCTGTAATCAAAAAGGAATTACTTTCTTATCACACTAAAAAAAGAGTCAACGTGGATGAGAATCCTCTTAAATGGTGGAGTGTTCATCGAGAGGAATTTAACATATTATCACCGATAGCACGAAGATTTTTATCCACTCCACCAGGCAGTGTTCCTAGCGAACAATTATTTAGTAGCGCGGGTTTAATTTACGAACCTCTGCGTAACCGGCTTGAATCAGAGAAAGCGGCAATATTACTTTTTATTAAGTATAATGCTCCTATTTTTAACTTCACATACTAATTCTAATTAATAAAAAAAATATGATTACTATATCGTTGTTTTAATTCTTCATTCATATACTTTTTGGATTTGTAGTGTTTTGATATGGAATTCGGTTGTATTTTTTGCTAAAAAGTTTTTTTTTCACGCTTTTTAGTGGGTTGGTTTGTAATTTGTATATACAAAAGCCAAAATGTGAACTACTTATCACCTGTTACAAAATATTGCTTTTCCCGATGCAGAGTCGTTAATTTTTGAGGAGTTCTCCTGGTACTTCACCATCAGCTCTACATCACCATATGCATTGTGACGAGCATAAAGTGCTTAACATGCATATTCAAGTAATCGAATCGCAATCCACGAAATGCTTATTATTGAGGAAACTACTCAGGTGGCTATTTGTGGTCTTCATCATCAGTTCCACTTCCTCAAATGATGCTTTTCGAGAGCAACTGCACAAGGTACTATTAGAAATACCCAAAACGCTATAGGTGTGCCTATAATATTTGAAGATTTCCCTCGATTACTCCAGGATCCCATCATCAGATCCTGATTTCATTACAATGGGACCAACTAGAAAGTATACCCTTTCAAACGAAAACAAAATATTTCCAGATCGGTCCAGCCGTCTTTGAGTTATGAGGTAACATACATAAGAAAAAAGTCCAAGACGAACTGAGAACCTCCTCCTTTTTTTAAAGTCGGTTAAAAAGTGCTGACACGGCTCATATTACGACGGCGCGGCAACGGGCTCGCCGCGCCGTCACAGTCCATAATGTACTCTGTAGACAGTCACACGTAAGCAAGGCAGTAGTGAACACGTACTTGTGTTTAGAAATAATATTATGGTCAATATAGTGAGTTGTACCAGTAACAATAGTTTCCTTTGTACACCCCAGATTCTATAGTAACTCAGACAACAACTAGGGTGTAAACTCAGACAAAAACAACAATAAGGAAGAGACTAAAAACTCAAAAACTACTGAACAGATTTTTATGAGGTTTTTACCAATGGATGGAGTGATCCATGTTGAAGATTTTCGTGTATAAGTCATTAATTTTTTGTGTGAAATAGCGAAATGAGCGAAGCCGGGCCGGGTCGCTAGTTATTTTATAAATCAATCATTTCTAATTCACAATCATCTGTTTGCTTTTATTTATTTATTTACACTTTATGCACATAGGTACAAAGGCGGACTTAATGCAGTAGGCATTCTATACCAGTCAATCATGAGTTGTGAAGAGATAGTGTGGGAGGTGAAATATGAATGTGAAAAGTAAAATTAGAGTCACGGAAGTATCTCGATATGTTAAGACTGGACCCACCTTGACAAGCATTGCCTAACCTTAAATTCATGCGGCTGTTATTATTTAGCCACGCGCTTCTGAGCATAAGGTTACTGAAAAATAAATGAGAAAAATTGGCCAAGTGCGAGTCGGACTCGCCCATGAAGGGTTCCGTAGTAACTGTAATAAATATAACATACTTAATATATTTATCTGAAAAAAATAAAAAACAAAAAACCTTACAAATTTCTTAAAACTAGCTTATTTACAATTTTTACAACTACGCCAAATAACTTTGTTTTTCATAGTATTTGTATGAATTACAAAGTTATATTTGCGGTTTTCTAAAATATACTGTATCTCAAAAACTGCTGACTCGATCTCGTTCAAACCAATTTTGGTTGAAAGTTTACATTAAGATCTACAACATGTGGTTTTTTTCAGATTTTTCACTTCATTATTATAGAAGTTAGAGGGGGGGGACACACATTTTACCACTTTGGAAGCGTATATCTTTTAAACGATTAACTTTATGAAAAAGTCATTTTAGAAACCATAATGTCATTTTTAAAGATCTGTCTATAGATACCACACACGTATAGGTTTCATGAAAAAGAAAATATTTTCAGTTTCAGTTCCATGTATGGGGAGCCCCAGCCCTTATTTTAAATATTTTTTAAATTTTCTCTTAAAATCGGAGAGCGGTTCACAGAATACATCTACCTACCAAGTTTTACATGTATAGTCCTAATAGTTTCGGAATAAAATGGCTGTGACATACGGACGGACGGACAGACAGACAGACATGAGGGAGACATGTCGAAACTATAAGGGTTCCGTTTTTTGCCATTCAGCTACGGAACCCTAAAAAAGGTTATGATTTGTGATGAAATGTGATGAAATCGACATTAAATTCCAAATGTCGAATTTGTAAGACGGTTACCCACCCTACGACAGACCTTGGCAATGGATGCGGATGATATTATTCCAGCTACAAACGAGCTCCTCTCTTCACGCTTAGTATTGAAATAAAAAAAAACAATATTCGAGACACTTCCATCAACACAATTAATTGGAAATCATTGTATGTAATTCTCGATAACGTCAATATAATCCAATTACATTTAAACAGTAGATGACTATTTGATTATAATTAAATAATTATCTTTTGATATTAATCTATTATATATTGATTCTGAGAAGAATTTTTGATGATAGCTCGCTGTCAGCGAACGTGTTAAAATACTCGTGCACAAGCAAGCAATATGAAACTACCCACAAAATACTCGTATTACGGCCGTAAGAAATATGAAATTGCTCATAATATGACAGTGGATACTGCTCGTCATAATACTTCTAAGAAAAATCATCGCGAGACGACGTACTCTTAAAAATAAGTGGCCCGTCCCTCGACGTACTCTCACGTACTGTCATAATGCACTATTTTAATTTCCCGCCTAACGACGACGTACTGTCAGCGAACGTATTAAGTTCTTTCTTTCAATGTAATACTAACTTTATAGACTGAATAAGTCTGAAATAAATACTTATTTTGAATTGAATTGAAGAGAACAATGCCGACAAAACTTTCGTCAAACTGCAGTACAAATTGATGAAAGCAAGTTAAGCAGTTGCTCCCGGCTGTCATCTGTACATCTTTGGCAGTCATTACAGGTAGTTGGAAGCCAGAAAATCTGACACTGGCAGTCACTACATGTAAAACAATAATACTTAGCTGCAGCCAGTTAGACTGTAAATTGACAAAAATGTAGTTGGTCAAAGGCTCATCAGATGGTTTACTTAAATGAATAAGAATTCATTTTTTGGTAAAATAAATCTATCCAGAATATATTGAAGCTAGAGTTTAAACAATATAAACCAAAGCGCCATCCCTAAATCAATTTAAATAAACACAAATATCAATTAGTCTACATTAAAATAAAAATGATAAGTACACAGTCGGCTCTTTTAAATACCAAACGAAAATCATTATCGGAACTATCACCCACGATTGGATATCGAAAAAACGGTAAAAACATTAATTTCGTTAAGTGCTAATAAATTGATTATGATTAATTTTCAAAAGATGATTGTTATCTCTTGTTATAAAATGTGATGTATTTAATATTCTTTTTTATGCATCGGTAATGTGACAAAGGCGCATACAGTGTATCCTTATACAACGTGTAACGGAAACTCCATATCTATCAAAAAGGGCTGAATACAACATCTGGTATGGAGTCTCTATGCACAGTTTCAGCACAAAATAAGTGACTCAAAGAATTGATACCAAATTATTAGTTTCATATATTTCTTGAATACCAATCATAACAAACGTGTCACAGCACTACAAGGGTCAATAACTTTCCACGTCACTTGCCAATAACACGATAATTCTTTTCGTTCTTAATTTGAAAAATTCGGTCTCTGGTATCAGTGTATTGGAATTTGTAATAAGGTCTACACACGTAGACTTAGGATTACAAAACCCTTGCCATATCGTTTGTTATCATCGAAAGAAGCCGTGCACTTGGTATGTATATACCCTTTAAATTACACGTTGTATAAGTCTCCTAGCCGATTTCAACCAAGGCAGCCAATCTCATAATCGATTAGCCAGCTGCGCAGGAGACATTATGGTGCACAAGTATGTGCAGGTACAGTTGCACTCTCCGTTCCTTTACTCTCATTGTCCGATGGGACCAAAATCCGAAACGACCGGAGAGAGATAAGACGCAGGACCAACCGCTTAACGTGCTTTATGAAGCATGGAAGTTATCATACCACCAACTTCCAAACTCCGGGCTACTACTGAGAAATTTGTAACAGATACACCCAATAGCACATTCAGCCCGAGCCGTGAATCGAACCCACAGACCCTCAGCAGTCACACTTGCGACCTATGAGACTACTGAGGCAGTTGCAGTATCATAACTTCACTTCAAAAGATGCGAAATTGATCCCTCTACATGGGAGAAACAGGCCCTAAATAAAATAAATAAAATAAAATGCATTTAATTCAAGTAACTTAACTCATATAAGATTAACATAATCAGAAACATACACACCAAATATTATTTTCCAAGAATAAATTAAAATGAAAATGACAATTACAAAAAAAAAGAACTAAATGAAATAAAAATGTCAATAAAAAAAACAATAAAATGAATAAAATAAAATTGTCATAATAAATTTTTCTATAATTAAAAATGCTATAATTGAATAAAAAAAAATAAAAAAAACCGGCCCGAGTGGAAACGTCAGATCCTACATCAGCTCTACGACTTTGAAGAAAAAGGAAGGCGCAATTATAGTGTATAGTTTATTTATTTATTACTCTAAATATACAAATTACTCTTAGTCTAAACTTATAATTATAAGACAATTAATTTATAGCAAAATGGTAAGAGGTCACGTTGTCGACTGTACTAGTATTAACTGTATTACAGTCGACAGCGTCTTCCGCCCTGGTTTTAATCACAATATTCATCATTTAGCGAATTTGTAGGAACAGACATTTTTCTGATTTTACTGTAATAAACTAAAATATTTATAAAAAGAAGAAGGTAAGTTTTTGTAATATAATACAAAGGGGTACATTACCAAAGGCAAGAGAATTAAGTAGGTATGTAGGTAAGTTGTGGTGTGCATAAATAGAGGAGAAATGATTTGAGCGAATGAATGAGTAAGGAGTCATGTGTGTGACTGAGTTGTGCGTGTGAATGAGTGATGAACTATTAATAACTTTCTCGGTCTCAGTATAGTCCAATCGTTGGAGCCAGCTACGTATTAAATTAGATGAAAAACGTGGTGACCTAAAAGCTAGACCACCCATAGCCATCACTTACAAATCTGTTAATGGTGTACTTATATCTCCTCTTTGTTCTCAGATTTTTTCGAACAAAGTTGGATATCTAAGTCACTACAGAGCACGTGAAAGATCAGCAGTACAGACAGGCCCACTCAAATCTGTGAGTATCATATCATAGCCCGCATATGATGTGATCACTACAGATTGTAGGGACTTTAAAAGAGACGTTGACCTCTGTGTTTGTTGCAGTGTTTCTTCTCAGGGTAGTCATTTAGAAAAACACTGGCCTCATCTAGTTTATATTAACGAAAAAAATGATATGTAGAAGTGTCATTGCAAAATAAAGGTCATTTATCAGCTCACCAAACCTCTCATCAACCACGAAAAAGTCATTGAATGCGTTGCTGTGGCCGAAACCGGCTAGATGGCATCCTCGTCAGCACCGTTTTTTCTTCTTTCACTCTCCTCTGTCAGACGTCACGGTATCATTTTTATTTTTTCTAACAGCAGGCAATTCCACTCGTATAGCTATACGCACAATGAAAGTTTTTTCAAAACGTTTAGTGCGTATGGGTGGGATGTCCACTATGTAACGATGGCGGTTCGCCGCATAGCATCACTTATTCCTTTTTCTTCATATCATTCCTCACACAATCCATAATTTCTTTGGCCTTCCTTACCTATCCATCAACATGCAAACCCATCACTCTTTATGTCATATGCGTGTCAACCCTAATCATACAGCGCATTCTTATACATTGACGGCAGTAATTAAAATGTGTCAGTCCATAGGTAATGTTCGGTTCTTCTCTACTTCGGAAATCTTTCGTGTTAAGTGGTATAGTAAGCCTACCAATTAAGGCAAGACTTTGCGGTGTGTGACGCGGTTTCAGGCAAGATCCACCAAATTCCTTACAATTACTACAAATACAAAAACACATAATTTAATTAACATATTTTTTATAAATAAAAACTTTATTGCAAAAAATAAAACCGACTTGCATATCAAAACACTACAAAGCCAAAAATAATTTTAATTTCGGTAGTCGGTGTTATTGGTTTTGTATTTTCTTTTTTTTTCACACCACCTTCCGAAATTAAAATTATTTTTGGCTTTGTAGTGTTTTGATATGCAAGTCAGTTTTATTTTTTGCAAAAAGTTTTTATTTTTGTGCTTTTTAGTGGGTCAGTGAATTTTCCAAATCGGTTCGTAAATGACGGAGTTATGCGCGAACAAAAAACGCAATGCAGAGTAAACGAAAAGATCATCAACGTAAATATTTTTTTAGACTTTTGTTGAATTTTAAGAAACGGCTTGTCTGATTTCGATAAAATTTTCATGGGACCATTTGAAAAGTATACCCTTTCTAACAGGATAAGAATTTTTCAAATCGGTTGGCAAGCGGCGGAGTTATGCGCGAACAAACATAAAAAAAAAGAAATACAAACATCCGAATTGAGAACCTCCTCCTTTTTTAGAAGTCGGTTAATAAATAATGATACAGGGCGTAAAAAAATGTTAGCCGAAAATAACAAATTGATGGAAACAATATGAAGAAAATATATTTTGTCGTAGTTTATTATACTACCAAAGTTTCAGTTGTTACCAACAAATGTATGGGTTAATAACCTGAAATAAAGAATCAATACTATTAAAACCATCAAAAAATTCAACGGGCGAGTATGTTTGCTCTTTTCGACAAAGCCCTCCGCTCCCGATCGATGTCAGCATGGTCTCTGAAATCAGACACAACCAAATGCCCAAGGTACTTAAATTGGTTCACTTCTTCTAGAGGTAACCCATTAAGATTAACCGGAGGTAACGTTTGATGACACTATCGCCAGCTGCCGCAAAGACTAATTATGCATTTTTAACGCCAATGAATAGTTTTATAGGCAAAGTACGCCGCATTCTGGGGCACACCCGACGTGATCGTCGAACCTATTTATTTATCTTGGCACCGACTTCAGCCATGTGAGTAGGTACCTAGCCCTTGTTTTAAACGGAATTAGACATCCAATAAAAGAATCTTTATCGTTGTTATGTATAATTATTAGTAAGCGAGGGTAGATTCATGTTCCCTATATAAGTTGTGTCGCTTGCCAAATAAACCCAGTGTGCTACTAGAGATGGGTTGTACTAGGTAAATTTGGGACTAGGTGCACCTATTCTTAGTATTTAAAAATACGTGATCCAGATACCTATTCCACCTAGTCCACCTAGTCCCTAGTCCACCTAGTATTACTTATCGAATGTGGTCATGGTGCACGTACTTAGTCCAAGTATTTTTTTTATTGTGGCTACTAATTTTGCAGGAAACTGCTAAACAACAAATGAACACGGTAAATACCGTGTTCATTTGTTGTTTAGCAGTTATCAAAATAAAAGTAATAATAAGTTATAAAAGTAATCAAAATTGATTAAATTTTACGATGGCGGTCTTTAAGCTTCACGGACTCACCTCGTTGCCACTTCTCCTGTACTTGATATTTCTATTGAACTTAGGGTGTTAGCACCAGCAATCAGTGATAAGACTAGGTTGGTACCTAGTAATTGGACTTTATACTCGATACTAGTCAGTAATCATTCGATCCGAGAATACTCGATCCGAATGAGTACCACCTAGTCTCGACAAGACTAAGTATTACGAAGTATCTATTTACTCAGTCTTTTCGAGACTAGTTGGTACTCATTCGGATCGAGTATTCTCGGATCGAATGATTACTGACTAGTCTCGAGTATTGAAAGATAAAGATGGGAAGACTACGGAATAGCGTAGTTAAAAAAGGACAGAATATATATTCTTGCACAAAACGCGTGCGCGTTGCGTTACTTTTATGTACTTTGAATTAGGGTTTAAATTCAAGTGACTGACAAACGAATGATTTTAACAAACATGAATGAGCGGTAAAGCAGGTTTATAACGTGTTGAGTGAATGCAATACAATTACGCGTTAGTGCTATGAAGCCTAAGAGCAGTTGGATTTCGCAATACTTCATGATACTAGGTGTTGTCAAAGTGAGAATAGGTGCCGCCTAGTATCGAAATTTACCTATTCTTCGGATCTGTTCTAGTAAATACGACTCATCTCTATGTGCTACCAGCTATCCGTCGTTTTACTTGTGTTCGCATACCTAACAGTGGCGACGAGTACTTACCCGCGATTAAGTAAAGTAAAAAAAAAAAATGTCACACTTTGGAATTTTCTCGAGTTTTGACCATACTATCCATACGTGGCAAAACTATAAACAACGTATGTTGCAGTGGTACATTGCCAACGATATTGACAGTGTACAGGATCCAAAGGGAGTGAAAAGACGGGCAATATTGCTGAGTGCACTCACTGACAGCACTTACAAACTAGCGGCCGATTTGGCATTGCCGAAGGAGCTGACGCAGACGCCATACGAAGACATTCTCACACTTCTCGACAGGCATTTTACACCAAAGAAATGCGGATTTGGTGAGCGGCATAATTTCTATGCAGCAACTCAAGGTCTGGAAGAAACATACGTCCAGTGGGCTGCGAGGCTTCGTGGCCTCACTACACATTGCGGATTTCTGAATGTAGAAGAGGCGCTGCGTGACCGGTTTGTTATGGGTATGCTGCCGGGACCGGAGAAGGACAAACTTTTCGCGCGTGACCTTGAAGATTTAACATTGGCAAAAGCAGTGGATTTGGCGGAGAGCGTGCGCAGTGCACGGAAGGGAGCAGCAGCATCATCGGTGTTGGCGCAGGCGCCACCGTCGAGCGAGGCGCTGTTCAAGATCGTCACCAAAAACGAACCCAGTGATAAAGAAAAGTGTTCCGTGTGCGGTTATAAAAATCATAAAACGTCTCAGTGTCGGTTTGCTAACTATACATGCAAAAAGTGCAACGTTAAAGGACATTTACGTAGAATGTGCAAAAAAATAAATTACGTAGGTACTGGCGGTGGCGGGTCGAGTGAGACTGACGATGACGGTAAGATTAAAAAAATATGTTCACGTAACTGCGAACCCATGACGATAATCGTTTCGATACAAAATATTAATCTAAAGTTTGAAGTCGATACCGGATCAGCAGTCACAGCGATTTCCGAGAAAGTGTACAAAACATATTTTGAAGTATTTCCGTTATTATCAACGTCGGATCGATTATTTACGTATACAGGTCGTATTATAAACTGTCTAGGAATAGTGAAACTACCAATTACGTATTTAGGCAAAACACACGTAGAGTCATACGTGATGGGGGCCCCCAATCGTAGGCAGAGATTTTATTTGTTTGTTCAGGTTACAAATGCTGCAAGTGAATTATTGTCAGGCAAATAATATTGCCGAACAGTTGAAAATACAATATCCATCTGTTTTCTCAGACGAATTAGGTATTTTTACAAAGTATAAAGTAAAACTTCAATTAAAAGATGACGCGAAACCGGTTTTTTTCAAAGCCCGACCAGCATTTGCACTTAAAGATAAGATAAACAAGGAGCTCGACCGTTTGGTACGTATAGGAGTACTTAAACCGGTTCAGCACTCTAATTACGCATCGCCTATTGTCCCCATATTAAAGCGAGATGGTTCAATTAGGTTGTGCGTAGATTATTCTGTAAGCGTAAACAAGCAGCTAGTTGTCGACCAGTATCCGTTACCAACGGCACAAGAACTGTTTACTAAACTACATGGGGGGCAGCAGTTCAGCAAGTTAGATTTGACGCAAGCATATTCACAATTTGTCCTAGACGAGGCGTCTCAAAATGTAACCTGCATTAATACTCATCGTGGGCTGTTCGTATATACGCGGCTAGTGTTTGGTCTCGCGAGCGCACCCGCTATTTTCCAACGGGCAATGGAATGTTTATTATCAGGGTTAGACGGTGTTATGTGCATGCTTGACGATATTTGTATAACAGGGAATACAAAAGAACAACATTTAGAGCGATTGAGCGCGGTGTTACAAAGACTGCAAGATGCAGGCCTAACGCTTCGTAAAGATAAGTGTGTGTTTTTTGAGAATAAAATAGAATATTTAGGCTATACTATAGATAAGAATGGCTTAAGTAAATCAAAACAAAAGGTCCAAGCAATCGTTGAGGCGCCCACACCGACAAACGTGAATAAGTTACAGTCGTTTCTAGGATTAGTTAATTATTATAGAAACTTCGTCCCTAATGCGTCATCAATATTGACACCGCTTTATTCATTATTGCAAAAAGACAATAAATGGAAGTGGGAAGCCATACATGACCTGGCATTCAATGCAATTAAGCAATGTTTAGCTTCAAATCAGGTCCTGGCACATTTTGATCAGAATGCAAAAATAATATTAACGGTTGACGCATCGCCCAGTGGCTTAGGCGCTATTTTATCTCAAATAGGTACCGATGGGGTGGAACGCCCAGTTTCGTTCGCCTCTCGTACACTGAATTCCGCAGAGAAGCGATACTCACAACTACAAAAAGGGGCAACGGCAATTATATTCGGTGTGCGACGTTTCCACCAATATTTATACGGGAGGGCGATCCCGTTCATACTTCGCACAAGCCTCTTTTATCAATTTTTGGCCCCTACCGTGGTATTCCAGAGGTTTCTGCGAATAGGCTGCAGCGTTACGCGATGTTTCTCAGTGGTTATAATTACTCCATTGAGTACATACGCAGCGCCGACAACAGCGCAGATTATTTGTCATGCGCCAGTCTACCCGACTGCGAGTTAACGACGCTAAGAGGCGGGTGCGGCTACGAAACCGACGATAGTTTAGTGCCGGTAGAAGATCGCGCGTCGTATGTTAATTTCGTTATCGATGGCAGTTTACCCGTTACGCGTAGTGAAATTCATAATGAAACAATTAAAGATGCAGTATTAAATAAAGTTTTATCATATATAAATAAGGGGTGGCCCGAGCGATTATCAGATAATTATATCAATAAAACCTTATTTTTTATGTAAAACCCAGTTGTCATATGAAAGCGGTTGTATTATGCGAGGACATAAAGTAGTAATACCTGAAACACTTAGAACTAAATTATTATCTGAACTTCATAAATCACATTTAGGAATAGTGAAAACGAAAGCTGAAGCGCGCAGTAGGTTCTGGTTTCCGGGTATAGATAACGCGGTAGAAAAAATGATTGCAAGTTGTGAGGTTTGTTTACAGTTGAGACAGTTACCAGCGCGTGCGCCGCGCCGCTAGCGCTATGGCCACACGCACCGCAAGCGTTCTATCGTATTCACATTGACTTTCTCGGCCCCATTCATAATCGTTCATATTTAGTAATTGTAGATGCGCACTCAAAGTGGGTAGAAGCGTATGATATGGGGACAAGTACGTCATCATGTTCGTTCATTAGTAAAATGTATGAATACATGGCCAGATTCGGCTTACCGCATACTATAGTCAGTGATAATGGCACGCAGTTCACCTCTTTGGAATTCAGAATGTTTTGTACATCAAACGGAATATCGCATGTGACGTCACCAGCTTATCACCCGGCCAGTAATGGCCAGGCAGAAAGCTATGTGAAAGTAGTAAAAAAGGGGATTAAATCTTGCATATTAAGTACTACCAATACCAAGGGATTGAACAACAAGTTATGTAAATATCTATTTGATTACCGAAATTCTGTCCATTCGGCAACGGGCTGTTCACCTGCCCAGTTAGTATTCGGTCATAAGCTGCGATCGCGATTAGATTTAATTAAACCTAATTCATCTTCAACGGCATCTGTCACTCTCACTCGGAACGTCGAAAATAAACAGTGTTTGCAGTCTAAGGTGTTAAATGATTACAAAGCCAGTAAATATTTTAAGTCTGGAGACTTTGTATTATATAAAAAAAACGACATAAATAAGCAAGGGTCATGGAATAAAGGTGTAGTAATTAAAAGATGCGGAAGAGTAGTATATATAGTTAAGGATTGTATAACTTCGTGTAATTTAAAAAAAAACACAAAAATCAATTAATATCGTATAAAGGTACAGCAAGAGTTTCCCATGGGATAGAGGACTGCCATATTGAAGTTGAAGACATCACTCCACAAGAAAGTTCACCACCAAACCCAACAACCCCAGTGGACAATAAGACGTCAGACACAAGAGAGGAGAGAAATGATACAGTGGATACAGAAACGCCGGCTAACAAGTCAAAAGAGGAAGAAGACGAATTCTATGAGGCAACAGAAGGGACTGATGATGAAGCTCTCGTGGAGGCGAGTTCAGGTCAGACCCCACAACCCGAAAGGCAACTCAGTGATGGAAGAAAACTGCGAACTGTACCTAGGGTCGATTATAAACAGTTTTACTAGCTAAAATCTTATTGTATATAAATATATGTTTATTTTGTCAAGCTATGGGGAGGATTGTTATGTATAATTATTAGTAAGCGAGGGTAGATTCATGTTCCCTATATAAGTTGTGTCGCTTGCCAAATAAACCCAGTGTGCTACCAGCTATCCGTCGTTTTACTTGTGTTCGCATACCTAACAATGGTTATTTCTCTCTTTGTGGTGCAGGTCTTTTCTGCATGTTTTGAAGTCGGTTCAATTTTTCGTAAAAAGTTTTTGGCCACAGTCTCAGCACGTGATGGTGTGGTCGAAGATGAGTACGCTTACCTAGAACTAACATACCTATTCAGTCTCGATTTAAAGATCTCCAGGTTATAGCCAGGTTATAATGAAAGTATTTCCAAAACGTTTTTTGCGGTATCATAAATCAGTTTTGTCGTTTCAGGCATTAGCCCGGACAAACAGAAATACCGACAAAATCATTCTTTTAGAATCGTGTTAATAACTAACAGCACTTGAAAAAAGTTGGCCAAGTGCGAGTCAGACAGGCCCATGAAGGGTTCCGTAGCTAAGCCAAATAACTTTGTTTTTCATAGACTTTGTATGAATTACAAAGTTATATTTGCGGTTTTAGAAAATATACTTTATCTCAAAAACTACTGACCTGATCTCGTTCAAACCAATTTTCGTTGAAAGTTTACATTACGATCTACATCATATATTTTTTTATTTTTCCCTCTTATTATTATAGAAGTTAGAGGGGGCTGGGGGGGACACATTTTATCACTTTGGAAGCCGTATATCTTTTAAACGATTGACTTTATGAAAAAGTGGGTAATAGAAACCTCAATTATTATCAGAGATGGGCCGAAATTCGGTTCACATTCGGTTTAACTGAATTTCGGCAGCTTGAACCGAACTTCGGCATTCGGCCGAAATTCGGTTCAGATGCCGAACATTCGGGACCAGAAAAATAATACCTACCTACTTGCACTTTGTTGACTGAAATTTAATAATTTTACTGTAAAATAAAAATAGGTGTATATTTTAATTACTCATAGTCATTTATTTATTTAGGAACATTGTAAATGTAAACCTTAAATTAAATTAAATCAGTTCTTCTTAAACTTACTAATTTTTAAAATCTTTGCCTAATTAATTAATAAAACAAAAAAATAGATATATTATTACAAAAATGAAATAAATTTAGTATTCTCCTAGTAAACATCTGGATAACAGTCCGTAAATTAAATAAAAAAAATAACTTTTTTGATTCAGAAACTAAACTAAATATTTTTTAACCTCAAGTATTTTTTATTACAATGAAAGGGTATTTTTTTCAGCAATCAAATTAAACAAACTTTTCCTATCTATCTATGCATATAAAAAATTGACTAGAGGCAGGTAATGGTGCAAAAACTCCAAAGACTCTGCCTTATCTGGCAGAAGTTTGTTACGTTCTTTTTTTTTCGTAAACAGTTCCTGCCTCCGAAAAATGTCGCTCAGAATATACAGAGGTTCCAGGAGACGATAAATATATTTGAGCCAAATAACTCATGTTAGGGAACTTGTCTTTATTCTTAGCCCACCAGCCATATGGACATAGGTCTTTGAGTAGAAGAACTTCACTGAGATATCTGTCTATCTAGCTCTGACGCAATCGGACTTTTGGTTTCTTCTACATCTAGTGGTAACTTTACTGCTGCTAGTTCCTCGTAGCAGCTCCAAAACGTTCTGTGTGTATTTTTGTTATTGGATGATGATGTGGATCTCTGTGTTACCTGAACAACTTCTTCATCACTGCTTGACCCAATATCCTCGCTCTTTCTTACAAATTCTACTAGTAAAGTTTGTCTGATCATTGGTACATTACCTGGTGTAAAAAAAATCATTTTGCAGCATGGATCTATCAATGTTGCTAGACTATAGTATTTGTCATCTTCAATCCCCTGAAAACGTCTATCGAACAAACGCATTGTGTTCACATTAGAACAAGCCACTTGAACTTCTTCTTTGGTCAAATACCTCGAAAGAATAGTAAAGTTGGGAATGGCCTCTGATATGCAGGAGTAGGAAGAGCTAATTTTTTTGTGATTTCTTCAAAAGGTTGAAGTAAAGCAAGACATTTTTTTAAGAAGATCCCATTGTCTCTCTGTCAAATTATCGCTTGGCATAATGATGACTCCACTGCGGGTAGGGTTACCAGATCCGAAAAATAAGTTTTCCTGAAAAAGCCCTAGTTTCGGCAATAATTTTCCTGACATTTTAGCAGAAACTTATATTATTTTACAAACTCGCGCGCGGTGCGTGGGTTTCTGAGTATGAGTGTTAGATGCCTTGTGACGGGATGCGGGGCGCGGGGCGACTGAGCGAGTCAATTAGTAGTTCAGTACTCTTGCAAACGGTGCTAAGTTTACTAGTGTTGTGCGCATTTGTATGGCAAGCATTTATTTTATAACGAAAAGGCTTACTTTTCTCTTTTTTTTAATTCCTGAAAATTTCCAACTTTCCCTGTTTCCCTGACAGAGAGCTGAAATTCCGGACATGTCAGGAAAATTCCTGTCATCTGGTAACCCTAACTGCGGGTAACTCCTCAGTAGTGTTCAAAGATGAAGCTCTTATTGAAGGTAGGATCAGATTTGGCGAATGAATGGGATGTTGTAATTGTGTATATTCTCGATTATGCTTCACACGGAGGTGGTTGTTCAGTACAGAAGTAGACGCTGAACGTCCACTACCGTCTACCATCACGAGATATCAGCGAATCACATATGATACATTTCACTTTATTTGGTTGGTCAGTTTCTGTATAAAATGTCCAAACGCTTGATTTTTTCCTTGCACTCATTTTTGCAATAAGCCAGTAACAAAACTTATCACCTAAAACTTCGTCAATCCACAATTATTTTTGTTGAATGTAAACAATGCACGCGACACGCCGATGACGTATTTGCTAACGACCGGCCGACTTCAGGATACGCGGAGGGAGCACGGTGTGCGGGCGGGGTACAACTAGCAATAATTGAAGTAAATGCGTAAACAAGTCAAGACGTCGCTCTCGAGAAAGCGCGCGAAATCGAACCGAAGTTCGGCCGAACTTTTCATTTTCACCGAATGTTCGGCCGAAGTTCGGATTCGGTTCAAATCACATTCGGCCCATCATTAATTATTATGTTATTTTTAAAGACCTGTCTATAGCATAGGTTTAATAAAAAAGAAAAAACAGTTTTAGTTCCATGTATGGGAAGCCCCCCTTAATTTTAAATATTTATAATTTTTTTCTTAAAATCAAAAAGTGGTTCACAGAATACATCTACCTACCAAGTGTCACATGTGTAGTCTTTATAGTTTCGGAATAAAATGGCTTTGACATACGGACGGACGGACAAACTGACAGACATGACGAAACTATAAGGGTTCCGTTTTTTGCCATTCGGCTACGGAACCCTAAAAACACAGTTACTTAAGAGCAAATGCTCGTCGAGTCAAACCGGAGCCTGAATAATCGGTGAAGTGTTAAAAGCATATTGGTTTTGTATCAGTTAGATTTCGGGGAGTGTGCGAGAACGGGCTTGAACATCATCTGACTACAAATCTACTTTAAGTCAAGAACGAATGTGTTGCTTCCAGGCAAGCATGCTTCATCTTTCAACCACATCATCGCTTAACATGAGGTGAGATGGTGATCTAAAGCAAGCCTAAAACCAAAAACAAAAGATTTTAATAAAAGTTTATCTGGAAGTTAAAATAAATTATAGGTCAAAAAGGCTCGATTTTATCCCGGAATTGACACAGAATCGACTCCAACACGAATTAACAACAGTTATTTAAGAAAAGTACTCATAACTTTTAATTAGTTTTATTCAGTACTAGCTTCTTAGTTTTTTTTCGAATCGGTTCATTAGTTTCGGGAATTACCCGTACTTACATACAAACGTACCGGTATTTTAAGTACAGGTGATTTAATCTAAAAGTAAACAAATAATAGTGTTGTAAATCAATTATATATACCTAAGCATTAGTTTTAACATTTATGTAATCTTTTGATTTATTGACCATTGTATATTAATTGTAAATTTTGGATGAAATAAAATATTATTATTACAAACAAATTTTACCTCTTTATAATATTCGTATAAATTTATAACATAAGCATTATATACTTGGTATGTTTTTCCCTCGATTTTTATATGCGGTTATAAATTTATTGGAACACTTGATGAGATAATAACTAATATCGTTATCTGGTTGTATTTTATTGTATAATTTCAAGTGATTTCTAAACAGATAGTTGACGCATCTTTCCAGTTTTTTTTTTTCAGTGGGCAAATTAAGTAATGACAACAAGACAATATATACAAATTAATTGCTCTCAACACTCATCGCTTCAAAAAACATGTCCTGCAATGGCTGGCAGAATTAGACTATGTCCAAACCGAGAACCAGTTCACGATACAAAAATAACATAAATACATCATTATTCCCAAACCACACACTCACTCTCATATGTACACACACGCACACACATTCTGATCCATATACACACACTCAAACATACCTAAACTCATATACTGACATCATAATATTTACATAGTTTGTTCCCATACATGCTAAAAAAATGTATACTTTACTACCTACTTTGTTACCTTTTTTTAACGATATTTTCACTTTTTTTTAAATTTATTTTTAAATGTTTTTTGTAACATATGAACTAGAATATAAGACTGGGGAAGTCACTGTGTTCCTGAGATACAGGATATGCCTAGTTCAGGAAACAGAGCTTCATTATATGTAATATTTTTATTGCTAATAAATATATCTCATTGATTGATTGACTTCTCCCGCTGTGGTTGGAGCGGAAAGGAGTGTCAGACCTCTACTAACTAAAAACCCACCCTGTACCTTCAATTGCCCTCACGTTCCAAAGCCACGGTATCTCGTTGAAATATTCCCGGAATCCCGTAAGGCAATGCCCCATCAATGCTACTGACTATTCTTAGAGGCGCGCGTGGTAGTAGAGCTGACGCCCGAAAGCCCGCGCCTACGGAGATCGGCTCGCTATCCCCGTCGCCCGGGGCGTCCCTCGTGGTGGCTGAGTATTAGTGTTTTACATGGAGCGTCTGTCAATCTATTACAGCGTATCTCTTAGTTGTTAAAAATAGTTAGCGTTGTATCGATTGAGCGTCACTGAGAGAGAGGAGTGAGTATTTGAGCGTGATGTTACGATCGAGGTAACTATCTGGAAACTTATCGGTCTGATCCTGTGCGATTCAAATGATCAGCGTGATTTCTTCATTTCTATTTTTCTAATCAAAATATCCATTATCATTAGAACTTAAAACGGAATATTTACCATGTGTATTTTTTGTTTTGAGTTTCCGATATTTTAGCTTCAAAACTTTCAAAAAAAATTCCATTTTTTACTAAAGTGTTAATTTTAATATTAAAGTAAGTCACAGATGTATTTTTAAGTTAAGTTAATCAGTGTACTTTTAAGGAATTGATCATTTTGTATGGAGTAGCTACCGGTCGACATGTGATTGAATTTGCTAACCATGTTTTACAGTAAATGAGCATCTATTTTAATTCGTTTTAATATTACCTAATTAGCCTTTTGGCATAACTGCAGTGCTATTGTATTGTAAACTTATGACTCTCAAAATACAAATCTATACCCCAATCCTATCCCATTATTCTATACAGCTTGTTAACTTAGCATATTAGCAAAGAATACTTACATTTCGAATAATGTGCGATGGAGTTACACAATCCGAGTCCGCCAAGCCTGTGCCATTATTGGATTAAACGGTGATGCGCTATCGTTACCTGGTGGACACCCGACCCATACGCACTAAACGTTTTGGAAATACTTTCATTGTGCGTACAGCTAGAGTGGAATTCATTGCCGGAGTCTGTGTTTCTTGATAGCTATAACCTTGGGGTCTTTAAATAAAGAGTGAATAGGTTACTTCTAGGTTATCGTGCTCCATCTTCGATCACATCATCGCTTTACATCAAATAAGATTGTGGTTCAACGCTAGCCTACTATCAATAGAAAAAAACTTTGTTATTAGTTATTTCTGTAATTGTGCAATAAGTCGAAATACGTGTAATTTGCCGAGGTCTAACCAAGACCTATTTTTTAAAGAATTAACATTACTAGTAATATTTTTAACCCCTCCAATTAAGCTAAATATGCTTGTATCCCACTCCAGACATGCTATTTTCGTTATAACTTATGGTTGATGTCTGGCAGTTCGTCAGATCGTTGAGCTCTACGATAGCTGACAAATACGTCTTGCACTGTCTGGACAGGTCCGCTCAAATCTGCGTGCTCCTTTCCTCAAAAAACACAACAGACATGAACCTTCATTCCTCTCATATACATAGTTTGACAAATACGAATTGTATGGACTTTAAAAGAGACGTTGACCTCTGAGTTTGTTTCGGTGTTTCTTCTCAGAGTAGTCAGTTAGGAAACACCGGCCTCATCTAGCTAAACTTAAAACACAAAAAAAAATTATGTGTAAAAGTGTTATTTATAACCAATTTACAAATAAATATTTACCTATAATCTTTTTTATTTAATTTAATAAGAGAACTAACTATGTAGGTAGAAATCACATTACTAGCAATCTTGTTAACCCCTCCAACTAAGCTAAATATGCTTGTGTCAGGAGTGGGTTCACGGCAATAGTGTAATGGGTGGGGTTCGAACCCGTGACCTCTCGATCACAAGTCCGACACCTTATCCATTAGGCTATTGACACCCTATAGTACATGATTCCACCTACCTATACAATGTGTAATTTAAAGGGTATATACATACCAAGTGCATGGCTTCTTTGGATGATAACAAACAATATGGCAAGGGTTTTGTAATCATAAGTTTACGTGTGTAGAACTTATTACAAATTCCAATACACTGATACCAGAGACCGAAGTTTTCAAATTAAGAAGAACGAAAAGAATTATCGTGTTATTGGCAAGTGACGTGGAAAGTTATTGACCCTCGTAGTGCTGTGACACGTTTGGTATGATTGGTATTCAAGAAACATATGAAACCGATAATTTGGTATCAATTCTTTGAGTCACTTATTTTGAGCTGAAACTTTGCATAGAGACTCCATACCAGATGTTATCTTCAATCCTTTTGGATAGATATGGGGTTTCCGTTACACGTTGTATATAAGTATTTTTATTATAAAAATTCTGTACATACTTGTTGTCAGCAAGTCTGCCATATCACAGTTAATTATGATATCTACCAGTAATGCTTGAGTCTTATGCTGTGATTACATTTAAAGTACAGTCAGATAGACATGCTATAAGTAACACCTAAAAAATATAAGTACTTGAGCACATGCCTATTTTCTTGTTGAGTGGAGTTCCTTTTTCTTTTTATTGATGACTAACAGTCCCGCGGGGCTTCGCTCCCGTGGGCTTCATCTCGATAAAAACAAAACCACCCTATTTTTCAGTGAGTTAAAAAGTGGCCTATAATCTTCACCAAGCTTCAAGTTACTTCCATAACCAATTTCATCCAAATCCACCCAGTACTTTCAAAGATTAGCGCGTTCAAACAAACAAACACGGCACAAAAGCCACGGGAGCGAAGCCCCGCGACTGCTATTACTTTATGTAGGTACCATAGTGTTACATTATGACGTGTAAAAGCGTTATTTATAACCAATTTACAAAATTAAAAATTCATTTCATTTCATTTCATTTCATGTGCGGACTTAATGCAGCAAGGCATTCTCTACCAGTCAACCTTTGGGTTTCTTATATGGGTCTTAGGTGCCTGAGATAAATAAATAAATATAGCTATCAGGAAACAGACTACGGCAGGGAATTCCACTCATTACCTGTACGCGCATTAAAAGTATTCCCAAATCTAAAGCAAAGGACTAGTCTGGGTTTAAGCGAGATTTTTCTTTTATTTATTTACTCAAACTCAATTCAAAGGTACAGACGCCAGCACATGAAGCTACCCGAAACTGTCAAATTTTTGCAATCAACCTTGAACCTAATTTCTTTAACAATAAAGTTGATAATCTATTAAAGAATTTTGACAGATTTTTGTAGCTTGATGTGCTGGCGTCTGTACATTTAATAATTAAACAAATCAAATATTTGAGAAAAAATAACTAATGGGCATCATCAATCAGCTTTGACAGGCCCGTTGGTATAGTGGTCAGTGGCCCTGACTGCTGTGCGCAAGGTCGTGGGTTCGATTCCCACCTAGGACAAATGTTTGTGTGATGAGCACGATCATTTGTTCTTTGTCTGGGTGTAATTTATCTATAATATGTATGTATTTAGAAATATATATGTATGTTTATCAGTTGTCTAGTACTCATACCACAAGCTCTGCTTAGTTTGGGACTAGATGGCGTTGTGTGAAAGTTAAAAAAAAAAAAAAAAACAAAAAGCTGCTTAGCCTTTCCTCAACAATGTTGGAGTTAGCTTCTAGTCTAACCGATTCCGGGGTTGCGGGAATGTTCTAACGAGTTACCGCAGCCCCAAAACTCAAGGCAGATGAAGTAATAGGGTTAGTTTTTAGTCAGTAGTAGTCTGACACTCCGTCCCGCTCCACCCAGAGCGGGAGAAGTCATTACATGATTTTCCCGCCTGGAAAAAAAAGTCTGACCGGATGCAGCTGAGTATGAGTGTTTTACATGTAGCGTCTGCCTATCTGACCTCCACAACCCAGTAACTGGGTAACACGATACCCCTTGGTCAGACCAGAGTCAGATCTTCTGGCTGCTGACTTCCCTTAACATGTCAAATATATTTTTTTTATTATTATTCAGAAAGAGCCTTGATCCCGCCTGATGGTAAGCGATAGATGAGGTCTACGAGCGAGCCTAGAAGATGCCTGTTCACTCTTGCTTTTAAGGTTTAAGGTCATAAGTGGCAGGGAACACAGAAGCCGGCAGAGAGTTCCACAGCTTGGCTGTGCGCACAATAAATGCGGAAGAAAAGCGCTTGGTGCGACAAGACGGTATATCAACCAAGTGAGGGTGGTACCCAGCCGTGCGTCTGGTAGACCGGTAGTGGAAGGGAGATGGAGGGATCAGGTGACAAAAAAATTGGCCAAGTGCGAGTCGGACTCGCCCATGAAGGGTTCCGTGGTAACTATAATAAATATAATATAGGTCCTTAATATATATAACTGAAAAAAAAAAAACCTTAAATATTTCTTAAAACTAGCTTATTTACAGTTTTTACAACAACGCCAAATAACTTTGTTTTTCATAGTATTTGTATGAATTACAAAGTTATATTTGCGGTTTTAGAAAATATACTGTATCTCAAAAACTGCCCACTCGATCTCGTTTGAACCAATTTTGGTTGAAAGTTTACATTAAGATCTACAACATGATTTTTTTTAATTTTTCACTTCATTATTATAGAAGTTAGAGGGGGACACACATTTTACCACTTTGGAAGCGTATATCTTTTAAACGATTAACTTAATGAAAAAGTCATTCTAGAAACCTTAATGTCATTTTTAAAGACCTGTCTATAGATACCACAAATGTATAGGTTTCATGAAAAAAAATATTTTCAGTTTCAGTTCCATGTATGGGGAGCCCCATTTATTTTAAATGTTTTTTTAAATTTTCTCTTAAAATCGGAAAGAGGTTCACAGAATACATCTATCTACCAAGTTTTACATGTATAGTCCTAATAGTTTCGGAATAAAATGGCTGTGACATACGGACGGACGGACAGACAGACAGACGGACAGACATGTCGAAACTATAAGGGTTCCGTTTTTTGCCATTCGGCTACGGAACCCTAAAAATTACAGTCGAGAAAACGGGTTAACGTGTTTTCTGGGGCACAGAGGAATCTGGGTATGTTTTTTTTTTTAAAGAAATCTAGCCATGTTGGTAGAATTCACATTACTAGCAATCCTGTTAACCACTCCAACTAAGCTAAATATGCTTGTGTCTGGAGTGGGTTCACGGCAATTGTGTAATGAGTGGAGTCCACGACCTTTCGATCACCGACCGACTCCTTAACCATGAGACTATTAACTCTTCTATTGTCAACCGACGCTAAATATTGCCACCCATCCACACGCTGACCTCGGCTTTGCTTAACCTCGAAGAACAATTTGTGCATCTGTTTTTATGTAACCACGAGCTCCTTAGCACTAGAATGCAATACCATGATCAAATGTGGTTGAAATTAGCTCTCCTACTTGATGGATTAAATAATTTACTGCAGACGTCTTTTAGTTACAATAAATGTTAATTTATAAATAAAATATTTGGAATAATAACTGACTTTTGGATTTCGAATGAAACGAAATTGCGCGTTTACGGCAGTGTTATTGTGTTAAATCGCACAATTGCGTCACTATAAATTATTTAATATAAAATTTTGCTCGTATTATTATTTTCGTCACCCGCAGGCAAGTGGGAATGGGATACAATCCTTCATGCTAGCGGGGGAGGAGGCTGAACGCGTGAGAGAGAGACAACTCTCTTCCTCACGCCCCAGCCACCGCGGGACGCCCCGGTCATTGGGGATCGCGAGCTGATACGGCCACCATAGGCGGTAGCTGGTAGCTTACCGTCTGGTAAGGACCAGGCTCACAGCGGTATTAATTGTAATGTACTAATTAAAATAACTACAATGTTCATATAATGAACGGATGGATAACCCCTATAATACAGTTATCACCTACCATAGGGGTCATTGATCACATATACTGTGGACCTGTAAATACTACAATGTAAACAGCTGTAATCTGTAATTTACTTTGGGAAATAAATTATTGTATCGTATTGTATTGTCATGCGGTTTATTCCAAACTTTAAACAATTTAATCTACTAACAGTCGCGCAGTTCGCTCCCTGGATTTTGTCATGATAAAAACATAATCCTCCTTATTTTGCATTCAGGTAAAAAGTATCCTATAACCTTCCACAAACTTTAAACTACTTCCATACCTAACTTCATCCAAATCCATACAGTACTTTTGGAGATTACCGCGTTTAAACAAAACAAACAAACTTTCTGCTTTATAATAAACTAGCAGTTGCTCGCTTAGAAGTTTTTCCCGTGTAAATCCCGATCCCGTGAGAATTTCGCAAAATTCCGTCATAGCGAGCATCTACGTACTAAAGTCTAAAAGGAACCCCCATGCAAAATTTGAGAGCCCTACTACTTGTAGTTTCTGAGATTTCGTGATTAATCAGTGAGTGGTATTTCGCTTTTATACAACGTATAACGGAAACCCCATATCTATCCAAAAGGACTTAAGACAACATCTGGTATGGAGTCTCTATGCAAAGTTTCAGCTCAAAATAAGTGACTCACAGAATTGACCCCAAATTATTGGTTTCATATGTTTCTTGAATACCAGTGATAACAAACGTGTCACAGCACTATGAGGGTCATCAGTTTCCACGTCACTTTCCAATAAAACGATAATTCTCTTCGTTCTTCTTAATTTGAAAAATTCGGCCTCTGGTATCAATGTATTGAAATTTCTAATATGCTCCACACATGTAGACATAGGATTAGAAAACCCTTGCCATATCGTTTGTTATCATCTAAAGAAGCCGTGCACTCGGTATGTATATACCCTTTAAATTACACGTTGTATATATAGATTAGTATAGATATTAATAGAAATGAATCGTGGAAATATATGTAGGCACAGAACTTATGAAACGACTCCACCAAGTTAAATGATTATTTTTTTGCAATGTAAGTACATTATTGTCAGTACAAGGTTTGTATAAAAGAAAATGTTTGAAAAATTTTATGGAAACGAATTATGAACGCAGACAAAGTCGCGGCTAGATGCTAGTTTCAAATAAAAGTCCTTTCATATTGTTCTATATGACGTAAATTGAAAATTCCATTCCTTTGTTTGGCCGACTGTACCTTATTAACAATTCCGTTTAATAAAATCTAATCGTATATCTTTATAATCACATTTTCTTAGAAACTTCAATTAATACTCTGTTATTATTTGGTCGGTTTTTCAAACGAACGATTACATTTGACCAATATAACTTGGTCTGTCCTTATGTCGCTGCTTCCTTAGAAACACAATCATTCAAACTTCACACACAGTACATTTTTATTCAGTACCAATTTTTGCCACGTATCAAGTAATACTAGGCGTTTTTAATTAATAATATCTAAGTATTGAAAAGTAAAGAACTGTGATTTCAGGGGATTTGTGAATCATAATCCGGTGTGTAATTATTATGCTATAATTATGAATGTAGTGATTTGAGCAGTACCTATTGCATCACTATTGCGAAATATGACTTAAAGAGTTCTTTGAAATAAAACTCAATCACATTCTCTATAAAGGGCGTGAAAAGGTCGTGACTCCGGGTTGCTAGTGAGAAATTTCCAATTGATAAACCCAATAGAGCTTTTTGCTCGACCCGGGAATTGAACCTGAGATCTCTTGCTCGGCAGTCGCGCTCGCAACCAGACTCACGAGGCAGTAGTTTTATCTAAGTCTGGTTTAATTAATCCTGACCCATTGTAAACTTTCTGCATAAAATCTCAGATTTCCGAGATTGTATCTTATACGTTGCGACCAAATGGCGGGCTGGTCGCCGCTGCAGATTCAGCGCCCCTACAGCGGCCCCATCGAAGATCATAGACCGCACAATATCTGCGATAATCCCATAAGATGTATATATCTTATCTTATAACAGAAAACAAATTAGGACAACTAAAAAGTATGGGTGATCTTATCGCTAAAAGCGATCTTTTACAACCTTTAGATGGATTTGAAACAGAAGGAGAAAATAAATAAGTATGCGAGTAGTTCACAATCTACTATTTACTTATATACAATATATAATCTACGAAAGGGTTTGTGCTTGTCTTACTGACACGAGTAGAGCATTCCACAGCCGTACTGCTTGAGCCGCGCACGACTTACCAAAGAAATTGGTGGAGTGACTCTGTAGCTCAAGCTTTAGAAATAAACACAATGTAAGAAATATCGATAAGGTTGGTTGACGCTTCCGTGACCCAAAGACTGGCTTTTGATCTGGCCAGATGCTAATAATTGCCATACAAAGTGGCAATGCTGCCAGTCTCTGAGGAACATTACCAGCGTTGAAAATTATTTTTAATAATATAATATATTCCACAACTTTCAACAACGCCATCTAGTCCTAAACTAAGCAGAGCTTGTGCTATGAGTACTAGACAACTGATAAACATACATATATATTTCTAAATACATACATATTAAAGATAAATAACACCCAGATAAAGAACAAATGATCGTGCTTCAAAACATAAAAGCAACCTGTACCACATACTGATTTCGCCAACTGATTTTACGATTACTCCGTAATTTGATAACGATCAAAATTATGGTGTAGTAGCTAATCGAATTAGTTCGGTGACAAACCTTATATCAGTAAAGAGATTGATTGAAACACAGTCTTAATTACTATTGTGACTATAGGCTTGTGCAAGAACAAAATTCATAGAACCCTTTCATATTTTAAAACAAATTCTCCCGCCGCGTCTCTCCGTCTACATTATCGCGATAATAATTTCATTTTCATTGACTTCCACCCTCAAGTCCGTTCATAGAGGCTAAGGCTCAACTAGCAGCAAAAAAGTTGGGAATCTTAGCAAAGGTAAGACGGTACTTCACACCGGAATAGCTGCTCAATCTGTATCAACCTCAAGTTCGATCTTGTATGGAATATTGCTCTTATCTCCAGGACGGATCTGCCGAATACTAACTGGACGCGCTGAGTCTATCGTGAAACGGGCCAAGAGACTCATTGGCAACGATGCACTGGTCGAATCAAAGCTCCAGAGCCCTGAACATCGACGACGAGTTGCAAGCCTATCAGTTTTCTTTCGGTTACATTTCGGGGAGTGTGCGATGGAATTGCACAATTTAGTTCAACCAAGCCCTTTCCATCATCGGACAAGACAAACGGCCATGCGCTATCGTTACATATGGTGGACATCCCACCCATATGGAAATACTTTGATTGTGCGTACGGCTAAGGAGTGGAATTCTCTGCCGAAGTCAGTGTTTTCTGATAGTTTTAACCTAGGGATCTTTAAGTCAAGAGTGAATAGGTTAATTCTAGGCAAGCGTGTTTCATCTTCGACCACATCATCGCCTATCATCAGGTGAGACAGTGGCCAATGCGAGCAAAAATAAACCTGAACCAAAAATGCGCCCATTGTTCTCATCACTAATGCGGTAAAAATGAGGAAGGATTTACTAATTGTTATTTTGTTATTCTTTCACACAAAATCTACCTCAGTGTTTAGATCTGGATCTCTACGTATACACAAAACAATATTTAAATAATGATTGTAACAAATTGATAACGATGCGTTATCAACATATATCACTGGTACCTATCACTTAGTCATCGTATGCGTGCACGTAGTGAAAACTATAGGGGTAAACAAAATTAGTAATATTTCCAAAAGGTCTAAATATCTGGCTTAAAACTATTTAATACTAATATCATAAAAGCGAAAGTTTGGATGTTTGGATGGATGGATGTATCAATGGATGTTTATTACTCAAATACGCCAAAATTAACCCACGAACGAATTCGCGGGCAGAAGAGAGTGTTTTTATATTTAATATTGTTAACGTAACCATAAGATTAGTAGAAACAGATAACGCTGACAGACTACTGAGTATTGACTCTCTCTGAATTTAACGAAATAGCACCTGGAATTCAAATTATTGAGAAAAGTTCTTTCTGTCTCCTTGGTTCTCTTTGGATCTTTGATACTTCCTTTCCCGACTTTATTGCAGAACAAATGAATAAATTCAATGATGTTTCGGAAAGATTGCTCCAAATCAATATGCACTCGGCCATCACTATAATTCGTTTCTGCTGTTTCGGCCCTAAATTAACATACTCTCTTCGTGCTTCTCATTTGTGGAAGCACCATCAACTTTTAGTTCAAATGGTCGCGCCATCTCATATTCCCAGTTCATCATGTTGTGCTAGCGCTACCGCTGCGGCTGCGGAAAACCTCAAGCGGTGTAAATATAATAATATGTAGTTAGTCATCTCGGTGATAACTATATTTTCGAGCCATTTGGGGTCGAAACTCTCGGACCATAGGGCCCGTGTGCTCACAGCCTTTTTAAAGAAATATCGAAAAGGCTCGTTGACGCTTCCCGCGACCCAAGGGCTGGCTATTTCTTTGGCCAACGGCTTAGCATTGCCATACAACGAGGCAATGCCGCCAGTATCTTGGGTACGTTGCCAGCCGACAGCGTTGAGGATCAATTTTTTTATGCTTTATTCCAGTTTGTATTTTAGTACATAATTATGTATATTTGTTTGGCAATAAAGTTTTTATTCTTCCTTTAGAACACAAATAAACGTTTATTTGTGTTCTAAATAAAAAATAAGATTAATTAAGTGTCAATAGCCTTCTGGCTAAGGTGCCTTGTGATCGAGAGGCCGCGGGTTCGAACCCCACCCATTACATTATTGCCGTGAACCCACTCCAGACACAAGCATATTTAGCTTAGTTGGAGTGGTTAACAAGATTGCTAGTAATGTAAATTTTACACCCGTATTGCTAGTTCTTTTTAAAATATACAACGAAGGTATATACATACCAAGTGCATGGCTTCTTTGGATGATAATAAACGATATGGCAAGGGTTTTGTAATCCTATGTCTACATGTGTGGAGCTTATTAGAAATTTCAATACATTGATACCAGAGACCGAATTTTTCAAATTAAGAAGAACGAAGAGAATTATCGTTTTATTGGCAAGTGATGAGGAAAGTGATGACCATCATAGTGCTGTGACACGTTTGTTATTACTGGTATTCAAGAAACATATGAAACCAATAATTGGGGGTCAATTCTGTGAATCACTTATTTTGAGCTGAAACTTTGCATAGAAACTCCATAGCAGGTGTTGTCTTCAGTCTTTTTGGATAGATATGGGGTTTCCGTTACACGTTGTATATAAATGGTGTGTATTAAGAGTATTTCGCAATATTTTAAAGTTAATTTGCTGTGCCCTAACAGGCTTATGTATTACTTAGTTATAAACTACACTTGTAACTGTGTTCGTGACATTATGCAGTAAATAATGAAGAATTGTTATGATTAAATTGAATTGTAGTTATTTTTCTAGACTATCGCATTTGGTAACACTGTAAAGATGGCTGTATTTATCCACTGGGGTTGCGAGAATGTTCTAAAGCTTTGATTTCCTAGGATAGCGGTGCCGTCATAATATAGCGGCCGTAATACAGCGGTGAATGACGTCAGTAGAACGTTGTCTATGTAAACAATATGGCGCGGTTTCCTAGAGAGCGGTAACTGATACCGTAACGTCAAAAAGCGGTGCCACCATTTGCATGACGGCCGTCCTGTCGGTGTCAGATGGTTTCGTGAACATTTCATTGATAGCGATGAAGCAGACAGTGTGTTAACGGCTGTGGAACTTTACACATGACGTCACCGTAAAGACGGCCGCCTTTTTGCGTCCGTAATATTACGGCCGCTATATGACGGCACCGCTTTCTTAGGAAACCAAAGCTTAACTAGATACAGTTGTCCCGAACCGTCAGGGCAGCTGTAGGAACAGGGTGAGTTATTAGTTAGTAGAAGTGACACTTCCTTCTGCTCCACCCAGACCGGGAAAAGTAGAGTAAAAAGTCTTTATTTTGGAAACACAGTTAACTACATTACAAAGAAAACGATGATAGCTACAAAAGTTTACAACTGTGTCGCAGCTATCAATCCCGGGTAGAGCAAAAAGAGCGCCCTTATTAGAGAACCACATGATTATATTTTGTTAGAAAGAACTCTTTAAGTCTACTTTCGCACCGAAAAAAAAGCTAACCAAAAACAAAACCGTGGTATGCCTCGTGGCTGCGCCAAGCATGTCCAGTTCAACAAGCCGAAACACAACTAAAAGTGTTGTTGAAAACCAGCGTCAGGCATGCTGGTTTTCAACAAAGCCTTACATATTGATGAAATAACAATAATGACGTCAACATGCAAAACCCCAAATTAAAGAATATATAAATTTGGGGATAACCCATAAAATAAAAGGCAGGTCGCGTTATTATGATTTATTAAGTAAGTGTACACTAGATTTTAATCATGTAACAACTAATCGTAATCAAGCAATTCGTAATTTTTTACATGAAATTGATAGCATCTTTTTCCATCCTGCATTTTTTGCATATTTATCTGCGTGTGGATATAAAATGCAATACATAGTTTTTCTGTTTGTCTTTAAATATTCCCGCATATTTTAACGAGGTACCGTGGCCCCGGACCATAAGGGCAACTGAAAGAACAGTGTGGGTTTTTAGTCAGTAAAAGTCCGACACTCATTTCCGCTTCACCCAGAGTAGAAGGAGTCATTTGATTTTGCCACCGGAAAAAACCCCCGGCGTAAGTATGCGAGGGAACAGACCTTTTCGCCTACCCCAGGGTAGAGGAAACCCCTATGGATTTCCAGCTCGACAACTGAAAAATAAAGGTTTCTATTCCCGCGTGGAATAATCGATAAACTTAGTATACTTATGTATTTAAACGCACCCATGATACTGGACAAAATCCTAGTGTATGGCAATGGTTGCGGGAATGTTGTTACATAATGTAAGGGCAGCTGAAGAAACAGAGTGGATTTTAGTCAATAGAAGTGTGGCACTCCCTTCTGCTCCACCAACAGCGGGAAAATCATCCGATGATTTTATTTATTTATTTAAACTTTGTGTACAATAGTATTACATGGGCAGACTTAATGCAGCAAGGCATCATCTCTACCAGTCAACCTTTGGGTTAAAAAAACACATTGTGCATTGTACAGCCAGTACAGGGTACAGCCAGCAATAGTAATATCGAGATCCTTGAACGATTCCAGTGTAAAACGCTGAGAGCCATGCTTGGTACGAGGACTTAAAGCTCAAAAAGGTCAAACAGGAGATTGCCAGATACAGTAAAATCTATCAGTCGAGAATATCTACACACATAAACGAAGTCGCTTCAAAACTTAAAGGCACAGGAAGTGTCGCATATTCCCGACTGAAACGGCATAGTGTGCCTACCGTAGCCACGAGATTCGACAGCATTCGAAGAGCATGTTCGTACAGAAAATACTAAGCCACAAAAACCATAACCGAATGGCTCATTGTGACTACTACACAGATTGCCAAGTTGCAGAATATATAAGAAAAATAATAATAACAGTGCATTGTGATTATCCCAAACTATTTGAAAAAAATAATTGGAAATGAGCACACGTATCTGATTGACTTTCAACGGATTTTAATTAGGATTTAAAAACTTTTCAGGCTCTAGATAAACTACTGTTTGATTAATAAACAAAAATAAAGGGATTGATATTTTCACTTATCAACTTTCATCTATCTATCTACTTATTGTACTGTACCTAAACAGTATGAACAAAATAATCCTAAATGAAACGCATTCGCGACGCGACGCATACAACCAGATAGGATAGGACCTACAAAAATGTCATTAACACAGGAGATAAAACAATGATTGATTGGTAAAAATCAGTATTTGTTTTTAAGTAATTTATGCTATGTTTTTGCAAAATAAAGTAGATACTTGTACTACTTGCCTGCAATTAATAATAATATTGTATTTCACATAATCCATCCGTAATTGTTAGTTACATAAAATTTAACATCTATGTTAAGCTTAGATTACTATAAATCTCCAGATATCCACCGCGTCGGCATTCCCGCGTTGAAGATTTGACAGCGATTTATTTTGGGGTCAAAACGCTTAGACCGTCGTCGGGCTCTTGTTCTTATGAAAGGTTATGAGCGCAGCGGGCTTTTACTCTAGCCAGAGGGTATGCATTGCCATATCTTTTAACATATTTAAAAGGAAACTCAAGCAGTAAGTTATTAACAATACTAAACTATAAACATCAATAAATAACTTAATCTTATGCACATGCATCTATCCACATCAAACCCACATCAATCAAGGTTTTTTAAATTAAAATTAATTTAAAAAACCCCTACGCAAAAACTAGTAAGTAGTTAAAGAAACATCTCTATGTAACAAACTTTAACTATGGATTCTGAATTGGCGATACCCCTCCGCGACTATTTTGTTTTTTTTTTAAGTGATGTTTCTTAAACTACTTATAAGTATTTTTGCGTAGGGGGTTTTTTTAAACTTTTAATATAATTTTTATTAAGCTTTTTAAACTTTTCAGCTACCATAGCTTTTGTTAATTTGACCAATTTCATTGAATAGACAGTTTTTGTAATATAGTACGCGTCGTTCCCTTTCAATTGATACCCCACTTAGGTATATTTGATAACATTCGATGAATCATTCCCACTTTCACCGCCCATATCTAGTAAATGGCTGAACCGATTTTGACAAAACATGCCGGAAAACCACAGATACACAGAACAGACAGATACACAGATACACACGTTAAACTTATAACACCCCTCTGTTTCCGTCGAGGGTTAAAAAAACTGACCGAATCAGACTCGCCTATGAAGGGTTCCGTAGTAACTACGCAAAATAACTTTTTTATAGTGTTTGTATGAAATACAAGGCTTTAGAAAATGTGCTATATAATAAAAACTGCTGACCATGTCGCTCAAGCAATTTTTTTAAAAATCTTTTTATTAAGATCATTTCAGTTCATTAGATCTATAGAGTCATTAGATTGTTTTTCCACCGAAAAGAAAAGCCTACAGCGTTAAGGACGATTTTTTAAAATCCTTATTTTAGTTTATATGTTTGTAGTTTAATAACATTTATATTATTTCGAGTTAAGTTCATATTTAAACATTATTTTCCCATAACGAAGTTCTGATTTTGTTACACATGAGAAGTATTGTCTAGGGAACTGATACCATGATTTACTACATGATAAAAAGGCAAATTTTAGGGAGGCTGGAACAAATAGCTCATACAAATTTATGGGTTGGTCTTTTTGCAACTCAGTTCTGTCAACTGGTTCAAAAACCAACGATTAATCAAACTGAAATGCTGTAGCTATAACCTGGCTGTCTTTAAGTCAAGAATGAATAAGTTACTACTAGGTAAGCGATGTTTCATCTTCGACTGCATCATCGCTTACCATCAGGTGAGATGGTGATCAAACGCGAGCATATCATGAATAAAGAAAAAAATTTTAGCAAAAAATAGAACCGACTTCCATATAAAAACACTACAAAGGCAAAAATAACTTTAATTTCGGAAGGTGGTGTCAAAAATGAGAATATATACAAAACTAAAGACACCGCCTTCCGAAATTAAAGTTATTTTTGCCTTGTAGTGTTTTTATATGGAAGTCGCTTATATTTTTTGCAAAAAAATTTTTTTCACGCTTTTTAGTGGGTCGGTTTGTAATTTATCTAGTTACAAAAGCCAAAATGTCAACTACTTATCACCTTTTACAAAATATTGCTTTTCCCGGTGCAGAGCCGTTAATTTTTGAGGAGTTCTCCTGGTACATCACCATCAGCTCTACTTCACCATATGCATTGTGACGAGCATAAAGTGCTTAACATCCATATTCAAGTAATCTAATCGCAATCAACGAAATACTTATTATTGAGTAGTTTCGGTGGCCATCTGGGGTCTTCATCATCAGTTCCACTTCCTCAAATGATGCTTTTCGAGAGCAACTGCACAAGGTACTATAAGAAATACCCAAAACGCTATAGGTGTGCCTATAATTTTTGAAGAGTTCCCTCGATTTCTCCATGTACCCATCATCAGATCCAAACATGACGACAATGGGACCAACTAGAAAGTATACCCTTTCAAACAAAAAAAGAACTTTCCAAATCGGTCTAGCCATCTCCTAGTTATGAGGTAACATACATAAAAAAAAATTTCAAGACGAATTGTAAACCTCCTTTTTTTAAAGTCAGTTAAAAATGTAAAAAATAAGACAATAGGTATCTGCATTTTCAGTGAAATCAAGATATTTTCTAAAGTATTTGTGTATTCTATTCTAAAGTAAATATACAACGTGTAACGGAAACCCCATATCTATCCAAAAGGACTGAAGACAACATCTGGTATGGAGTCTCTATGCAAAGTTTCAGCTCAAAATAAGTGACTCACAGAATTGACCCCAATAATTATTAGTTTCATATGTTTCTTTAATACCAGTAATAACAAACGTGTCACAGCACTATGAGGGTCATCACTTTTCACGTCACTTGCCAATAAAATGATAATTCTCTTCGTTCTTCTTAAGGAGCGTTAGCGTTCAGCACTATAAAATTTTCTTGAAAAAGTTCAGTATTAAATGTTTTATTTATTTATTAGTGCAGAATTAGAGTAAATTAAATATAACGTAGGTTGCCGTCCAGGTCGATATTCTTGTTTCATTGACTGGTATCTACATCACTACGTGTCCTGTTATGGTGACTGTGGCGCCGAGTGCACTAAGTTTTTCGAAATTTATAACTGGTTTTCTTTTTGTCATCTAATGTTACTATACATGAAATCTGACGAAAGCAGTTCATTTCAAATAAATAAAGAAGAGATTAACAAGGGAAATAAAAAAACAATGCTGTTTTATGATATTTATTTACGTTTAAAATTCTGTCCCCTAGTCGCGACCGTGGCGTGCTGGGCACATTTTGGCTTGTCGTCTATACACGACTGTGGCGGTCAAAAGGTTAATTTGAAAAATTCGATTCGATTGCCAATAAAACGATAATTCTCTTCGTTCTTCTTAATTTGAAAAATTCGGTCTCTGGTATCAATGTATTGAAATTTCTAATAAGCTCCACACATGTAGACATAGGATTAGAAAACCCTTGCCATATCGTTTGTTATCATCCAAAGAAGCCATGCACTTGGTATGTATTGTTATATTATTTATTTAGACTAAGTGACAGAATTTTAAACATACACTTAATTAAGCCATTTTTAGGAAAAAAGCACTAAAAACACGTTTTCACTATAATTTTTTGAGACAATCTGAAAAACATTTATTAAAGTATTTTATCTAGACTTAAGTCTGTTTATAAGCAAAGATAAGAGTACCAATAGATAAAATAGAATATTTTATCTTAAAATATATCATATTATCTATAAAGTTATATCAAGTTAGGTACGTTTAGGCTTTATTAACTATTTGTAGAACATTGTATCTTAAAACATTCAATATACCTATAAACATACTTAAAATAATATAATTGTCTAATATCGAACAAATGCTCTAAAAATAATCGAGCTTGAGAAAAAAAACTCTATAAGAATACATTTTCTTTATTGAAACCAAATTTAGAAAGCCCCTATCTAAATATTAACCATGAATAGACTGTCAATAGACAGATTTGTTTTAAACCTCCAAGACTGTGTTACTTGGGTATAGAAAGGTCCTTAAAAATGACATTGAGGTTTCTAAAGTCACTTTTTCATAAAGTTAATCGTTTAAGGACGCATTTACGTTTATCACTCGCTCAATTTTAGGTATCCTAGTAGCAACACAACAACATTGCGCACACACACACTTACAAACCATTGTTCGCCCGATTTTATACATTACTTAACTAATATTGATACTTGAAAGTAATGTTATATTTTCTTTAATATTGTTTGATCATAATAAGTTGTAACTTATTGTTTACAAAGGGTTACATGCTTATTGATTAGATGTTAGTTTCAATTTTGTATTAATGTGTTTGACGCCCGATTAGGAGTACTAGGGGACTTTGGAAATAAAATACTCATATGTGATAAAAAAATTAATAAGAAATAAAGAAGTGTCGTCATGCCTGTCTGTCTGTCTGTCTGTCTGTTTGTCCATCCGTCTATATGTCACATCCATTTTCAACCGACGAAAAAAACGGAGGAGGTTATCAATTCGACACGTATATTTTTTTAATGTTTGATCACCGATTACTCGAAGACGGCTGAACCAATTTGGAAATTTCTTTTTTTGTTTGAAAGGGTATACTTTGAAATTGGTCCCATTGTCACCAAGTCAGGAGCTGATAATGGGATCTTGGAGTAATCGAGGGAACTCTTCAAATATTATAGGCACACCTACAATGATTTGAGTATTTTTTTATAGTAACTTGTGTAGTTGCATTCGAAAAGCACCATTTGTGAAGTGGATCTGATGATGAAGACCACAGATGGCCACTGCAACTACCCAATATATAAGTAGGAATAAGAAGTATTTCATGGGTTCCGCTTCGATTACTTGAATATGGTTATTAAGCACAATATGCTCTTCACAATGCATATGATGAAGTGAAGCTGATGGTGAGGTACCAGGAGAACTCCTCAACAATTAACGGCCCAGCATTGGGAAAGCAATATTTTGTCTACTTTCTAACTAATTTCAGAATTCAGACACCGCTTACCTACCAAAATTAAAGTTATTTTTCACTTTACAGTGTTTTTTGGAAGTCGGTTTAATTTTTTTGGTAAAAAGTTTTTATATTCCGAAACTATTAGGACTATACATGTGAAACTTGGTAGGTAGATGTATTCTGTAAACCGCTTTCCGATTTAAAGAAAAAAATTCAAAAATTATTAAAAATATATAAAAAAATATTTTCAGTTTCAGTTCCATGTACCCCACATGGAACTGAAACTGAAATTATTTTTTTTTCATTAATCTTATGCGTCTGTGGTATTAATAGACAGGTCTTTAAAAATGACATACGGGTTTCTAAAACCACTTTTTCATAAAGTTAATCGTTTAAAAGATATACACTTCCAAAGTGGTAAAATGTGTCCCCCCTCTTACTTCTATAATAATGGAGTGAAAAATTATACAAAAAATATATGCTATGATCCTTAATGTTAACTTTCAACCAAAATAGGTTTGAACGAGATCGGGTTGGTAGTTTTTGAGATACAGCATATTTTCTAAAACCGCAAATAAAACTTTGTAATTCATACAAGCACTATGAAAAACAAAGTTATTTGGTGTAGTTACTACGGAACGCTTCATGGGCGAGTCTGACTCGCACTTGGCCAATGTATTAGGTTTTGTACGAACTGAACATTTTGACATATTGAACCGTATGAAGTAAGCCCAACAAAAGGTAACTGTTGTATATCGTTGAGGAATTCCCTAGACTGTCTATGGTCTCCATCATCAGACCTGTAATGGCACTTATAACCCATATGGGTGCAAAGTTCTCATCAATATAAATGAATTAAGTCCAAACACAAGGTAGCTACTGTAAACCGTTGAGGAGTTCCCTTAACTGTCCTTCGTCTTCATCATCAGACCTCTAATGACAGTCACAAACTATCTAGGTGTAAAGTTCTGGTCAATTCAAATTAATGAAGCCCAAACAAAAGGTTACTGCTGTAAATCGTTGAGGAGTTCCCTCGACTGTCAGGAGTCAATCTGATGAAAGGCACCTGACAGTCGAGGGAACTCCTCAACAATTTACAGCCTTCCTTAATTTGTAGTACTTTAAGATACTTAATGAAAAAAAATACATTTATACGGTCGAATTGCGAAACCTCCTTATTTGAAGTCGGTTAAAAAAAAATTGTTGTTTCATGCTAGGTTCAGTAACCAATATCCATCCAATTCTAAAAATAAGTATGGTTCTCGTTCTTACTGTTGTTTCGGTACGAAACAGCATCAACGCATTTTAGTCACAGTATACAAGATGCCACTCTTTTTATTATAGGTTTCGACGTATTTATTTTTCGAGGAACTCGATACACCCCTGCGTTCACGAGCGCGTCTCAGCGCGGAATGACGGTCGGAGCCGTGCGTTCGGTAGAAAAATGTATGAAGAAATTTGAGACCGATTTTATTTTTCTCATAAATCATATAGTTTTTTTTATGTATGTTCAAAATAATTAGCTTAACGTATAGATAAATACATAGGCTATAATTTCTTGTTATTTTGAAGTTAAGAATATGCTCCAGATTCGGCTTACAGGTACATATTCAGACCCCATTTTTTGTAATTTTCTACGATTATTGCGGCGATAAAAACGTATTTGTGTGAAAAAGATGTATAGGACTGTGTAATTATAATGCATTCAATGTGGAGATGAATAAATTATCTTGAAATTAATACCATAACATCGTCAACATTTTAACTCCTTATGTATCAAAATGGTACCAGAAAAACATTGATATTTGCGAGAAAACGTAAATGCGTCCTTAAGAGATATACGCTTCTAAAGTGGTAAAAAGTGTCTCCCCTCTAACTTCTATAATAATGGAGTGAAAAACCTAAAAAAAATATATGTCTGTAGATCTTAATGTAAACTTTCAACAAAAATTAGTTTAACGAGATCGGGTGAGCAGTTTTTGAGATACAGCGTATTTTCTAAAACCGCAAATATAACTTTGTAATTCATACAAACACTATCAAAAACAAATTTATCTGGCGTAGTTGTAAAAAAAATGTAAATAGGCTAGTTTTAAGAAGTTTGTAAGGTTTTTTTTTTCGTCAAATAAATGTACATATTATATTATATTACTAGCTGTGCCCGCGACTTCGTCCGCGTGGAATAGTAACTTTTCGGGCAGCATATTTTGAATTACATATACCGTCGTTTGGGTAGGTAGCTAAAAATTTACTTTACAGTGATGCTTCTCTGTATACGATATTTGACGTATGGCCATCGGGGATGAAAGCATACAGGCTCCTAGGATTGCTAACCCGTGACAGAGCCACATACAACTGACCGTGCGAGAAACAGCTGATACTTAGATCTACACCCACAACTTTCAGCGTCTGACCTTGGGCTTAATTAATTGTCATCGCAAAACATAGGCTGACTGGAAACTGCACTCGTTTAAAACTAAATGGAACATTGTTTGGAATGAGAGGAATCCGAGGAATGAAAACACTTTCACCTTTTCCACACCCTGTTAAAATCTCTGCTTCTATCAGATTTCGTTATAAATTGGTCACTTTTAACCTGGTGCCATTGCAAAGTTTTGGGGGGCTTAAATTTCTGAGAAGCATTATGGGTACGCCTACTTTTAATTTAATTTTATGTGCTGGTAGTCCAGGAGCATTCAGGGATTCTAAAAATTCTATTGGGTAGCTTGTAGATTCTCTTTCTTCCATGACTCTGTTAATGGAGATATACTCAACATAATCCTCCGGAACATAGCTCAAAATTACAGCGTTTATTGTTGCTGCTTGGTCGTTTCGTGGCGTCAAAATAGCTCTTTCACAAAGCCAGGAATTTTTGCAAGTTGGTATTTGCGTTGCGTCTCCATACACAGATGATATGAAGTCTCGCATTGATGAAACTATGTTGCATAGGTTTTCATTAAGAACAACTTTTCCTTGTTCCTGCGGATGCTGCATTTTCGTTGCCTCCAATTTGCACACGCATATTTAATGTCAAATGCAAAGGGATAATGTAATGCCACAGTCGAGAACTCTTTAGGTAGGCTCTAACTTCATAAGCTGTTGTTCCACGTGGTATTACAGGGAGTGTCTGACGAAAATCGCCATAAAAAAGCATAGTAATGCCACCCATGGGTTGCTCATTTTGCTTGACATCACGCAACGTTCTGTCTACTGCTTCTACTGATTGGCCATTTCGATTGGCCATTGTGGACTCATCTTATATAATAAGGCTACAATCACGAAGAACCTTAGCTTTATCGCTGTTTCTTGAAATATTACAAACAGGGCTTTCTGTGCGGTCTAAATCGAACGGAATATGGTATAAGCAGTTTTCCCACCTGGCAACAATGTGGCTGCTATGCCTGATGAAGCGACAGCAAGCGCAATTTTATCTTGGCTTCGTACCTTCGCCAAAATAACTTTCGTAAGAAATGTTTTACCCGTTCCACCGAGTGCATCTACAAATAGCATTTCTCCCAAAGTACTATCAACGCTTCGGCACACCCGATCAAATATCAAACGCTGTTCATCAGTTAGCCTCGAGACATTAGTTTGTAAAATTTCGGCCAGGTCAATTGGATCATAGTTGGTTTCCATCGCGTAATCTCTATTAATACGTTCACCGTCAAATGATGCCACCAGCATGCCATATTGAGAAATAGGATTACCCCCAATAGATGTAACTATATCTTGAATAGCCAACAAACAACGATTCAATTGACTTTCACGTAATCTCTCCTCAGTTGGGTTGTTATCATTAAGTTGTACGTGCCTAAAAAACTCCTCAGCCAATTTGTTCTGATACTTATACCACAACTGTGCAGCTTCAGAAAGTGCACAAAACACCAGGATGACTGCAAACAAATGTTGCAACCGATGAGGACTTTCGCTAATACTTGCTTCTGACAAAGCATCATCCCAATGTTGATCCCCATCCAGCAAGTGATGTGCCCGGCAAGCGGCTTGGTATGTAGGGTGTACGATATTGTCAACCTTTCGGAGATCGGCAAAAGAAGTAGGCCCTCGGACAACGTGCAGCAGTAGGCGCAGGTAAAAGCATTCGGAGTTATTTGGATGAACCGTATAAACCTTACCAATGACATGATCTTTACAAATACCTGGTTCAACTACTACAACCGTTCCACATCTTCTGCGGTTAAAAATGTCCTGTTGTTTATTATAGGATTATACGATGGAACTTTGTTGTATAAGAGTGTCTTAGCAAATGCGTCTGTTTCGCAAAGCGAGCAGAGTGGTTCGTCTTGGGTTGTCCAAACGTTCCGTTACATTATCAGGATTGAAGTATATTCTTTGTCCACCTTCAAGATGAACGTCAAGGTAGATGACGGGTGGATATCTCTCGTGGATCGAAAAGCTTAAAATACGCCAAACTGCATCGTTGTCCGTACTCTCTGGGAGCTCAGGCGGGTTTTCCTGTCAGCAAAAGTCTCAGACTCACGCAATAGTGCGTGAGCTTCGCGATCGACAGATTAACGTGCCTTTCGTTGTTCCTTGTTTTCCCTATTTGGAGTTGTCATCATTCGAGAACGATTTGAACTCAGTCGAGATTCTCGCTGAGTCGAAGTTTCTGCAGCACGAAACCTAGCCTGATGTTCCTGAGTTGCAGAGAGCCTTGCCTCACGACCTTCCTCAGATTCCTGTGATCGAACTAATTTCATCCTTTTAGCATTTCTGCTACATTGTGAGAGGTTGGATCTTCTTCGAGGCATTTTTACAATAAAATAGGACTTACTACTTAACACAAAGTTATTTAGTAAACACGTACTATCGTAAACAATTAAATTATAAATACTTACAAATTAAGATAAGTATACCGAAAATCAAGGAAAGAAATGCCTAACTTATAACAAATGCTTACAATATTTGTTTACAAACCTTTTTTTTTTAGCGTGGTTAAAGTATCAAATAAGTCCTCCCACCCCGGATGGGAGGGACTGTCACGGTGTTCCTTCAATAACCCTTTACGTACTGGGGTCACGGTAATGGGATAAGTCCCACGACCCCGGCAGGCTTCAGCCCTCTGAGGCTCTTTGCGGCGCGCATGGAACACAACGCGCCGTCGACCCGGGCATGGTCCATGGTCGGACAGCGAGTTGCCCTTTACTCGCTGTCCGCATGCCCGCGCCTACGGTGGCCGGAGATCGTCGGCCGACGTCCGACGCCGTGGGCGTCTACCACTGCGGCTGGGCTGGAGGGAGGACGCCATCCTCTCCCTCACGTGGCCCGCCTCCTCCTTCGGTAGCATGACTGCTTCGCAGAAAGAGGCGACCGCTTCCCACTCCGTCTCGCCCCGCAGCATGGTCTCGACCAATGCCGGGCGCGAGAGGTCTCCGCCTATCGCCGCCGTGAGGACACGTCGGTGCTATGCCCAGGCGGGGCAGTATTGCACCGTGTGCTCTACAGTGTCCTCAGGGCGACCCTCGCAGTTGTGACACCCAGGCGTTTCTTCCTTTCTCATCAGACACAGGTACCTCCCGAAACTTCCGTGTCCGGTGAGGACCTGCGTCATGCGGTAGGTACCCAAAAATCAAGGAAAGTAGTACGTACTCTGATAGAATACCTTAACAAATGTTCGCCGTGATTCTTTAAATTCACATAACTTTTTTATTTATGAACTGATTGACATGAAATAAACACTAAATATTAACTGAAGCTTACTACAATATATTAATGAAAACCGCATCTAAATCTAATAAGCCGTTTCTGATATTAGCGTGCACAAACACACAGACAAACAGACAAAAAAAAATTAAGTACAATTTCGGGTTCGGCATCGATATAATAACAACCCCTGCTACTTTTTTTTAAATATATTTCCATTGTACAGACACCACTTTTCTACAATTTTATTATATGTATAGATATAGATTAGGTATAGTTACTACGGAACCCTTCATGGGCGAGTCTGACTCGCACTTGGCCAATTTTTTTACTGATGAGCCCGTTTTTGACTTCGGCCTGATGGTAGGCGATAGATGAGGTCTGCGATAGAACGAACGAGCACAGAAGATGCCTGTTCACTCTTGCTCTTTAAAGGCTGCCGCGTCAAATGTGAAAGGAAACACAGAAGCGAAAGAAAATTAAGATAGCATAGTCTAAGATAGGAAGAAGATGAGATTTTAGTGTTGATGGGAAGAAAATTACGATGGCGTCTCAGGGAGCCTGCAGAAGCAAACAGTTTACGATTGACTTCCTGCAGTTCTTTTGTCCAAGATAGAGTTCTGTCAATGTAATATCCCCAAGTTCTTCACAGTATGACTAAACAGAATGACGGTGTTATTAAAAGAAATTTGGGCAAGTGTAGACCAATCGGTGTTAGAGAAGTTATCGATCTTCGAGAAGATAATACAGTACGTTAACTAACAGAAGGCGTTCCCGTTAATCCGCAATAGTTGAGCATCCATACATGCTAAAAAAATATTACCATTCGAAAACAAAATGTTTTTTTTTTATTTTTTTATATTAAAATATTCACTAAAAATGTTAAATTGATACATAAAAGAAACATTCTTTACACGCGTACGCATTCATAAATAAATTGCGACGTTGCCATCCTTAAAGTACGCGAGTACAGTGTTTCTCTTAGGTATAAATTTAAAAAAAATGTGAATATTTTAATATAAAATAAAATAAATACATTTTGTTTTCGAATGGTAATATTTTTTTAACATGTATGGATGCTATACTATTGCGGGTTAACGGGAACGCCCTCTGTTAGTTAACATACTGTATATGTAGAGGAGAAGCGCTTAATATGACAAGACGGTATATTAACCAAGTGAGGATCAAATCTGGTACGTAGATAGTTAAAATCCTGGAGTAACATATTAGGCTACTTTTTATCCCGAAATTCCAACGGGTTCGGGATTCACTCAAGAAAACCGTCCCACGCGAACGAAATCTAGAAACTTCTTATACAGCGTGGCGATTAGGTTATCACATTAATTGAAACCACGTGCTCTATATTAGGTATTTTATCATATACAATTAAAATTATTTAATAATGAACAATATTATAGCCGTGGGACCTTTTTTCCATTTTAATATTTTACAACATCATGTACGCATAAACGTAATCAGCTGACCAATCACTCGGCGTGTGCTCCGTCGGTGCCGGCGTCGCGGCGTTACCGCTTTTACAGGTCAGTAAACTAATATTATAAAGGATTGTTTATTTTTTACCAATTACGCCATTTATTTTGTTTGAAAAATTCATTTTCTTAATTTTAGTAAAATTATTTATGTTGTTATTTTAACAGAATGATAACAACTTGTAATACTTGTACAATTTAATTTGATAACCTAATCGCCACCCTGTATACCTTAATATTATCATAATCACAATTATTTTTTTTAAATATGAGAAATACAATGCTGTATTGCAATACAGTGCTCCTTAATTTACTTGTACTACAAAATAGTTTATACACACAGTTTGTCACAACTACAAATCACCCGATCACAAACATCGGGCAGTTGCCCACCAGACACACACACCTGTCTGGTCGGAGAATCCTCCCTTTTCAATAAGATTGCGGGACTTTACACCCTGTTCCGCATATCCCCAAAAGATTGTAGTTAAATTACAAATTAAATTACAATAATAAATGTCCAATCCATGTCGAATACACAATTCCGGTCACAATTAATAAAGGTCAATAACATAATTAGTAGTCAAAGTATGATTGGTCACAATAATTTGTGACCAATCTTACTTTGACTATCACTTTTACTTTGATTACTTTATTTTTTTGTTCTTTCTAATGAAAGAACAAAAAAATAATAATAATAGCAGTAAGATTTGAACCAGTGTCAACAGTAGTATTTTTAGGTATAGTTATTTACGAAAAATTAAATTGGAAAAAACAAGTGAGTAAAGTCTGTACTCGTCTTGATAAATTTGTATTTGCTCTCCGAAAACTAAGGCTAATGGCTGGTAAAGAGACAGCCCTAAAAGCATATAATGGATATGTATCTTCAGTGTTGCGTTATGGTCTTGTCATATGGGGTAATTCAGTGGATGTGAACAGAGCATTCAATGCACAAAAGAAATGTGTCAAAGCAGTTTATGGAGCAGAATATTTGGATCATTGTAAGCCATTATTTAAATCACTTAAGATACTATCACTTCCTTGCCTATATATTTTTGAAGTTTGTTTGTTCATTAAAAGATATTCTCATTTGTTTACTTTGTATGATAACAAATCCAAAAGAGTTGAGAGCCGAAATCCGGGACAATTACTTATGCCTAGCCAAGACTACATTTGTATAGCAGAAGTTCAATTTGTATGGCAATCAAATATTTAATAAATTACTACCACAAATAAGAGTATTGCCCACTTATAAATTTAAGAAAATCATATTTGCTTGGCTTCTTGACAAATGTTTCTACTCAGTTAATGAATTTTTTAATAATAAATTTTGATATTATATAAAACAATTTTGACATATATGATTAAATTTTTGACATGTACCTATTTTTATAATATTTTTTTCTCAATAGGATTTTTTCATGCATTTCCTTCTTTTTTTTACTTTATATAATAATAAATATATTTACATCTCAATTTATTTTAAGTTTTGTATACAGTACCCTCAGCCCTCCACTCCCACCAACTACACCAATAACTTAGGCTACTCTCTTGTTGATTTTATGTCCAAAAATAATATTTTGCAAGATAATATTGTGAAAAATTATTACAATAAAACTCTGGATCTGATTCTATCCAGTTTGTCGGTAAGTCAAAAGTTAGTTAGTTAAAGTATCTCAAAAGTTGATGTATATCATCCTCCCCTAGAAATTATTATCACTCACAGTTCACCAGCCTTACAAACTAAAATAACTTCGAAGTATAACTTCAAACGCGCTGACTATGTGTCAATCAAGGCAAAACTTAGAGTAATAGATTGGGTTAAAATATTTTCTGAAATAATTGATGTAGACGAAATGGTTAATCTGTTGTACAAACAAATTAACACCTTCATTAAAGAATATGTGCCTCTTTCCAAACTATCCAACATTAAATTTCCGCGATGGTTTTCTAAGCCGTTAATTAAACTTTTAAACGAAAAGGAAAAAATTAGAGTTCGCTATAAAAAAATATAAAAATCCTAAAGACAATTACGAATTCAAGTTACTAGAAGAGCGCGCAAGACGAATGATTAAAGATTGTTACAAAACTTATTTAAGCAATACTGAAAAAACATTGCTCAAAACCCAAAACTCTTCTGGTCATTTGTTAAAACTAAAAAGTCTCAGTAACACTAAAAAGTCTACATTCCTACTACTATGCGTTTGGGCAACAAGACTGCTTGTTCCGGTGAGGAAATAAGCAATCAATTTGCCTCACATTTTTCATCCACCTTCATACCTTCTAATAATTCGACTGCTCCTGATATGCATAACTACTTTCAATTTGCTCTAAGCAGAATTACGTTCACAGGAGTAGAAGTATTAAAAGAATTAAAAAAGCTTGACACGTCCAAAGGTCCAAGACCAGATGGCCTTCCTCCGCTCTTTGTCCTAATATGTGCATCCTCTCTGTGTCTTCCACTCAAACTTATTTTCAATCGCTCTACTTAAACATCTAAATTCCCCACAGATTGGAAAATTGCTAACGTGGTACATATTTTTAAGAAGGGAGACCCCAGCGATACTTCTAATTATCGCCCCATATCTCTTCTCTCTATCTTTACAAAACTGTACGAAGCGTTGGTTTTTCCTGTACTGTCTTCGCATACTAATGTACAGTTGGCCTCTGAACAGCACGGCTTTCGAACTGGTAAATCCACTACCACTAATTTGGTTAACTATATCAATGACTTTGCTAAATCTCTGGATTCCCGTGTACAAGTTGATTCCATCTACACAGATTTCAGCAGTGCTTTTGATATGGTTAATCATAACATACTTTTAATGAAGCTGAAACATTTTGGCATAGCCGGTCAACTGCACAGATGGTTCGCTTCTTACCTGACGGGGCGAAAGCAGAGAGTGGTCGTGAGAGGATACGAATCACTCTTCTACTCTTCCACTTCTGGAGTACCACAAGGATCGCATCTGGGGCCGATCTTATTTCTTATATTTGTAAATGACATAGTTTGCACAATACAACACAGCAAATGTTCCATGTTTGCAGATGATTTAAAACTGTACAAAGAAATTAAAACGGACTTGGACGTGTCACTTCTTCAGAAAGATCTAGATGCAATACATGAATGGTTAAGTTAAACATGATGACTCTTAACGTAAGCAAGTGCTATCATATAACTTTTACGCGAAATAAAAATAGAATACCTTCATCATGCCTTCATCCTATAAATTAAATGGAGTTTCCCTGCAAAAGGTTGACACCATCCGTGACTTAGGAGTTCAGTCGACAGTAAACTATCTTTTATTCATCACATTGACCTAATTTTAACCAAAGCGACCTAAATGGCAGGTTTTGTGAAGAGAACTTGCTCGGAGTTTCAGTCGATTTCAACCCTAAAACTTCTCTTCAACACGCTTGTTAGAAGTATACTGGATTACGCATCTCCGGCATGGAATCCTACATATCGCGTCCATATTAATAGGATAGAACGTATACAGAAAGCCTTCACCAGGTATCTGCGCTTCAGATGCTCTAGTTGCGGTCGAGACACCAGTTATTCTGAAAGATTCAAGCATTTCAATATGATATCTCTGGAACGTCGTAGAAGTCACTCCGATCAGATATTTCTTTAAAAACTTATTCATAACCGATCCGATGTTCCAGAGCTAACTTAATATTTCTGTACCTAGGCGCACTATAACTAGATCTGTACGTAAAACAGATATACTTGCTTTGTCCCCATCAAAAACAAACCTTGGTCGCAGTGTCCCTATGAACCGACTTATGGTTAATTATAATATAATCCACAGTAACAGCAACATTGACATCTTTGCCGACAGTTTTTACCAGTTCCGTAAAAAACTTTTAATTCCAATCCACTCATAACATTTTGATCACGTTTATTGCAGTCGTTTTACTTACAATAATAATCGTATTAAAAAACAGAGTATCCATTGCCTATTGAGTAAGTAAATCTTATGTATATATCTTATATTATTTCTTTTATATTGCCTTAGTATTATATTGCTAAGTAGCTCATTTTATAATCTTTAATTTTAATTTCAATCTGATCTCATAGTTTTGTATGTACTATAATTTATGTTTAAGCTGTACTTCTATAAGTGACAAATTCACCATGACAATAGATGTATAATTTAAATATGTATAATGTTATTAGTGAATAAGTCATTGGAGTACCTTATATAATAAAATAATAATTAGGTGTTCCCTGTTGTTCTGCTCATCGCTGCCACTGTGGCGAAGTTGTCAATAGCCTCGGTCACCACGGCCTTTCATGCGGCCGTAGCGCGGGTCACATACCTAGCACGGCACGCGAATATTAACGACATTATCCGACGAGTTCTTGTCTCCATCAGCATTCCGGCTGTATTAGAACCCAATGGCCTGACACGCGACGATGACGACCAAAAGACCGGACGCCATGTCTTTATTTCCATGGAAGATGGGTAGGTCTTTAGTGTGGGACGCAACTTGTGTCGATACTCTTGCACCATCCCTTCTTCCTAGCTCATCTTGCTGTGCTGGCGCTGCCGCTGCAGCTACTGAGACCCTCAACCGGCGGAAAAATAATAACCTTGTTGGTAGTTATATTTTCGAGCCGTTTGGGGTTGAAGCCTTGGGGTTGTGGGGTCCGAGTGCTCACCAATTATTTAAAGATCTATATACGCCTAGTTGACACTTCGCGTGACCCAAGGGCTGGCTTTTAAGTTGGACAGAGGTTAAGTATTGCCATACAACGTGGCAATGCTGCCAGTCTTTTGGGCACATTACCAGTGGACAGTAGGGTGTCCCTTTCATGTATGGGGGAAAAAAATGAGCTACGCTACGCAAGAGGTATCAAAAGTTGCGTTTTGACACATATATTACGATTATTATAAAATTTAATTAGATATCCGGTTTTTCAAATTTGCTATTTTTAGGGGTTCCTAATATAAACTATAAATAATACAAAAATAACATTTAAATGGTTTTTATTAAATTTAAGGGTACAACAATGAGTTAAAGCAAGGTTTAAAATAGTTGAAAGACAAAATAATCAATGGCAACTTTAAAAACGGAACTGGTTTTTGTGACCAAAATTAGGCATTTCTGAGCGAGATTTTAATCTGTTCCTAATAAAACCATCCCGAGCTGTAGCGTCCGTGACGCTTTGAGAAGCCTCCGTCACTAGTTTTACACATCTTTCCACTGACTGTGTGTGGCAGGGAAAGTCAATAATGTCGAGGATGTGTTCTTTAGCCTTAATTCTAAGTTCATCGTTGGAGACGTGTCGCAAAATTGGTGGAGCTGATATTTCACACTCTTGCCATAATATTATATCGGTGTAATCTCGCGCACAGAAGTTAAGCTTTGGTGCTTTAAATACCCTGCGAGAGTTGCTCTTTTCTGCTTCTCTGGCCTTTAATATTTTGCGAGATGCAAGCTCTCGAATATGCTCTCTATCGCCGAATAACATGGCAATAAGCAAGTTTTCTGGGTGCGCAAAAAAAGCGTTTCTTTCGATCACCGAATTTACAATAGATCTCTGACTATCAGGCGAAAATCGAGAGTATATAACCATTTGAAAAATATGCTTGGCTCCATCTTTAAATGATGAGTTTTGCTTGATTAGGAACCAAACAGGAGCGTAAACTTTGACCACGTAGTTCACAAGCAGCTGCAAATTATTTGACGGTGGAACAGTACTTACGTAAAGTCTGAGTATGCGATTGGCAGTAGTGAGCCATCTCGAATGCGCCATTTTTCCAGGTTGGCGGTTCGCTAGCTCAAGGGAACAGGAACCAGCCATCACAGCATGACACATTTCGTACAGATACTTTTGATCCGTGCTTAGTTCCTTCACAATATTATCAGGTAATACTAGCAAATTGCCAGACACTGCACAAAAAGACGCTAGAGCTTTACTTTCACAAGCAGCTAGCTGTTTTCCAATAGGTCCTGAATATTCTTTTGGCCCAGATGTGCTACCATCCAGAGACATGAACAAATGACGAAGCGGTAATTCATTCGCGTGAAGCATACAAACACACCATTGCAACGGTCTCTTTAAATAGTTTTCCAGGTATTTAATGACACCTCCCTTCCAACCTGTATTCGTAGCAGTACCATCGCACCCCACACAGATCACCTCTTCCAAGTTCAACCCTTGATTTTCTAACAAAGATATGATGGAAGAGACGATCCCTTTGGCAGTGCCACGACTTGGCGTCATATGTCCCAAATAAATAGATCCCGGCTCTGTGAGAACTGAAATGTGTTCTTGCAAGACTTCTCTGCGGTGGTACCGATCGCCTATTTTCTCGTTTATGAGTGTTTTGTCCTTTCGTCCATCAAAGTAGATACTTTTTATTACAATCGTATCAATGTCTTTGCTGGCCTAGGTCCGTGCTTTTGAAACAGCTTTATGAATTTTATTCTTATCAATAACAAGACTTAGATCTTCGGAAGTTATCAATCCTACGTCAGCTAAGACCGCCGAAGCGACCGCAGCCGCAGATTGCGTTGATAGTCCATACCGATCACATACCTTAGCTACTGTTGGCAGCGCCAGAATGTTCCGATTCAACGAAGTAGATGGAGTCTCATTTACAGGCACGTCACCATTCGCAGAAAGCTCTGTTACAGACGACTGTGGTCGAGGCGGCAACTCGCGCACCGGAACAGGATTGGTTTTTAGTGATGCACTGGGAAAACATGCGTGCTCTGACTCTTTCCGATTCAAATTTTCTTGTCTCTGATGTTTCTTTAAAAGTCTTGCTGTTTCTTTTGTGTCTATACCGCTTATTGCCATTTTTCTATCACTTCTTTGATCCAGTAAAAAGTCTCTTTCAGAAATAGGAACTTTCTTAGGTTTTATGCAGGAACAAATGTCAAACGAAGTGCACTTACAAGCAGCAATATCGAAGAGCTTGTTCGACGATTCCAAAAAGCACTTCACTTTGCTTTCGTAACTATCATTTCTTTTATTTTTGGGATATCTTATCAATGACAGGTATTTGTCGAAATATGATTTCAGCAATTGGGTAACTCGTACGTTGGAAACGATAGGAATAGAAGCTTTGGTCCAAATCGTATCAAGTTTTCCAGAAACGATTGAAAAAACTTCTGTGTTAGAAGGATCTTTCCCATTCTTCTGTAGTTTTAGTTCATTTTTAGTAAAAAAATGAATTTGATAACGTCACTTATCACTGGTAACTGGCGATCGTCAAGTTCTTTATATGATCCCAAAATAGCACAAGTAGTCTCACTTTGTCTTAAACCCATTATTATATATGACAAAAACACGTATTTTATCACAAGGAAGTGCAGAGCGACACCTTACAGCAATAAAACCGCAATAGAAATGAGACGAACTGCCTCACAGTAGAAGTAGGTAGAGAATTTAAGAAAAACAAGTCAAAACATGAATTTTGCGAGTTTGTTCCAAACCAATTCCTAACAGAAAAAATCCTGTCGTTACCTGCAAATCATAACTTAGGGTTTCACTATCAATGAAATAAAAAATAAAATGGGAATAATGTACATAAAATAGAATAGACGACATTGACTGGAGGGTTATTTAAGTGATAAAAAAATTTAAAAAAATGCCGGTAGAACCCTCAAAATATTTTTTCTGTTTTTTTTTATTATTTTTACGGTAATCTAAAACGAATAATGCAACTTTTGAGGGGGCTTGAGTAGCGAAAAGCGAAAAAAAAATTTTTCGGTACACCCTAGTGGACAGCGATGCGCACGAATTTCTGGACGCCATATTTTAGCTTATTTTTACATATACATATACATGTAGTTCGTGTTTTTATTTAAGGGTATATCAAATTAAATAAATCCATACAATAATAAAAATGATAAAATAATTAGTTATTAAATAACACTTTTACACGAAACTTTTTTTTGTAAATTTAAACTAGATGAGGCCAGTGTTTCCCAACTACCTTGAGAAGAAACAACGAAATAAACTCAGGGGTCCGTCTCTTTTAAAGTCCATATAATTTAACCAGTCTGCGGTGATCTTTTCAGGAAAGATGCTCACAGATTTGAGTGGGCCTGTCCATACAGTGCAAGCATTTGTCAGATGACGTATAGCTCAACTTAGTTGTTAGTGTTTTACCAATAACTCTGTACAATATATAAAAAGATAAGAAATACGGACAGTAGGAAGCAAGATATGCTCACATTTTAACACTATCACAAGTGACGCTAAAAAGGTTCAAGGTCATAAACAATAGCTCCTAATCACACAAGGCCTTATTATCAGCGAGTGCCGATTTGAATAGCGAATTGTTAATGTAATTTATTATCTAATAAAAATCTATCGTTATCTATTCATTATTAATCCTTCAATAAAATACGTAAATATGGCGAATACACTATAGAAATTATAGTGTGTGTTTTTTATATGAAATAAGTACGTATTTGATAGGAAAGATTAATTACACGATAACTGACAAATTCTTCTACTGCCTGGATAGGTTTGCTCGTGTGTTTCTTTCCTCAAAAGAGCACCACAGACGTGAACCTACATGAAAATCTGTTCAAGTGGAGATTTATTGATGAATTTCTTCAGTGTATATGTGGTTCTGTTCCACAAACCATGGCACACTTAATTTCCTGTCCTGCGTGCCCTGTCAACTTCTCACTGCAGGACTTGATGGAAGTTACCGGCGTACCAAACTAGTTGCCCAGTTTTGGGCAGTCTCCATTTAGCTATTTACCATCGACACGTTAAAAATAAGATTAACCTGCATGCTCTTCGTATGATTTGACCAATACGAATTGTACGGGCTTTAAAAGAGACGTTGACCTCTGAGTTTGTTTCGGTATTTCTTCTCAGAGTACTCAAGAAACACCGGCCTCATCTAGCTAAACATAAAACGGCAAAAAGTTGACGTGTAAAAGTATTATTCTCGATTAAATTTGGGGGTTTTACTCCTTCATAAGCAACTTTCGCCATCTGAAATAGTTTATAATAGATTGAAATGAAATGTTATATTTATTTTTTAAATCGATGCTAATACTAGCAGTTGCTCGTTACTTCGTTCGCGTGGGAAGCTTTTCCCGTGTAAATCCCGATCGCGTAGGAATTTCGCAAAATCCCGTCTCCCGTCAGAGCCCTACTACTACTTGTAGTTTTTGAGATTTCGTGATTAATCAGTGAGTGGTATTTCGCTTTTATACAACGTGTACCGGAAACCCCATATCTATCCAAAAGGGCTGAAGACAACATCTGGTATGGAGTCTCTATGCACAGTTTCAGTTAAAAATAAGTGACTCAAAGAATTGATACCAAATTATCGGTTTCATATGTTTCTTGAATACCAATCATAACAAACGTGTCACAGCACTACAAGGGTCAATAACTTTCACGTCACTTGCCAATAACATGATAATTCTGGTTCGTTCTTCTTAATTTCAAAATTTCGGTCTCTGGTATCAATGTATTGAAATTTCTAATAAGTTCCACACGTGTTGACATAGGATTACAAAACCCTTGCCATATCGTTTGTTATCATCCAAAGAAGCCGTCCACTTGGTATGTATCCCTTTAAATTACACGTTGTATACCTATATATAGATTATAATGCGCAAAAGTTTGTTTGATTAAAAGCGCTAATCTTCAAAAATACCGGAGGGATTTAAATGTAATTTGGTACGAAATTAATAGCTTGGAGACTGACGAAGATTCTAGACTACTCTAAACCCGACTGTAAATGAAGGATGATTAAGTTTTTATCGTGATAAACTCTAAAGTTAGTGCTAGTACTCAGTTTAATAGTAGTTTTCATTATTTTTTAAGTAAGTAGTGCTCTGATAAGAACTCAACTTGAGTGTAATGCTGTCATATGGGCTCCACATGAGATTAAATATAGTCTTATGTTGGAACGCATACAGAACAAATTTATCAGGTATTTGTATATGAAACTTTACGGGGTCTACCCCTTGTATCCGTTGATGTACCCAACCTTGTTCGTAATCGGCATGGTTGGGTACAACAAACTGGAGACTAGAAGGGACCTGGCTTTTACCACGTACATTTTGAAGCTGTTGCGCGCTAAAATGTTTAATGCTGGTGTTTTGAAGGAGATATATCTGAATGTGCCTGATAAGTACGCATTGCGACGCCGACGGCCACGGTTGTTAGCAGTGCCGCGCGCGCGAACCAACCTGCTCAGTAAGGCGCCCCTGACGCGAGCCTTACATACACTGAATGACACTGCTGATAGGATAGATTTATTTAATTGCTCTCTGAATGAATTCACAAAGGTAACATTGTTTGTATTATGTTATGCTAATATATAACTAGTAGCTTTAATTGTAATTTATAATGTAACTAAAGACCACGCTACCGCATTAGGACTATTGCCTGTAATGATAGTTGTGTTTGTGATAAATAAATAAATATTATAATAACGTTTTGTACTCGCTTCTGTCTGCGGCTTCGCTCACGTGTGTAGTTTTTCAGCAAAATCAAATAGCCTATGTCACTCTCCAGTCCTTAACACACAAACAAACAAACTTTCTTATTTATAATATTAGTATGAAAGTAAGGATCATCATCCGCTTCGCCTTTTCTTAATTATGTTGGGGTTAGCTCCCAGTCTAACCGGAGTCAGCTGAGTTTTAGTGCTTCACATGTAGCGTCTGCCTATCTGACCTCCACAACCCAGTAACTGGGTAACATGACCCCTTGGCCAGACCAGTGTCAGAATTTTTGGCTTCTGACTACCCGTAATGACTGCCAAAGATGTTCAAATGACAGCCGAGAACAAAGGCTTAACGTGCTTCCCGAGGCACGGAGGTATCTGACTGCCAACTTCTACATTCCGAGCTACTACTGACAAATTTTTTACAGAAAAATCCAATAACACTTTTTGGCCCGACCCGGGATTCGAACCCGAGATCTATCGATCTATCGACCCTAGACCAACGAAACAGTATGGAAGTAAGGATATGGATGGATAATAAATATCATGAACAACCTTTATACCCCTTTTTAAGTCAATTGCACAGACAGAGGTCTATGAAACTTAGCACCGTTAAAGTTTATACGTAGAAACAGTATAGAAGACTATCATTATATTATGATAATGCATTCGTAGTAATGGAAAATGAAAAACTTAATAAATTAAAAATAATAATATATAATAAGGTAATTTATTTTTTTAATAATATTACCTTATTATACAACGTGTAACGGAAACCCCATATCTATCCAAAAGGGCTGAAGACAACATCTGGTATGGAGTCTCTATGCACAGTTTCAGCACAAAATAACTGACTCAAAGAATTGATACCAAATTATTGGTTTCATATGTTTCTTGAATACCAATCATAACAAACGTATCACAGCACTACGAGGGTCAATAACTTTCCACGTCACTTGCCAATAACACGATAATTCTTTCGTTCTTCTTAATTTGAAAAATTCGGTCTCTGGTATCAGTGTATTGGAATTTGTAATAAGTTCTACACACGTAGACTTAGGATTACAAAACCCTTGCCATATCGTTTGTTATCATCCAAAGAAGCTATTCACTTGGTATGTATATACCCTTTAAACTACACGTATATTTTATTTCTAACTTAGCACCGTTAAAGTTTATACGGAAAAACAGTGTAAAAGACTAACATTGTATGATAATGCATTCGTAGTAATTGCAATTTAAAAACTTAATAAATATATAATAAGGTAATTTTCTGAGCGAAAGACACCCAGAACTGGTTTTCAGTTGGCACCCAGCAGTGACACACGGACGAGGGTAAATAAAATAATGGTATGGAATGTGTGGTGTTTCAAATATGTACATAAATAAAATAATATCGAAAGGTGTAATTCTTGTTAAATATGATCGAATTTCGCCCATAAATGACCATTAGTCAGAATTATTACATATCTAAACTCTCTATACTATATTTAATATTATGATTATTTACATATAATCCAAACTAAAAACTGCCAATCTGATTTAAAAAATCTTTCACCAGTAGAACGCTACAAGAACTTACGGAGTAAGTGAGTAATCTTTGAGGCCACTTTTGGATGGAAATAATAACAAAAAATCAAGTCCTTTTTTCTAAATGTAGGTTGTATGTCTATGATAAAAAACTTCGACTTGAACTAGAACATTAGTGGCTTTTATGGAGGATCCACCACACTTTTGCCAAAAACCATAAACCATAAAACGCAGAAACTTGTTCGGTGAAATATAATTTGGACGGTGAAAAGTATTAAAGTAAATTAAAAACGGAATTATTTTCTACGCACACATCACAAGATCAATAATTAATCAATAATCTTCATCAATTGAAAATTAACATCAAAAGAATGTTTCCGTAATTGGTATTTCATAATATATCTTCATTCAAATAACTGCATAGAACGCCAAAGCGAATTCATTTGTTTTAAATTAAAAGTAAATACCTAGATTGATCCTGATTCACAACGAGACACTGATAGAAATTAGAAACTTAAAAAAATATTCTAATGGGATTTTAGAACTCGGTTTTAGGATAGATAGTACATTTCACAATGATATTAAAAAAAAACACTCACCGCTTTTATAAGTCACTGCGTTTTTAATTCACTAGAACTTTAATAAAAATTTACGTAGTGAAAAAAACATATTTTAAAATATTATAAATAGTTGGTATTTCACGGTGACACTATTACAGACTAATCATTGGCATCTGATAATGACATACATATGTTATTAATTAATCTACAATTTGCTGGCAAAGATACGTTCATTTTTAATTATTTATCGCTGATACAGCGTGTTGATTTTGTTTTCCGATTGTTTCCCATTTTTAATTATATATACCGTTCTTTTTTAAATAGCATTATTCTAGTTTGTTTTTATATCATTCTTATGAGCTCACTCTTGACCTCGATCTCGCCTGATGGTAAGCGATAGATGAGGTCTACGATGTAACGAGCGAGCCCAGAAGATGCCTGTTCACTCTTGCTTTAAAGACTGACGGTTTATACAGGGTTAATTGTAAAACACCAAAAACCTCTCAGGACTATGTTACTATTACTAACATCATAATCAACAACTTTTGTTCTATGACTTTTAAAAATTCGTCATATTTTAGTTCACCAGATTTTCATATAAAAATATTTAAATTGAACGCCCTAAACGCATGTAGCGTCTATGCAAAGCAAAAGAAAGCGATAGTATAAATTTCTTTCTTTTGCTTCGCAACATTTAGGGTTCGCATTTAGTTCGTAACATCTAAATTAATTAGATTAATTTAAATATTTTTATTTTTGTATGAATACTGATGAACTAAAATATGACGAATTCTTAAAAGTCATAGAACAAAAGTTGTTGATTATGATGTTAGTAACATAGTCCTGAGAGGTTTTCAGTGTTTTACATTTAACCCTGTATATGGTAAGGAACACAGAAAGCGGCAGAGAGTTCTACATCTTGGCTGTACGTACAATAAATGTGGAGGAGAAGCCCTAAAAAAGAGATGCTATATGAACCAAATATTGTTGGTACTCGCAGTAAGTCTTGTAGACCGGTAATGAAAGGGAGATAGAAGAATCTAGGCAACATTTTTGTTGCAAAAATGAAAAATTTACTTACGTCTATTATCATTATGGTCCACTGAATAGGTTTTTTTTTATTGTGATATCATAAAACAAATGTGTAGCGATATCATTCACATTATTTTGCTAGAGAACCACCTCGATTTAACTAAAAAATATTGCCGGAAACATGGCAGAAATTGTTGGGATAAACTTAACATACTTTAAACAACATTTCATAAGAGAATTCCTGTATTAGGTAATATCTCACCATTGTCGATTGAAGACAAATTTATTGTAACTACTACTAATTGAAATTGAAAATAAATAAGCTAATTGAAATAAGTTGGTAACACTAGCCGTCAAATCAAGTTTTGTTTTCTGTTCGTACAAAATAAATTCGCAAAAAATTGTGATAAGTTTTCCGCATCTAAATTTTTCAATATACATATACGAAAAGAGGACAGATTGAACCAAGAAAAATAACATAAATTTAAAAACAACCAATATAATTACGAAAATGAAGATAAATAATCCATTGGCAACTGTCAAGTTGTCTGTCATTGTCGCCAATCATGAAAAAATGCGAGAAATAATAATATAAACAAACAAAAATTGGACGATGCTTACTAGAGCAGCTTCGCGACGTGCACGCCCACCACCCCCGGACCCGTCGCTCAGCTCCGCCTCGCCGGCGTCGGACTTAGGATTACCAATGTCACCGGCGGCTGCAGACGCGTCGAGCTCGAGCGACGAGTATTTCTCTCTGCCGCTGTCGCCAACACCTGTGCGTTTGCAGGGGAGAGGCCGGCCATCGAAGAGCTTGGGACTTAGGAGCCAACCGGCTCCGAGTCGGATCCCCGCTGTCGATAGTGTGCAGCGCATGAGATGGACCAGTCCATAAATGAAAACGTCATGCGCGCATATTATGGGTCTACAGAGGGCGGAACTAACTTCACTGCGTATCGTGTCAGGGTGCTCTGGGGTCTCTGTTCCATGACCTAGAACCAGCTGTCAACGTCCCTGCCCAACGACTGTTGGATCAGAGTTATCCAGCGTAGCCACAGGCTAGATGATGCAACACTTGATAGACTTCACTCAGACGTACTGAGCTACCATAATAATTATCATATCTCGACCCCGACACAAGCTGCGGTACAAGCGCCCGCTAGTGGCGCAATGGCATCGCGGCTCAATAGTCATAATAATGAGCTAGATGATAGGGTTGTCACGGTAAGTAGCCAATGCAACGATCGACTGAGGAGCGCACTGGAGGATAGATTGACTCGCGAGTATAGATCGACTCTGCCTGAAAATAGACCCCGTTTACCAAGGTTACACATGCACAAAAAAATAGAATGCTGGTGTGTGCTTTGGACTCGCTGCTTGGGAACATTTTTGAGAGCAGCGAAAACCTCGTTGATACGCACTCAATCCTGTATGATCCTGTATGAATCCTGCTCCGACAGGATGTTGCGGCGTGGCGCTTAGCTAACGTCAAATTTCCTAATAACGATGAAGCTATTCGACCAAAATCTGCTATACCAGCCTGGCAGCATAGGATCGAGAGGCGTATCGATGAGGCCAGAGCACTCATCGGCAAACTATACTGCTTCAAGGAAGGCCATACACGCCCACGTGTAATGCGTTTTGTGCGGCGGGCTTTCTCGGGCACTGGAATCAGCTCTCGAGAATACACACCCCACATTACGGAGCGCATTGACTTTCTGAAGCAGAAAATTTGTGCATTGGCAAGCCATATAGCCATATAGCCGACGGTTTAAGCGGCGGGTTGAACGGTACTCACTGAATCACATGTTCCAGAGCGATGAGAGGTGGGTATACAGAGCTTGGGAGCGGCCCATAAAAAATGTGACTGACGTGTGCCGCCCGGATGATACCACCACGAATTCATTCTGGCGCAACATCTGGTCGGTGCTCGTCTGTCATGTTGAGGGTGACTGGATGAGTGAAGTTGAACGCGTATGTGAAGCTATACCACAAATGGATAAAATAATCATTAATACTTCTGATGTAGCCAAAGCAATTAGCTCGTTACCAAACTGGAAGTCTCCAGGACCGGATGGACTGCAGAACTTCTGGCTCAAATAGTATAGCAACTCACATGCGCTTTTGGCTTCTCAATTCCAGGCATCCTTAGAGACTGGGTCTCTACCAGAGTTTTTAACGACTGGCTGTACCCACCTGCTCCATAAGAGTTATAGTCCCACGGAACCCAAAAACTGTAGACCGATTATGTATCTGTCTACGGTCTAAAAGGTTCTTACTTCCATTCTGAGCGTGAAAATAAATATGCACATTGAGTGCAACTCAATTATGTCCGCTTCTCAGAATTGATGTAGGAAAGGGTCCCGTGGCAGTGGCACTAAGGAGCTCTACTTTTCATTGACATGACCATTAGCCAACAGATTCGTCCATCCCGCAAAGATCTATTGACATAGATCCAACTCTACGCATCTTTCTTGAGTCATGTATGAGGCAATGGAAGACGGTACTTCGCTATGCAGGATATCGACCGATTCGAGGGAATGATGAGCCTATATGGATCAGACGGGGAATATTTCAGGGCGACAATTTGATACCAATGTAGGTTTTGCTTGGCCTTGAATCCTCTAAGCACAATGTTAGAGGATTCAGGCCTGTACTATCGTTTGAGAAGAGGAGGTCAAAGTATATCCCACCTTCTTTACATGGATGATTTGAAACTCTTTGCCCCCAACAACTTGCAACTGGTGAAACCACCGAAGGTAACTGAAACTTTCAGTAGCGCCATCAAGATGGAATTTGGTGTGGACAAATGTGCAGTCATGCATGTAAAACGAGGAGAGATTATGGAATCTGATGGAATTCAACTTTCAGACTCCATACACTTTAGATCTTTCTGCTTGACCGAAACTTATAAGTATTTGGGTATTTCGGGAGCTTTGGGCATTTATGTTGCTAACATGAAGCAATCACTGAGGGAGCGCTTCTATAGCAGCTTGACAAAGGTATTAAACAGCCTTTTGTCGGGAGGAAATAAGGTTCCCTTCAACGGTTGGGTCATACCGGTGTTGATGTATGCCTTCGGCATACTCAAATGGACTCAAACCGAGCTGGATGCCTCGGATAGGAGGTTCCGTACACAGTCACTGCTAACCGCAAATCGGATGCATCACCCACGATCATCGGTGATGAGGTTAAATCCCGCGAAAGTGTCGAGGTCGTGGCTTTTTAAATGCCAAAACTCTCCACAATCTCAAGATTTGCAGTCTCAGGGAATATTTTCTTAAAGTCGATGTGAGTATGTACCGAGATATGGTTGCAGTGGACAAGGGACTCACCCCGCTGACCATGGCTAAAGAGAACTGGCACAAACCTGTTATACTTACCACAGATGACCGCAAAGAGGTATGGAAAAGTAAGGAGCTTCATCGGGCTCTTTATGGGTCCAATGTAGATTTGACAGCTTCCGTTGCCTGGCTACGCTTGGGGGATCTCTTCGGGGAAACTTAAGGTTTTGTCTGTGCAATTATGGACAAGTTGTCTTGACAAATAATTACCGGAGACATATTATGAAGGCCGGGACAATTGACTTGTGTCGGGCATGCGATCGTCCTGGTGAGTCCATTAGACTAGAGCATGGAATATCGGAACCTTTTCCCAATACCGGTTTTGTTTCGATTTTATTTTTTTTATATTTTATTATGTTTTAATACCGGTATTTCGATATTTTTCCGATATTATGGAAATAAAATGATCAAATTCATTTTAACGTTGTAATGGTCCACCAAAGTATTCTATAGGAATATAAAATCCACGTCATTTATTATTAAAAATATCTCATTACAATCTTATATCATAGTTAGAATTTTAAAAGTTGGTACTTATAATACACAAAAAAATACCAATTTCTTAACATACTGTGCTACATCATAAAATTAGAAATTCAACACAAGTTAAAATAAGTAATTGTGTAATATAATATATAGGTATATAATAAATAATAATAATAATTACAAGAAGAACTGGATATTAAATTGGAGGGGTGAGGTGAGTCATCTTATGGCTTTAAAGATGAAGACTATGGCAATTCACAAGATCGCAATTGCTGAAATATGGAACGTAAGTTTTGGAAATTCACATTTAGGCGGTCCGTAAAGCCTTTTGCCGACTAGATGTGAACAAAGCCATCGAGCCGGATAGAATACCTGCTCGAGTCCTACTCGTAAGAAGTTCACCTGTATTGACTCGCCTGTATCAAACTCTTAAAAGTAGAGTGGTGCCAGTGTCCTGGAAGCTTGCGAATATGCAACCAGTACCAAAAAGGGTAGTCGTGCCGATCCTATCAATTTATAGAACAATCGCCTTAACCTCCATACTCTGCAAAGTGGTGGAAAGGGTACTCAATAATAAGCTACTAGCATACCTTGAAGACAATGAGCTCCTTATCTTTTCATCTTCTTCGTATCGATGGTAAATCGCGTACTTCAATGTATTGGGCCCAGAAGTTCACCACGCTGCGCTAGTCGCGTTTTCAGTGACGTTTATTAGGTCTTCTAATGTACACGTTTTTTGGCCATTTGGACACTCCAGCAGATGGCACATTGTTTGATCAGAAACGCCACAATCGCACTGGGTGTCAGTTTGGCATATAATGCCCCATTTTGCTAAATTGTGCTTGCAACGGCCAACTTGGGTTCGCAGTCGATTGATAGCTTTCCAAATTGGCCACTGCAAGTCACGTCCGGATGGCAGATGCTCCAGGGGCTGAACGAAATTTGGTGGTGGCGGTAGCAGTTTAGTTTACCTCCTTAGTGACCACCAGTATGGCTTCCGCCTTGGTCGGCCGGCGGGAAATCTTGTGTATATTACGCACTGCTGGGGTGAGACCATTAAGAAACACGGCGAAGCTCTTGCTGAGTTCCTCCATATCTCAAAGGCCTTTTTCAGGATTTGGTACGCTAGTCTGCTGAGCAAGTTTCCTGCATTTGGCGTCCCTGCTGGCTTAAGCAACTGGATTTCCGACTTTTAAAGTGAGTGGTCAATCCGAGTAGTCATCGATGACTGCCCATCGGATCTTATGTCTGTCAATGCGGTGTTCCTCAGGGATTTTTTCTCTTTGCGACTCATTTTTGCTGCATATCAATGACCTGCTCCAGCTAAGAGCTCTAGGGAATGCGGATGACAGCACAGTCTCAAAGAGATACTTATCTAGTGTTAGAGCTAGCAAGGACGAAATAGACTCTCTTAGAAAGGCCATGGTGGTAAGCACCTGCGTCAGGCGGAAGGCGAGGACGCCGTGGCGTCTCTTCTGTCACGCCTCAAAGAGGCGACTTTTCGCCGCGATTGCGGCGTGTCTAAAGCTTCACAGTTTGGCTCATCGGCGAAACGTTGCTTGCTTGTCGGTCTTCCGCGGAATGTACTTCGGAGAGCGGGTGCAGGAGCTCCACGAACTGATTCCTCCATCTACCTTTCACTATAGATCTACCAGACGTACTGCAAGGTACCATCCATACTTGTTCAATATATATTTTGTCGTACTAAGCGATTCTCCTCTACATTTATTGTGCGCACGGCCTCTTGGAACTCTCTGCCGGCTTCTGTGTCCCCTTACACATACGACCAGTCTGAATTCAAAGCATGAGTGAACGGGCACTTTCTGGGCTCATCAGTTATAAAACATATGAAGTAGCAGAGGGCATCCAAAATATTATCTTTGGGATACGATCTTATTTTGTTGCACGTATGTATATGCCGGGCGCCGGCCCAAGTGTTGTGCACTTTTATATGGAAATAGTCATTTATAAATGACACTGCAACATACATATTATAAACCGATAGGTATTCTTTACATTCATTTTAATGAAATAAGTAAAAAAGATTCTATTGCATCTGTTTTTTTTTTCACATCAAATATCGAAAAACCGATATTCGAAATCCAATATCGGTTTTTTCAATATCGGATTTATGGTCCGATATTCCGGTTCTTCGATAATATCGAAAACCGGTATCCATGCTCTACATCAGACATATTGTCTTCGGTTGTTCTCGTCTGGCTAACGGCGAGTACTTGCATAGACACAACCAAGTAGCCAGAATTATCCATCAGCAACTTGCTTTGAAATACAAACTTATCGATTCTGAGGTACCGTATTACGTGTATGTGCCCGACCCAGTTCTCTAAAATGACTTTGTCACGTTGTACTGGGATCGGTCTATCGTCACTGATAGGACTATTGTTGCCAATAAGCCTGATATAGTGGTGATAGACCGATTAGTGCGCCGTGCAATGATAAACGATGTCACGATCCCGCATGACGAGAATCTCGTGAAAGCTGAGAAAGAGAAACTCATAAAGTATCTCGACTTAGCTCATGAGGTTGTTGACATGTGGAATCTGGACTCGGCTGTCATTGTGTCGATTGTCATATCAGTCAATGGGCTGATAGCGAAAAGCTTCGATGACCATCATTCTGTCGAAGCTGGTGTTGCACAGCTGGATAAAGGGCCTGATCCAGAAGGCAGTACTCCTCGATACAGCTCGTATTGTGAGGAGGTTCCTTTCTCTGGAGACCTAACCACCGGTAGCTTGGACCATGCTCCCAACACCTGTGCCTGTGTCTGCCTTTTTTATGTTTTATATGTTTTTTATTGTAAGTTTTTTATAGAAAAATATTTAAAAATGTATTTTTTGAGAAATGTGTTGAATAAAAAAACAATATTGTTTATTGTATACTTTATTGTACACCTTACAATATTCAAATGGATACAAAAGGTAAAACTTGTGTACAATGGGCGGTCTTATCGCACAGGGCGATCTCTTACAGACAACCTTTGGATGGACAAAACTAAAGGAGACAGATTCAGGGCTGTCAGTGTACAAACACTATAAATAATATTAATTGAACATAATTATATAAAATGCATACATACAATACCAAAATCATATACTAATAAAAATTACATGCATGGTTGAGAAAGTAGGGGAAAAGTTACAGGAAAAGCTGATAATGCTCTTACACGATTCTTTTGAATGCTGGTAGCGTTTGAGCACGCCTCACTTCTATGGGTAATGCATTCTACAAACAAGCTGCTTGAATAGTAAAAGATTAAAATAACACAAAATAGACATGCCTGATCATTCATTGTCAAAATGCACTACCAATAACATCACACAACAGCCTTGTGTTAATTTACCACTTCCTATTATTGGTGCCCTGACAAATCATACACACACTGTAAAGAAGGATACAGTCATATTTAGCGATGAAATTGGAAAGAATTTTGGCCACTTATTGAAGCATGAATATCCGGGACAGCCAATTTTACTGGGTTCGTTGCCACCAGTACCATTAACAGTTCCATGATGGAACTACTGATAATTTTTTTAATGATTTATAATACGAATAGAAATGTCAATAAAAACGAGACAAATTTATTGCAGCTATACGTTGATGCAATATGAAATATAGAACTAATTTTCTTCAAAACTATGGACAGAGCTTCCAACCTATACGACGAAGAATTTACCGAGACAGAAATGACTTAGTCATTGAAGCCTAAATGCTTTAATTAACAGGCCAAATATCTGTAGGGCATTTTTAGGTAAACTTCGTGTAGCGCGTAAGTACTATAATAAATGCAATAAATCTGAACCATACATGAAAAAAAAACTTTTTACCAAAAAATTAAACAGACTCCCAAAAAACACTGCAAAGTGAAAAATAACTTTAATTTCGGTAGTCGGTGTCTTTAGTTTTGTATTTTCGTTTTTGGCACCGACTTCCGAAATTAAAGTTATTTTTCACTTTGCAGTGTTTTTTGGGAGTCGGTTTAATTTTTTGGTAAAACGTTTTTATTTCACTCTTTTTAGATGGTCGCTTTTAATTTACCTAGTTATAAGAGCCTAAATGTCAACTAGTTATAACCATTTACAAAATATTGTTTTTCTCAATGCTGGGCCATTAATTGTTGAAGAGTTCTCTTGGTACTTCACCATCAGCTCCACATCACCATATGCATTGTGACGAGCATCAAGTGCTTAACATCTTTATTCAAGTAATCGAATCGTAATCCACAAAATACTTATTATTGAGTAGTTTCGGCGGCCATCTGTGGTCTTCATCATCAGTTCCACTTCCCCAAATGGTACTTTTTGAGAGCAACTGTACAAGTTACCATAAGAAATACCCAAAACGCCATAGGTGTGCCTATAATATTTGAAGAGTTCCCTCGATTTCTCCAGGATTCCATCATCAGATCCTGACTTGGTGACAATGGGACCAATTTCGAAGTATACCCTTTCAAACAAGAAAATAATTTTCCAAATCGGTTCAGCCGTCTTCGAGTACTCGGTGATAATACAAAAAAAAAACATAAAATAAAATATGCGCATCGAATTGATAACCTCCTCCTTTTTTGTCGTCGGTTGAAAATAAATATTTGTTGATTTTATTGAATATTATTATTTCCTTTATTTCAAATACATACTTATAAATTACATTTTTAAATATTCTAAAAAAAAACATTAAAAAATATAAAAAATAGTAGCCCACCGGTACCGGGAACAGGGTCCAAGCAACCAGCAGTCAGGGCTCCATAGAGAGGAACCTCCTGACGATACGCGCCGTGTCGAGGAGTACCGATTTCTGAAGCAAGCCCTTGATCCAACCGCCTAACGAGAGCCTCCTGAGGTGTTGGTCGAGGCTCTTGGCTATTAAGCCATTGGCTGAGATGACTATCGGTACAATGATTGCCGAGTTCACATTCCACATGTCGACAATCTCGTGTGCCAAGTCAAGATACTTGATTTACTTATCTTTCTCAGCTTTCACGAGGTTCTCGTCATGCGGGATGGTTATGTCGACAATCATGGCACGCCTCTCGATTCGGTCCACCACCACTATACCAGGTTTATTAGCTACAATAGTCCTATCAGTAATGATGGACCGTTCCCAGTAAAATGTGACATGGCCGTTATCGAGAACTGAGTCGAGCACATACCTATAGTATGGCACTTCCGATTCCAGAAGAGAATATTTCAGAGCAAGTTGCCGATTAATTATCTTGGCTGCAAGGTTGTGCCTGTGCAAGTACTCTCCATTAGCAAGACGAGAACAACCAGAGATTATGTGGCGGATTGATTCATTCATTTATTGAATATTATTATTATAAAAACTAAGTCTAGTGAGTTTACACCCTTGAAAAATTTCACGAGTGTAGAGTAGTAATAATGTGGAACTACTGATAACAAATTCAACATCAGTTCCATTATTTTCAGATTCTTTTAAAATGGAACTAGTGATAACAAATTCAACATTATTTCCATTATTTTCAGTTTCTTTTAAAATGGAACTAGTGATAAAAAAAATTCAGTAGTTCCATCATGGAACTGTTAATGGTACTAGTGGCAACGAACGTTTTAACCACTGTATGCCTGGTTGCTTTTTACGTGACATGATAACAAAAATAATTAATTATAACTTTACGCAGGAGTCAAAATTAGCTTAGGAAAAATTGTAATGTTTACACTTCCATATAGCAACAGTTTGCCACAGGAAGAAAATTACCTTAGATATAATATTACAATACATTGCATAATTTGACTTATAATAGTGATAAATTTCACTTAATTGATATTAACAATTACCTTGGTAATAGTTATTATTTGACAAAACATAGATACTATCTTTCAAACTATTGTAGAAGACAGTTAGCTGTGTCGCTATCATATTATTTTAGTATTACAGCCAAGAATTTGGCTAAACAAGTTGCTTCTATTGAACAATGCATTGATATTTATAATAATTCAACCAAATACTTGGTTTTAAGCAATGACATTTGTTGCGTCCCAAATGTATTTTTGAACGATCTTTTTGGTGTGGCAACATTCTATTGTCTTTTTGATGTTGACACTTGACATTACTAACTTGGACTTGACAGATAGACTTTGTTTCCTTGTTGAAAAATGTCCGCTTGGGACCTGTTGAGTTAATTATAATTGGTAAAATATCGTTTGGAATCGCCGTTTGCAACCGATAATTGGGTCGCGATTAACTATTGTTTGAAGTTGTAATCCCGGATTGACGAAAACCCTGGGATATTTTTGGACTTATCGCCGGTTCGTCGCCACCCGCGTGGCACGCGCATTTGTTGGGAAAAAGTAGTGATAAATAGCTTCAATCCGGTGCGAGTTAGGGCTGTGATGCTGATCTGAACCGCGCCATCTGGAGACTGACGCCTTGTGACCGTTCAGAACACTTGACTTACATCACACTTTCAATTACTCACCTCATAATTACATACATACCACACTTGGGCGTGACCTAGGAAGGTCGAAGCTTGGCGAACCCAGCACAGAAGGTTAGTGGTACCGATTAGTTATTTGTATATGGTAATAAGTGTAATGTACGATATGTTTAGGCAAGTGCGCATGCGCCGGCGCAGCGCATAGCTGTCGTGTCAAGGCCAGTCCCTAATAAACCGTGTTACTAGCCTCACGCTTGTTTTACTTAAAAAGACCCTTGTGGGTATTAATAACCGTACAATTATCGGGGTTATCCAATTCAATTTGGTTATAAGCTTGTGTTAAATCAATTTTCGTAAATATCTTTGCACCGTTTAATTTAACTAACAAGTCATTAATACGTGGTAATGGATATTTATCGACCAATAGAACTGGATTTATGGTTATTTTGTAATCAGCGCAGATACGGAGTCCACCATCAGCCTTACGCACCGGTACGAGAGGGGTGGCCCAGTCCGCGCCCTCCACGGGTTCGATGACCCCAGCGCGCAACATACCTTCCAATTCCGCCTCAACGCGCTCGCGCAGCGCGTACGGCACAGGCCGTGCGCGGCAAAACACCGGCACAGCTCCCTCGCGTAACCGTAACCGAGCTTTGCCTCCCGTGAACCAGCCCAGTCCCTCCGTGAACAAATCCTTATATCTGTGAAGTAACAGTGTTAATTCTTTATTACAAGCGTTATTACAATTTGTTTTCCCTGTGCCCATGGTAAACATATTTTGATACATCGGTATTTTAATGCCTAATTCTGTAAGCCATTGCCGACCTAATAAGGACGTCGTACCCCCGTCTATTACAAATAATTCCATTTGTTTAGACTTATTTTCGTACGTAACTCGTGGCATTATTACCCCCATTGGTTTTATTATCGTACCATCATAGAACCTAAATACCAAATTAGAGTTTTTTAAAAGTCTATGTCTGAACAGTTTATCATACGTTTCCCTACTGATGCATGACACTAACGACCCCGTATCAATCTCCATACATAATTTAGTTCCATCCACACATACGATTAGGCTCACCGGTTTATAACTATTCAAGCTGAGTTGATGAAAATCTTCTACCGCCTCCCAATCTCCATCGTCTGACACAGGCGGTTCATCGTCCCCTGACTGGTCCGCAGGGGTTCTCTGCCTGGCTGTTCCGCTCGTTGGTTGCATATGCGTCGCCATGTTGTTGGTGTCGCATCGATCTTGTGCCCGTCCCCGCATCGGACATACACGACGTAGATGCCCTTTCTGTCTACATCTCCCGCAGATAAAGCGACTGTATTTACATCCGTCACTTTGATGGTTTGAAGCCCCACAAGCAGCACAACTGTTCCTCGTCTCGTCGGTATTGCCTTTCCGCGCGCCCGCTGATATCTCGGCCCGGACAGCCCGGCCTCTGCGGCCGCGGCTAGGCCGCGCCACCGCGTGCAGGGCTCCGGCCGTGGCCTCGCTGCCACCTGCACCGCCCGGCTCGCTATTACTCCCACCTGAGTGTTCCACTGCCGCTGCATCTCTTTCCGCCGATTCCATAGTACATGCAATTTTAACGGCATTTGCATACTGCAGGTTTTCTTCGGTAAACAGTCGTTGCCTGATCGCCTCACTTCGCAACCCACATACTAGCTGATCACGTAAATTCTCTTCTAAAACGGTTTTAAATTCGCAAAATTTAGACATTTTCTTAAGCTCTGATATATACTGTAAAATTGATTCCCCCACATTTTGCCTTCTCTGTCGGAAACGGTACCTCTCTGCCATGAAAGACGGTTTTGGTTGCAAGTGATCAGTCATGATTTTCACCACCATTGTATACGTTTTTGCACTAGGTTTGTCCGGACTTGTTAAATTACTCAACAGTTCGTAAGCTTCGTCACCCATTGTTGCAATTAACGTAGGTAACCAAAGTTCCTCTTTAACACTATTCACTTTCAAAAACATTTCCATGCGTTCCACGTACATTGTCCAATTCCCCGATCTTACGTTATACTCGGTTAACTTCCCGATAGACATTTTTAACATTAATTTGTCAGCCCGCTTTGAATTTTTTTTTTTATCCTCGTCGCCAGTGAGGTGTTTAAGTAAAACAAGCGTGAGGCTAGTAACACGGTTTATTAGGGACTGGCCTTCACCAGTATTTATACGGTCGGCGTTTTACACTACGCACGGATCACAAACCGTTGGTCACTATTTTTGGACCTAAACAAGGTATACCGTCGATGGCCGCCAGTCGCTTACAAAGATGGGCCATTAAGTTATCAGCCTATACATATGACATTGAATATGTAACTTCTAAACAAAACGGGGCGGATGGTTTATCGCGGTTGCCAGCGCTTGCCGCGAGTAAACAAACAAATAAAATGCCGGAACAGTCATATTTACATTTCGCACAAAATGCAATGTTATTAGACTATAACGAAATTAAAAAACAGACGAGCCGAGATCAGTTACTAGGCCGAGTTTTAAGATATCTTCGCGACGAATGGCCGTTTGTTAATGAAATAAAATCACTCCAGCCTTATTTCAACCGCCGAAAAGAACTTTATGAGGAATCAGGATGTGTGATGTGGGGCCATAGGGTGGTCGTACCTGAGGGTTGTAGGAGTAAGGTTCTGTCTGGCTTACATGAGGCCCATATGGGCATAGTTAAAACTAAAGCTTTTGCTAGGAGCTATGTTTGGTGGCCGGGAATGGACGAAGCGATAGAAAACACGTGCCGGGGTTGCAGTGTCTGTGCTGTAGAAAGCGAGGCGCCGCCGCGACATATGCCCTGCCCTTGGCCTTGGCCAGATAGACCGTGGGCCCGTATACATGTCGATTTTTTAGGCCCTATTTCGGGCCGAATATTTTTAGTTATGGTTGATGCTAGAACAAAGTGGCTGGAAGTTAGTCAAGTACCAAGTACAGCGGCTAGTCATACAATCAGGGTTTTAAGTGACGTGTGCGCACGTTTTGGTTTACCTAGACAAATAGTCTCCGATAATGGGCCACCATTTACAAGTTATGAGTTTACACAGTTCCTTAATGCTAATGGCATTGAACACATATTTTCAGCGCCATATCACCCTGCCTCAAACGGGGCAGCAGAGAATGCAGTACACACAGTGAAAAGGGTAATTAAGAAGGCCATCAGGGAGAATGTTAACATATCTTCATTTATAAATAAATTCCTACTATATTATAGGAACACGGAACACTGTACTACGGGTGAAACACCAGCGTTTCTCATGTTCGGCCGCAGGTTACGTACTAAATTCGATGCCCTGAGACCTGATAGGGACATTAAAGTTAGAGATGCTCAGTTGCAACAGCAAAAGTACGGTGCCACTGGATCGCGTCAATTGCGTCCGGGCGATGAAGTTTGGTTGCGTCAGTATAGGGGACAGGATAAATGGGTATCAGGAAAGGTAACGGAAAAGATGGGAACCACTGATTATAAAGTAGTGGATGATTTAGGTAGGGAATCCCATAAACATGTGGATCAGCTAAAGCAACGGATACGGAGTTCATTAATCTGTCCTTCTAGCCCGGTGAGAGAGAAGTCAGAGACGGGGGAGGTACCTGGGGACCATGAAGCGGTCAGTCCGTGCGGTCCTGCTTTCGTTGACTCAGCCGTAGCAAATACGCATCAGGAAGACGGGGAACAAGAGCATTTTGAGGATTGTGAAGAACAGCAAACACATACTCCTATGCCATCTCCTGAACCGACCCAGTCTCGTCCCATCCGGAGATGTAGAATAAATAACCCAACTAGTTATAAGCTATGATAAGGAATATTTTGTGTTTTTGTTAGTTATGTAAGTTCTAAAGGGGTTTATAAAGGGGTTTAGATTAAGGGTGAAGGTGTAATGTACGATATGTTTAGGCAAGTGCGCATGCGCCGGCGCGGCGCATAGCTGTCGTGTCAAGGCCAGTCCCTAATAAACCGTGTTACTAGCCTCACGCTTGTTTTACTTAAACACCTCAATAAGGTATTGAGAAAGCCTCAGAGGCTATAGATTGTTGTCGGCCGGAGAGCTTTTTGTTCATTGAAAGCAACGGTAGGGCTCCACGAACCGTGGACAAGTTCAGACCGTCCAGTTACCGTTGGCTGGCCTATTGTAGGACTGAACATTTTGGTTGCAGAAGCGTGGTCTTATAAGATCCACTGGTTTAATTGGAAGTTTTGAATATTGTTGAAAATAACTTAATAAGTTTGAATATTGCTTTGTCAGCCGGGCTCAAATAGCACTTGTAGTTTGTACTGTAATTTGTAGTGCTAGTCCCTTGTATTGCACTGACAAGTAAGATTTGTTTGTGAAATTAGGAGTTATTAGGTTGTATTTGGTACATAATTTGGTATATTATTGTAAAAGTTGTTTGGTATTTGTTGCAATTAATAATTGAATGTCACTGATCTGAATTTAAAAGGTTATCTAAATAATAATTACACATAGTCTAACATAATAGGACTTGAATTGTCTGTATTGGTTATTGCATTTGTGGTACTTATTGGACTGTGTTGATAGAGATTCTCCGGCTCAATATTATACAGTCAATTGTTGTGTTTATTGATGTTTATTGGTGTTGATCCTGCACAATATATATTGAATTGTTATTTATTTTGTAACTAGCCATCTGTACCAAGCTAGATTCATACTTGGAATAAGTACAGGGTCGGATTCGGACTTGAAATAATTGAATTTGAGTTTTTATTTTGGTGAAATTATTTGGTCGGCTAACAAGTCATTGTTGTTTGTTTAGTTAATTTTAGCCTGTTGTATTAATATTTGATTGTTGCAATGGCCTCATTAAGGGCAGTCAGGGAGGCTGCTGCCGGATTGACCTCACAGTTGAGATGGTTCACATCGGCAGCTGCAACGATTGAGCGTGTAGATTTGGAAGAGCTCACCCTTGCTCGGTACGGGCAAGTGATTGAGAGGATCAAGTCAGCTGATGCTGCGCTCACACGCTTCAACGAGTACATCATGGACGTGGATTTGGGGGTGATGGATCAGACAGCCCGCGATAAGATTTTGGGTGACTATGACCAGATTGTCCACCTGGGGGATGTCATATGTCTACGAGCGCGGGAAATTTTGAAGAGTCGGGTGCCTGATGTGGCCAAGCCGCAGACCCCCGTTGTTGCAGGCCCTGGACTATTGAGTAGGCTGCCCACCCTGGAGCTGCCACATTTTGACGGTCGCTTGGACCACTGGCTGGGCTTCCTAAATCTCTTTGAGAGTCTTGTCGATGCACGCTCGGACCTCGGACCTGCCCAGAAGCTGGCCTATTTATTGTCTGTCCTGGAGGGCGAAGCCAGAGCCTTGGTGCAGCACTTGCCGGTGACGGATTCCTCCTACCCGACCGCTCTGGAGCTTCTCTCCCGACGGTATCAGAACAAGCGCTGCCTGGCTGATGTGCACATCGACCAGATTTTGGGGCTACCGGCCATTGTCAGCACGTCGACGTTGCGCACTGACTTGCTGAACCCGTTGGTCTCAGCGACCAACGCCTTGAGACGTTTGGAGTTACCGGTAGAACATTGGTCCTACTTGTTGGTGCACATAGTGCTGCAGTTGCTCCCCGCGGAGTCGAGGTCACGTTTTGAGCAGAAGTATGGTGGGGATAGTGCCACCCATCTTCCCCCCTTTGACGACCTCCTCAAATTTTTGGAAGACGAGTGTCGGTTTTCGAATAACACTCGTGGCGCCACGGGGTCACCCCCACTACCTTCTCGGCCTAGAGACCAGGGACGGACTAGGGCTCGGGTCCTGTTGATGTTCACCCCGCCCCCCGTTTTGCTGGCGCCCGGAGTCCTCGGGCTAGGGGGCCTGTTGATGATCGCCCCGCCCCCCGTTTTGCTGGCGCCCGAAGTCCTCAGGCTAGGGGGCCTGTTGATGTTCGCCCCGCCCCCCGTTTTGCTGGCGCCCGGAGTCCTCATCATTGTGACTTTTGTAAGGCAACGGGGCATGTCATGGCGCGTTGCCCGGACTTTTTGAATTTGCACGTAAGTGCCCGCCGCCGCATTGTCAACGCACGCCGTTTGTGCTTTTCGTACTTGGGGGCCCACTTCCATTGGGACTGCCCCGACCCCCGCCCGTGTAGAATTTGTGAAGGGTCCCACTTGGAGATTTTGTGCGCCAACGCGAACCGCTCCAGCAGACCAGCTTCTGAGGGGGGTTCGCGCAAGGGGGGGTACCCCGGAGACGAGCACCGGGCTGAGACCCGCAATTCTGTACGCCGCACTCCACCCCCCGCGCAAGTTGAACGGGAGCCCCGCGAGCGCCATTTGGTCTCCCCTCGTCAGGGAGAATGCGCATTGGCTGCTAGGCAGCAGTGGCCGGGTCGGCGCCGCTGCCTTTCCCCTCCGTTGGCGGAACGTCTCCGGCTGGAGTCGCGCCCTCCGCCATTCGGGCATCCGGTGGGATATGCCCCTCCAGTGATGGTGAGCGGCTCGGGACACCGCGCAGACGAATATTTTGATTGTTGGCCTCGTCGTGAACGAAGGCAGCCTGGATGCGGCGATCGGTCGCCGCCCAGGCATCACTAAGAGATTGACGCCTGCCCCGCTAAAGGACCCCCCCGATCAAGACGGTTTTGTTGCCAACGGCCTCGGTCAAGGTCTGGGGACCCTTGGGTGACTCGATTGTGGTCTGTGCCATTTTGGACACGGGAGTCCAGGGTTGCCTTTTGTCGTCTTGGTTAGCGGGACAGGTTGGCCTGAAGGTGAATGACCTTTCAGGCAAGATTTGGGGAATTGGCGAACCGGCTGACACCACTGTTGAGGGAAGGACTTGGTTTGAAATCACCCTTGTGAGTTGTCCGTACCCTAAAATTGGTGCTCCTGCCCTTGTTATAACTGAACTTGGTTGGGACGAGCCACTTCGGTAAACCCTGTTGGAGGACGGTTGAGGCACTCTAGCCTTCCTTATGGGGCCCTTCACCCCCTTTTGTTGCCCAAGGAGGGCCACTTGGTTCAATTGTTGGTGACTGATCGTCACACTAAGAACTCGCATGCCGGCTGCAATGCGCTGTTGGCCATTCTGCAGCGAGAAATTTGGATTTTGTCGGCTGATCGCGTCAATGAGGCGAGGCCCTTTGCTGGCGTCGTAACGGACTTGTTGGTCCCCTTTTGTTGAAGACGTCCACCCTTCGTAATAGTAAGATTGTTAAGGCTTATTTGTGTTTGTCTGCCTGTCAACCAAGGCAGTACATTTGGAGCTGGTAACCTCCCTCTCGACAGAGGCCTTTGAGGCGACTTTGGAAGATTTGTGTCTCACCGTGGGTTACCTTCTTTGATTAGGTCTGATTGCGGTACGAATTACAAGGGTACAAGTAACTATTTGAAGGAGGTATACGCCTTCCTTAATGAGAGCCAGGTTGACATTGGTAATAGTTTGGCCCGCCGAGGGGTCACTTGGTTGTTTGACCCGCCAGCCTGCCCCCATTGGGGGGGTATTTTTGGGGCCGCGGTGAAAGCGGCAAAGGGACGCTGGCGGAGATTGTTGGGAGACACCGTTCTCACCTTTGAGGAACTAGCTACGGTATTTGGCCGCATTGAAGTTGTGTTGAATTCGCAACCTGGTCAAGACTTCCAATTGATTAGCGGACGGGTAGGCCCGTCCGGGGGGGGTAGATGTTGCGTCCCAAATGTATTTTTGAACGATCTTTTTGGTGTGGCAACATTCTATTGTCTTTTTGATGTTGACACTTGACATTACTAACTTGGACTTGACAGATAGACTTTGTTTCCTTGTTGAAAAATGTCCGCTTGGGACCTGTTGAGTTAATTATAATTGGTAAAATATCGTTTGGAATCGCCGTTTGCAACCGATAATTGGGTCGCGATTAACTATTGTTTGAAGTTGTAATCCCGGATTGACGAAAACCCTGGGATATTTTTGGACTTATCGCCGGTTCGTCGCCACCCGCGTGGCACGCGCATTTGTTGGGAAAAAGTAGTGATAAATAGCTTCAATCCGGTGCGAGTTAGGGCTGTGATGCTGATCTGAACCGCGCCATCTGGAGACTGACGCCTTGTGACCGTTCAGAACACTTGACTTACATCACACTTTGAATTACTCACCTCATAATTACATACATACCACACTTGGGCGTGACCTAGGAAGGTCGAAGCTTGGCGAACCCAGCACAGAAGGTTAGTGGTACCGATTAGTTATTTGTATATGGTAATAAGGTATTGAGAAAGCCTCAGAGGCTATAGATTGTTGTCGGCCGGAGAGCCTTTTGTTCATTGAAAGCAACGGTAGGGCTCCACGAACCGTGGACAAGTTCAGACCGTCCAGTTACCGTTGGCTGGCCTATTGTAGGACTGAACAACATTATTGATAATTTAAATCTATACTAATATTATAAAGCGGAAAAGTTTGTTTGTTTGTTTGTTTGCTTGAACGCGCTAATCTTCGAAAGTACAGGGTGGATTTGGATGAAATTTGGTATGGAAGTAGCTTGAAGCTTGTGGAAGGTTATAGGCTACTTTTTACGCGACTGCAAAAAAGGAGAGTTATGTTTTTACCGTGATAGAATCCACGGGAGCGAAGCCCCGCGTGAGTACTAGTTAGAAATAATGACAACAGAGGCGAACTCTAGCAAAAATGCAGAGAATATTATTATTACATTAAATTCAAATAAAATTCATAAATTTGGATTTATGAACAAAAGGATTTAGGATTATTGAACAAAGATTTAGAAGTGGAATCTATACTTCTATACTAATATTATAAAGCGGAAAAGTTTGTTTGTTTGTTTGCTTGAACGCGCTAATCTTCGAAAGTACAGGGTGGATTTGGATGAAATTTGGTATGGAAGTAGCTTGAAGCTTGTGGAAGGTTATAGGCTACTTTTTACGCGACTGCAAAAAAGGAGAGTTATGTTTTTACCGTGATAGAATCCACGGGAGCGAAGCCCCGCGTGAGTACTAGTTAGAAATAATGACAACAGAGGCGAACTCTAGCAGAAATGCAGAGAATATTATTACTACATTAAATTCAAATAAAATTCATAAATTTGGATTTATGAACAAAAGGATTTAGGATTATTGAACAAAGATTTAGAAGTGGAATCTATACTTCTATACTAATATTATAAAGCGGAAAAGTTTGTTTGTTTGTTGGTTTGAACGCGCTAATCTTCGAAAGTACTGGGTCGATTTCAAAAATTCTTTCTGATTATGATAGGCAACTTCATGAGGAAGGCCATAGGCTATCTAGCATTACTACTGCTACTGGTTTTCCTAAAATAAGGGTATTAGTGAAGAAAGTCGGAAGAAAACACGCTCGCTGTTACGCGAAAATATGTTCGCTGACAATCATTACAAGTATATGGCTTTAATCCTGTGTGTATTCGTAAATGTAGAACTAGTAAATGTCTGAAACGAAAAGTTTTGTTGCAATGTGAACACATATAAAGTTTTTCGTCTTTGAGCACCGCACTGTGAACCACCAATTCGTTGTGTAATCTAAAGCATTTGCCAAATTTTTCACATGAAAACCGTTTCGGTCCAAAATGTATCTGAGCATGCTTCGTGAGCTTATACTTTATCCTAAAAGAAAATTGACAGACTTCACATTTGTATGGTCTTGCATCGGAATGTACAATTTGGTGCTGAATCAACTCATGCTTGCCGTAAAAGCTGTCACCACAAGTATTGCAAACATAACCGATAAATTACTATAATCGCGTGCGCTGGCGAAATGCTGAGATTTACCAAAAGATTATGTACTAAAAAATGTCGGGTTTATGTAGATCTAAAAAAAGTCCGCGGTACTACATATCTAACTTTTATGAATAATCAACAATAAGGCATATTATGTAAAGAAAATATTAAACAAATAAGGCATGATTTTGTAGTATTATTATTATGCGGCCATATTATTACTTACGTTCGAAAGTAGTCTCATCATCAAGACAATTTTATGAAGATAAACGTTACCTTTTACAGTATTTAATTTGGACTTATAATTTAGGAGAAATTGTAAAATTAAAATTATCCTACAACGTTATTTAACGAAATGGCGCGCGGATGCACGGCGTGTTGAGCACAGACTCGCGTTACATACCGCACTGATAGTATAGGTACTTTAATTTGATTTCATTTCGATTTCCTTGCTAAAAGACTTCCTATGTAAGTGAAAATTGTTTCAGTTTTTTTTACGTCAGATGTGTGTTTTTGTAACTATACATTTGAATATTTTTAGTTTACTTTCTGTTTAGTTGAATAACTAATTTTCCTCCCTGATCAGAAGGTCTAAGTTGCTAAATGTCCAACAGTGCGAAACGTCTAATGAGCAGTAAGGCTAATTAGCAAAATGCCCATGTAGTATAACGTCCATCTAGCAGATGGTCTTTATAGCAGAACGTCTATTTAGCAAATCGACATTTTTTAAATGTGTACACTCATGATAGAAAGTTAATATAAAACATTGTTTTAAGAGCTCTGGATTTTGTTATAAATAAATAAATAAATTTATTTTGATAATAATAACCTCGGTTAAAAAGCTAGTAATCTCTTAAATATTATTAGGATATTAGGCGCACAAATTCTCCAGCATTTATTCACCTAATATCCTTTTGATATGGCCAAGGTTTATCAAAAAATCAAAGGGACTAGACCCTCAAGTTTTTGCAGCTCTCTTTTTTATTTGGCATTAAACATTATATCGATCTTTCTTCTCTTAGTTCCTTCAAATAACATATTTTTGTATTTGCGATCTTGCCAAAGCGCTTCTTTTCTACGAGCTTTGGGGAATAGTAGCAGGGTTGGCTTTGATTTTATATTCGTATTTAGTCGCCTGTGCCAACCTTCGAGTGCATTGTTTGTACGAAAATTATAATCGCTTATAGGACAGTTTATTATATCTGCCAGAGACTGTAGTCATTGTCTTTCAAAGTAATTTAAAAAAGACATAATTTCTTCGCTTTTCGTGGCCTTTGAAACAATGCTAGTCCAACATTCCGTAATGTATGGAGAAGGTAGCAGGGGTAAATTGGAACATACTCTGACGATGTTTTTACACTCTCTGTTTTCTGGAAGACTCAATATTGAGGCTTTCTTCCAAACAGCCTTATTAAGGTGATAAATAGCAGCCCGTTATTTGAGTGTTTGGAAAAGCTTCCTTAATTCCATTGATAAGAATCTCATAATCACACTAAATGGCCATTGTCTATTTCAAAATGCTGCTTGATGAGGCTGAATAAGCGTTCGTTGGTTTCTTGTCTCTTGTCAGGCAGTAACGCGTTTATAACTCCCATAACACAAGTTAAATCACCACAGCTACTCATATCAACATGAACTGATAACAGCTAATAGAATGGCCTAGGTGTAGCATTGAAAGTCCCATCAATAAAATACATCTTATTTTTCAATGTCTTAATGCATTGTCTACTCACGGGTGTTGAAAATATTAAGATTTTATTATTGTCACATCCACCTTCACAGACAACGAAACTTTCGGCCATTATTTCTGGAATTGTAACTTCATTCTAGTTTTTGAATTCAGTTTTACAAACATTTAAATATTTGCGACGAGCCCTGAACAGTGTATCTTGTTTTGAGTTAAAATCTGCTTTTCAATTCGTACGGTATTCTTTTGTGAGGAAATGCCACCGATATTCAGACAGTCTTTGTTTTACAAAAAAGAGCTATTCGTTCAATTTATAAATTAAGTCCTAGATGCTCCCTCAGAGATAAGTTTAAAGATATTAATATACTGACTGTGCCCTGTAAATATATTTATGAAAATATTTTGTATGCTCATAAATTTCTTTTTTTTTAATGTGTTACAGTGATATCCACTATATAAATACTAGAAATACGCACACTTTTATTGTTCCTTCAACTAGGCTCAAGAAAATTGGGGGCTCATTTAGATGTCAATGTATACGCTTTTACAATAAACTTCGCAGTACCCAGTATACCCAAGTATACCCAAGAACTAAGCCTCAATAAATTTAAATCTTTTGTAAAGCAGAAACTTTGCCAGAAAGCTTTTATTCTGTTAAAGACTATCTTGCGGACAAAAATACTTGGGATTGAGCTGCTCCAATTACATTTGTTGTAATTCTGTTTTGTTTGATTTTTCTTATTACTCATTTCTTTTATTTTATTATAATGATTATTTCATATACTTTTTGACATAACATTTTTTTTCAAGTTATTTATTTTTTTGTAAAAGCAAAAGCTATACTGTGAATGAGAAAGCAGTGTGGAAAAATAACGAATATTTTAAATAGATTACCGCACTGTCTGGCAGTTTGAGTGCTTTATACGGCCCACCCAAATGTCCTTACTTTGGTATTGTTCGTCAAATCGTTCGAGCTCTTTAAGGTTCTAAGTTGAGCTACACGATATTTGACAAAATGCTTGCACTGTTTGGACGGACCTGCTCAAATCTGATTGATTTTGTCCTCTAAAGTGCGCCACAGACATTAACCTACATGGCTCTCATATGATTCGATCACTACAGATTGTCTGGACTTTAAAAGAAACGTTGACCTCTGAGTTTGTTTTAGTATTTCTTCTCAGAGTAGTCAGTTAGAAAACTGGCCTTATCTATTTTACATTTACGGATAAAAATGACGTGTGAAAGTGTTATTTATAACCTATTTACAAAATAAACATCATTATTTCATTTGTCAAAGAAAGAAATGGAATGCATACGAATACTTAACTCTAAATTTTCTGATCTAGAATGCGTGTCACAGAGGAACTGAAAACGTTTCTTAAGATAAAAAAGAGTAAAAGGATTAAAGAGCATATTATGGAGCAGAGATTCTGGCGAAACCGAATAGGAAGTCATTTGAGCTGAGTACGGAAATCAGAAACGTGGTCATACTTGCGCAAGCCAAATATAAACCTGATACAGAGATTTTGAAATCGCTCTAGCTTGTCCAGTTGGTCTTGGGTCAAGTAGAGATAGCTGGCATCAGCATACTCCAGAATAGGGAGAAAGAGAGTTTGTGCAATTGCAATTTTAGTGGAGATGGGAAGAAATGAAAAAAAAAATCTGGGAAAGCAATAAATGAATTCTCCAATATCGTATGTAAGTAGCTGTTTTGAAAAAACTAGTGTTTCATTCAAGCAACAAACATATTATATTCTTAAAATAAACATTTGTTATTTTCTTTTCAAAATGTTTTGCTTCATTTTGATTGTAAATTTTATGACCAATTGCTTGTATAAAATTCATTGGTTGATATGTAGGTACCTAGGTATTATGTAATTATATACATAAGATAACTTATAGTAAGACCTTAGTAATCCTTTTATTAATAATGGGACCTATGAAAATGCCGTTTTGCCAGGCTGACTGGCCATTTCAAATCAAAATATTATTTTTTGGCTAACAATTCTAATTAAAAAAAATGGAATTCTTTTTAAAAATTAGTAATTTATGTTATAATTACTGTTTAATGATTATCATTTTGTTTTCTTCGCATTTGAATTTTTTTTTGTCATCATGGATACGTTAAAAATTCGAGTAATTATGGAATATGAGTAGCTGCCGCCGCGCCGTGACAGCAAAGAGGCACAACCGGCACGTACGCAACATTAACGACTTTTACGGAACGAACACTAAAAACAAACGTACCACCCGTTATTTATTTGCCCACTTCTGTCCTGTAAATTTCGACCTGAAGAATGTACCTCGTGATCGTCCGAAAACTTTGGTCGAGTATTATGTGTGAATAATACTTAATCTACAGCTGATTTAGTAGCAGATTCCAACGTTAACATCAAAACAATATTGGTCCTATACCTATATATTACTGACATCACTAAGTACTTGCTCTGGTATCCAGTTACTGGGTTATGAGAGTAACACGAACTGAGCTTTATTCTATTGAACTGAAAGCCTACCACAACATGAAAGGGAAGGCTTGGCAGTTATAAGTGCACATGAATAAAAAAATCAGCCTTAAACTTTCTTTGGAAGTATGCATTTTCTTTTTATGCGATGCACGATTTAACATTATTCACTGCGCAATTGCCATTGGCAAATCGGTAAATTTATCGAAATATATGTGCAGTTATGTAGTGTGATAAGCAATAGAGTGTTGCATTGGCTACTTTTTCATCGACCGATAGGAAACTTTTCAGGCTATATAATAAACTTACCTTTTAAAAACTCTTTGTCACTTTATCATAAACTTTTTGTCACTTAAGTACACTGGCGTCACTAATTAAAAAATATATCACTTTCACTGGCAAATTAATTTTAAAAACGTCGTCCAGCCCAATAAAATAAATAATTAAAATGAATTAAAAAATACAAAAATAAATACAGATCTCGTTAGATATCACTATTCGATCAAAAGCCTTTGCAAAAACCGTAACTTGCATCAGGCATTCTATTTGCATAACACAAAAATGACAAATGCGTGATATGAATTCCAAAGTAGGAAAATTAACCAATAAAAGGAAAAATAAAAGGTTTAGATAACAAATAATCCAATTTGATTACAGCATTATAAGGGGTATTATAGAAAAGTACGGCAAAGATAAAATTAAAGATTATTCCAAACATACAGATTTAGTTGTGACTTAAATTGTCGTTGAATTGTAATTAATAGCACGTTTCACGTTATTGAAATGTTGTTATTCAATTTTTTTCCATTCTTTGTAAAAATGATTAATCATAAATGATATTGCGTGTGCAATATAATACGTTATACTACGAAGGGATAATGCAGTTCCGTGTATTTTGTATTACTTGTTTGACTTCAGCCTTGCTTCTAGTGCATTCTTCTCCTTTTGTTTTAATAATAATAAACTCTTTATAAAAAAAAAAACATGAAACATATACATATTCTGACAGAGGTTTGTATTAGTTTATTTATATCTTACTAGCTTCTGCCTGCGACTACATTCGCGTGTTAAGGTTTTCCCGCGCTGCCGGGGTTGCGGAAATATACTAACAAGTTACCGCGGCCCCGGAACTTAAGGGCTTAACCCAGAGCGGGAGAAGTTATTCGATGATTTTCCCACCCAGAAAAAAAATAAAAAATTATAAAGTGTTTCCCCGCGTGAATCCCGATCCCGTAGGAATTCCGGAATACAAAGTAGCCATATTTCATTCAGATCCGTGTAATAGTTTTTGCGTGATAGACTATTAAACAACCATACATCTATACATCCATCCTCACAAACTTTCGCATTTGTTATATTAGTATGATAAGACAAACAAAGAACAGACAAAGAAACGCATATGGATTTTCTCTCAATTATAAACACACTAGCTGCTGCCCGCAACTTCGTTCGCGTGGGAGGATTTCCCGCGTAAATTCCGATTCCGTGGGAATTCCGGGATAAAAATATACCTATGTGTTATTCCAGGATGTCAACCATCTACTTAGCAAAATTCATTAAAATCCGTCCAGTAGGTCCGGAGATAAGCGAGTACAAACAGACAGACAAAGTCAGTCGCAACCAAAGACGGTCGCATCAGACGCGATAACACTATGCTTTGTTCACATAGTTCCAAAACAGCATTGATGCGTAAAAGTTTATTTTGCATGGCGCCTTTAATCTATACATATAATAACATTGTAGAAAAGTGGTGTCTGTACAATGGAAATATATAAAAAAAAAAATGTAGCAGGGGTTATTATTATATCGAAGCCGAACCCGAAAATGTAATTAATATTTTTTTTGTCTGTTTGTCTGTGTGTTTGTGCACGCTAATATCAAACGGCTTATTCGATTTAGATGCGGTTTTCACTAATATATTATTTAGTGTTTATTTCATGTCAATCGGTTCATAAATAAAAAAGTTATGTCAATTTAAAGAATCACGGCGAACATTGGCGAACTTTATGGCCGCTGCCATAAGGATTCATTTATTCGTAGCGAACGCACGTATCCTGGAGAGTATAGGCGAATAGTTGCATTCGATTATTGCGATTCACTTGAATACTGACTGTTTGTAGGTTCTTTTTCTTAATTTTCTTTAAAATTTTGTAAATAAATATTGTAAGTATTTGGTATATGTTAGGCGGTTCTTTCCTTGATTTTTGGGTATTAACTTATCTTAATTTTTATTTATGGTTTGTAAATAAATATTGTAAGTATTTGTTATAGGTTACGCATTTCTTTCCTTGATTTTCGGTATACTTATCTTAATTTGTGTTTAGGGTTTGTATATAAATATTATAAGTATTTGGTATAGGTTAGGCATTTCTTTTCTTGATTATCATTATTAAGTATAAGTTCATTAGCTCAGGTTAGTAATTAATTTTTCTAGCAATTCTTTTGTTTTATAAAGTTAGTACGTTTGGTTTACACGTATTAACACTTATTACTTAAACTGTGATAATTTTAGACTGTATAATAATCTGTAAGTATTTATAATTTAATTGTTTACGATAGTACGTGTTTACTAAATAAGTGTGTGTTAAGTAGTAAGTACTATTTTATTGTAAAAATGCCTCGAAGAAGATCCAACCTCTCCCAATGTAGCAGAAATGCTAACAGGATGAGATTAGTTCGATCACAGGAATTTGAGGAAGGTCGTGAGGCAAGGCTCTCTGCAACTCGGGAAAATCAGGCTAGGTTTCGTGCTGCAGAAACTTCGACTCAGCGAGAATCTCGACTGAGTTCAAATCGTTCTCGAATGATGACAACACGAAATAGGGAAAACAGGGAACAACGAAAGGCACAGATGGACAAAGAATACTTCAACCCTGATAATATAACGGAAGTTAAGAAGAGTTTGAACAACCCAAGACGAACCACTCTGCTCGCTTTCTTTAATCTTTGCAAAACAGACGCATTTGCTAAGACACTCCTATACAACGAAGTTCCATCGTATTATACCTATAATAAACAACAGGTTGTTTTTAACCGCAGAATACGTGGAACAGCTGTAGTAGGTGAACCAGGTATTTTTGAAGATCATGTCATTGGTAGGGTTCATCTAAATAACTCCGAATGCTTTTACCTGCGCCTACTGCTGCACGTTGTCCGAGGGCCTACTTCTTTTGCCGGTCTCCGAAAGGTTGACAATATCGTACACCCTACATACCAAGCCGCTTGCCGGGCACGTCACTTGCTGGATGGGGATCAACATTGGGATGATGCTTTGTCAGAAGCAAGTATTAGCAAAAGTCCTCATCGGTTGCGACATTTGTTTGCAGTCATGCTGGTGTTTTGTGCACTTTCTGACGCTGCACAGTTGTGGTTAAAGTATCAGAACAAATTGGCTGAGGATTTTTTTAGGCACGTACAACTTAATGATAACAACCCAATTGAGGAGAGATTACGTGAAAGTCAATTGAATCGTTGTTTGTTGGCTATTCAAGATATAGTTACATCTATTGGGGGTAATCCTATTTCTCAATATGGCATGCCGGAGGCATCATTTGACGGTGAACGTATTAATAGAGATTACGCGATGGAAACCAACTATGATCCAATTGACCTGGCCGAAATTTTATAAACTGATGTCTCGAGGCTAAATAATGAACAGCGTTTGATATTTGATCGGGTGTGCCGCAGCGTTGATAGTACTTTGGGAGAAATGCTATTTGGAGATGCACCCGGTGGAACGGGTAAAACATTTCTTACGAAAGTTATTTTGGCAAAGGTACGAAGCCAAGGTAAAATCGCGCTTGCTGTCACTTCATCAGGCATAGCAGCCACATTGTTGCAAGGTGGGAAAACTGCTCAATACAAAGTTCAAAATTCCGATCGATTTAGACCGCACAGAAAGCCCTGTTTGTAATATTTCAAGAAACAGCGATAAAGCTAAGGTTCTTCGTGATTGTAGCCTTATTATATGGGATGAGTCCTCAATGGCCAATCTAAAAGCAGTAGCAGCAGTAGACAGAACGTTGCGTGATGTGAAACAAAATGATCAACCCATGGGTGGCATTACTATGCTTTTTTGTGGCGATTTTCGTCAGACTCTCCCTGTAATACCACGTGGAACAAGGGCTGATGAAGTTAGAGCCTGCCTAAAGAGTTCTCGACTGTGGTATTACATTATCCTTTTGCATTTGACATTAAATATGCGTGCGCAAATTGGAGGCAACGAAAATGCTCAAGAATTTTCAGATTTGCTACTTGAGATTAGTAACGGTGTGTATCCGCAGGAACAAGGAAAAATTGTTCTTAATGAAAACCTATGCAACATAGTTTCATCAATGCGAGACCTCATATCATCAGTGTATGGAAACGCAACGCAAATACCAACTTGCGAAAATTCCTGGCTTTGCGAAAGAGCTATTTTGACGCCACGAAACGACCAAGCAGCAACAATAAACGCTGAAATTTTGAGCTAAGTTCCGGGGGATTATGTTGAGTATATCTCCATTAACAGAGTCATGGGAGAAGGAGAATCTACAAGCTACCCAGTAGAATTTTAGAATCTACAAGCTACCCAGTAGAATTTTTAGAATCCCTGAATGCTCCTGGACTACCAGCACATAAAATAAAATTAAAAGTAGGCGTACCCATAATGCTTCTTAGAAATTTAAGCCCCCCAAAACTTTGCAATGGCACCAGGTTAAAAGTGACTAATTTACAACGAAATCTGATAGAAGCAGAGGTTTTAACAGGGTGTGGAAAAGGTGAGTGTGAAGTGTTTTCATTCCTCGGATTCCTCTCATTCCAAACAATTTTTCATTTAGTTTTAAACGAGTCCAGTTTCCAGTCAGCCTATGTTTTGCGATGACAATTAATAAAGCCCAAGGTCAGACGCTGAAAGTTGTGGGTGTAGATCTAAGTAGGTATCAGCTGTTTCTCGCACGGTCAGTTGTATGTGGCTCAGTCACGGGTTAGCAATCCGAGGAGCCTGTATGCTTTCATCCCCGATGGCCATACGTCAAATATCGTATACAGAGACGCATTACTGTAAAGTACATTTTTAGCTACCTAAACGACGGTATATGTAATTCAAAATATGCTGCCCGAAAAGTCACTATTCCACGCAGACGAAGTCGCGGGCACAGCTAGTATTTAATAAACTTCCAAAGGGGTGGCGGGAACTAAGCACACACATACTAAAAAAAAAAACGGCTAAAATTGTATCTAGTTCGGAAAGCATATTACAGTATTTTAGAATTTTTAAATGATAAAGTTGGAATCTAACAAATATTGATTGACATTTTTATAATTTAGATAATTATAATTAGATTTTTATTTAATGATATTTATAATGTATTTTGACATTATTTGTAATTAGAATCTAGCACCATTTAATTTAAATTGATAGTGTATTGTTTAAATAATTCGATTCTTTATTTTATGTGCACTCATGCATTAACAATTTGATAATGTTTTAGCTTTGTGTCAAAACCTATAAATTACTTCTTGTATATTTTTATGCCACAAAGGCCAAACATGACAGATATTTGATTTCTTCTCTTTGTGACCAACCTGCATGTATTATAATATGTGTACTCATGTTCAACAAATAAATGTCTTGAATCTTGAATCAGGTTTTTTTGCTGTGTTGCCGTTTCTTAACCCGACTCAATTTTTATTTTTGTATGAAATTCAAACGTACAAACATACTTTTTAACTGTTTTATTATATGTATACATAAGAACTCGCGTTACGCTGTGGCCAAAATTACTGCTTCCACTTTTCGAGCTGTACCCTCACCACAAACGATTCAAAGTACATGTTATGTCACGAATCCAACTCTTCTAAGTCCTGTTGGTCTTAGCTCGTACGTACTCCACGATCTCCTCTCTCTTTGTGGTGTAGTGCAGCCTAGTAGAGCTGCGTCGTCGGTACAGCTATACCCAACAGGAAGTTGGGTGCCCCGGTGACTAAGAGTACTGAGTTTTCACTGAAAAAACTTATCATGTGAGCAAAACCGGGCCTGCAGCTAGTTTGTAATCAATACTTTGAGTTTGTGAATACGAAAAGATTTCGTAGGTATCGCTTCGCCCCGTTCGGAAGTTCAGTCGTTCGTAATCAAGATCACGAGCCTATACAACGTGTAACAGAAAGGGTATATACACACATCAAAAGTGTCTAGGGATCAAGCATTTTTATGCGGATTTCTTGAGATTGAGATGTGGCTTTGTAATAAATTTATGATTTTATAAATTTATATGGATCCTTTTTGGTGCATTTCATAATTTGAAACAGGAACTGTTAATCAAATTCGAGTAAAAGATGAAAATCAGCTGTCAATATTTTCCCTATAAAAACATACAACGCATTGAAGACATTATTAGTGCTACTGTTTCCCTAGTACTGATTAAAACCAACGTTATTATGGAGCGGCGACGTCATTTAAGCAGGGAAGAAATGCTCAGAGCCGTGGGAATGATAGAAGCTGGTTCCCGGCAACGTACTGTGGCTTTAGCTCTGAATACAAGTCAGAGTGTTATCGGTCGACTTTGGACACGTTACCGAAGCACTGGTACCGTGGCTAAGCGCCATGGAGGACGGTATCGCTGCACCACACGGAGACAAGACCGATACATTCAAATCTTAACTCGAAGAGCTCCAACAATAACCGCCATGATGTTAGCCGTGAGGCTTCATCACTCTTCAGGGAACTTAATTAGCGACCAAACAGTCAGAAACCGCTTGCATGAAGTGAACCTTCATTCCCGAAGACCGCTACGGGTACCACCTATAGCAATGCACAATCGTAGGATTCGATATCAATGGGCTCTTGAACACAGAAATTGGGCAGAAGAACAATGGCGTTTCGTGTGCTTTTCTGATGAGTCTCGTTTTGGTATGAGACCGGATACAAGACGTATACGACACTGGAGAACCCCTGGACGCCAACAGCGATTAAAATCCTGCCAGGAAGTCCATCCTTATAGTGGTGGAACCATCATGGTATGGGCGGGTATTTGGATCGGCGGAAGAACTGAGTTGATTTGGATCAGAGGCAACCTTAACGCTCAAATTTATGCTGAGACGATTGTATCTGACGTCATCGTTCCTCTACAAGTGCAAATCGGTCCCTTATTTCAGTTAATGCATGATAATGCACGACCGCACACCGCAAGAGTTGTAAGACAGACTCTCGCCGCAGCTAACATCAATGTCCTGCTCTGGCCTGCTCAGTCGCCAGACTTGAACCCGATTGAGCATGCATGGGATATGCTACAGAGAAGAGCTCTGCCGAATATGGAGGGTATCCAGTCGCAAGAAGACCTTTTTTTGTTGTTGCAACGAACATGGGCGGCCATTCCACAGCGTGATTTGGATGAACTCATTTTGAGTATGCCAAACCGATGTTCTTGTGTTGTTAGTGTTCGCGGTAGAAACACGGATTATTAATTGTTTAAGTTACCCAATAAAATTTTAAAGAAAACTGTTATTTCAGTCTTTTTTTCGAACTTTAATGTTAGTGGTTCAAATGTCAAAAATCCCTTTATTAGGAAAATGGCAAATTTCTTTATTAATGCAAAGGTGACTTGGTTTATCGTTACTGTGACGAACGAAAACACTTTATTTGATGAATCCTTAAAGAAAATTTTAATTAATATCAATCAGGAGAAAAGTTATTGCAAAAATATGTGTTGATCCCTAGACATTTTTGATGTGTGTATATACACATCAAGGGCACGGCTTCTTTGGGTGATATCAAACGATATTGGAAGGGTTTTTTAATCCTATCTCGACATGTTCGGAAGTAATGAAAATTTTTAATACATTGATACTAGATACAGTACTAGGCGCACAGAATTACGGAAGAGATTTATCGTGATATTTGCAAGTAACGTGGAAAGTTATTGACCTACGTAGTGCGGTGACACGATTGTTATGATTTCAATTTAAGAAACTTACGAATCCGCAAATTTGGTAAGTATCAATTTTTTGAGTTGAAACCCTTCCAGTATCGTTTGATATCATCCAAAGAAGCCGTGCTCTTGGTATGTATATACCCTTTCCGTTACACGTTGTATAATATTTCTCCTAGCCGATTTCAACCAAGGCAGCCAATCTCATAATCGATTAGCCAGCTGCGCAGGAGACATTATAGTGCACAAGTATGTGCAGGTACAGGAGCACTCTCTGTTCCTTTACTCTCATTGCCCGATGGGACCAAAATCCGACACGACCGGAGACAGATCAGGCACAGGACCAACCACTTAACGTGCTTTCCGAGGCACGGGGGTTATCACACCATCAACTTCCAAACCCCGGGCTACTGCTGAGAAATTTCTAACAGAAAAACCCAATAGCACTTTATGCCCGAGCCGGGAATCGAACCCGAGTCCTCTTGCTCAGCAGTCGTGCTTGCAACCACTAGACCACTGAGGCAGTTACGAACCTATACAACATGTCAAGCTTTGGTTTCCTAGGATAGCGGTGCCGTCAAATAGCGGCCGTAATATAGCGGTGAATGACGTCACTAGAACGTTGTCTATGTAAACAAATTGGCGCGGTTTCCTAGAGAGCGGTAACTGACACCGTAACGTCAAAAAGCGGTGCCGCCATTTGCATGACGGCCTGACGGCTTGTCGGTGTCAGATGGTTTCGTGAACGTTTCCAAGGAGAATGTAATACACTAGATAGTGATGAAGCAGACAGTGTGTTAAAACGGCCGTGGAACTTTCCACATGTCGTCACCGTAAAGACGGCCGCCTTTTTGCGTCCGTAATATTACGGCCGCTATATGACGGCACCGCTTTCCTAGGAAAACAAAGCTTAACAGATTAAGCGCAATACCTCAGACGCCCCAATTAGAATATTAAATTATAAGCCTAAAACAACATCCGTAACTATATAAATTGAAACCAAACCTTGGTATTTTTTTATAAAATAGTTATCCTTACTAAACGCAAAACGTATGTGCGTCATACAATATCCTTACGCAGACGCATACACTCATGCAATATTAGCGACCGACGCGACACGCACACAATTTCTTTGAATTAAGGATCGTATTAATTTGTCATGATACTGTGTTTCCATTTTAAGTTAAATGAAATATTTTTTCCATCAAAATTTAACACCCTATTTTTATGACGGAAATCGATTCAGCAGCCGATTCTGAACCAACTACTTTCAGAAATTACGTTTATTCTGTTACACGTTGTTAAGGAATGATAAATTAAGTGTGGTCGTATTTAACTTCATTTTTACATAGACACAGTATTCATTGCGTATTTTTCACTGTCGAGCAAATTACCTATTAAACATATGAAGTAATGGATCTGATTTTTTTTAATTGTTGATAGACTCCCGTTTCACTACCGTCTCACCTGATCGTTAGCGATAATTTGGTCGAGCAGGGGTGCCTAGAAGTAAACTATTCACTCTTGACTCAAAGTCCTCCTATTTTTTTCTCTGGATGGTAAAATCATCTGATGACTCCTCCAGCTGTAGGTGTAGCGGAAGGGTGTGTCAGACTTCTACTGACTAAAAACTCACCCGGTTCCTTCAGCTGCCCTTGCGTTCTTAGGCCGCAGTATTTCGTTAGTCCCCCAGGTTATAATTGTAATTTTCATCGTTAGGTACCTCTGCTCGAAAAACGGTGATGGAAGACGTCGTGAGAAAATGGCTCGTCCTAGGACCGGAAAACCGGATATACGATATCCACCAACCCGCTCAAGCCCACGTGGTAATTATGTCCCTTTTATAGACAGTAGGCCTATATCCCAACAGTGAAACGTTATAGGCAGATTATGATATAAATTAATGAAACAAGCAATTTCGGTGCAGGAGATCATTACCAATCGTAGGCGTGGCCCAGTTGTGGCTTATCAGATACCACTGATACCCTAGATTTAAAGATTTTATTTAAAGTATTTGTGAACATCCTGTAGTTATGGAAGGAGTTGAATCAGAGATGTCATGTATACAACGTGTAACGGAAACCCCATATCTATCCAAAAGGACTGAAGACAACATCTGGTATGGAGTCTCTATGCAAAGTTTTAGCTCAAAATAACTGACTCACAGAATTGGCCCCAAATTATAGGTTTCATATGTTCCTTGAATACCAATAATAACAAACGTGTCACAGCACTATGAGGGTCGTCACTTGCCAAGGATCTTCTACCTTTTAGGTACAAGTTCCTTGTCACTTGCCAATAAAACGATAATTCTCTTCGTTCTTCTTAATTTGAAAAATTCGGTCTCTGGTATCAATGTATTGAAATTTCTATGCTCCACACATGTATACATAGGATTAGAAAACCCTTGCCATATCGTTTATTATCATCCAAAGAAGCCGTGCACTTGGTATGTATATACCCTTTAAATTACACGTTGTATAGGTAAGTAAGTAGGTACTCTTACAGTATACTGAGTATACAGGTTCACGGAATTATTTTTAGAGCGAACCTCACGATTTTGATACAAAATTTCAATGCCTTTTTCTTGGAATTTAAAGAACCTACTTTTAATGAGACTCCATCTAAAAATTCCAAAACGATACGACCTCCAGTAATGAAGAATAATTTTTAAAATCTTTGTCTTAAGGGCTTTATTGCTAAGCAATAACGACGACGCCCCGTAATATCATTAGAATCTTGGGTCTAACTTAAAAAAGACATACCTATAGTTATTAATGCTAGTTTTTTTCCTTTAAAAGGTTTACTAGTAATATTATGTGGGTAGAATTCCCAACCTTCCAACTAAGCTAAATGTGCTTGTGTCTAGTATGGTTTTTACGGCAATAGTAAGTGTGTACCGTATTTAAGCCTGGTTCGATAAGGATAAGCTAGAACGGCATTACGAGTCCAGTCCGCTATTCTTCGTACCCACACTCTTCGCGCTCAACGCGCTCTTGGATGCCAAACCTGATTGTGAAGTGTTTACGGATGAATGTAAGATCTTGTCTATAATATCCCTAGAGTACTGTGAGATGACTGAAATTTCTTATAGCTTAACATGTCTTCAAGTAATGTAATTTGCGATCGGCCGTGTTATTTCCAAGTAAATAAACGGATACGTTCTAAAACATCGAGCAAAAAAATATGAAGAACTTTCTTTACGAAATAATCAGTACCTTTGTGCTCTTTCGTCTGTATGTCTTCTCTTTTTCTTTGTCATGAAAATTAAAAATTAAATATTTTTTTATTCAAATAAGATGTTTACAGAAAAGTACATAGAGTACAGAACATAAATATATATATATAATAGTTCTTAAAGGGTAAATTTAAGTGTTTGAAAAACATTGTTAAATTGGTGATTTATTTTAAGTTCAATAGCGGTCAAATTTACTGCTTACTAATGAAGTGTCCTGCCTGATGTAGGTTTATAAAAAACCTGTGTTTCAGGCCATCACTTTACATCGATAATATACAAAAACAATAAATTAATTAATTGCTAATTTAAAAAGAAGATACAATACTTACAGTGACTAATGGATTGCATGTGTGTACACTAACCTGTATACGACTTTTTTTTTTAACGTGGTAAAATCATCAGATGAGTCCTCCCACCCCGGGCAGGGCCGGAGGGACTGTCAGACTTGTACTGACTAAAATCCACGGTATTCCTTCAATAGCCCTTTACGTACCGGGGTCACGGTAATGGGATAAGTCCCACGACCCCGGCAGGCTTCGGCCCTCTACGGGGGGGCCTCGTCATATTGCTGACGCTCTTTGAGGCGCGCGTGGAACACGACGCGCCGTCGACCCGGGCATGGTCCATGGTCGGATAGCGAGTTGCCCTTTACTCGCTGTCCGCATGCCCGCGCCTACGGTGGCCGGAGATCGTCGGCCGACGTCCAACGCCGTGGGCGTCTACCACTGCGGCAACCTGTATACGACTAGGTAACTATCTTGAGCATGAGGTGAGCATTTCATCTATTTAGCCTTTTCCCAACTAAGTCAGAGTCAGCTTCCAGTCTAACCGGACGCAGCTGAGTACTATTGCTTTACATGGACCAGCTGTGTATCTGACCTCAACAACCCAGTAACTGGTTAACACCACACCATGGGTTTACCCGTGTCAGTGTTTAATTATTATTTTTTACCACCCGTCATAAATGTACAGATGACAGGTAGGACTAAGGGCTTAACATATGTTCCGAGGCGCGAAGGAATCTCGACATGTCAATATGGTAACCCAGGCTTAACCCTGAAACGTTTTGGGAATACTTTCATTGCCTTTGCCTATCTGGCACAGCCGTGAGCCACACCCAATGCCATTTTTTATTTAAAAAACTTTTTTGCAAAAAATAAAACCGACTTCCATATCAAAACACTACAAAGCCAAAAATAATTTTAATTTCGGTAGTCGGTGTTATTGGTTTTGTATTTTCATTTTTTTTTTCACACCGCCTTCCGAAATTAAAATTATTTTTGGCTTTGTAGTGTTTTGATATGGAAGTCGGTTTTATTTTTTGCAAAAAAGTTTTTATTTTCGCGCTTTTTAGTGGGTCAGTGAATTTTCCAAATCGATTCGTAAATGACGGAGTTATGCGCGAACAAAAAACGCAATGCAGAGTAAACGAAAAGATCATCAAGGTAAATTATTTTTTTCGACTTTTTTTGATTTTTCAGAAAAGGCTCGTCCGATTTCGATAAAATTTTCATGGGACCATTTGGGAAGTATACCCTTTCCAACAAAAAAAGAATTTTTCAAATCGGTTGGCAAGCGACGGAGTTATGCGTGGACAAACATAAAAAAAAAAAAAAAAAAAAAATACAAACATCCGAATTGAGAACCTCCTCCTTTTTTAGAAGTCTGTTAACAAGTTTATTTTTAATTTTTTGTGTGGCCTAAACTGTGGAGTGCAATTCCCTGCCAGTCTGTATTTCCTGATAGCTATAACCTGGGATCGCGAGCCGAGCTCCAGCCACAGCGCACCGTAGGCACAGTCTTGTAGGCCGTGAGCAGGGGTAGTTCACCGTCCGGTAAGGACCAGGCCCAAGTCGACGGTGCGTCGTGTTCCACACGCGCTTCAAAGAGCAGTCAGCAGCACCTAGAGCGGGAGAAGTCATTAGATGATTTTTCCACACCGAAAAAAAGGTAGGTATATACATATAATCTTTCTTGTTATTGTACTCAATTTTATCTTCAGAACATATCTTTAACATGTAATTGGTCTTAAGCCGTGTTTTGTTAATCCACCCTGTCATGGATTAAAAATTCATTCAAACTACTTAATTATTAATTACATCGTGATAAGAGGTATGTTAAGCTAGTCGAGCGCAGGTCAGGCTTTTTTAAATTCTTTTATTGTTCATAGGCTCGCGTTTGACCACCATCTCACCTGATGGTAAGCGAGGATGTGGTCGAAGATGAAGCAAGCTTACTTACAAATAATCTATTCACTCTTGACTTAAAGTCCTCCAGGTTATAGCTATTAGGAAACGCAGATTATCCCAGTAAATTCCAATTTTTAGCTGTTCGTAATGGAAGTATTTCCAAAGCGTTTTTTACGCATGGGTGGGATGTCCACCATGTAACGATGGCGGATCGTCATCAGTCTTGAAGTCCAATGATGGAACGGGCTTAGTAAGATTAGATTGTGCAATTCCATGGCACACTCACCGAAATGTTACTTATAGAAAACCGAGTCCTGCCATTATTAATTCCAGATTCTCGATTATGGCCCCACCTGGCTGTTTCATGAGACGAATTCTATTGCTAATGAAGAAGACAGGCCAAATTATTCATTAACGCCGTGGGCTTGTGATAAAAACTATCAGATTAGTGCAAGTATGTGTGACTAGCTTCAACCCGCGACTTCGTACGCGTAGGAAGGTTTTCCCGCGCAAATCCCGATCCCGTGGGAATTTCGGGATAAAAAGTAGTCTATGTGTTATTCCAGAATGACAACTATCTACTTACCAAATTTCATTCAGATCCGTTCAGTAGTTTTTGCGTGAAAGAGTAACAAACATCCATCCATCCTCACAAACTTTCGCATTTTTAATATTAGTAGCTCCAGGTTATAGCTATTAGGAATCAGAGACTATCCCAGTAAATTCCAATTTTTAGCTGTTCGTAATGGAAGTATTTCCAAAGCGTTTTTTACGCATGGGTGGGATGTCCACCATGTAACGATGGCGGATCGTCATCAGTCTTGAAGTCCAATGATGGAACGAGCTTAGTAAGATTAGATTGTGCAATTCCATGGCACACTCACCGAAATGTTACTTATAGAAAACCGAGTCCTGCCATTAGCATTGCCATTTTTATGACCATTAAAAATAAGGATGACTGTGAGAAGCTACAGCAAGACTTAAATAGACTATCTGAATACTATAATATCAATAGAATAAATGTTAACGTTAACAAATGTCAGATCGTAACATTTACTAGAAAGCGAAACTTCACTAAATACAGTTATAATCTTAATGGTGGCAACATTGTACGTTGTGATGTTGTTAGGGATCTTGGTGTCGTCCTGGATTCAAAACTGTTGTTTTCGGAGCATGTGTCTCATATCGTCGGTAAGGCATACAAAAGTCTGGGATTTATTATGCGAATATGTAAATTATTTACCGATATAGATTGCATTAAAATACTATATTTTGCATTCATACGCAGTATTTTAGAATACTGCAGCTGCATCTGGAATCCACATTACTTGGTTTATATGCAGCAGATTGAATCTATACAATCTAAATTTGTAAAGTATATTAACTACCGCACTGGCTTTAAACAAAAAGATTATCTTCTATCATGTAAACATCATAACATTCTTCCTTTGCAGGACAGACGTACGATTTTGGACATGCTGTTTCTTTATAATATTTGTAGTGGAAATATAGACTGCGCTGATCTAAGTAACTTAGTTTTGAGATTGAGCACACCGTCACGACGGACTAGGCACACTCAGCTTTTCGATGTACCACATGGCAGTACAAACTACGCTCAGAATTTAGTTATTAGTAGAATACTAAGGACTTTTAACAAAAACTTCTCCCATCTGGATATATTTAACTCCAAAAAAGGTATGTTTAGGAAGCAACTTTTATCCTCTGTACATGTCGATTTACCTAATCAGATCCTAACAGAAGTAAAATAGTACGAGATTAAGTATGGTACACTACAGGCATTCATCATACACCATATACCTACACACACACACACACACACACATACATACACACACACGCGCACGCACCAAGACACAGTCATTTAATACTCCCCATGCACACTTCTTAATACTGTATAATAATGTTAATCTTATAAAAAAAATATTTCCTACATGTTTGTTACTAGTGAATAAATTGTAAATCCGTAATTGGCTGTAAGATTAGATTTAAGTTACTATAAAACATTGTTTTAAGAGCTGTGGATTTTGTTATAAATAAATAAATAAATAAATAAATTAGTAATTCTAGATTCTCGGTTATGGCCCCCCCTAGCTGTTTCATAGGACGAATTCTATTGCTAATGAAGAAGACAGGCCAATTTTTTCATTAATGCCCTCTTATTTTGGCATCTTAATTTCACTGTAGTCTGTCGTGTGGGCTTGTGATAAAAATTATCAGATTAGTGCAAGTTTGAGTGATAAGGCGTTGACGTTAACTTGTTTCCAAAGAATGCATATTATGTAAAGGCTTCGCACATGTGTGGGTAAACACGTGTGTTTACTATAATATCTTTTTTTTTCTGGGAGAAAAATCATCAAATGACTTCTCTCGCTCTGGGTGGAACGGAAGGGAGTGTCAGACTTCTACTGACTAAAAACTCACCCTGCCCCTTCAATGACGCTTGCGCTCTAGGGTCTCTCGTTAGAACAGTCCCACAAAACCAGCATTCCTGTAATCCCAGCAAAACAGACTTTGACCTAGGAGTTTGTTTCATGGATTCTTCTCAGGTACTCAGTTAGGAAACTGCTGCCTAGCCAGATCCCAACATGCTAACTTCGACTAAGTGACCACCAGATCTAGGCAAAAACAGATCTCCACTACGATCTCGAGAATATTGAACATTGCTTCCATTTTCACATTTATGTTTTTGGTTGGAGACATACTTACGTTTATGCAACTAATACCTACCCAGGCGCAGTCGGAAGGGTGGGAGTCACGGGGACATGACCCCCAAAACCATACACGTCATATTGTAGGTAAATCTAAAAACAAAAAAAAATTACAAAATAGGACATCTCAAATAGTATTCCCCGAAGACTTCCCTTTGTGATAGGGTTTGTAATACTGAGTCTCGTCGAACCGTAGCTGCAAGTCGTAATTTCAAACACACAAGCTCAAAATTATATAATAAATTAAATAAAAACTTACACATCTACCCATTAACCAAATGCAAATGCAAAAAGATAGTAGATTCTTGGTTAAAATCACAAAATTATGCGGAGACTGAGAAGCTCGTGGAAGTGTAACACATCCATCACACAGCCCAACAAAACTTCACAACTCACATTCCACATACACCCCTTACACACCTCATTTACACTCACTCATACATCCACACATTCACCTTACATTATATTACTACTTCTAAACACATCACAATTTCATTGTCTTATGTTGTTTATTTTTATCTTTTAAATTATTGTTTTTTTTCTGTTTAAATTATTTCTTAATTTAATTTTTTAAATGGAGCATTATATCATGTTTTTTGTATCCGGAGAAGGGCGTTGTTAACTGCGCTACAGTTTATACTTTTGCAGCTAACATCGTTTGACTTGTTGTATCTAGTTTTGTGTTTTTGTTCCTGAATAAACTATTTACTATTTACTATTTGTTTTATAATGTGTGCAATAAAATTGTGTATAGTCACTTCACTACTTATACATAGTATAAAACAAAGTCGCTTCCCGCTGTCTGTATGCTTGTCCCTATGTATGCTTAGATCTTTTAAACTACGCAACGGATTTTGATGCGGGTTTTTTAATAGATAGAGTGATTCCTGAGGAAGGTTTTAGTGTATAATAAGTTAAGGTTTTGTGTAAATTGGATGAAATACGACGATATTAGTTCAACAAGTCGAAAAAAATTAAGCCGATCGAGAGCTTTAATCGAAAACACTACCAAAACCTTTTTAGTTGTATCAAAACAATGTATGATGGTGTTGTTCCTCTTTTATAGATCTACAAAAAAGTCCGCGATGGCATATGTCTGTCTATCTCCGAAGGATTTCTTTTAAAAATTACAATAAAATTATGGGTTTTTTACGAAGCTATTGTTAACCGTACAGTATTATTTCTTATCCAATTAAATACATTAGATACGTTGAGCATTTAATGTAGCTCAAAATTTCTTTTTACATTAAAATAAAAAAATAAACTCTATTACCCGAGCGAAGCCGGGCCGGGTCATTAGTTTATAGATAATACATAGGTTCGCGTTCGACCACCATCTCACCTGATGGTAAGTGATGATGTGGTCGAAGATGAAGCACGCTTACCTAAAAGTAACCTATTCACTATTGACTTAAAGACCCCTATGTTATAGCTATCGGGAAATACCATTAAAAAACTTTAACACAAATCGATAATCGATAAGATTGACTGCATTGGAATGCTCTAGTAAACGCCTGTCAATAATTGACAACTGTAATCTGTCAGAAGACAATAATTTTGCGATACTGCCACCGTTTTCTTCAATATGTGCCAAATCTTTGTGACTGCGCTGAGAAATTAATTGCTTTGGTTGACGATGAACCATTTATTTTTATATATATTATTTCGATACCTATTTACACTTATTTTACTTGTACACCTACCATATTGTGTTCTTTTTAACCCAAAGGTTGGCCGATAGAGAATGCCTTGTTACATTAAGTCCGCCCATGTACCACTATTGTACATAAAGTTTAAATAAATTAATATTTTATTTTGTTATAAAATATTAATTTATTTAAACTATGTACAGTCACGGACTATAAATGATGAGCCACTTGCCACCATTCGTATTTTAGCCGTGTAATGCAAATCGGGTTTAATCGGTTATATTCGTACATAGAACAGAGTGACTACCTAAAGTCGACGAATTGCAGGTGTAGAAACCGTAACCTAGCGACAATTGTTTTAGCGTAGCCATAGTAACGTTGGTGTACGGAGAAATTATAGTTGGTATAATTTAGACATCGGAAAAACTCGAAACCACGATTTTATCCGAACGCGTAGCGTCCAAGATGACGTTCACGATAATTATGATTATGTATCTATTAAACACGTTGATTAAACATCGATAACACCTAACTGCCGCCATCTTGCAAGAACTTTTATTTGCTATTTCTGCTAAAGAGTTTACGTTTTAGCTATTATGAATGTCATAAAATGTGCTAAGCAAAAAAAACACTATATTATTTGAATAATTATTTTATTTTGTACTAGCTTTTGCCCGCGACTTCGTCCGCGTGGAATAGTTACTTTGGGCTAACGTTAAATTTAACCCCGATTTTGAAGCATTCTTCATTGGCGCTCCGCTCCTATTGGCCTTAGCGTAACGATATATAGCCTATAGCCTTTCTCTATAAATTGACTATTTAATTAAAAAATATTTTTTCAATTCGAACCAGTAGTTCCTGAGATTATCGCGTTCAAACAAACAAACAAACTCTTCAGCCTTATATTATTAGTATAGATAGCTGTTGCCCGCGACTTCGTCCATGTTTCCGTCGTTTTTTCGCAAAAAAAAGTAGCCTATGTCCTTCCTCACGGTTCAGTGATTTTGATGTAACAGACAGATTAACTTTCGTAATTTAGTAGGGAAATATAATATGTCAATCTATAATACTGTTGAAAAATATCGCAATACCGAACCGCACAATATTATTGTTAATAGCTGTGCCCGCGACTCCGTCAGCGTGTAACTCCTTGTGTGTTATTAAGTTAATGTATTGGTAATATTGTTTAGATCACGTTCACATGAGGCTTAAGTCCTATAGAACGAAAATACTTCAGCGCAAAGCTTCCGGGTAAACTATGTTGAAAGTTGACCCGTCCGGCACGTGAACATAAAGATTTCTAGAACTGCTAACCCGGGAAAGAGCGACGTACAACTGACCATGCGAGAAACAACTGACACAGATCTACTCCAGCAACACGAAAAGTCTGCCTTTGAGCCTTATTAATTGTCATTGCATAACACACCGATACTGGGAATTGCGTTCTTTTAAATTGGAATGGAAAATCATTTGGTATTATGGGAATTCTGGGAATAAAGACAGTTTCTCCTGCACCGCAACCTGTTAAAATTTGAACCTCGATTATATTGTTAACGTCAGAATGGCTGGTCGCCTATGGCAAGCGGCTCTGAAAGTATATTCAAGAATTGCTACCTAATTGCTTATATTTGCTACATTTCTTCAATAATTGCTACATATGATACATTCAGAGAAATATGAATATTTTTTGACCAGCCATTCTGACGTCAGGATGGATGGTCAACTTCGTGTTCGGCATGAAGGGCGCAGAATTTGTAAAAGTTTGTTGTGTCAATAATTGCTTACTAATTGCTACATTCACGAATTTAAGTTTGAGCTTCGTACTTGTACTAAGTAAAAAGATATAGCTTTTATTAAAATTTGCATGAACAAGTGCCTAATAATTTGGAAAGGCAACAGATTGTTTCACTACAGCGTCTTGCTTGTCAAATCTTGCAGGCGTTTACTTCAACTTAATTAAATGATGTTTGGTGTGTACAGTGTGATTTTTAAGTCGACGGAATTCTGACAGCTGTAATTTTTTGACAATATTTCACAATTATGGGTCACCCACCCCAGATCTGATAACGCAGAATCGAATTTAGTTAATTGAAAATACCAATAATATGCAAATAACGAAAATAAAAAACTAAAGACACCGACTAACGAAATTAATGTTATTTTTCACTTTGCAGGGTTTTTTGGGAGTCGGTTTAATTTTTTGGTAAAAAGTTTTTATTTCACGTTTTTTAGTTGGTCTATTTTTAATTTACCTAGTTACAAGAGCCTAAATGTCAACTACTTATAACCTTTTACAAAATATTGCTTTTCCCAATGCTGGGCCGTTAATTGTTGAGGAGTTTTCCTGGTACTTCACCATCAGCTCTACACCATCATATGCATTGTGACGAGCATAAAGTGCTTAACATCCATATTCAAGTAATCGAATCGCAATCCACTCAATACTTATTATTGAGTAGTTTCGGCGGCCATCTGTGGTCTTCATCATCAGTTCCACTTCCTCAAATGGTACTTTTTGAGAGCAACTGCACAAGTTACTGTAATAAATACCCAAAACGTCATAGGTGTGCCTATAATATTTGAAGAGTTCCCTCGATTTCTCCAGGATCCCATCGTCAGATCCTGACTTTTATGAAAATGGGACCAATTTCAAAGTATACCATTTTAATAAAAAAAGAATTTTCCAAATCGGTTCAGGCGTCTTCGAGTAATCGGTGATCATACATAAAAAAACAAAACAATATACGCTTCGAATTGATAACCTCCTCTTTTTGTCGTCGGTGAAAAATACAACCTAATTATTCATCAAGCATTGATTAATAATGTCTTATCTTTGTATTTATGCTTTTATAGGAATAAACCGTAGTCTATCATAAAATCTTATTTTAATTTTATTTCTGTGTACATATTGACAGGCCTGTTGGTCTAGTGGTCAGTGGCCCTGACTGCTATGCACAAGGTCGTGGGTTCAATTCCCACCCAGGACAAATGCTTGTGTGATGAGCATGATCATTTGTTCTTTGTCTGGGTGTAATTTATCTATAATATGTATGTATTTAGAAACATATATGTATGTTTATCAGTTGTCTAGTATTCATCGCACAAGCCCTGCTTAGTTTGGGACTAGATGGCGTTGTGAGAATAAAAGTTGTGGAATATTATTATAATTTCCTTTATTAAATTTTATATACATATTATTTACACTTTTAAATATTCCTATAAAAACAAAAAACATTTAAAAATATAAAACAGTTTATTATTATTTTCTCTTTATTTCCAATATATTCATATAAGTTACATTTTTAATTATTCTAAAAAAAAAATTTAAAAATATAAAAAGTAATAGCCCACCGGTATCGGGAACAGGGTCCAAGCTACCGGCGGTCAGGGCTCCATAGAGAGGAACCTCCTGACGATACGCGCCGTGTCCAGGAGTACCGCTTTCTGAAGCAAGCCCTTGATCCAACCGTCTAACGAGAGTCTCCTGAGGTGTTGGTCGAGGCTCTTGGCTATTAAGCCATTGACTGAGATGACTATCGGTACAATGATTGCCGAGTTCACATCCCACATGTCGACAATCTCGTGTGCCAAGTCAAGATACTTGATTTGCTTATCTTTCGACTTAACTTTCGACAATCATGGCACGCCTCTCGATTCGGTCCACCACCACTATATCAGGCTTATTGGCTACAATAGTCCTGCAGTAAAGATGGACCGATCCCAGTATAATGTGACATGGCCGAGAACTGTGACGGGCACATACCCATAGTACGGTTCTTCCGATTCCACAAGAGAATATTTCAGAGCAAGTTGCTGATGAAGCGAGTGCCTGTGCAAGTACTCTCCATTAGCAAGACGAGAACAACCAGAGATAATGTGGCGGATTGATTCACCCGGACGGTGACAATAATCAATAATTATTTTTTAGCATATAAAATACAATGGGGGATCACCTTCTTTTTGCTCTTTGTAATCTTTGTAGATTGATCGTCGTAACAATCCCACTGTTTTCGCCTGCAGTGAGCTTTATAATGACCAATTTGTATTCCAGGTGATGGAGGAATAAATTCTATTATTGACAATAAACGAAATTCAGTGTTATGCAATAACAAATGGATAGGTGGATCATCTACTGAAATAAATTCATTTGAACTAAATTCAAATGCAACAAGGTCCCGCAATTCTAAAGTAAATGATTTAATGCCATGACAGTTATGCCGACGGCATTGTGTAATTTCTTCACCATTAATAAGTGTATTTGCTTCTTGTAACTCGTTAACAGTTTTATTAACGTCTATATGTAGAACAGGTATTTTCCGCTTAACATTATTGATCGGGCATTTTAATTCTGTGCAATGTTCTCTTTCGTCGCAATCAATTAATATGCGTTCAACGTGCTGTTTCGATATCAGTTAATCCACGTATTTTTCTAACGGCATATGCTGCAGAACTTAGCTTTTTTGACAATTTATCTATATAATTAAAAGATATACGCTTCCAAATTGGTAAAGGCGTTCTCTAACTTCTATAATGGTGTGCTAAATCTACAAAAAATATATGCTGTAGATCTTAATGTGAACTTTCAACGAAAATTGGTTTGAACGAGATCGGGATAGCAGTATTGAGATGTAGCACATTTTCTAGAACCGCAAATATAACTTTGTAATTCATACAAACACTACGGAAAACAACTTTATTTGGCGAAGTAGTAACTTCGCCGTCGGTCGTCGTCGGAAACCTTCATGGGCGAGTCTGACTCGCACTTAGCTAATTCTTTTTATACTAATTGTCTGATTTTTAATTTGACGGAATTATGACATTTTTTTGTGTTGTACATAATAAAATGGTCCTAACTACTAAAAATGTTACGTATTGCGGATGTTTCAGTTAAGATTTAAAAAAAAATTAAAACTTAAATATTCACCGATAATTTTAATAATAATAATAATAATCTGTGGCCCGGCTGTCAACAAGCACGTCAAAAATTTTTTCAACCCGATTTTATTAATAATTTTGATACAAAATAGTTATTTAAAATGTTCGATAAAACGAAAATAGTAAAAAAAAAACGACTACTACTACTACTATTAATCCCACACTACATCTACTATATACTATATCTATAAAAATGGACTAATGCGAAAGAAAACATCGTGCATTGAAAACCATGTTGACCAGAAACCGGGCACGATTGCTCAGAACTACACGCCCAAGATCTTCGGATTCGTCGCTCAGCTCCGCCTCGCAACCGCCGGGACCAGCTCCAGCCGTGAGTGAAGAGACTCCGGCCGCTGCAGTTGCGTCGAGCTCGAGCGACGAATACTTCTCGCCGCCGACGACACCACCACCTGCGCGTCGACGGGGAAGAGGCCGACCTCCAGCCAGCTTGGAATCCCGAGGCCCGCCGGCTTCTGATAGGGTTCCCGCTGCCGGTGGAAGTGTGCAGCGCATGCGATGGACTCAATCCATTAATGAGAACGTCATGCGCTCATACTATGGGGCTACAGAGGGGGGAACTAACCTGACTGCGTACCGTGGTCGGATGCTCTCTCTGTTTCAGGTACTTGAGCCAACTGTCAACGTTTCGGCCCAGCGTCTATCGGATCAAGTGCGTGTCATCCAACGTAACCATATGTTGGATGAAGCCGTACTTGATCGCCTCCGTTCGGAAATGAGTAGCTGTGTCACTTCACATCCGACGCCGACTGTGGTGGTACCACCACAGCCCAACATCCAAGTTGAGGAGAGTAGTGACAGAGTTACAAACGTAAGTACCCAGTATAATGAGCAATTGAGGAGTGCTTTGGAGTGTGCTATTCGGGAATATCGCAACATGCCGCCTGAAATAAGACCACGCTTACCTCGTTTGCCCATGCATAATAGGAATAGGGCACTGGTGGCTGCTCTGGATTCGCAGTTGTCAGACTATTTTGATAACTGCGAAGACCTCGCCGATACCCACTCTGTCTTATACTGCGCAGCTGTCGCGGCATGTCGTGTAGCTAATGTTAAAATTCCTAATGACATAGCTACACGACCTAAACCCGCTGTGCCAGCTTGGCAGTGTAGGATCGAGCGCCGTATTGGTGAGGCCAGGGCACTCATCGGAAAACTTCTTTGCTTTAGGGGGGGCAACAATCGCCCGAGAGTGATGCGCTTTGTGAGACGGGCGTTTTTGGGAACCAATATTCACCCACAAAATTATATGTCCTGTATCACAGAGCGCATCGACTTCCTAAAGCAGAAGGTGTATGCATGGGCAAACCGTATTCGGAGGTATGGACGGCGTGTGGAGCGATTCGTCCAGAATCGCACATTCCGAAGTAACGAAAGGTGCGTATATAGGGCTTGGGAGCGACCGGAGCAAGGTGCGACTGATATGTGCCTACCTGATGATGACGCCTTATGTACATTCTGGCGCAACATCTGGTCGGTACCTGTCAGTCACACCGAAGGCGATTGGACTCGGGAGGTCGAGCGAGTGTGCGATCCAATACCAGAAATGGGGGCAATCACTATCAGCCCCCAAGATGTAGCCCATGCAGTCCGTCCGCTGCCTAATTGGAAGTCTCCAGGGCCGGATGGACTGCATAACTTTTGGATCAAGTGGCTAACAAGATCGCACGCCCGCTTGGCGTCTCAGTACCAATCTGCCCTAGAATCTGGCTCGCTACCTGAGTTCTTTACCACTGGAGTTACCCACCTGCTCCACAAATCTGGTAGCACCGCGGAACCCAAAAATTATAGACCAATCACGTGTCTACCAACGGTCTATAAGGTTCTGACATCCATTTTGAGGGTTAAAATTAACAAACACATTGAAGACAATCACATCATGTCTACCTCTCAAAATGGATGTAAGAATGGATCCCGCGGTACTAAGGAGCTACTCCTCATTGATATGGCCATTAGCCAACAGGTTCGACGTTCCAAAAAAGATCTGTCGACATGTTGGATAGATTACAAGAAGGCCTATGACTCAGTGCCCCATACATGGCTCATGAGGGTGCTGGAATTGTATAAAATTAATGCAACTTTACGCACCTTTCTGACATCATGTATGGGACAATGGAGGACAGTTCTTCGCTATCCAGGATGTCGATATATCCCAAGGTACAGCGAACCGGTAAGGATCGAGCGAGGTATATTTCAGGGCGATAGTTTGAGTCCGCTTTGGTTTTGCTTAGCCTTGAATCCTCTAAGCACACTGCTGGAGAATTCAGGCCTAGGCTATAGGTTGAAAAGAGGTGGTCAGGTTATTTCTCACCTCCTTTACATGGATGATTTAAAACTTTTTGGCGCCACTAGTCTACAACTGACGGAACTACTGAAGGTAACTGAAACTTTCAGTAGTGCCATTAGGATGGAGTTTGGTGTCGACAAATGTGCGATTATGCATGTAAAGCGAGGGGAGATTGTGGAATCCGTGGGATTTCAACCCTCGAATTCCATAAACCTGAGAAGCCTCTCCCCAACCGAAACCTATAAGTATTTGGGAATGTCGGAAGCGTTAGGTATCAATGAAGTTGACATGAAGCAATCGCTGAAGGAGCGCTTCTTTGGACGCCTAAAGAAGGTATTTAAAAGCCTTCTATCGGGCGGAAATAAGGTGCGTGCCTTCAACGGTTGGGTCATGCCAGTGTTAATATACTCTTTCGGCGTACTCAAATGGACTCAAACTGAACTTGACGCCCTGGATAGGCGAGTTCGTACATTGCTGACTGCATATCGAATGCATCACCCACGCTCGTCAGTGATGAGGCTGTATATCCCGCGGAAATGTGGAGGTCGAGGCTTTTTGAATGCTAAAACTCTCCACAACCGCGAGGTATACAGTCTCAGGGAACATTTCCTTGCTTCTGAAGTGGGTATGCATCGAGATGTAGTAGCAGTGGACAAGGGACTCACCCCGCTTTCCTTAGCTAATGAGAACTGGCGCAAACCTGCAGTGCTGAACACTAACGATCGAAGGGGGATATGGCAGAGTAAGGAGCTACACGGACGTTTTTTCCGGGCCCTTCATGGGCCCGATGTAGACCAATTAGCGTCCGTAGCTTGGTTGCGCTTCGGTGACCTCTTTGGGGAAACCGAAGGTTTTGTCTGTGCAATTATGGACGAAGTTATCATGACGAACAACTACCGGAAATTTATTGTGAAGGATGGCACGGTTGACATGTGTCGGGCATGTCACCGTCCGGGTGAATCAATCCGTCACATTATCTCTGGTTGTTCTCGTCTTGCTAATGGAGAATACTTGCATAGGCACAACCTTGCAGCCAAGATTATTCATCAGCAACTTGCTCTGAAATATTCTCTTGTGGAATCGGAAGTGCCGTACTATAGGTATGTGCCCGACCCAGTTCTCGATAATGGCCTTATCACATTATACTGGGATCGGTCCATCATCACTGACAGGACTATTGTAGCCAATAAGCCTGATATAGTGGTGGTGGACCGAAACGAGAGGCGTGCCATGATTGTCGACATAACCATCCCGCATGACGAGAACCTCGTGAAAGCCGAGAAAGATAAGCAAATCAAATATCTTGACTTGGCGCATGAGATTGTCGACATGTGGGATGTGAACTCGGCAGTCATTGTACCGATAGTCATCTCAGCCAATGGCTTAATAGCCAAGAGCCTCGACCAACACCTTAGGAGGCTCTCGTTAGGCGGCTGGATCAAGGGCTTGCTTCAGAAAGCGGTACTCCTGGACACGGCGCGTATCGTTAGGAGGTTCCTCTCTCTAGAGCCCTGACTACCGGTAGCTTGGACCCTGTTCCCGATACCGGTGGGCTACTATTTTTTATATTTTTAAATGTTTTTTTGTGTTTTATAGAAATATTTAAAAATGTAATTTATATGTGTATAATTAGAAATAAAGATAATAATAATAATCAAATCGAATTCGTCGATATAAGCGACGGGTGGAGCGATACACTCAGAATCGCACATTCCAAAGCAATGAAAGGTGGGTTTATAGGGCCTGGGAGCGACCTAACCAAGGTGTGACTGATACGTGCCTACCGAATGATGACGCCATGTGTTCGTTCTGGCGCAGCATCTGGTCGGTGCCTGTCAGCCACACCGAGGGTGACTGAATGAGTGAGATCAGGCGCACGTGCGATCTTATACCAGAAATGGGGGCAATTACGATCAGCCCCCAAGATGTAACCCGTGCAGTCCGTCCGTTATCCAACTGGAAATCTCCAGGGCCGGACGGGCTGCACAATTTCTGGATAAAATGGTTTCTAAGCTCGCACGCTCGCTTGGCCGCTCAGTTCCAGTCTGCCCTAGAGCTAGGATCGCTACCTCAATTCCTAACTACAGGAATAACCCACCTGCTCCATAAATCAGGCAGTACTTCGGAACCTAAAAATTATAGACCGATCACGTGCTTACCGACGGTCTATAAAGTTCTTACATCCATTCTGAGAGCCAAAATTAATAATCACATAGATACAAATTCAATCATGTCTGCTTCTCAGAATGGATGTAGGAACGGGTCCCGCGGTACTAAGGAGCTTCTCCTCATCGATATTGCCATTAACCAACAGGTTCGTCGTTCGCGAAGGAATCTGTCGACATGCTGGATAGATTATAAGAAGGCCTATGACTCGGTTCCACATACATGGCTCATGAAGGTGTTGGAGTTGTAAAAAGTAAACCCAATACTACGCACTTTCCTTGAGTCATGTATGGGGCAATGGAAGACGGTCCTCTGCTACCCAGGATGTCGACAGAGCCAGGAGAACAGCGAACCGATTAGGATTGAGCGTGGTATTTTTCAGGGCGACAGTCTGAGCCCACTGTGGTTTTGTCTGGCTCTGAACCCCCTCAGTACACTGCTGGAGGGTTCGGGGCAAGGCTACCAGTTGAAAAGAGGTGGTCAGGTCATATCACACTTGCTTTACATGGATCATTTAAAAATTTTTGCCCCCACCAACTTGCAACTGATGGAGCTACTGAAGGTAACGGAAACCTTCAGTAGCGCCATCAGGATGGAATTTGGGGTGGACAAATGTGCGGTCATGCATGTAAAGCGAGGGGAGATTATGGAATCCGTGGGAACTCAACTCTCGGACTCCATACACCTAAGATCCCTCAGCTCAACTGAAACCTACAAGTATTTGGGTATGTCAGAGGCACTAGGCATCAATGTTGCTTATGTTAAACAATCACTGAAGAATGATGAGGCTGTATATCCCGCGGAAGTGCGGGGGTCGTGGCTTTTTAAATGCAAAGACCCTGCACAACCGCGAGGTATGCAGCCTTAGGGAATATTTCCTAGAAACCGACGTGGGTATGCATCGGGATGTGGTAGCGGTGGATAAAGGCCTCACGCCGCTCTCCTTAGGTAACGAGAAATGGCGCAAACCTGTAGTATTAGATACTAATGACCGCAGAGAAGTATGGAAGAGCAAGGAGCTTCACGGACGCTATTACCGAGCCCTTCATGGGTCTGAAGTAGATTTATTAGCGTCCGTAGCCTGGCTACGTTTTGGTGACCTCTTCGGGGAAACCGAAGGTTTTGTTTCTGCGATTATGGATGAAGTTATGATGACGAATAACTATCGGAGTTATATTGTGAAGAATGGTACGGTAGACACATGTCGGGCATGTCACAAACCGGGAGAATCCATTCGTCACATTATCTCCGGTTGTTCTCGTCTGGCTAACGGAGACTATTTGCATAGACACAACCTTGTAGCCAGGATTGTTCACCAGCAACTTGCTCTTAAATACAATCTTGTGGAATCAGAAGTACCGTACTATAGGTATGTTCCCGACCCAGTTCTCGAAAATGGCAATATTACATTGTACTGGGATCGGTCTATCATCACTGACAGGACTATTGTTGCTAATAAGCCTGACATAGTGGTGATAGACCGATTAGAGCGTCGCTCAATGATTGTTGATATAGCGGTCCCTCATGACGAAAACCTCGTGAAAGCCGAGAAAGATAAGCAATTTAAGTATCTTGATCTGGCTCGCGAGGTTGTCGGTATGTGGGATGTGGATACAGCAATCATTGTGCCGATAGTCGTCTCGGCCAATGGCATAATAGCCAAGAGCCTCGACAAACATCTTAGGAGGCTCTCGTTGGGCAGCTAGATCAAGGGCTTGATCCAGAATGCAGTACTTCTGGACACGGCGCGAATTGTTAGGAGGTTCCTCTCTCAAGAGCCCTGACCACCTGTAGCTTGGACCCTGTACCCGATACCGGTGGGCTACTGTTTTTTATATTTTTAAATGTTTTTTGTTTTATAGGAATACTAGCTGTGCCCCGCGGTTTCACCCGCGTATAATCCTACTACTATTATTAATGTGTAATTTTATGCGTCAATCTAATTCGCAATGGATAGAGAATCGCGAAGTAAATATAGTTTAATTTAATAATATAGTCAAGAATACATTTAGAGTATTTTTAAACTGCTGACCCGATCTCGTTCAAACCAATTCTAATTGAAATTTTTATTAAGATCTACAGCATATATTTTGTTTTGGTTTTTGACTCCATTATTATAAAAGTAGGAGGGGGTGGGGGGTGAAACACATTTTACCACTTTGGAAGCGTATATCTTTCGACTGACTCGCGAAGAATTCCGTAGCTATGCTTGCTAGCATAGATTAACGTAAAAAATGCTGTTATCATAATGTTTATATGACAAAGTTTTATTTGCGGATTTTCCAAATGTGAAAATGAAATCTCAAAAACTGTATCTCGTTCGAATCAATTAGTTAAAAGTTTTCATTAGAATCTACAGCATATTTTTTTATATTTTACACTTTATTATTTTAAAAGTTAGAGACACATTTTACTACTTTGGCACTTCCAAAGTAGTAAAATGTGTCCCCAAATATATCTTTCAAACGATTGACTTTGACAAAAATGATTACATGAACCTCAGTATCATTTTTAATGGTCTATTTATAGACGCCGACACCCGCATAGGCGTACAGGCTTGAAGTAAAAAAAAATTTTAGTTCTAGTTCCATGTATGGGGAGCCTCCCTTAATGTTTTTTTTTACATTATTTTCGCATAAAAATCGGAAAGCGGTTTGCAGAATACATCTATATCAAGTTTGAACTCTGTAGTCTTAATAGTTTCGGAATAAAATGACTGTGACATACGGAAAGACGGCCAGATAGACATGACGAATAGTATAAGGGTTCCGTTTTTTTGCTATTCGGCTAAGGAATCCTAACAACATCGCTTTTAAACTATGCCAACGTTGAATGTCTGACCCGTTTTTTCGGGTGGGAAAATCATCGAATGACTTCTCTCGCTCTAAGTGGAGCGAGAAGGAGTGTCAGACTTCTACTGACTATAAGCCCACCCAGTTACTTCAGCTGCCCTTGCCTTCCGGGGCCGCGGTATCTCATTACAACATATCTTTAAACTGAACGATGACATAAAAAGTGGGATGAACAAAACAACACCCTATTTTAACCAACACCAAAATTACTTATTCAACTAAAGAGAAAGTAAAATTTAAATATTCAAATGTATACATACAAAAATACACATCTGACGTAAAAGAAGCTGAAACAATTTTACATAGGAAGTCTCTTAGCCAAGAAGTCGAAATGAAACCAAGATAAGGTTCACTATCAGTGCGGTATCTATTGCGGAGTGGTAGAGTACGCGAGTCATGTTCAACGCGTCGCGTCGTGCATCCCCGGGCCGCCGCGGCCGTTTCGGTGAATAGCGTTGTTGAATAATTTTAATTTTACATTTTCTCCTAAACTATAAGTCCAAATTATATACTGTAAAAGGCAAAGATAATCTTCATAAAATTGTCTTGATGATGAAATACTTTCTACTACTTTCAAACGCAAATATTAATATGGCCGCATAATAATAATACTACAAAAACATTCCTTATTTCTTTAATATTTTCTTAACATAATTTGCCTTATTGTGGATTATTTATAAAAGTTAGATATGCAGTACCGCGGATTTTTTTTAGATCTACATAAATCCTAAATTTTTGTAGTACATGATCTTTACGTATAACTCAGCATTTCGCCAGCTCACGCGATTATAGTAATTTAGCGGCATATTTCCTTCCGACTTACTTCACCAATACCTTTATTGTAGGAAAACCGAGAGAAGTAGCGTAATGCTAGATAGCCTATAGCCTTCCTCATGAAACTGCCTATCATAATCAGAAAGAATTTTTGAAATCCACCCAGTACTTTCGAAGATTAGCGCGTTCAAGCAAACAAGCAAACAAACAAACAAACTTTTCCGCTTTATAATATTATTATAGTATAGATTTAAAAATGTAAATAATATGTTTGTAAAATGTAATAAATGAAATAATAATAATATTCCACAACTTTTTCACACAACGCCATCTAGTCCCAAACTAAGCAGAGCTTGTGGTATGGGTACTAGACAACTGATAAACATACATATATATTTCTAAATACATACATATTATAGATAAATTACACCCAGACAAAGAACAAATGACCGTGCTCATCACACAAACATTTGTCCTAGGTGGGAATCGAACCCACGACCTTGCGCATAGCAGTCAGGGCCACTGACCACTCACTGATCACATTTTTTATTATCAAATTATAGCGAGTTAATTATTTTTCTTTCACAGGAATCCCTGTTCACAACTACATGGAGAAAAACTGACAACCAAAGTTGCTTATTGTCAAAAAAAATATTTTAGTGAAACAATGCTGAAGGCAACCTAAAACCAGAAAAAAATACGAGCTGAACCCCATAGAGTTTATAATATGTGCTGAAGCTAAGGGGCATGTAGCTAAAATAAGAAAACGTGATCGTGGAAGTGTAATAATTTTATTTTTTATTTTACAATCTCAAGTGTTGTGTCTGTTTCATTTTAATTAGTATACATTTCTACTGTAATTTATATTTAATAAGTATATTATAAGAAAAAGCTGCTGATTTCTCTCCTTGGGTGGAGGCCTAGTGATTTGTGTTACAGGCAACTTTTTGCCCAATTCAAACACCAGCTCCTCACAAATTAAGGGATGTATAGCTTTTAAATGTAATTAGTTTTATTTTTGTAATTTTTGTGAGGAGAAATAAAGAGATTAGTCATTAATATAAGAAGGCATAACTAATATCACTACAGAAAAATGGCAAGAATGCATAAACCACATTACTAAAGAAGAGGATAAAATACTCTATCATAATGATCCGATGGACAACGTGTGCGATTCTTTTATATTTCTCGAGTCGATAATGATGACGACGATGATGATATTAGTGATAATGATATATATAAAAATGTATTTTAATTTAAAAATATATTCCTTTACTCTTTTTACAATTTAAAATTAATATTTTAGTTAATGTGCATTGAACGGGCAACTCGCTGTCCGACCATGGACCATGCCCGGGTCGACGGCGCGTTGTGTTCCACGCGCGCCTCTAAGAGCGTCAGCAAGATGACGAGGCCCCTCTGTAGAGGGCCGAAGCCTGCCGGGGTCGTGGGACTTATCCCATTACCGTGACCCCGGTACGTAAAGGGCTATTGAAGGAATACCGTGGATTTTAGTCAGTACAAGTCTGACAGTCCCTCCGGCCCTGCCCAGGGTGGGAGGACTTATCTGATGATTTTACCACGTTAAAAAAAAATGTGCATTGAATATAAAAAGTATATTTTTACATTGTCATATAGTTTTCTTGATCTCATTTCTTTCATAGGTTTTGTTATTTTATATCATGCTAGTCATTTATATAAATTTTAGCATATCTGAAATGTCAAAAAATTCCGTCGACTTAAAAATCACACTGTACACACCAAACATCATTTAATTAAGTTGAAGTAAACGCCTGCAAGATTTGACAAGCAAGACGCTGTAGTGAAACAATCAGTTGCTTTTCCAAATTATTAGGCACTTGTTCATGCAAATTTTAATAAAAGCTATATCTTTTTACTTAGTACAAGTCCGAAGCTCAAACTTAAATTCGTGAATGTAGCAATTATTAAGCAATTATTGACACAACAAACTTTTACAAATTCTGCGCCCTTCATGCCGAACACGAAGTTGACCATCCATCCTGACGTCAGAATGGCTGGTCAAAAAAATATTCATATTTCTCTGAATGTATCATATGTAGCAATTATTGAAGAAATGTAGCAAATATAAGCAATTAGGTAGCAATTCTTGAATATACTTTCAGAGCCGCTTGCCATAGGCGACCAGCCATTCTGACGCTAACATTATATTTTGTTGCAACTGGGTTATTTTTAGCCGAGTTCCATTGCAAAGTTGTGGCGGTTTTAAATTTCGGAGCAGAATAATAATCAGAAAGCTTCGAACTGCTAAGCTATCGGGAGTTACACGTGTTATTGTGAGTCAACCATAAAAGATAGATATATGCTGTCGTGGGATATTTTTTATATAATTTTAAGGAGAACATTTCTGTCATAAATGATTTCTGTGTAGCTTTAACCATTAAGGTTGCACTCGCGACGGAAGCTTGAAAAATGGAGTAACTTCTCCCGTTTTCCCAACATTTCCCTTCACTGCTCTGCTCCTATTGATTGTAGCGTGATGAAAAGTATACTATAACCAGCTCAGGAGTATGAAAAATAATTGTACCAAGTTTCGTTAAAATCCGTCGAGTAGTTTTTGTTTCTATAACGGTTATACAGACAGACAGACAGACAGACAGACAGACAAAAATTTTACTGATTGCATTTTTGGCATCAGTATCGATCCCTAATCACCCCCTGATAGTTATTTTGTAAATATATTTTATGTACAGAATTGACCTCTCTACAGATTTATTATAAGTATATAGAATAGATAATAAGAATCAAAACTGTTGGACTGTCTTAATATCTTGTAAATGCTCCCTGGCTGTCTATTACAGCTTGCAGTCGTGATTGCATGGAGCTAACCAGACGAGTGCAAATATCAGTCCCTCGCATGTTCTCCCATACTTCTTGACAATGTTGAGCCAGATCTTCCTTTCTTCGTTCATTACGGTGATCCCTTCGCTGCACCATTAAACCCCACAGATTTTCTATGGGATTCAGGTCCGGGGATTTAGCTGGCCATGGAATCACCGTTATGTCTGGATGTGCTTCAAACCAGGTCCTGACAGTCCTTGCTCGATGTATGGCAGAATTATCGTGAACAAAATTAATATTTTCCATTTCGTGCTGTGGATACACAATCCTTACAGACGGTAGCATAAAATCTTCCAAAATCCTTATATAGTTCACGGCATTTGCACGAGGTGGTAGTTGAACAAGCTCGCCTACACCTTCGGAGCTCATCCAACCCCACATATTAACAGTTATCCTTCCTGATTCCCTATTTGGTATGACGTTATCTGCATCATACCGTGAACTGTTATATCGCCATCGGTGTAAGCGGCCATGATCGCTTGATTGGAATGACTTCTCATCACAAAAAATAGTTGATGACCAATCGAAATTTAAAAATCGGTGTGCGAAATTTACACGTGCGGTTTTATGAGCGTCTGTCATATCGACTTTGTAGGCAGGAATCCTATGATGCAAATTCATTGAGTGAAGATGCCTTCGGATGGTTCTGGGATTCACATCAAAACGTTCCGCGTAACGCTGCGTTGGTATAAATCCATCAACTTCATATTCGCGGAGCATTTCAGTTCTCTGAGCTTCGCTTAATGCAGAAGGGCGATGGTTGTTTCGGCGACGATCATTTATATGTCCTTCTTCGGCGTATCGTCTTACCCACAAAGAAACGGTGTTTCGCTAAAAAAATAACAACTTTCAAGTTAATGGACTTAGATAATTACCTTTTTAAAAAAATTCAAAAACATATAGAATGAGTGAATAAGCTCACCGTCAAGTGCAGATCTCTCGAAATTGCACGAATGCTCAGACCCTGCTGATGCATTGTTATGATTCTATAGCGAATTTCTTCAGAAATTGCAGCTGGCATTTCCACGTTAATAACTACGGCTACAATTCACCAAAATTCGAAATTTTCGTCACCAAATCTTTTCTGACATCGACATTTCAACTGTCACTCTGTCTTCGAATAGGATTTCAGAAATAAAGAGAATTTAATGAGGACTATTTCAAAGGAGGTCAGTATCAAATAGATGGGATACACGTAAGCACCGTTGTATGGATTTATCATTGACAACTTATAAAGTCATTTTTCAACCTCTATGGATAAGACTATTTCCGATTATTAGTAATTTGTCATTTTGTTTCCGAGCATTCGGTTTGAGTTCGTGTTTAATCGTGTAATCTCGTGAATGTATAAAACTGCAAAATTGGAAATCTTGAAAGTGGCTTATCAATTATAGTCCGTGACTGTACCTGATTATCACAAGAAAAGAGAAGTTCTTTTAGTATATAAAATAAACAATTTTGATTTTATTATTATCTTTCATCTAATACTCTCAACGTTTACCCCTAAAACGGACAAATAATGTCTGAGCTAGCAACATTACGCGGGTGGGAAGGGCGGCTAGCGGGGGACGCTTGTCTTGTATTTGGACACAGGGCGCGGCTTGTAATTACAGTTGAAAGCGGTTTCTGGTTCTTTTCTGTATTTTTTTTTTTTATTTTTCTATATTTCTCGAGATTTATTGATTTATTTATTTATTAACACTTTATTCAATTCAAAACATTTATTTCAAACTTATTTTATTTTACTTTATTGGGGAAAACAAACGATATTACATTATACACTACTAATTTTTAATTAGTACAAAAAAAAATGGGGCTCTATCCGTACCCTTTACTGATCATATTTATGTAGTCAAAAGTAAAAAAAACGAAACCCCAAAATTGTCTACGAAAATTTGTCATAACTGGTAAACTCATAATTGAATCAATCATTCATAACAATTGCTACTAGAAAATACTACGCGCAGTGCTAGTCCAGTTAGAATGTCATTCATAAATCCCGGCAAACTCGCGTCTAAGCTCAAGCCACGCCCCCTCTGGCCAGCGGTCCTTTTTACAACGAGTGAACGAACAAACAGTGCCAATTTGTTAGCGGAAGTGTGCGCGTGCTTCTTAAACATAAGTTGTTACGTTTTTACTGTCGCGATGGCTTACCAGTTTTCATCTCGGGAGTACGTGGCTATGTTGCGTGTGTACTTTTGGTCTGGTGGCCGCTGTTCGTATGTACAGGGAAGAGTACCCAAATGCTCGCTAGCCAAAGGTTCGGACTGTGGTAAATGTTTACCAACGTTTACTCGACCATTGATCATTCCGCGCAACGGCCCATCGCCAAGGACATGGAAGACCGGCCCAAAACCTTTACGACGATGTAGTGGACTACTTTGAAGATCCCCGGCGAAGTACGAATGACGCAGCTCGTCATTTTAATATCAGCCAGTACTGTGCATAGACGATCATTAGTTCGTCTGGATTTCACCCATACCACTAAAGAAAGGGTCAAGAATTGACTACTGTGGATAATGAACCAAGGATGGAGTTCTGCAGGTGGATACTGAACAACACAAGCAAATGGCCCAATTAAAGTATGTAGGTAAAGTTTGAATTTAATAAGTGCCTATTATTTTTCGTGAACCTTTTATTTTACTTTTTTTTAATTCGTAAAGCTTAAAGATGCGTCTAAGCTACCTACAATTACGATAACAGCTGTTGGAGGCGGGGCAAGTTTGAGCGAGACCGCGTGACCGCGACATCACGATTAATGAATACATGAATGGCCTGTACAATATGTCCGTAAATTGAGTGACATTTTGGGATATAAACAAACGCTAATAACTTTGCTATTTATCAATATTATATAGTGAGACTTTACATATATAATAACAAGACCTTTTCTAATAAGCCCTTTAAGTATTTGTACTAATTAAAAATTAGTAGTGTATATGCTTATTAGAGTACATTTTACAAAAAAAATAATAATATAATAACTACTACATTTTCCACAGATTACTATTTACATTGCTATGCGGTGGACGTGACACTAATAATGAAGTCACCCATAATTAACTTAATACTTGAAGTACATATTGAAAATGATTATGTCTCAATTAGTTTTAGTTTTAATTTTCTTTATTACCTGCTTTTTACATATTTTTTTTGGTAACGCAAAAATATCAACCTCCAAGAAATTTTTATTATACACCTGTACAAGACGGTTGAGTGGACTTACGTCCCAAAAGTGTTAGTAATACATTGAAGGAACTATTGTACATAAAGTTTAAATAAATAAATAAAAATGTGAAAAAATGAGAGTCAGCCTACCTAACATGAACTTTCATCCATTGCCTTCATATCGGACTATGGATGTTTTCAACAATTACCTTCAAGTAGCTGTTGGGACTGTCCCTCACCCTTCGCATCAACGATGCTACTCTTTTACGAATAATGGCGTGAAAGCCGTCAACTTGAGCTTCAGCAAACATCGCTGACGCACTACAGTAACGAGGCAATCCCATCAGCAACCTGAAAGCATTGTTATATTGGACCCGCAGAGCACTGACGGTTCGCTGTGTGTAGTTAGTACACAAACTAAATGTATAAAAAGACTGGCAGTATGCCCGAAATAACGTTGTCTTTACTGTCTTAAAACATCGGGCAAATCAACATCGAATCGTCAGCCCCCTGCGTTCCCTCTCTATGTCCGATACATCATTCAGATCCTCATTTACTACGTGACCTAAGTAAACAAATTGAGTAACTCTATTCAACGCCTTACCCGCTAGTGTCACGGGCGGTACGTAAGAGGGACTCTTACGCCCCGCCTGAAACACCAGCAGTTCACTCTTTTTGACGTTGTATGTCAGGCCATGAGACTCTGCAAACAACTCACACACACGCACTAGTTTCCTCAAGGCGCTGACCGATGGGCTTAACAGCACCATATCATCAGCGTAACTAATGTTATTGACTATATTACCACCTATTGAGCAGCCTACTCCGGTGCTGTAGAGCTCACGTATCAGCCCATTAACATAAATGTTAAAGAGTGTAGGAGAGCTCAATCCGCCCTGCCTCACTTCACCCTTCTATTGATAAGGGTCAGAAAGGGAGCCCGACTACTTCACGTAATTAGTTTGATGGTTGTATCAGTACTTAAGGGCGCACCGAGTTTCTTGCGCTAATCGATTATAGGTATTCTATGCGCTCCATGTATGTGTGCGTGAGCTGGCTAGGCTAGACTGATAAAATACGGCGGGGATCGCGCGCCGGTCGACTGAGATTTCTGGTTTTTCGCCAACCCCTTCCCTGTCTTGATTTCTTTACTTTGTTCCCCATGTCAAATACGCTACAATGAGTTTTCATTCAATTTTCATCGTTATGTTACTAAATCCGTGCGTAAGCGCAAGCGACACAAGCTCCCCGTCCGATGGTCGACGCAGGACTAAAGCGGACAAGACAGGCGACAGCGGCGCGGCGGCTCTGGATAAAATGGGCGAAACTCGCGCGAATTTAGGTAGGTATATCCTTCTTATTGTTAAACAAATCAACATTTGGAAAATGTAAAATGTATACGTTGTGTAAAACATGTAGTTTTGTTATTATTTAAAAACTGATGACCTTCAGCGAAGTATTCACGCCGTACTAAGTGTTTGTTGTGTTGTTTATAGGTAACTTTTTGAATTTATTCTATTCAGGCAACTTTATCAAATTATGATTCCATCGTGTATACCGCCTAGTATATATGCCCAAAAATACCAATTTATTTCCTTAGATTTTAATTTAATTGTTTACTACTTCAAACAACCGTTATAAAAACGCGTTTTTGTGTATAAAAAGCTCGGTGGCCCGTTAAATACATTTGTGATTCAATCAACCCGATCAAATGCTTTTGAGAGGTCCAAAAAGGCGGCATACACTGGCGTTTTACGCTCTGTATAGTATTTGACGGTGTATTTCAGGACTAATATCGTATTCTCAGTTGAGAGACCGGGCCTAAACCCAAATTGGGCATCATCAAGGTTGGTCGACTGCGCGAGATAGCCATTTAACACACCGTTCAACACCTTGGCAATTACAGTAGCTAATGTAATAGGTCTATAGTTACTTATTTCACCGATATCACCTATTTTTTTTTACAATAGGTAGGGGCCCCATGCTTCAAATGCTCCACGCTCAGCCCATCATGACCAGGAAACTTACCCTTACGCATATTCTTAAAAACCCGTGACACGTCTTTTGTGGTTGACCCTGACAGGTTTTTCCGACAAACTCAGCCTGGAGCTTCTTAATATCACTTGCCCCCCGTGGTTCTGTTGTAAAGTGCTCCCTGAAAATATTAGCGATGTCCACAGCCTCCGTCTTACCCCCAACACTTACAGGAAGACTGGGCCTCGGATTGAGTTTACTGGTCTGTTTCCAAAACTGGCTAAACGACTTATTCTCGTGGTGCGTAGCTAGAACGTCCAAACGGATCTGTTCACGATTTCCCTGAAGAAACTTAAGGTTTTTCTTAAATGCTTTTCTACTCTCTGATTTTGTCTTCCAGGTAGGTCCATTTTTCATTTTCCAGTTGCACACCACCTCTCAAAGTGAAGCCGTGCCTCCTTATGCGAGTAACTTATTCCAGCCTGTGATATACTCACCTCTCCAAACCTCCCTACACTGACTGCTACTGATCACAGCCTCGGACATAGAATTTATAATGTCAGTATACAGTCTATCTACCTCATGATGAGCCTGTGCCTGTGATGAGCCTACCAACATCATGAGCCTGTGCATATCAACAGAGGGCTGCAATACAACAGGAGGACGAAGATTAAAAGATGAAATGATTCTTTGAATTGTACAGGAATGAGTCACGCCTCAAACGGACATTTCTATTTAACGTAACGTTTTTGAAATATGTATCTAATTATTTAATGTAATCAAACTAAATAGTATTAGGGCTTATCTACAGTTGTTTGTTGATAGTTGTATTTTATTGATTGAATTGGACCATTGAACCATTGGCTCCTCCACAAACGTCCTTTAACAAGAGTTGAAGTTGAATGATACCATAATGGGCAACAAATTCATATTTGAAGACATGTGACATTATCAATCCGGACTGAAACTGCATGATTAATTACGGTCTATTCCCTCTCAGAGTGAAGGTTTGTGGCCGTACAGTGGAAATGTAGTAAGGCTGCCCATGTTTACCTACCCGAATATGCCGCGCAGATGCTAAATGCTTGCGCTAGGCTTAATAATCAAATGATAAATGTTTGTTTCAGGTAAATGACTTCATCTGCTTGCTGGAATCACGCTAATTTTTTATCGCTTGATGAAAATATACAACTATAGGACACCGACGAGTGTGTATTCACTGTGGACGTTCTCTTCTGGGAAGAGTTCGTTGCAACCCAGATAACAATTTAAACTTGTTTCAGACTTGCGACAAGTTTGATACATCAAAAAAGAAGACTTGCTGTAAGTTTGCCATGCAACTCTACAAACTTGCGGCAAGTTTAAATCAAATCGGCAGCCCGAGTATTGCGCGCGCGTGAGTGTTGCAGCAATGTTGCCACAAACTTGAAACATCATCTTTGTCATAACAATATTCGAGCAATATTGTCGCAAACTTGAATACTTCATATTTAACTTAACAATATTGCAGCTATATTGATACAAACTTGCCTCGTCATATTTGACGCAGTAATTTAAAATCAAAGAAAAATCAAATTTGACGCAAGTTTGCTTGTTATCTGGGAATAAACTTAAGATTGTTCAAATCCTATATTGAAAAACTTGAAAACATCCAAATTAGATTTGTAAAATTACTTGTAAATAAAAAAATCAAAAATAAATATAAAAGTGATTATTATAAACTATTTAAGCTTTGTAAAATATTACCAGTCAGTTTAAAACATAAGTACATTCTTTTAACCAATAACCATGGAAGTCGAGTGCATGATTCTGTGTTGATAAATGTAAATAATAAATATAATACTAGAGCAATGACCTCGGGTAAACATGTTGTGCCTAGAATAACCAACGTTTATGGAGACAGGACATTAAAAAAACGGATCCCATATATACTTAACGGTTTACCCGAGGGCATTAGAGAAGAAAATAATATTAAAAAATTCAAATCTAAATTGAAAAACTATTTACTTAGCACCCTACCTTAAAGTTATTATTGTATTTTTAAGTTAATTAGGTATATAATATATTTATTAATTATATACATATGTCAAAAATAGATTATAAATTGATCCCACAGTCAAACTGTCTGTTCAGTTTTGTGGGACATTATTGTAAATTATAAAAATAACTTGTACCTTTTAAATAATAAAATAAAACAATAATAATAATAGTGCAAGAACGGGGGCATAGATGGCTTCCATGCCATCATGCACAGGGTTCGCGTCAGCGCCAACAGCATCCTGAACACTTTAGCAGACAGGTGGGACAGCCGCATACTGGGACATTCGATACACCTATATGCCACTGTAGCGTATAATAATTAGTGGTTTTTCTCTCTCTGGTAGTCTTAAGTACTAAAGTTAGTTTTATAAGTTGCCTGTATAGTAACCAAATGGATTATGTCCGAAATAAAAGAATTTTGTTTACATATTTAAGTGAAAGGGATGCTATAATCCAATATGATTGCTCCTGTATCGTTGGCAAAAGAACGGTTGGTTGCTGTGCTCATCATGAGCATAATATGGTATCTTGGTTGGGCACGGCACCAAGGTAGTAAATTGCCTCCTGCTCAATTTCTGAATATTGTATTATTATATTATGATAATCATAATGAAGAAGGTGATTAATAAAATCATTTACAACAAATATATGTTTTGTTTTATTTAAATTTATGATTACATTCTCATATTTCTTTAATCCGAGGTAACATCAAATACCCCAGTAGATACAATAATAAAAAAATGCAAGCCTGTATGTAGTAATGTAAGTGGGCTTTGTCTAAAAAACATACACACGTTTTCAACTGAGGTTTTTAGTAAAATCAATCAGATAAATCTGAAGTCACCCTCTAAGCTCTTTTATATACCCACTGTAACCTGAGATTGCAACAAATGCCCTTGTAGATACAATATCAAAAATGCAAGCTAGTATTGATGTCAGTGGACCATGTCTAAATGACATAGACACGTTTTAATTAAGCTGAGGTTTACAGTAAGATCAATCAGATAAATCTGAAGTCACCCCCTAAGCGCTTATATATACCTAAAACCTCATCGTGATACGCTGCACTACAACGCATGGACATTCCGGATTCAGCATCAAAAATATCATTTATATTTAAATAACTCAAATAACATAACCTAACAAAAATGTTAACATTGTAAAAAAATCTGTCACCATTGCTGGAAGACCTGAAAATTGGACTCGTGAAACCTTCCTAAATGCTCTAATTTGTGGCCAAATCCCAGCCCTGTAACACCAGGCCCAAGTTTCTATGGAGTTTGAGGTCTGTATTTTATCCAAATACACCGAGTACTTTCGAAGATTAGCGTTTAAACAAACGTACAATTTTTCCGCTTCATAATATTAATTATTTTTGGGCACATTACCAGTAGACAGCGATGGGTACGAATTTCTGGACGCCATATTTTATTTATTTTTAGATGTATATTTATGTAGTTTAAGGGGTTTTATTTAAGTGTATGTCACCTATGACTTGATGAGGTTTGGCAGTCCCTTATTCCAGGATAGAAAAATAAAACAAATATTTTTCATTTTTCTAAACGTATATTTATTAGAAACATAGCAACAATACCCTTATACATATACTCTACAGTAATTACAAATGGCGGTGGACCACCTACAGGGCCGTCTGAAGCAATCAGGGTGCATGAGACCAACTAGGGACCGTAGGAGCAAATAGGGTAAATGGGAGCAATTAGGATACTTGGAAGCAAATAGGGTACTTGGAAGCAATTAGGGTACTTGGGAGCAATTAGGGTACTTGAGAGCAATTAGGGTACTTGAGAGCAATTAGGGTACTCGGGAGCAATTAGGGTACATGGAAGCAATTAAGGACCATGAGAATGATCATGAGGACATAATCTAAGATCAAACAGGGTTTTTGTTGGATTTTCTCACGTGGTCTCCCACAAGCATGTTCTTTGTGGTCAACTCAGACCCATATGAACAAATCGAGTGCAACTCTAGACATTTCACACATTTTACACACCACTATTAATTTACAAATTTTGAATGGAATGTGAATTTAAGGTGTCGACCATCCTGCAAGGGTAAAACACACCCCGAATAGTTAAGTCATCATTAAAAGAAATTGGTTAACATATGCATATAGTGACTAACGGCCCCTAATTTATCAATTATTTTTTTGCTAATAATAACGCACTTGTCAAAGTGTGGGCTATTGTGCATTCAATGTACTTGGGTTTAAATTTAAAAGCGAGAATTTCTTCTGTTCTAATTTTTGAAAAAATATATACGTAGGAATATTTTGATAATAAATAATTTGTGGTTGTAATTTATGTAACAATCTCTCTTTTTTATATAAATAAAGATTATATTATGTATTATTTTTAAGGCGTCAATATTATCTGCAAGTCTCACCTGATCATAACAAATAAAACTTGACATACGATCACTCAAATCTGTTTGTCTTTCCTCAAAAGTCCTTTAAAATAAGAATTACATCCCATGCAGTGTAATACCGATGGTCACTTGAAAATGAACTTAAAATAATCGAACCTAAAGTAGTTATTTGAGTTGACGGTCAAATGATCTCGAATTAAGTGGAAATAGGTGAAGAAATTCCCGCTTCAAGTTTTTTATGAGATCATAATTATTATAATTGCGCTGCATATTAACAGATGTATAGGCAGTAAGCATTTTCATAATTTATGTTACATAACATTGGTACACGAATTAAAATTATATGATTGTACTAAAATAATAATAAAATTAGGTTGAACAAAATTATACGAATAAAATTTGAAAATTGCCAACTAATGTATAATAATTACTTATAACAAAATCCATAACCTTCTAAAGCATATAAATTAATATAATCAAAAATGAATCGCCAAAACTGTACCAACTTAGAAAGTTAATTTTCTGTTTTTTTTTTTATTGTCAGGCCAAAGTTTGTATAAAAGAAATTAAACAATAAATATGGCGGGGTACGAAGTTTGCCAGGTCAGCTTCTTGGTCTTCTTAATTATAAACATACCTTCACGCTTCTACCCTCAAGGGATAGGCAACTATGTTTTGACAAAATACAGGGTTAATATGAAAACCTTAGCTAAATTAATTTATCTACATCAGAATCGATAACGGAACATATTGGTGAAGAAAAATCTAACTAGAACTATTGTTAGTACAATAGCTTAAATTTTGTGTATTAGGCTAAGATTTGTTTATTGTAATAATTAATAGTTTGGTTGGACAACTCTGCAAATGTCTTCTCACAGATACATTTAAATGATTACAATAATCTGAGGAAAATGTTGCGAGTTGTTTATTAGATAAGTTTAAGACATTTTTGTAATTTTTTAATACGAAACTGTTAATTTTCCCTACATTAATAAATAAATAAATAAAGATTTTTTGTATACATTATTAGTTCTGTAAAAATAATCGTGACTGCTTGAAAGATTTTTTCTTTTTAAGAGATAAATAGCCATATGAGTAGAATTCACATAATTAACAATCTTGTTAACCCTTAAAAAACTCACATGTAACAGTGTTATTTTTCACCAATTTACAAATTAATTTAATTTGAAACAGATATTACCCAGATATACTTTATCCGTGGACATTATAATGGTTATTTTTGGTACACAGTAATTAAACATTAATTAATAAAACTAATACATAGCCATACAGTTTCTAACAAACTTAAGTTTCTTTACATGAACACAATAACAATTTTTTTAACCTAAATTACATTTTGTTTTCAATACAATTTATCATCAAAATATACAATATTACAATTTATTTTTAGAAATTGTAATGTAATTTAAATTATTATTTAGATATACTTTTACCCAGATTCTAGAGCTTAAATGATTACGTCAAAATTATTGTGAGAAATAGTGAAACGTTTAAAATAAAAAAAAAACGTGACTAATCATAATTATTTGCTTAGTCTAACTAGATGCAGCTGAGTGCTAGTGTTTTACATGTAGCGACTTCCATCTGACCTCCACAACCCAGTATCTGGGTAACACGACACCCCTTAAGGGCCTATACTACCTCAAATGGCTTAGCATGATCCTCCGTTATGTCGAAAATACTGCAGCAATAATTTTGAAATAAATATAATGGTAAAGTTGAGGATTAATGTTAGGTACTATGTTTGACGAAAACACGATTCCATAAAATTTTCTCGATAGAAAAAAAATCCAAAGTTACCTCCAAACCGAACAATAAACCGCTGGTATTCAAAAATAACTTCAAATTAGATAATGAAACTTTGCATATAATTGAACTAACTATAAAGCAGGTCTTATGTTAAATTAACATTATTTTCACCATAAAAGAAATAAACTAAATTATCGGTGTCTTGGAGTCTTTTCCCTGCCACCCCGTCTCGCTTGCTCGCATGACCGCGGCCAGTAGTGTGCGAGCGAGATAAAGAGTGAGAAGCGCTGAGGTAGTATAGGCCCTTAACAAGACCGGTTAAGATATTCTGTCGTCTGACTTCCCGTAACGACTGCCAAAGATGTAAAAATGGCAGCCGGGACCAACCTCTTAACGTGGTTACCGAAGCTCGGAGGAATTTCGATATATTGAAGTGATCAACCGACCTTAGCAAGAGGTTAACCTTAAAGATCGAACCGTGCAGCTGTTATTATTTCGCAACGAGCTCGTCTTTTGTTTTTTATAACCAGACAATTAAATGATGTAATCTTTTTTCTGAAGTCCAACCCAAAAATCAAAAAGTACGTGACACTTAGGGCGTTTCGATAAGCGGGCGGCCAGACGTGTGAGGGGTTAAATGATGTAATCTTAAAGAGTCATCTTAGGCAAAATGACCACCTTTAATTTACAATTTCTAAAAATCAATTGAAAAACCAATACTGTTTTTATTATCACCTAATTGCAATCACAAATCACACACATTATATACTAATATTTTGTACATAACAATTTCAAACTAAATACAGCGGTATACAGACATAAAATGAAGCTAAATTTAAGCCAAGTATATTTAAATTAATGGTAACATGGTACTTAATAGATGAATAAATATAATGTAAAAATATGTTACTTTTAAAACCCTATTTATGGTATATCTTAAGATTTCCCAGTGCAAGAAATCCACCAAGCATTTCTTTTTCAAAAAAGAGAACTAGTAATCTGGGTAGAATTCACATTACTAACAATCTTGTTAACCCCTCCAACTAAGCTAAATACGCTTGTCTGGAATGGGTTCACGGGAATAGTGTAGTGGGTGGGGTTCACGAATGAAATTTGGTGAGATAGTTTTTAGTCCTTATTTAATTCTGTTATGGTGTAAAATAAAGAGTATATCTATCTATCTATCTAACACATGGATTACTTTTCTATCCCGGAATTCCCGCGGGATCGGTAATTACGCGGGAGAACCCTCCCATATGAACGAATTCGCGCGCAGAAGTTAGTAAATAAATAAAGTGTCATAGATATGACTGTTTTTGAACATTTACTTATCACTTAGAAAAAACCTTACACTGACCGAGTAAGTACCGGTAAATTTTAGATTTTACCGATGAATCCTAGGATTTACCGTACTTTGGATTTATAGAGTAACATATAAAAAGCCTAATGTTATTTTTTGTCTTAAAGAATGAATCCAGTCAGTAGATAAGTTTCCAGGACACGATTTATACTAATATCAACTTTTAACTACTACTGTGTTTTGTCTTAAATGTTGATAAGGTTCAATATTCAAATATATTCCTATGAAACAACGACCTTATGTGACTGTCAGGTTTAGGGTTTTTTATGTATTTATTTAGACCAGTGGTGGTGTCAGAGACGACTTACGAGGCCGAGACCTTGTAGGTCGTGGATTCAAAACCCAGGCAAGGGCAATACTTTTTGTAATTTCATTATCACTACTCTCAATAGCTTGTGGTATTGTAAAAAATCAGCATGCAGCAGCAGTCCAAGGAGGACTGAAACTCCGAAACTTACGTAATCCACCAAACGAAACTGGGCTCCTGTGGTAGATTACGGCCTATGCCCTCATTAAGATGAAGCCTATGTCCCAAAATTAGCAACGTTATAGGGTAATTATAAGTTTTATATACAGGGTTACAGGTTAAGTCGACCTAGATCCGTTAAGAGGTTGTAGTTTCCATCATTCCTGACTGATTTGCCTATATATTTTTTAAAGTATACCTAAAAGGAAAATATCTATACTAATATTATAAAGCGGAAAAGTTTGTTAGTTTGTTTGTTTGTTTGTTTGTTTGCTTGAACGCGCTAATCTTCGAAAGTACTGAGTGGATTTGGATGAAATTTGGTATGGAAGTAGCTTGAAGCTTGAGGAAGGTTATAGGCTACTTTTTACCCGACTGCAAAAAAGGAGAGTTATGTTTTTACCGTGATATAATCCACGGGAGCGAAGCCCCGCGTGAGTACTAGTGTTTTTATAAATTACTAGCTTTTGCCCGCAACTTCGTGCGCGTGGGAGGTTTTTTCCGCGTGAATCCCGATCCCGTGGGAATTTCGGGATAAAAAGTATCCTATGTCCGTATCCTGGTCCTAAGCTACCTCCCTGCCAATTTTCAGCCAAATCGGTTCAGCCGTTCTTGAGTTATAAATAGTGTAACTAACGCGACTTTCTTTTATATATATAGATTTATTTTTTAAACTATGAATCGTCCATTACGGCTCAGTTAGTTCAGTTATCAGCAATTTTTGTGTTGAGAATAATAAACAAACCTATCCTCTATACAAAAATCATACATTCTCGTTTTTTTTAAACCTTCAATGTCCAATATCTCTAAAACGATTAGGTTTGGGGTGGAGTGTTTCATAGGCAAATCAGTCAGAAATTATGGAAACTACAACCTCTTAACGGAACTAGGTCGACTTAACCATTAACCCTGTATATTTATGATTCTGAATCTTTTGTTTTATCAGTTTAACACCAGCTCTGCGTTATAATAACTATTGAATATACAAAACACATGCTGTGATAGGCTTCGTATAGTTCTTTACATTGCTGGGCAAGTCTCAATTAAGCCACTAATCTTTTTTTCATCCTTTAAAGACATAAAAGTCACGCTATGAACTCTCTGTCTCTGTGTTCCCCCCTACCACATATAACCCGTCAACCTTTAAAGCAAGTGTGAACAGGCATCTTCTGGGCTCGCTCGTTCCATCGTAGACCTCATCTATCGCTTATAAATGGGCATGGATTTTAGCATAAATCGTGTCTCAGGTTGATTACCTAATGCTAGGAAAAATCATCATTCTTATTAAGGATTTGCAAAAGATTTTCAGAATAGGTGCGAGTTCAAGATCATAAAAATATTATGCAAATCTGTTTCTATAGGCACCTCGTTTCATGTTTTGAAGTGTTTATAGCTTGTGCAATAAATCTCAAGGAGATAGTTGCACCATAGTTGGGCTACAGTGGCGCCGCAGTTTAGCGACATCACTGCAAAAATTAAATGTCAACGCTATGCAATAAAAGCATTTCAGTTAATAATAATTATTATTTTATGTAAAGAGAACTTGTAATGTGGCTGGAATTCGCATTATTATCAATCTTGTTAACCCCTCCAATTAAGCTAAATATGCTTGTGTCTGGAGTGGGTTCACGACAATAGTGTAATGGGTGGGGTTCGAACCTGTAACCTTTCGATTACAAGTCCGACATCTAAGCCATTAGCAAAAGCACATTTTTTTCTAAATAACAGTTGGCCGACTGTTGAGCCATAGTTAAATGACTGCAGCGCCACAATGGAGCGATCATGACATATACCTTTCGCCCAAAATAAAAGCACTTGTCATATTAGGATTTTCTTATCTTTAGATACACATTTTGTACAGATATCACACCGCCATTTTACTGAACAAAACACTTTCAAAAGCAGTTTTTATTTAACATAACTTTAGGCCAATTCTGATTTATTTGGTTTAACAAATGGTGATACAAGTTGAATTGACATTAATGTTATTCACGAGTATTTGTTTAGCAGTGATCTTCTATCAAATTATAAGAACATAATTTATCAACTCTTGTAATTTTCTTATTTTTATACTTAAATCTTTCTACCGGGACAAACTGCATTTTCTACATTTTAAAAACTGGTCATCTTGACCTATATTTTTTTAAATAAAATTCTTATCGTTTTATGATGTATCTCGCAACGTTGCAGCGATGTTGCGATATGTTGAGCGATTTCTTGTAACTAAGCATTTTTAATGAACAGTTGAGCGATTTTTGGGCAACCTAAGCCTTAAATACACATGCCTGTAATTCACACTGTAAGTATCCTGCATGTCATTGTGCCGTAACCATTTATGGACCACAATTTTTAAATGCAAATGCTAGTCCCTACCTTCGGTAGTGAACAAAAGATAGTGCTTTTTGATATGCTATTCTCTCTCTTACACGGAAACCATGTGGTATATTATCGTAAATTCAAATTGACGTCTGTTAAGCTGGCTTCCCGTTGCAATAACTTTCATTGTCAAATGAATCGCGAATAAAGTGTTATAAGACGCCAGTAAGCTTGATTCTAATTTTACTCTCCGGATAAATAAGTTACTATGGCACCCAAGTTCCTTACACACTTCTGTGCCAGTTACTGGCATGTATATCGTTTTTTTTTAAAGGCAGCAATTATTTGCTCATTGACTACATGACTTCAAGCCATAGAGTAGAAAATAAATGGAGTTTAATTGGGAAAAGAAATCATGTTTGTGACTGTTATGTCATTAGTATTATTAGAACATAAAACGGTATATTTACCATGTGTATTGTGTGTTTCGAGTTTCCAATATATCGGCACTGTTGCAAGCGATCACAGATGAACTGAAGTTATGGTGGGTGTACGTTTATGAGCAGACGAATCTGTCTACCCTCTTTCTCGTTTGTTTCCCGTTTTAAGTTCTAATCATACTGTTAGTGACCATGTTATGTCATCGTTTAATAAAATTAGTGTGTAATTTTTGTGTCTGTTTATTCGAAAATCTATGTCTTGAACAAATTGAATTCATAACTGATGTTCTTAACATTAATTTTGTACCAAACTATATTATATTTCAGTGACTATGAACACAAACTCTACATTCTACTTTACTCTCTCGTTTCATTGCTATAGTTTCCAAACAAAGCTTTTAAGTTATATTTTCGGGTAAATCACATTGTTGCTTTTAATATTGATTTTGGTAGAAAGAAGGCAACGTTTTTGGTGTTCTTTTTAACCGAATTTGGACCTTAAAGTCACCACCATGGGGGACAATAGTTAATTAATGATAATCACATCAGTGCTTCCTCCTTGGTCAGTAAACCCCCTTTCCCAAACTTGATGTTTTGATAGTTTTACTAAAGCATAGTGATTACCAAAAGATAAATCATTTACTTTCCTAGAGCACAGTTGATTAAAATCACTCCAAAAACTCTCCCTTCTCGCCACAGCACTGCATTTCATAATATAATACAAATTACAAATCTCTTATCCAAACTGAACATTTACACAAAGCAAACCCACTAAACAACTAATAAACGCCGCCGTTTACCTGCGTCGCAACTGCGTGATAACTGCGTGGCAATTGCGGGGCAACTGCGGGGCGACTGCGGGACGACGGCGTGGCAACTTTTCACCGTCGGTCGTTATTGTTGCGATATGCGATTCTATGCTAGTACCTATAGTAGTTAGGTTTAAATGGACCGACTTTATTTAAGCCTAGGTATTTCGCCTGTTCGTCGGTTAGCTCAGTGAGATGGGCGTCAAATGTGGGTAGATGGAGACTTGCCACGTATTCGTCCATTTTCTTAGGTAGTAGGTATACGTCAGCCTGCAACAGAAATGAATTTTTTATGAAAACATCCTTTGTTTTTTTGGCATTTTACAAAACAATAACTTTTTTAATTCAAATATTATTGGATAGGCCCACTCAAATCTGTGTGCGTCTTTCCTCAATAGATCACCACAGACATTTAACCTACATGGGCATCATATGATTTGACCAGTACAGATTATACGAAAAGAGAATTTAATCATAGATACTTCTTAGAGTGTTACAGTCAGTAAGGAAACACCGGCTTTACCTAGTTTAAATTTACGAAAAAGACAAATGTAAAAGTGTTATTTTACAACTAATTTCCAAAATATATATCATTTAATGTTGGTCATCAAGCCCTTTTTATGTTACACAGGCTATTGCTGGCTATGGCTGCGCCACAGTTTTAACTTTTGCAGCTACCATCGTTGAATTGTTTGCTTATCTATTGTTTTTGTTCCAAATAAACAATTTTTTATTTATTTATTTATTATTCTCAGCTGTGTTAATCTCAGCGACCAATATAACCTGCACAACCCAGTTACTGGGTAACACAGCCCGCCATAACTCTGCTAGTCATACAAAATAATCAATCTAACAAGTGTAACTAAACAGCTTGTAAAATGACAGACAAGGTGATTTTGTGATCAACAACGTGTAATTTAAAGGCAAGTGCATGGCTTCTTGGGATGATAACAAACGATATGGCAAGGGTTTTGTAATCCTAAGTCTACGTGTGTCGAACTTATTACAAATTCCAATACACTGATACCAGAGACCGAATTTTTCAAATTAAGAAGAACGAAACGAATTATCGTGTTATTGGCAAGTGACGTGGAAAGTTACTGACCCTCGTAGTGCTGTGACATGTTTGTTATGATTGATATTCAAGAAATATATGAAACCAATAATTTGGTATCAATTCTTTGAGTCAGTTATTTTGTGCTGAAACTGTGCATAGAGACTCCATACCAGATGTTGTCTTCAGCCCTTTTGGATAGATATGGGGTTTCCGTTACACGTTGTATAGACATACATACATAGATCGCAACCACGCATGTTATTCCCAAAAATGGAGGACAGATGTATCATTATCCGCTTAGCCTTTTTTTAACTATATTGGAGTTTGCTTCTAGTCTAATCGGATTCAGTTGAGTATTAGTGTCTTACTAAACGTCTGCCTATCTGACCTCCACAACCCAGTAGCTGGGTAACACGATAGGGGGTATCTAGCCAAGACTTACGTCAGAGTCTCTGCCTTCCGACTACCTGTAACGACTGTCAAAGATGTACAGACGCCAGCACATCAAGCTACACCAATCTGTCAAATTTCTTTAATAAATTTTCAACTTTATTGTTAAAGTAATTAGGTTCAAGGTTGATTGGGAAAATTTGACAGTTTAGCTTTTTGTGCTGGTGTCTGTAGAAACAGCAGCCGGGTCCAACGACTTAGCATGTTTTGTGATGAGTGGGGGTGTTCCCCCATTTTCTCTTTATAGGCTGATTATTGTTATATTTTTTTCAATTACCAAACTGACGAGACAGTTCACAACATTTATATTGTGTTTTTGTTTACCACACAAATATCAATCTATACATACAAGGTGTAACAGATTAATCGCAATACCTCAGAGACTCCAATTGGAATATTAAATTATAAGTCTAAAACAAAATCCGTAACTAAATAAATTGAAACCAAACCTAGACATCTATATATATAAAAGAAAGTCGTGTTAGTTACACTATTTATAAATCAAGAACGGCTAAACCGATTTGGCTGAAAATTGGTAGGGAGATAGCTCAGAACTAGGAGACGGACATAGAATATTTTTTATCTCGGAATTCCCACGGGATCGGGATTTACGCGGGAAAAACCTCCCACGCGAACGAAGTTGCGGGCAAAAGCTAGTTTTTTATAAAATAGTTACCCTTCCTAAATGCAAAACGTATGTGCGTCATACAATATCCTTACGCAGACGCATACACTCATGCAATGTTAGCGGCCGACACGCACACGAGCGCATTTCCTTGAATTAAGGATTGTATTAATTTGTCATGATACTGTGTTTCCATTTTAAGTTAAATGAAAGTTTTTTCCGCCTAAACTTAACACCTATTTTTATGACGGAAATCGATTCAGAAGCCGATTCTGAACAAACTACTTTCAGGAATTGCGTTTATTCTGTTACACATTGTATAAATAAAATTGATGCGTCCATCTCTGATCTCAAATGTTGTTTTCTTGAGAACTTGTAGTTATTAACACGATACTTAAACCCAAACATGGTGGAAGTTTTACTTAAATATAAAGGAGATTACAGGGTAACGTATAGACATTATAATCCCGGTATTCCCACGAGATTTTTGCAGGAAAGCCGCATAGATCACAGCCAGTTAAATATAAACCATATAACGATTGCCCCGCATGCGGGCGAATCAGCCATGCGAGCACACCCGCATGCTAGAGACATGACAAACACCCTAAACTTGTGACCTATAAATATACATAAAATCTATACATATAATAAAACAGTAAAAGAAGTGTGTCTGTACATTTCATATTTTTACAAAAATAATAATAGAGGGGGGGTTAAGAAACACGCTAATCTCCGGACCTACTGGATGGATTTTAATGAAATTTAGTTTATAGATAGTTGACATCCTTGAATAACGTATAGGCTACCTTTTAGCCCGGAATCCCCACGGGATCGGGAATTACTTCCCACGCGAACGAAGTCGTGGGCACAAGCTAGTACACAAACTAACATACAACAACAACACATAGACACCCATCTATTGTCATTCACGCAACTTACCTGATGTTCCTTTACTCTTCCTGCCTCTTCCTGCAATACAAAATCTTCTAAAGCAGGTGTCTACAAGCTACTTAAGTTTGTACATTCCTTTTAATTCCTTATCTATGTTAATTAACTAACATTTTCATGACAACTAAATTCTATAAAAATATTCTAATTATTTCCCCACGTTCCTCCGCACTCCCTCTTAATCCTGCTAATTTGTCCTCATCCCTTCCTCATATGTAAATTGTTCCAACCAACAAGCCACTTCAATGCATGCCTATTTTTTCTAAATTCCCTCCAACTTTTACTTACTTCCTCAGTCCTCCTCACTCCCCTTAATGTTTCCTCACTTTACCACCTTCCTCTAGATTTTCTTCAAATAATTACGACTAGGGAATAATTAGCAATCGTCTATACTATATATTAAGATATATTTAAAAACCGCTACGATTTATTAGCAACAATAAGAAAAAACCCATGCTCATATGCATATTTTCCTACACTCCTCGTTAGTCAAACACATTTCCTTTTCCCCACACCTTGTAACAGTATTGTGATATAATTACGCATATTCTCCTCTACACTCCTCGGTACTCAAATACATTCCTCCATACTCCCCACAATTAGTACCGACAGTACAAAATCACTATTTTATTAAATTATTATTATTAAATTACTATATGTACAGACACCATTCCTCCGCCCTCCTCTTCACTCCCTGACCTTCCTCATTTCTCCCCACACTTAGTACCGACAGCACAGCATGACTTCTCAAACCTCTATATGTACATATAACATTTCCCCACACTCCTCATCACTCCCCGACTTTCCTCATTTCTCCCCACACCTTGTACTTCGACTTTTCAAACCTCTATATGCACAAATACCATTCCTCTTCTGTCCTCTTTGATCCCCCACTCTCCTCCTCTCTCTCCTCACCTTGTACCGATGGTGTGGTGCGTTGTAGAGCTCGATGAGCGCTAGAGCCTGCGTGGCAGCAGTTACGGAGACCACGAATGATGGTAATGATGAACAGCATAGGTTGGCGAGTCGGCCCTCTGCTAGAAGAACTATGCGTTTGCCATGCGGCCAGATTATGTGGTCTACCTGTGGAAGAGAAGATGGTGTTTGAAAGATCAGATATTAGGGAAATATGTTTAGCGACTGGCTGCAACTATGCGTGTAGAAGTATCAATTCCCGCACCGAACAAATGTTTGCATGGCTTAGGTTAGTTTTTTTTTTTATATATAAATGCTATATACCTCACGCTAGATGTTTTCCAATTGACTACACTTTATTTTAAAAATTTCTTGTACTTAAATATTATAAATAATGCTCCTGAAGGAGAAAATACTGGTGTAATTGATACTGACTTTTTTATATTGTAATTTTTAAAAAATGTTTAACGTCGACATTTATAATTTTACATAATTTAAGAATTTCATATTTTGATTCTTTTATTACTTGAGTAATTTGACCCTCTACTCATCTGTTGCCGAAAACTCATTAGCTACTTTGGCCATGTATGGAACCAGATAACTTTGAAAAGCTAGTTGTCACCGGAAAGTCAACGGTAAACGATCTCGGAGCCGCTCTCCCATCCGATGATTGACCAGATTTGTCACGTCGAAGTCGTGTTGAAGAAAGCCGAAGACAGGAATAGATTTTTTTGGGCCTAGAAAACATCCAATGACTTCCTCTCGATCTGGGCGAAGCCGGAGGGTGTGTCAAACTTTTACTGACTAAAACCCATCCGTTTTCCATCATTTCCTTCGTGTTCCGAGGTCTCGGTAACTCTTTCGAGCAATTCCGCAACCTCGGCAGAAAACTACGACCGAGGCTAATTAAGAGTTTTCTAGACGGACACGACCTTCAGTAATCAACAACGTGACAGAAGAGAGACATTTTCAGTTGTTAATTTAATACTGTAATTTATCTTTATAAGCCCGACAGGTCGACTTTTGAGCACTTTCATAATATATGTGACTGATGTGCATAGTAGCGCCTTCTGTTGTCGCAAAGCGAGAATATGGTACCTTTCTGTTTGCACTACCAGCTAAAAGATGGCAACAGCGTCTATGAAACATTTGCTAATTATGAATGAAATATTGAGTAAATGATTCCGCTTTGCGACGCCAGGGGGTGGAATTATGAATGGAGGTTGTATAAATTATGAATGAATATTGAAGAAATCGCCTCTCGACACTAGAGGAAGCACTGTAGCACAACCTAGAATATTCTCGAACTTTCTGGAAGCCGGAAGTTAGAATGTATGTAAGCTTTTTCCGCCCACATTTTGTTTCTCAGACCAGTAGTCCTTAAGTTCGCTTCCATGACAGTAGTGTAAACTAGTCTCGTAATGTTTTAACCGCGCACATATCAAACCGAAGCCATACTTGCCTTAATCCAGTAGATGTAATAGTTTAAGCCTGTGGATTTAACAATAAATCTGGTAGTAACGTTTGAATGACTTTTGATTTATTACCCGAAGTCCGCTACCTCAACATTGGTCCGTCGATAGCCTGTGGATTTGTATCACTGTTGTGTTCTATATTGGTCCTTCACAGCAGGATTAGACCAGTGTTGTGCTCTATAATATAACTGACGTTCTGTAAATTACCAAAGTCACTTGGATGATTATGACTTTTAGGGTTCCGTGGCCGAATGGCAAAAAACGGAATTATTATTATAATAGTTTCGACATGTCTGTCCGTCTGTCTGTCTGTCTGTCCGTCCGTATGTCACAGCCATTTTATTCCGAAACTATTAGGACTATACATGTAAAACTTGGTAAGTAGATGTATTCTGTGAACCGCTTTCCGATTTTAAGAGAAAATTTAAAAAATATTTTAAATAAAGGAATATAATAATACATGGAACTGAAACTGATTTTTTTTTCATGTAACCTATACGTGTGTGGTATCTATAGACAGGTCTTTAAAAATGATATTAAGGTTTCTAAAATGACTTTTTCATAAAGTTAATCGTTTAAAAGATATACGCTTCCAAAGTGGTAAAATGTGTGTGTCCTCCCCCTCTAACTTCAATAATAATGAAGTGAAAAATCTAAAAAAAACCATATGTTGTAGATCTTAATGTAAACTTTCAACCAAAATTGGTTTGAACGAGATCGAGTTAGCAGTTTTTGAGATACAGTATATTTTCTAAAACCGCAAATATAACTTTGTAATTCATACAAATACTATGAAAAACAAAGTTATTTGGCGTAGTTGTAAAAATTATAAATAAGCTAGTTTTAAGAAATTTGTAAGGTTTTTGATATTTCTTTTTTCAAATAAATATATTAAGTATATTATATTTATTATAGTTACTACGGAACCCTTCATGGGCGAGTCGGACTCGCACTTGGCAAATTTTTAACTGACTCCATACTCTACAGCAGATCTGGGGTATACAGTACGTGCAGTCTATCTCTGAGATGCTCTTTAGATGACTCTTAAAGATGTACTAATGACAGCTGGGATCAATGGCTTAGCGTTATTTTCGGGGCTCCAACGAATATCGATACGTAAAGATGACCACCCATCTACGATCCGACCCCGGCCTCGTTGCTTAACCTAGAAAATCGACCTGCTGCTGTTATTATTAAGGCACGAGCTCCTGATTGGGCCACCAGTATAATGCATGCATTTAGGGTTTCCCTTTAGTTGCGGGGCTGAGGCAGGTTTCCACAACCTCGATAGCCTATATAAGGGAATATAACCTCTTTAAGGTTTTTTTTATTCCGAATGAGCCCACTCTTGACCTCGATCTCGCCTGATGGTAAGCGATAGATGAGGTCTACGATGGAACGAGCGAGCCCAGAAGATGGCTGTTCACTGTTGCTTTAAAGGCTGAAAGGTCATAAGTGGCAGAGAACACACAAGCCGGCAGAGAGTTCCACAGCTTGGCTGTGCGCACAATGAATGTGGAGAAGAAGCGCTTGGTACGACAAGACGGTATATCAACCAAGTGTGGGTGGTACCCAGCCGCGCGTCTGGTAGACCGGTAGTGAAAGGGAGATGGAGGAATCAGGTCATGGAGCTCCTGCGCACACTCCCTGAAGTACAAAACTGACAGGCAAGCAACAATTCGGAACAACCATTCTAATAGGAGTATAATACTGTTACACCAGTCGCTTAGCTAAGTACGTCGAGAAACTTCGACCGACATCTAGAATGTTCGAGACACTAACGCCACCTGGCGGCGAGTAGCAGTACTGAGTATGTCGAGAAACATCGACGTCTAGAACGTTCGAGACACTAACACCACCAGGCGGCGAGTAGCAGTACTAATTATATCGAGTAGCTTCTGGAACATTCTTGGCAGTATTGGCAGTCGATTATACAAGAATGTTCTAGAACACATACATCGGGGTATAAATAGATCGCAAAGGAACGCAGAGAGGCAGTCTTATTAGAAGATACGAGGCGATATATCATCGAAACTACAAGTGAATTTCAGTGCGATTTAAATGTTAAGTGACAAGTATTGTAGTGCGAATAACTGTGTTAATTTTTATTGTGTTTATTTAACACGTTGAACGCCAAGAAAAAAATGCATCTTCCCGTTGAGGCCGCGTCGGTCAGTACTGCCCGGCGTTTAATATCTCCATAATTAATAAATTAATGACTAAAGTTGACTTTTGTTAATGAAAACATATATTTGGACATTAGATATAAGTATCTATTTTTTTTTTGAGGTTGGCTTCCCGTCAAGCCAACAATTAAAAAAGCATTTGGTCTAAATTTGGACAAATCTGTGATTTTTACTTGGCCTAAAGGGAAAGCTCACTGTCGGTCAGCACTGACCGCGTTGGCGTTCAACGGGTTAAGTGTTAATTTTGGTTTAATTGGCGTTAATTATTTTTATTTTTTAACACGCTTTTATTAGGTCGACCTGTATGTAACTAACTATGTAATGAAATCTAAGGTAACTAATTTAACCATCTTCCAAGGGTCGTAGCGTAATGAAAATTGGCAGCTGTATGTAGTTCTGATGACAATACAATAATATACTGCTGAACTGATCTGATGATGGAGCCGGAAGATATGAACTGGAACTTCATGATGGAAAATCGTATCATAGCTGTTTTGGATTTCTTAGAAAGGTCTTGTAATGAACTTTGATCACGATAAGGTTTCAATGTCTGATGATGAAGCCGGAAGATAGGCACTGGCATTCCAATCAAATCCTTATCAAATTCCATATCAAATCCTCTGGGGGATCGACCGTTTAATTGTTTACTTTTTAGCGTTTAAAGCGTGTTTTTCTAGTGTTTTTAGATAAAGCAACAATTATTATTGTGTTTATTTAACACGTTGAACGCCAAGAAAAAAATGAACCTTCCCGTTCAGGCCGCGTCGGTCAATGCTGCCCGGCGTTTATTATCTCCATAATTAATAAATTAATGACTAAAGTTGACTTTTGTTAATGAAAACATACATTTGGACCTTAGATATAAGTATCTATGAATGAAAATTGGCAGCTGTATGTAGTTCTGATGACAATACAATAATATGGTACTGCTGAACTGATCTGATGATGGAGCCGGAAGATATGAACTGGAACTTCATGATGGAAAATCGTATCATAGCTGTTTTGGATTTCTTAGAAAGGTCTTGTAATGAACTTTGATCACGATAAGGTTTCAATGTCTGATGATGAAGCCGGAAGATAGGCACTGGCATTCCATGATGGAATATCATATCATAGTCGAGTTTGCACTTGTGAGAAAGGTCATGTAATGGACTTTGATCACGATCACGTTTCAAGGTTATAACAAACCTAAAGAAAATCTGTTATCAGTTTTCTTAACCTTTTTGAATTACCGCGTAATCCATAGATTTATTATTAGGTCGATCTGTAACGAACTAAATATACAATAAAATCTAAGAATCTGAATTAACCGTACTTCTAATTGTTGTATCATCATGAAACTTGGCAAATATATGTAGATTAGACGACAATAGAATATTATGGTACCAGCAGGCTGGTCTGACGATGGAATCGGAAGGTGGCTGATGGAACTTTGGACTGCCTACTAGTAAACATTTCTAATTTCTGCTCATTACATTAGTCCTAAAAGCGTGTTTTGGTTTTTTAAACTATTAATTTATTATGTAACAATACACTACCTCTGACGACGAAAATAAATAAATTACTCCTTCCACTCTGGGTAAAGCGGTAGGGAGTGTTTTCTACTGACTAAAAATACACTGTTCTTCCACTGCCCTCACGTTCCAGGGCAGTGATATCTTGTTTCGTGTTCCCGTTTCACCACCATCTCACCTGATGATAAGCGATGAAGCACATTCGGCTAGAAGTAACCTATTCACTCTTGACTTAAAGACTCCCAGGCCGACGAATTCCGACGAACTGAGAACCTCAATTTTTTGCAGACGGTTAAAAACAAAAAAAAAAATAGCCAAGTGCGAGTCATGCTCGCCCATGAAGGATTCCGTAGTAACTACGCAAAATAACTTTGTTTGTCATAGTGTTTGTATGAATTACAAAGTTATATTTGCGGTTTCAGAAAATATGCTATATCTCAAAAACTGCTGACTCGATTTCGGTCAAACCATTTTCGTTGAAATTTTACATTAAGATCTACAGCATATATTTTTTTAGATTATTCACTCCATTATCATAGAAGTTAAAGGGGGGAGGGGGACATATTTTACCACTTTGGAAGCGTATATCTTATAAACAGTTAACTTTATGAAAAAGTGGTTTTAAAAACCTCAATATCATTTTTAAAGATCTGTCTATAGATACCTACCACACACGCATAGGTTTCAGTAAAAAAATATTTTCAGTTTCAGTTGGATGGGGGAGCCCCCTTAATTTTAAATATTTTTTTTTATTATTCCTTAAAATCGGAAAACGATTCACAGAATACATCTACCTACCAAGTTTCACATGTATAATCCTAATAGTTCCGGAATAAAATGGCTGTGACATACGGACGGACGGACAGACAGACATGACGAAACTATAAGGGTTCCATTTTTGCCATTTGGCTACGGAACCCTAAAAAAGTACAGTACCTGACTCCGTACTCTCTCCCACAGAAGGTCTGGTGTTCTCAAGGCATGTACGTCTATCTCAGTGTTGCTGTGTCCCATATTGCACACAATACATCCATTTTTCATACGCTCCATGTGCTCTCGAGTCACGACGCCTTTGTTACCCGTAGCTGTGATCACGATGTCCACTTGGCGTATCACCTGAAAATTATTAGGTACGAAGTTACAATTAGTTAGGTAGATACATCCTCCGGGGTTGCGGGAATGTTCTAACGAGATACCGCAGCCCCGGAACATAAGGGCAGCTAATAATAATAATATTCCACAACTTTCACACAACGCCATCTAGTCCCAAACTAAGCAAAGCTTGTGCTATGAGTACTAGACAACTGATAAACATAATTATATGAAAAGAAATGTTGACCACTGAGTTTGTTTTGGTGTTCCTCCTCAACTCGGCTTGGATTTAATTAGTTTAGACTGATCATAAACATTGATGTGTCAAAATGGTGACTTTTAACCGATTTCCAAACTCTAATAAATAAATCTTGTGTCACAGTGTTTGTTAAAGAACTCTCCTGAAATGGCATAAGCAACTTTTATGTTTTTTTTGTGTATAGTTTTGAGAATAGATCAAAGGCTTTTGTTTTCACTAGAAATAGTTATAATTTTACATATATTTCTAAATACATACATATCTATACTAATATTATAAAGCTGAAGAGTTTGTTTGTTTGTTTGTTTGTTTGCTTGAACGCGCTAATCTCAGGAACTACAGTTCTGATTTGAAAAATTCTTTCAGTGTTAGATAGCCCATTTATCGAGGAAGGCTATAGGCTATATATCATCACGCTAACACCAATAGGAGCGGAGCAGTAATGAAGAATGTTTCAAAATCGGGGGATTTTTTTTTCCACGGGGACGAAGTCGCGGGCGGAAGCTAGTTATAGATAAATTACACCTAGACAAAGAAAAAATGATCGTGCTCATCACACAAACATTTGTCCTGGGTGGGAATCGAACCCACGACCTTCCGCATAGCAGTCAGGGTCACTGACCACTAGACCAACAGGCCTGTCAAAACAACAGCTGCTGAAAGAACAGGGTGAGTTTTTGGTCAGTAGGAGTGTGACACTCCCTTCCGCTTAACCCAGAGCGGGAGAAGATTTGATAAAGGTAGTTACACCTTCCCAACAATGTTGGTCAGCTTCCGGTAACCTAACCTAACCTAACCTTTTTTTTTTTTTTTCGGGGGGAAATCCTCCTGGACTACCTCCGCCTGGGGAATGGCGGAGGGGCGTGCCGGATTCTTACCGGCTAAAACCACCCCGATGTCTCCTCACACGTGCGCGGGGGGCCGCGGGAAACCTAATTCTTCCGCAAACCTAACCTAACCTAACCGGATGCAGCTGAGGTCCTATTAATGTTTATACATAGAGCGACTGCTTACCTGACCTCCACAACCCAGGAGTTTGGTAGCAAGACCCCCCCCCCCCCCCAAGACCCCTTGGCCAAAACCAGTGTCAGGTTAAATTAAATTGCTAGCCTATCGGTTTTCTATCGGTTACATTTCGGGGAGTGTGCGATGGAATTACCGTTCCATCATCGGACTACAAGACAAACGGCGATGCGCCATCGTTACATGGTGGACATCCCACATATACGCACAAAACGTTTTGGGAATACTCTCATTGTGCGTACGGCTAAGGAGTGGAATTCCCTGCCGGAGTCTGTGTTTCCCGATAGCTATAACCTTTCGTTCTTTAAGTCAAGAGTGAATAGGCGGGCAAGCTCTTGGAAAGAGTAATTGCAGACCGCCTCTTCGGGCACCTGAATCGGGTGGGCCCGGATCTTGCGGAGTGCCAGTTTGGCTTACGCAGGGGGAGCTTGACGGTGGATGCCGTCATGCGCGTGAGAGCCCTCACGACGGGGGACGCGGTATCCCGGGGCAGGGTCGTCTTGGCGGTGTCTTTGGACATCACCAACGCCTTTAACACCCTGCCCTGGTGTTGCATCAGGGAGGCACTCCGGTATCACCGGGTGCCGACCTACCTCCGTCGCATAGTCGAGGACTACCTGACGGACAGAGCCGTCATCTACCCCGGTCACCGGGGAGAGTGGAACCGGCGAGAGATGTCGTGCGGTGTCCCACAGGGATCGGTCTTGGGGCCGCCCCTGTGGAACATCGGATACGACTGGGTGCTGCGCGGCGACCTCCCTGACGGCGTCAGCGTAGTATGTTACGCTGACGACACGCTCGTCCTGGCGCAGGGAGAGTCGCACCAGGCGGCGGCCGACCTGGCGACGCAAGCGGTTGCGACAGTCGTTCACAGGATCCGGCAGTTGGGACTCAACGTGGCGCTGCACAAGACAGAGGCCATGTGCTTCCATGGCGGTCGGAACGCGCCACGGTCCGAGTCCCACATAACGGTGGAGGGGGTTCGCATCGGCGTCGGGAGGACGACGAAGTACCTGGGACTCGTCCTCGACAGCCGGTGGAACTTCAGGGAGCATTTCCTGAGTTTGGCCCCAAAGCTGAACCGGGCAGCAGCCGCCTTCAGGCGACTCCTGCCTAATCTCAGCGGGCCAAACGCCTCCTGCCGAAGGCTGTACGCCGGCATCGTGCGGTCCATGGCCCTCTACCGGGCCCCAGTGTGGACCCTGAGCATCCGGACGCGACCACTGAAGTTGGTCGCATGCCAGAGGGTCATGGCTATCCGAATGATCCGGGGATACCACACGATCGCCGGCGAATCGGCCAACCTCCTTGCCGCATTGCTGCCCTGGGATCTGGAGGCGACTGTCCTCCAGCGCGTCTATGAATGGCGCGTGGAGGCGCAGCGCCGGGGCGTATCCCCGCTGCCTCGAGAAGTCGAGGCGCGGCGAGAAGAGCTCCGGCGTGATCTCAGGGCAGTATGGAGGGAACGACTGTCGCAACCGACGGCCGGGCACGCCGCAATTGCGGCGGTAAGACCCCTCTTTGAGGAGTGGCTAGATCGGCGTCACGGCGTCCTGACCTACCGCATGACGCAGGTCCTCACCGGACACGGAAGTTTCGGGAGGTACCTGTGTCTGATGGGAAAGGAGGAAACGCCTGGGTGTCACCACTGCGAGGGTCGCCCTGAGGACACCGTAGAGCACACGGTGCAAGACTGCCCCACCTGGGCAGAGCACCGACGTGTCCTCACAGCGGCGATAGGCGGAGACCTCTCGCGCCCGGCATTGGTCGAGGCCATGCTGCGGGGCGAGAGGGAGTGGGAACCGGTCGCCTCCTTCTGCGAAGCAGTCATGCTCCGAAGGAGTAGGCGGGCCGCGTGAGAGAGGGGATGGCGTCCTCCCTCCAGCCCAGCCGCAGTGGTAGACGCCCACGGCGTCGGACGTCGGCCGACGATCTCCGGCCACCGTAGGCGCGGGCATGCGGACAGCGAGTAAAGGGCAACTCGCTGTCCGACCATGGACCATGCCCGGGTCGACGGCGCGTTGTGTTCCACGCGCGCCTCAAAGAGCGTCAGCAATATGACGAGGCCCCCCCGTAGAGGGCCGAAGCCTGCCGAGGTCGTGGGACTTATCCCATTACCGTGACCCCGGTACGTAAAGGGTTATTGAAGGAACACCGTGGATTTTAGTCAGTAAAAGTCTGACAGTCCCTCCCACCCTGCCCGGGGTGGGAGGACTTATTTGATAATATTACCACGCTAAAAAAAAAAACTTAAATAAATAATAAATAAATAAAATTGTTTATTTGGAACAAAAACAATAGACAAGCAAACAATTCAACGATGGTAGCTGCAAAAGTTAAAACTGTGGCGCAGCTACCAACGCCCAACTCCTAATGAGTAGCGTTGTTCCAGCAATAGCAAAATTCAAAAATTAGTAGCTTAAAATCCCGGTCCCGTGGGAATTCCGGGATAAAAAGTACTCTGTGTTATTCCAGGACGTAAACTGTCTACTTGCCAAATTTAATTCAGATCCGTTCAGTAGTTTTTGCGTAAAAGAGTAACAAACATACATCCATCCATCCATCCTCAGTCCTCACAAACTTTCACATTTATAATAAGTAAGTAAGATAAGTTTTTTTGTTTTATTTTTTATTTGTATTTATTTATTGTGTACCTTCACATCTACTACATTTGGGTCAGATAAATTTTATTTTCTTTTTTTTATAATAATTGGATAGGCTTACGTTTGACTACCATCTCACCTGATGTTAAGCGAGGTTGTCGTCGAAGATGAAGCACGCTTGCCTAGAAGTAACCCATTTAATGGAAAAGGGTTTATGAGACGAATTTGCTATTTGTAAAGAAAATCTCTCTTCCTCAACTTTAATGCACACTGAATGGTGGCCGTCCTCACATCGAGAATGTACTGTGTCCGTACGTGTAGTATCGTTGGCTCAGCAACACACTCAGTTCTCCGTGCGAGTAACTCTGTGTGACTCTGCCTTCACTTTATATATTAGAAAGCATATTATATGTACGCAAAAACTTGGTACTTTATAAGAAGCGATATTCACACAATAAATACACGCAACAAACATTAAATTGTTATTCCTAAATGGAGATTAGCCAAGACAAGCAAGTTATCACTAAATAGTATAAAACAAAGTCGCTTCCCTGTCTGTCTGTCCCTATGTATGCTTAGATCTTAAAAAATCCGCAACGGATTTTGATGCGGGTTTTTTAATAGATAGAGTGATTCCTGAGGAAGGTTTTAGTGTATAATAAGTTAAGGTTTTGCGTAGACTGAATGAAATACGACGATATTACTTCAACATGTCGGAAAGAATTAAGCCTATCGGGAGCTTTAGTCGAAAACGCTGCCAAAACCTTTTGAGTTATAAAAATACAATGTATGGTGGGATTGTTTCGCTTTTATAGATCTAAGAAAAAGGCCGCGATGGCATATGTCTATCTCCTAAGAATAATCCACAATAACCATTTTTTTCTTTTACAAATTACATTAAAATGATGGGTTACCTACATTGATATACTGGGTTTTTAGTATATCAATGGTTACCTAAGATTTATTTTTAACAGTACAGTATTATGCCTTATCCAATTAAATACGTCAGATCTGTTGAGGATTTAATGTAGATCAAAATTACTTTTTACACTATATCAATCAAATGAATATCTTATGAGTTATTGCTGATATATGAGTGTGGCAAATTACCGGACGAGAAATTGATTAAGCAAAATCATATATAAGCAAATATAAACTTTATTACCCGAGCGAAGCCGGGCCGGGTCGCTAGTTCCTCATAAATAGCATACGCTTTTATAACAAGTTGCCAAAGTCTGTTACGGAACTTAGCGAGGGAAAATTTAAAACCCACGTCTAACGTGTCTTTATCAAAATGCGTATTATAAGATTCGGGACTACGTTGAAGACATGGCTGCTTGGCGATGATTCCTTCGTTCTGCACATGCGGCTTCCCTAGCTTATTGTAATTGCGTTATCGACTAGTGTATTAACAACTCCACTTGCGTGAGTGTGTTTTTTTATTTTTCCCTATGATAATCTATCCGATTTGACGGACTTTCTTTTGTTTCTGTTTTATTATTCATTTTCCTTCATTTTTGAAATCTCTAGTTTAATTTAATATAATCTTAAGTTTTCTTGTGATTTTTTTATTTTTTTAATTTTTTTATAGCTGATAGGCTTGCGTTTGACCACAATCTCACCTGATATTAAGTGATGATGTGGTCGAAGATGAAGCACGCTTGCCTAGAAGTAACCTATTCACTCTTGACTTAAAGACTCCCAGGTTATAACTATCAGGAAATACAGACTCCGGCAGGGAATTCCACTTCTTAGCCGTACGCACAATGAAAGTATTCCCAAAACGTTTCGTGCGTATGGGTGGGATGTCCACCATGTAACGCTGGCGCATCGCCGTTTGTCTTGTAGTCCGATGATGGAACGGGCTTGGCGAAATAAGACTGTGCAATTCCATCGCACACTCCCCGAAATGTAACCAATAGAAAACTGACGGGCTTGCAACACGTCGCCGATGTTCTAGGCTCTGGAGCCTTGTCTCGACCAGTTTCTCTTTGCCGATGAGCCTTTTGGCCCGTTTCTCTATAGACTCAAGTGCATCAAGCTGGTATTTGGCAGATCCGTCCCAGAGATGAGAGCAGTACTCCATACACGACCGAACTTGCGCTTGATAGAGGTTGAGCAGCTGTTCCGGTGTGAAGTACCGTCTCACCTTTGCTAGGATTCCCAACTTTTTGGCAGCCAATTGAGCCTTAGCCTCGATAAACGGACCAAAATTAAGGGTGGATGTCAACGTAACCCCAAGAAGCTCGATGCGATCAGTTATCGGCACGGTTACACCACGGAAAGAAGAAGCCGATTGAAATTGGCGGAGAAAAGACACGCCTGGGTCTTGGCAGCATTAAACTTGACTAAGTTGGCATCGCCCCACTCAGAGACAGCCTTCAAAGTCAAGTTCAAGCGCCCCACCATTGCCTCTCGGAGAGACTGGACTTGTGACCCACTAGCACGCGCGCTAGATATATATCTCTCAGCAACAGTGCTGTCGTCTGCATACCCAAAGGTACCGGGCATTAGCAGATCGTTAATATGCAGCAAGAATAAAGTTGCTGAGAGAACTGACCCCTGAGGGACGCCGGCATTAATAGCCAATTGGCCAGACGAGCAACCATCAATAACCACTCGAATAGACCGATCTCTCAGGAAGTCTTCTATCCAAACGCAAAGTTCAGTGGGGAAGCCGAAAGAAGGAGGTTTAGCAATAAGGCTATCGTGCCACACCCTATCGAAAGCCTTGGAGACATCGAGAGAAACAGCAAGTGCTTCCCCGTGCTTCTCAATGGCCTCACTCCAGATATGAATGGCATATGCTAGAAGATCCCCAGTTGACCGGTTTTCGCAGAAGCCGTATTGTCGGTCTCTGAGGATGTTGTTAGCTTCTAGGTATGCCAGGAGCTTACTATTGAGTACACGCTCCATACTCTTACAGAGTATGGACGTGACTGAAATAGGCCTGTAGTTGGCCGGATCTGCACGACTGCCCTTCTTGGGCACGGGCTGCACGTTAGCTAGCTTCCAAGCTTCCAAGCTTGAATGGGAGAGCACTGTAGACTCTTAGATTTGTTTTACAATTTTTTATTTGTAATTCCATTGTGCTGTATTAATTGGTCTATACCGTCCTCTCATACCTAATTAACCTGTATTATGAATATATTGTAAAAAAAAATTATTAAAAGAGTAACTGTGGAGTTTCTTGCCGGTTCTTCTCCATAGAAAACGACCAATTTCGAACCGTGCCCTAACTTCTGACGTTTCGTAAGTGCCCATGTAGGCCTAATAGTGTAATAAAATATTTTGAGTTGAGTTGAGTTTGAGTTGAGTACACATCTAACCTGCACTAGCTCACTCGCTTGCCTGCCAATTGACAGCTAATTAGACTATTAGCTAGATATAACAGTGTCTCATGAAAAAAAACAAAGATAATCTGTAGATATATCTACAGATTTTCTTTGTTTCATTTTTATTATTCATTTTTCGTTCTTTGTTGAAGTCTAATGTTGTCGCATGTTTGAGTTTGACTTGTATGTTTACGTAGATTTATATGTCAGAGAAAAAGTATACATGTCAAGTTATAAAAGTTCAATGTAGATAGGTATACATAGTGCGTGTACATACACTAGGTACAGATAGGAATTCTATTCTACCCAAAAGAAAAAATTGGCCAAGTGCGACTCAGACTCGCCTATGAAGGGTTCCGTAGTAACTACGCCAAATAACTTTGTTTTTCATAGTTTTTGTATGAATTACAAAGTTACATTTGCAGTTTTAGAAAATATGTTATAGTTTTAAAAATAAAATGCTGCTGACCCGATCTCGTTCAAACCAATTTTGGTTGAAAGTTTACATTAAGATCTACAGCATATATTTATTTTAAATTTTTCACTCCATTATAATAATGCTTTCAGGATGCTCTTGCGACTGCCTCGTTACTGTAGCGCCTCAGAAATGTTTGCACAAGCTCGTACGGACGCGTTTCAAGCGATTATACGTAAGAAAACGGCTTCACTTCTGAGGAGAGTAAGGGACAATCGTCACAGCATCCTGAGAACGGTGAGTGAGAGTGTGTCCTCTCCTATTATGAAGCAGTTTGTGCGGAGGGTAATGGGTACTAACACTAGATAACAAGCTATTAGGTATAAGTTACTAACATTTTATGGATTTTGTGGTCCGAAATAAAAAGATTCGATTCGATTCGATTATAGAAGTTAGGGGGAGGGGGCGGGACACATTTTACCACTTTGGAAGCGTATATCTTTTAAACGATTAACTTTATGAAAAAATGATTTTTGAAACCTCAATGTCATTTTTAAAGACCTGTCTATAGATACTACACACGCATAGGTTCCATGAAAAAAAAATTCTCAGTTTCAGTTCCATGTATTCCCTTTATATTAAATATTATTCGGCTACGGAACCCTAGTAAAATGGTCTAAATATTATTGATAGTTGTGTTTATTACCTCATTTAGTTTGACCACTCTGAAGCCATCCATGGCAGCTTGCAGGGCGCATATCGGGTCGATTTCCGTTACGTACACCTGAAATTACACATTATCATATTATAAGCATTTTTAATCATGTCATATTTTCTCTCTGTACTAATTTATGTACACACATGACACAAAATAATAAATATAAATACAGACAAAAGAGCACAAAGGTGCTGCTTCGAAAGTACTGGGTAGATTTGGATGAAATTGGAAGTCCAGAAAGGGTTCAAAAGATGAGAAAATATGGAGAATAAAAAATATGGAGGTACAAAATTCGACACGGCCTAGCAAGTGTGAAAGAAAATATTTTTGATTTGATATACTGATACTGTTATGCATTAATTAATTAATTTTAGTTGCTTTTATTGTATTTGTTTAATGTTAAACGCAAATTGAATTAAGTAACCGAATATATCACATTTGGAAGCTTGTAATTAGCATTTTTCCCTACCCACGATTTTTTATTTTTATTTTATGTATTGCCATTAGTCTGTAAGCTTTCTGTAAAATAAATAAAATAAATATAACATTTACCACACATCCGAGCGCTTTTAGCGCTTGACAGCAACCTTTCCCGACTTCCCCGTACCCGCACACTACGGACTGTTTACCGCCGAACATCAAGTCTGTACTGCGCTTTAAAGCGTCGATTATGCTTTCTCTGTAATAGAAAAAAAAATTAAACCTTAGTTTCTCATGAAATTGTGTATTTTTTATTGGTAACACACTAAAAACCACGCAGGACATCATAAGCGACAACTTTTGTTCTGTGACTTTTAATAATTCGACATATTTTCATACCGATATAATAATATTCCTATTGAACGCTCGCTAAATGTTACGCAGTCTGCGAAAGAAAAGAAAGCGCTTGTAATTTAGGTAAACTGATAGTACAAAACTATTGTTTTTTGGGAGCAATCTACTGAAAGATAGACTATTTTTAAAGCGCAAAAACAATGTATTAGGTCCATGTGTGGCTTAAAAACTACCGACACGTGTAAACCCCATTTTAAATCGTTAATATTACGTACTATTCCTGCTATATACATTTACGAGACTGCTCTGTTTGTTAAAATCAATTTACACATTATTTAAAAAACTATCAGATGTAAAAAAGACTCCTATGCATTCACAATATATGCATCAATTGTGCGACAGATAATGTAGAACCGCTTTGATGAGAAAAAAGCGCCTCATATTTTATTGTAATATTATCTATACTAATATTATAAAGAGGAAACCTTTGTATTTTTGTATGTTTGTATTGAATAGGCTCAAAAACTACTGGACCGATTTCAAAATTTCTTTTACCATTACTTAGAGGGATTCTTCCGAATCCGTATAGGCTATATTTTATCCCGGAAAATAGATAGGATTTTTCGTGGTAGTGAAAATTGTGGAGTAAGGCGTCGAAAAAACTGCCGTACGTTAACGATTCTCGCGAAATAAACATTGTACCCGTGCGAAGCCGGGGCGGGTCGCTAGTTATTTAATAAAACAGAGAGTAACAACTAAATTGAAATTAAATAGTATCTAATAATAAAACCATGAATAAAACAACTAAAAACTTATATTTACATTTGAGACATTTTCGCAATTATGATTTTTTTTTTTGTTACAGTTTTATTAGGATTAGAGATTGTTCAGATTCAGATTCAGATTCATTTATTTTTGTAAAACATAGGTACATTATAAGTTGTTATTTGGTAATACATTAATAGCGCTATGCTTTGCCTCTAGGGCGTACAAAAGTAGTCATACATGCATGTCATGTCATTAGATAAAAAAAAAATCATATATATGAATGACAATAAACAAGTAAATACATGATATCATCGCATTTAGAATTTTTAATTACACTGAGCAACAACAACAAAATTTTATAACTAAGTAGGTACTTACATTAAATTAAGTATAGCATGAAAAAGTAAAAAAAATGTCCGCAGATATTGCCTATTACAAAATCTAAAATTGTCAAGCACTTACCTACTTATCTATACTAATATTATAAAGAGGAAACCTTTGTATTTTTGTATGTTTGTATTGAATAGGCTCAAAAATTACTGGACCGATTTCAAATTTTTTTTTACCATTACTTAGAGGGATTCTTCCGAATCCGTATAGGCTATATTTTATCCCAGAAAATAGATAGGATTTTTCGTGGTAGTGAAAATTGTGGAGGAAGGCGTCGAAAAAACTGCCGTACGTTAACGATTCTCGCGAACGCTGCCTAGGTATATTTAATATAAACATTGCACCCGTGTGAAGCCGGGGCGGGTCGTTAGTTAATAATATACAAAGAATGTCAAAGAAATTGAATGAATGTCAGAAATTTAAATTAAATGTCACTAAGGAGGTTCAATAATAATTATTTTTATTACACAAGAAATGTCAGAAATTCATAACAGCTTTTCATTCAAATATTCAGTGATTGAATAATAGCATTTTTCTACAAAAAAAAAATTTAGTTTTCTCTTAAAGTTGTGCAAATTTTCATGTTTAATGCTATCAGGAATTTTATTGTATATAACCGGACCCATGCCTATAATACTTTTCCTTGCTAGTGCTGTTTTGTATTTACCGGTATATAACATGGTTTTGTATTGAGATCTAAGCTGAGTGGTTCGTTTTTTAGTATCTACTAACGTAAGAAACAAATCCAAATTACATTTGACAAACACTGCTACTTCAAATATATATAGGCATGGGAAAGTCAAGATTTTCAATGACTTGAAACTGTTTTCTTTTGCCTCAAAATATTATGCCAAATCTCAATACTGAGGAAACAACGCCATGTATGTAATAAGTAGTGTTTCTAAATTAACTTTCTTTGCCAAAATGAAAAGAGCATAAGCAGATTTACTTAGCCGCGAACATATGTCGTCGGCCTGCATTTTCCACGTTAGTTGGCTGTCAACTAGAATACCAAGAAATCTTGCTACTTTCACCTCTTCTACACTTTGTCCGTTATATGAAACATTTAAGTAGTTGGGTGTTAGCCTTTGGTAGAAATGCAATAACTTGGTTTTTTGTATATTAATTTTCAAGTTGTTTCTGTCAAGCCAAGCAATATTTTTTTAAGGGTGTTATTTTGTTGGTTTTGTTGTAGATTTTATATTCTGCATGTTTGTAATAATGTCCGAATCTGGCTCATTTTGAGCAAAATGTGACGGTTGTCCATAGGCACGGCGACAGTGGCATGGATGGATTAACTGAATTTAATGTTTTCGACGATGCCTTCACATGTTGTCGCCTTATTCTCAATGGAATCTTCTACATACCCCTCTGCTACAGCACTAGATTTCCATCCTCCATATCGCTTGAGAACAGTTAAGTCTGCTCCAGAATCTGCCAAAAGGGTAGCAGAAGTACGACGAAAACAATGTCCTGTATACAGCTTGATATCTGGTAACTTCAAATAAGTTACGATTTCTTGTTAGAAATTTTATTATCCATCACATTTCTTGCGTCAGTTCTAATACTTTCAGGAGTTCTAGATCTTATATAGATAGATCTTAGATAGATATCATAGTCGATACTTTCACTGTCACTTGAAGAACTCATTTTTCAAAACAAAACCATGGAAATTCATGGTTTTGTTTTGAAAAATGAGTTCTTAACAATCCGTGAAAAATAATGAAAACAAAGAGAATGTAATAATACACTATGTTTTAAGAGACGGGACTTAGTACTAAAAAAATAAAAACGGGTAACATGTCACTTCAATACCAACTGAACGAACATACACGGGGAACAAGGCGTCATACCACCAGTACTACCAACCTATCAGACTAAATAGTGCTGAACGATGGTAGTAACTTCTTTATCGATATCGATAAAGTATACAGGTCGATAACAAGCTTTCTTTTAACTTTTTTAAATCTAAGAAAGGATTTGTGTTGAAATAAAGCAAGGATTGTAGTTTCTAAGAAAACCAGTATATTCTTAATTATAAAACTACTACAGATTATTAGACTAAATAATATAATTATGTCAAGGATTGCAGTAATTTAATCCAGATCTTTTTCTAGACGCAAACCCATAGCGGTCATAAACATTTCATATTTCATTCGATGGAGCTCCGTCGTCAGAACGTCAGTGACCATGTCTTCTTTATTCTTGTATTTGATAATCATTAACTGCAACGTTATTAAATGAAAATATACCAAATAACTTTATATGATATGAGACGTAGTAGTTAGTTAGTTACGTAGTTGCAGTAGCCTGGGCGCGACTATGGCCCGTCATACCAGCCAGTCTTTATTCAAACAATATTTGCGTTCGATTTCTTTGGCGCTGAACATAGATGTTCCAAATTCAAAAAGTACGCGACTAAGATAATTGCGGCGCACTTATAAAGATGATTAAAAACTCATTGCTGCCCGCTAAAAGTTTCTTTTAAAAACACCACCTTTGGGTGCACTTAAAGGCGAACCAATTTGTCCTTTTCGAATAGATGGAATGAAAATGTTATTATAATGTTGAAGATTTTATAAATGATCAATTTTCATTGTAATTTTTCAAGCGGATTGTCTCTTTTTTTCTATTGCTGAGTTTGTTTCTTTTTTAATTTAGCTTAAAATAGTATGCTGTTGTTATATTTGTAAGTATTTAATTTTTTCTTTTTGTTAGTTTTTTGTTTAGATTTTAAGTATTTGGAATTACATTCCATACTGAATTTTTACGCCTTCACGGCAAAACATAATGCTCAAATATTTATGTATACCTAAGACCTTTATGTTACCTATGTTTCACAAATAAATATTCTGATTCTGTCAACAAGAACTTAGGTTATTAGTGTTTTACCAAGAACTCTGTAAAGTAGTCATAACTAAGTCACTGTCAAAGATCAGAGTAAAATAAACAGAAGACCCCGAGTCGTTAGTCAAAAAGCCTTTTACGGTTTTTTATTATTACGGATGTGCCCGATCTCAACCTCAATCTCGCCTGATGGTAAGCGATAGATGTGGTCTACGATGTAACGAGCGAGCCCAGAAGATGCATTTCCACTCTTGCTTTAAACGCTGACTGGTTATATGTGGCTTAGAGTACCTATAGGTATGTCGAACCTACATCTTCGTTACGTTATTCTTGACTTATGGCATGCATGCACAGCCCAGCAGACTGAGATAAAATTGGTACAAGTTCTCTAGTAATCTGTGTAAAGTCAAAATCAGAAGTCAAAAACAAAAGTCAAAAACCATAATTAAAAGTCAAAGTCAAAAGCCATAGTCTATAGTTTTGTTTTAGTTTTTAGTAGTTGTTTTTTTTTCCTTTTTCGTTGAAATGTTAATCTTTAAATCTTTCTTATCTTTCTTTCTTACTAAAATAATCTAAGTATATTTGCTTATACCTACGATTCATAAGGAATTTTGATAAGCTTTAATTTTTTTTTAATAAGATTTCTAGCAGTGTGTGCACATTACTAGCAATCTTGTAAACCCCTCCGACTAAGCTAAATATGCTTGTGTCTGGAGTGGGTCACGGCAATACGTGTAATGGGTGGGGTTCGAACCCGCGACCCCACGATCAACCAACACCTGAGCCATTAGGCTACTGAAGATTAATAGTACATGCTCCTCTGTCGCATTAATACTTTTTCTTTCTTATTTTTTTCTTGAAAGTCAAAGCCAAAAGTCAAAGTCGAAAGTCAAAGTCAGAAAAAACTGGTAATAAGACTCACCGACATGAGTATAAGTTGTCGAACTTGGTCTTGGTGACGCTATCGTTGACGTTCATAGCAGGAACACACAGCTTACCGGCTTTCGATAGCTGGTACAAGCGATGCACCCCTGTCACGCTTTCTTCTACAATTCCTGAAATAATTAGTGGGAAAACGGTTCAATAATGCGATTTTTTGAGATATTATACAAAAATGTTCATGCTTTTGCAGAACTTTCATAATGAAATAATGATGTTTATTTTGCAAATGGGTTATAAATAACACTTTTACACGTCATTTTTTTCGTAAATGTAAACTAGATGAGGCCAGTGTTTCCTAACTGACTACTCTGAGAAGAAACACTGAAACAAACTCAGAGGTCAACGTCTTTTAAAGTCCATACAATGTGTAGTAATCAAATCATATGAGAGCCATGTAGGTTTATGCCTGTGGCGCCCTTTAAAGGACAGAATCATACAGATTTGAGCAGGCCCGTCCAAACAGTGCAAGCATTTGTCAAATATCGCGTAGCTCAACTTATATCTTAAGAAACTTCAACGATTTGACGAACAATACCAAAGTTAGGACATTTAGATGGGCCATATAAAGCACTCAAACTGCCAGACAGTGCGGTAATCTAACAGTGCGGTAATCTATTAATAATATTTGTTGTTATCCCACATTGCTCTCACATTCACAATAAAGCTTAAAATCATAGCATAAAATCAAGACGAAAGAAAAATAGTCAATATTTAATTACTTCATCATCAGCTCAGCCTTTTTCCAACTATGTTGTAATCAGCTTCCAGTATAAGCTGAGTTTGAAATAATTCATTGTCATCATAATTGAGGTCCAAAAGGAATGTCCGTACAGATTTTTTACAATTGTGGAGTGGAGTTTATATATTGGGCATATTGCATTAATTTTATCATACAGAGATGGAGCAAAAAGAGATAAATAACCTTAAATACTCTTCTCAACGTGCCAACATATAATAATAGACGTTCAGGACACAATTAATAGACCATGATCACAAATAGCCTAGGCCTATCTCTGTCTTCCAATGAAATGTGCATTAGAATCGGTTTAACTGTTCTCGAGGTAAGCTCGTAAAAACAGGAAGACACACAAACAAAAACAGTTTGTGTTTTAGTATCGCGTAACTACGGCAATATCCTGGTTAAGGTGGAATGGAATTCCCTGCCGGAGTCTGTTTCTCGATAGCTATAACCTAGGGGTCTTTAAGTCAAGAGTGAATAGGTTACTTCTAGGCAAGCGTGCTCCATCTTCGACCACATCATAGCTTACCATCAGGTGAGATGGTGGTCAAACGCAAATCTATTATCAATTTAAAAAAGAGGTGTCGGTCTTGTGAGGTCGTGGTTTCGAATCCCATCCATTAAGCCTGCAATACATGTTGGCCGAGCGTTGTCGAGTGAAGGCCAATACCAACATGTAGACGGTATATTTGCCTTGTCTTGCTATCGCTCGGTGTCACTTGCCTAGTTGGCCGAGTGGAGGCCAGCGCCAACGTGTATAGAGCTCATTTGGTGCAACTTGTCTTCGCTCGCCGTTGCTCGTGATCACTTGCCTCACTTCGGATCGGTGTCGGTTTTTGGTCACAAATCAAAGGCGCTCGCCTGCGCTCGGCCAACGTGTGGGCAGCTCTACAGACCCTCTTCTACATTGGTCGTCTGCATTGGCGTTCGACGAACTTGTCGAACGTGTGGACATTATTTCTTGCCTTGTACCTATTTGCCAACGCTCGCGTTGGCCTACGCTCGGCCAACATGTATTGCAAGCTTTACACTATTGCCGTGAAAACACTCCAGACACAACCATATTTAGCTTAGTTGGAGGAGTTAAAAAGCTATTACTTTAGAATAACGAGAATATAAGTCAGTTAAGGTTATCTAGGGCATGCATCACTAGCAGAGACGATTGGTTAGCAATAAGATTAGTATATAAGATCAATATTCTGTATAATTAAATTTATTGGTCTGTCTTGCTGTAACTGAGTATAAATAAAGTATATTTTTAAAACTCTTCCGTAGATGAGCCCACTCTTGACCTCGATCTCGCCTGATGGTAAGCGATAGATGAGGTCTACTATGGAACGAGTGAGCCCAGCAGATGCCTGTTCACTGTTGCTTTAAAGGCTGACGGGTCATATGTGGCAGAGAACACAGAAGCCGGCAGAGAGTTCCACAGCTTAGCTGTGCGCACAATAAATGTGGAGGAGAAGCGCTTGGTACAAGACGGTATATCAACCAAGTGTGGGTGGTACCCAGCCGTGCGTCTGGTAGACCGGTAGTGAAAGGGAGATGGAGGAATCAGGTCATGGAGCACCTGTGCACACTCCCCGAAGTAAAATCTATAGAATACCAACCTTTAATATGTTTGAAGGCAGCTGCATGCTTCTTCAGCATGAGGTGTGTGGCGTCCCCCCCATCATCGAGGATCATGTTCGGAGTCCAGGTGGCTGTGGGAGTGCAGCACTGGTCTATGCACCACCAGAACGCTTCCTCACTTTCTCCACGCCAGGCGAAAATTGCGTAACCTGGAAGAGATAGATGGATAGAATATAATTTATTGTACACCAAAATTTGAACAAAACCATTTAACATTATTTCTTAATTCTATGGTTACAGTGGCAGTCTTATCGCTAAAAGCGATAAAGAAGATAAAATCGAAAAAGAGAGTACAGTTACTAATAATCATAATCTTTATTCTCACACCACAAGATGTATATGTACAATTTTACAGTTATTAGGGACACATTTTATTTATACAATAAACATTGTGGGAGACTGGCGCCTAAACTAGGCCTGGAGCTTGTATTTCAGGACACCAGGTCTCCACCCTTTGGGTTAACATTTCAAGTGCTCTGTATTTAGTGTTCAGGTGAGTGGTTACTAAAGTTAAGAAGTTGAACGCCAAGAAAAAAATGCATCTTCCTGTTCAGGCCGCGTCGGTCAGTGATGGCCGACAACTGGACTTGCCGTTCGGGTCGCGTCGGTCAGTGATGGCCGACAACTAGACTTGCCGTTCGGGTCGCGTCGGTCAGTGATGGCCGACAACTAGACTTGCCGTTCGGGTCGCGTCGGTCAGTGATGGCCGACAACTAGACTTGCCGTTCGGGTCGCGTCGGTCAGTGATGGCCGACAACTAGACTTGCCGTTCGGGTCGCGTCGGTCAGTGCTGCCCGGCGTTTAATATCTCCATACTTAATTAATTAATGACTAAAGTTGACTTTTGTCAATGAAAACATACATTTGGACATTAGATATAAGTATCTATTTTTTTGCGGTTGGCTTCCCGTCATACCAACAATAAAAAAAAAACATTTGGTCTAAATTTGAATAGAACTGTGATTTTTGCTTGGCCTAAAGGGAAAGCTCACTGTCGGTCAGCACTGACCACGTTGACGTTCAACGTGTTAAGGACTGGAATTGCCTGCTGAAGTTTGTATTCAAAGCGTCAAGCTAAGGCTAAGGTGATCGGACTTGTGATCGGGAGGTTTAACTCAGTTGGAGGGGTTAACAAGATTGCTAGTAGGATTGTACCCAATTTCTTTGAAAAAAATACTGATAGCTTTAACCTAGGTGTTTTAAGTCAAGAGTGAAATGCTTCTAAGTAAGCGTATTTCATCTTCGACCACATCATTGCTTGGGTGAGATAGTGGTCAAACACGAGCCTAGCACCAATAAAAAAAGTTAAAGAGATGAGAATGGAACTTAGGCATCTTCAACTGCCTATCTGACCTCCACAATCCAGTAACTGGGTAACACGAGACCACAAGCAAGATGTACAAAGCTCATATCGACATCTTCTGGGTCTGTCGTTACCTGCCAGTTGGGACCAGTGGTTATTTTCGCCCATTGCTTCTCCGACATGCGACAGATAAATAAACAAACAAAATACAAATAACCAGATTATACTGACCAGCATGAGCCAGCGCAGCGGCGACCTCGTTCTGCGTGCTGTAGATGTTACAGGCGGCCCAGCGGACGGTGGCCCCGAGAGCGGCGAGCGTTTCGATCAGCACCGCCGTTTGAGCGTTTATGTGTGTGCAGCCGACGATCTGGAACGATAAGTCGTACCGCGTTTATTTATAAGACTAACCATTAATGTTCACACCAAAATAATTACCGTAGCGACATCTATCTCGCAACATACGAACTAACGATAGAAATCCTGTATCGCGCAAGCAGAGTTTATACCGCACGACAAAAATTGGGCAGTTGCCCATCAGATAAAACACCTGTCTGGTCGGAAGATGAACCCATGACCAATAACTACTATAATGTTATTTTATTTATATTTGTATATCCCCGCGCACACTTCTTAATAATGCACGTTTGTTGATTAAATATAAGATACTATAAAAACTTTGTTTAAGACCAGTGGATTTTGTTATGAATAAATAAATACTATGCCTTCAAAAAATAAACAAAAGTATAAACAACAACAGGCAGTGAATTTCTAATTAATCTCAGGTTCGCCGAGGACATCGTCGTCAGATCGAACTGTGCGATTGTTATCATGTACTTAGTAAATAAATTTTATACAATATACCAAAAATATTTTTTATTTTATTAATACATATTTACACGCACTGTAATCATATAATTAATCATTGTATTTACATTATTGTGGTATTTATCCTTTTGCTCTCCTTAATTAAATGTATTTTCATTTAATTAAGGAGAGCAAAAGGATTGATTATTATTATATATATATGCCTTCAGTCTACACAAAACATAAAAGTTGTTTCTTTCTTACTTTCTACTTAAAATTTCACCAAAGCATTTCTCCCAGCTCTGCAGTTTAACTCAAGACGCATTGCATTTGTGGAAACGTTTGAAACCTTGTGAAAACGTGCTAATGAGGTCAAACTATACCTATTATAACTAGTACCTACAGTTAAGCTCGACGTGGAGATTACGCAAACAAATCGACTAATAAATACTTTAGTTGGAATTGTGTCGCCGACTGATCGATTCCTTGCGTGACCAGAGGGCTGGCTCGTTCTTTGCCTAAAGAATAAGCATTGCCATACAACGTGGCAATGCTGCCAATCTTCTGGGCACGTTTCCGAACGATAGCGATGTGGAGGAGTACTTCGACGCCTAAGTCTATTTTTGTTTTTGTTTTTTATATACAAGTTGTTAGGTTTAGCAATGTTTATAAAAATTTTAACAAAATAAAGATATATTTTGATTTGATTTAGTGTCTTTTTGGTGTCTAGTAGTGTTTTAGGAACAGTGGTAGCGCAAGCATGAAGTTGTAGGTTGTAGATTCAAACCCAGAGAGACACATTACTTTGTGTAATCATCATCACCACACTTTTCAAAAGAGTTAAGTAAAACATTTTGAGTTCAGCATGTCCATCAGTTTCCACTGCCCTACACTACCCATTGGAGATAGGTGAACCATTTATTGGATTATTTATGGATTACGGCCCATTCAAACTAAAAATATTTTATTCCACATATTTGACATTTTATTTATATTTATAATTCGATAATTTGTTTTTTATTTAATTAATTTAATCACGGAATAGATGAATAAGGTTGGAATGGTAATGTGGGCGTGGCGAGCGCGCCACCACTATAATTCGAAAATCATAGCTCGACCAGTGGCGTGCCTAGGGTTTCAAAATAACGCAAGCCCAATAAAATTTTAACCGATTTCAAAAAAAGAAAGTTCAGTTTTCGACTGAGTATGTAGGTACCTACCGTATGTATCATCGCAATTTTCTCATAAACTACTGGTTAGGTACAATAAATTAAAAGTTAATTCATCCATCTTCTTCTTTCCTCTTCTTTCTTCAATTTCACTCTTGCTTGTCGTGCGCGGTGAATGAGGTAACCAAAGCACACTGAAGGCATGCTAGTGCTAGATTGAATATAATAAACATATCAGCAATTGCATACCTCCGGTGGCTTTGAAAAAAGCCGTTTGGTTTGGTTTGCTTCATTGCTTGAGGGAACAAAGTTATGGTAAGTAGTTGCTTCCTTCGTAACAGAACCCAGGTTACAGACAAAAAAAAAAAAAAACAAAACAAAATGTTACAAAACGAAAGTTAAAAAATAGCTAGATAGAATGTAATAAGGAATTTAAATAAATTATTTATATTCTAATTGGAATCGTCTATCTTTCTTAAGAAATGATTTAATTACATCAGAGTAAAATGTTGGTGATCGTTTTAATTCTACCAACAACTGTTTTTCAATAGCTATCATTGATAATTCGGAAAGACGCTCTTGACCTTGTGTATTTCTCAGATAGGTATGGATACGTTTAAGAGACGAAAAAGCACGTTCCGCGGAAGAACTTGTAGCCGGAATAGTTACAACAAGATACGCTAACTTTAACAGCTCGGGAAAGGCATCTTCGAGGTTATTCTCATGAATATAACCAGATGTATTCCAAACGGAATCTTCATTCGAAAAAAATATGCAGCTCCAGCAATACAACTTATTAGTGTGCGAACAGCCAACAATCCAACTAGTTTTATACACTGATCTATTAAATTTTCGTTTATGCGATTTACTAGTCTGAGAAATACACAGATTAGGCGTCGGTTTTAATGAAGAAATTAACTGTTTTTTCTGAGCAAAGTTTAAAGATTTTACCTTATCTTCGCCAATCAAAACTTGAACGCATTTTAAATCCTCACAAGGTACAATTACCTCCATTGTTAAATAATAGTAAATCACCAAAACAATTGTATCACTGAGAAAATCTTAGAAAACAAACAAATGAAACTGAAGTGAAGTTAGTTGCACTCTGGGATGTCGGAACTACTCAAGTGTTGTCATTTAGGCAAAAAAAGTCGCCAGGTATATGAAAAATCTACCTAATTTTTTTTTATTTTTAAGATATTGCTTGAATACAGTCAAAATCTGTTATAACAACATCCAAGGGACCACTCATATTTGGTTGTAAAAACCGATAGTCGTAATAACCGGTGATGTTTTCAAGGTACAAAGTATTTTGTACCTATGATTTTGGTCTATATAACCGGTATGTTGTTCTAAATGATGTTGTTGTAAACGGTTTTGACTGTATTTAATTTCGTTATTTTAAAAGTCGCTAGTTTTTATTGTTGATAAATGTTAAAAAAGTTTCCAAACACGTTAAAAATCTCCAAGATCTTTCAACGTGTGGCTAAAACGGCAACACTGCAGAGTTGGCAAGCTGACAAGGTCACGCATACGCATGCAACTTCATACGAATGCCCTGCTTATATCTGCCTTGTATCTGCCATAGTGATTGATTTGTTCTATGCCTAAGGCCTAACTCGTTATACGGCACATCGCTATAAGTGCGAAAGTGACAGATATAGTATTTGAAAGCCCGGTAAAAGCCGGTGCGTGTAAGCGAGATAGCAATATTTAGATCATTAGATGCTACAAATGCGAAACTCTGCGCGCGAACAATCGCGATGCGTAGTAGTTTAGTAGATTCATTGTGTTATTTTGATAAGAATTAAGCGCGCGAACTTTTAAATAGTTCGGGTTTGACATTGATTCTCTATCGAGCATTTTTTAGTAAGGCATGCCGGGCTTTTGGGCTTATATGAAGGTACCGCCACTGAGCTCGACCGATTAACTCATTCACCGCGTTTAGTGCGCTTCGGACTACTTCGGAACACAGAACTCTGTTTTAAAAAGCCGTGTTGTGCAATTATAACCGGTAAAACAAAAAGTCAGACCGCAAGTATAGAGCGAGGAGGTATATATTTCCACCGGTAAGTCGAAAATAACATTTAATTACAATTCTATTTGTAAAAAACATAAAAATATTCTGATCACTTTGAAATTCCAAACATAAACAACATTATTGCAACAAGTTACAAAAAATATACGTTGCCCGATGTGTACTCGCTTAATCAACGGAATGACCAAGTACGCTTACAATGCACTACATGCGTCGTCGCGTCCTCAACACTTCAACCATTGACGTTTCGTCCTTTGCCCTGAATGGCCGTGATGCACGGCGCATGTTTATCGACAGTGAGTTACAATAAGTAGCAAGCTCTCGATTTAAGTGTGTAATTTATTTGTGTGCGTAACAAGCATACGTAACGGGCCTCTTGCTTGTAGTAGAGCTAAAGAGTGGGAGACAAGCGGCGACACGCGTTCTCATACAAATCAGGAACTATTTCCTTTCTAACCTCTTTTATCTGTTCTGTGAATTTAATTGACACAATATCTGTGAACCTTTTTGTATGTACATTTCTACATTTGTATTTAAAGCCGAACAATTGTTTGTATTTCTTTCTTATTTTATTTTATATGTGTCTTGGACCTGAAATAAATGATTTTATTTTATTTTTTTATAGGCCTACATGGGCACTTATAAAACTTCAGGAATAAAACGTCAGTTCTCTTTCATACAGAGGAGACACAGCAGTGGGAAACGTTACAGGCTGGTTATGAAAATGATTTCTTGGTGTTTGGCCAAGGAATACCCAAAAGTAGCCTGTTGTATTGTAAAATTTAAATCATACTATAATAACCTATGCATATATAAAATTGCAGTTCGTGAGTCTCGATAAAACTTGAGAACAGTTGATCAGTGTTCTTCAATTGTGTATTTTTGTAGCTAGTAAGTACGTTCCCTCTTATTCCATATTTAATGTTTCAACCTTCCTTATGTAAGAGATCCGAAAATATGGAAAAAATGGCCGTGGGACGTTCACCGGCCATATCTATCTAAAAGGGAACACAACATCTGGTATAGAGTCTCTGCACAGTTTCAGCTCAAAAAAGTGACTAAAAGAATTGATACCAAATTATCGGTTTCAAATGTTTCTTGAATACCAATCATAACAAACGTGTCACAGCACTACGAGGGTCAATAACTTTCCACGTCACTAGTATAGCTGTCGCCAAATAACTTGGCAAGAGTCGTTCAATGCGCAGAAGTCGATTTTTAGGTGTCAGCGGTTGTCAGCGGGACGCGGGGTATGACGTAGCGCCGCTCCGAGCGCGCGATTGGTGCGTCAGTAGTTCTCGTTCAATTTGCTCCTGAATACACTTGCGTACACGAAAGTTGGCCCTTTGTTTTTGTTACGAGTTGTTGTTTTAAATTTAGTTTTTGTTAGGTTGATTACAATGCCAGGACCAAATACCGTTTTACGCAGACTATTAAAACGTCAAAAAGAACAGTTAGACACTATAGTTAACGAAGGTTGAAATTCCGAATTCGTCACTGTCTTTAGGACACCGGGACCAAAGAAGAATAAAAGGGGTAGCAGTTTTATTAATTGTCACGATGAGAACATATTATTTTTAATGTTTTTTTTAATAATTTTTTTCACTTTTAAATGTATTTATGTATTATATCTATTTTATTCATAATACCGAATTAACGAATGAAATCCTCTTCATTCTTTAACATTCTTCTGAACAGATATGATTAAAAATAAATGATGACAATAACCATAGAATAATGGCAAACAGTAAAAGTGACCACTTTTTTCTTGCACTTAGTGAAGTGCACGATGCGCGAACTTACCCCCACTACGCGAAAACCTTGCCAAGTTATTTGGCGACAGGTATATCAATGTATTGAAAGTCCCACACACATGTAGATATAAGATTACAAATCCCTTGCAATATCGGTTGTTATCATTCAAAGAAGCCGCTAGCCGTGCAAGCCGTATGTATATATACCCTTTAAATTACACGCAGTATATCGTCGCTGTAGAATGATAACCTCGTATGTCCAGAAATTCAAACTTCACAGGAAACGAAAAAAACGGTTAATTTTGTCAATGTTTAAAATATTTTTATGTGCTTTTGTCTTATGTTTTGAATGATAAAAAGGACTTATTTATGTTATTAACCAATGCGTTACTTAACTGGATTATGCCAGAGAAATGATGTAAGAGGTTTTCTGTTATTATATCTACGTAGTTTTTGTTTAAACGCCCTTCTCTATAGATAAGAGGTTTTCGTTTTACTCCATAAATGGCACTTGTAGTCTTTATACTGGGTTCACAGTTTCGCTATATTATAAAATACGTGGTTTCCATGCGATTTTTACAAAAAAAAGAAAAAATGATTCATTCTACAGCGACGATATCAATTTCACAATACATTGAACAATAACAGAGATTAAATACTTGCAAAAATATCAACAAATTTGCCAATCAATCAAACGTCTGAAGTCGTTCAGTTCAATCCATCAATCAATGTGATGGCTGAAACTATGTATTTCGGGCTCGAGATTAACTACAACGCAGAAAATGGAATGAAAAAATATTGACCAGACAAAGAACTGTTTCGAAGGCCTAGTCATCTATGGGCCGCAAAGATACTGTAATGAGATTGGTTTTCTGGATTAGATAAATGTAATGGGTCGAAAAAAGCATTTGTTTTGACTACTATTGCCTTGTAGGCCAGGCGATTTTTTTTAAATATTATGAACCAATTCATTTAGATAGATAGATAGATATACTCTTTATTGTACACCATAACAAAATTAACAAATAAAGACGAACAAGTACAAAGGGTGTTACAATGGGCGGTTTCAATTATGAAAGGATATTAAATTTTATGAATTACGCAATTAGGGTGCTGTTAGTGCCAGGTTTGCGGGAATGTTCTAACGAGATACCACGGTCCCGGACCACAAGGGCACATGAAGGTACAGAGTGAGTTTTTAATCAGTAAAAGTCTGACACTCCCTTCCGCTTAACCCGCTCTGGGTCTGGCCTCTGGGGAGAAGTCATTCGATGATTTTCCCACCCGGAAAAAGATTTCAGATTGTGATTCTAGATTGAATAAATGGAATGGGTAGAAAAAAGCATTCATTTTCAACCGACGACAAAAAACGGAGGAGGTTATCAAGTCGACGTGTATATATTTTTTTTGTTTTTTATTTTATTATTTATGATCACCGATTACTCGAAGACGGCTGAACCGATTTGGAAAATTCTTTTTTTGTTTGAAAGGGACTTTGAAATTGATCCTATTGTCACCAAGTCAGGATCTGATGTTGGGATCCTGGAGAAATCGAGGGAACTCTTTAAATATTATAGGCACACCTATAGTAATTTAAGTATTTTTATAGTAACTTGTGTAGTTACATTCAAAAAGCACCATTTGTGAAGTGGACCTGATGATGAAGACCACAGATAACTGGAACTACTCAATATATATGTAGGAATAATAAGTATTTCATGTGTTCCGCTTCGATTACTTGAATGTGGTTATTAAGCACAAAATGCTCGTCATAATGCATATGGTGAAGTGAAGCTGATGGTGAAGTACCAGGAGAACTCCTCAACAATTAACGGCCCAACATTGGGAAAAGCAATAATGGTTATAAGTAGTTGACATTTAAGCTCTTGTAACTAGGTAAATTAAAATCGACCTACTAAAAAGAGTGAAATAAAAACTTTTTACCAAAAAATTAAACCGACTCTAAAAAGTTTTTTCACATTGCAGCTCTATTACCTCGTAGACCAGACATAACTTGAGATTGTTGCCATACAGCAGTTTTCAGTAATCTACACATTATGGCGGCTGGACTACTACTAGAATATTCTTGTTCTAATTTATTAACTACATGGCGCTTCAATAGCCTAATGAATAAGATGTCAGCCTTGTGATCGAGAGGTCGCAGGTTCGAACCCCGCCCAATACACTATTGCCGTGAACCCACTACAGACACAAGCGTATTTAGCTTATTTGGACAAGTTAACAAAATTGCTAGTAATGTTAATTCTACCCACATGCTAGTTCTCTTAAAAAACCTTTTATTGTCCCAGTAAACAGTTGGTGCAGAATTAAACTAAGGTAGGATCTACACACTTTGACAAACGCCAGACTATCGTATTAGGTTTAAGGACCTATACTACCTCAAATGGCGTAGCATGATCATCCGTTATGTCGAAAATACTGCAGCAATAATTTTGAAATAAATATATGGTAAAGTTGAGGATTAATGTTAGGTACTATGTTTGACGAAAACACGATTCCATAAAATTTTCTTGATAGAAAAAAATTCTAAAGTTTCCTCCAAACCGAACAATAAACCGCTGGTATTTAAAAAATAACTTCAAATTAGACAATGAAACTTTGCATATTACTTGAACTAACTATAAAGCAGGTCTTATGTTATTTACTTTCTTTAAATTACCATTATTTTCACCGTAAAAAGAAATAAACTAAATTATCGGTGTCCTGGAGTCTTTTCCCTGCCACCCTGTCTCGCTGGCTCGCGTGACCGCGGCCAGTAGTGTGCGAGCGAGATAAAGAGTGAGAAGCGTTGAGGTAGTATAGGCCCTTAAGACTGTAAAGATAGTATTGAGGCAAATTTAATAAATAAAAGACTATTGAGTATATCTTACCTTGGCATCTTTCAGCGGCTTATCATCCTTAGCCCTGGCTCTAAGCGCCATGATCCCTGGCATTTCCTGCTCCGCAATCTCAATCTCCCGTCTCCCAAAGGCATGTTGTTCAATGTTCCTGACGCAGTAGGCCGGGTTTGGAGTACCCGCTGCGATGGCTTTCTCATGAGGCTGCACCCCTTCATCTTCATCTGATGATGACCCTGAAACAATGGAAGGTGGAGGTTTAGAAGAGTTGGTAATATGGCGATGAAGTTTTGAGGCCAAACATTCTTTTTTTATTTATCAAAAGAAAGTTTACATTTTTATTTTGATCTAGTAGGATTTTTAGGTCCTAGAACATACCGGGATTCTCATGATGTTTTACTTAATTTAGTGTGCAGTGGTATTGATGGTGATGTAAAGTTACTGCCATAAGATGTGCCTTAACCGCTGCTCAAATAGAACAATATTGTTCTATTTTTTTAGTTTTACTCTATTTACGATTATTTTCTTAACCTAAATAATTATAATTACCATTATAGCATAATTATATATTTTTTATTGATAATGGACTCGCGTTTGACCACCATTGCACCTGATATTAAGCGATGATGTGTTCGAATATGAAGCACATTATCTAGAAGTAACCTATTCACTATTGACTAAAACACCTCTAGGTTATAGTTATTAGAAAATAGAGACTCCGGCAGGGAATTCAACTCCTTAGCTATACGCATAAAGAAAGTATTCCCAAAATGTGTGATGTCCACTATGTATCGGTGGCGCATCGAAGTTGATCTTTAGTGCAATGATGGAACGGGCTTGGTGGAATTAGATTGTGCACTTCCACCGCATACGCCCCGAAATGTAACCGATAGACTTGCGACACGCATCGTGGCAAACAATACCTCAACCGTGAGTCAAAGGCTACGCCACCTTTGTTAACAAGTTAACAAATGAGAGCGTGAACAAAGAGCTATTAAATATAATAATAAAAAACTTACAAACATCGCTTCCAGAGACGACAGAAAATCTCTTCTTCGACAACGCCTTAGATTTCTTCAATTCATTAATAGTTTCCATTTTCTTAAACACTGAGGAACGTAGGCTAAGTCTAGCAGCGAATCACGAAATGCAGCGTCGATAGATCAAGATATTTTAATCGTATTCCTATGTTGGTGTGGGTAGCCTATCTTACTACAGATGTAAATTAAGTGTTAACTACTTATATGTGTATAAAACTCGAAATGTGTTGATTAATAGCTTGTTGCAATTCCGGTTGAAAGTCAACGTCAGAACTTTAGTAAGTTTAGTAATCCTCCTAATTGATTTTCGGCCACGGAGGCCAATTTCATAATTGATTGGCCATCTGCGCAGAAGTTATTATAGTGCGCAGAAGTTATTATAGTGCACAAGTAGTATGCGCACAGGCACAGGTGCACTCTCTGTTCCTTTACTCTCATTTAGTACGTTTAAGACTAGTGATCGCCCAGTAATCGAAATTCGACCGTGATTCATTTTTTAAATATGCACGTTATTAAATTGTTTTTAAATTCAGTCCAAGGGTCTGTAATTATTGTTAGTAGGTACAAACTTAATACCTATGTTATTGGAAATACAAAAAAAATATATCACACAAAAAAGTAATTTTTTTTTTTGGAATGTGTCATTTGTCATAAAAACTATCAAAATAAATTAGCAAAATAAATATAAATAAAATAAAATACAATAGAAATACAATCTTTCAAAAAGAAAATTCGTCAGGTGTGGCAAAGAGGGTCCTCTTCTGAATTATTTTATTGTTCCTCGGAAGTCTTTTCCACCCGCGACCGCTAGCTCTCTGAGAATTTTGCTCACGCCGCTTTCCAGCCTCTTGACCATCTCAACACCCAAACTCACATCGATCCGTTGCTCGGTTTTATCGTGAATAAAGGAAAAACAATCAAGGACGTTTTCGCTGTACAATATGGATGAGATGACACTGAAGATGTGACCAGCTGCGTGTCTCCCGGCAATGTTCCAGGGCGCCGCCGCCGCCGCCGAAATGTCTTCTTTGGCCTCGCGGCGCCCTATGTCACCATCACCACCGCGACTGCGCTAATTTCTGACGCGAAGTGTCAACGATTGACGTTTTTTTTCTATTCAGTGTTTTTGTTGGTTTTTTTTAATTATTTTAGTAATTAAGAGTTAGTTAATAAGTATAATTTTCATAACGTAATCAGACCAATGTTTAATGGCAGCAGTGATGTGTTGAGTGATAGTGCCGGTCAACCTTCGACATCACAAAATATCCTGGAGAGGTGTCCTCTGTGCACCCAGGCACGGTTTTTTAAAGGTAAGCGGGGTCTGAAAGTACATATTGGGAAGGTACACAAACCACCCAATGTATCTTCTTCTGTCCCCGTCATTTCTACAACACTTACACCAACTTCTTCCACTTTGGATCCGTTTTGGAAAACAATCTCTAAATTTAAAAATTCTGTTTCGGTTTTAAAGAGGTGCCAGACCTGTAGTGGCGCAAAACCTAGCAGGATGCGTTCGCCTTGCCGCTCGGGAGAACTCCCAAAGTGCTTGGGAACATCTTCTCACCTTCCCGTATAGAATTTTACATGTTCAAAAGAATTTGGCAACCAAAAAGACCCTAACTGCACAAATTAAAGATAACTGTAATATTTCGGCCCATAATCTGGATGCAAAATTATCGACACAGAGGATTACTTCCACAAGAAGTGTATCCCACCTAGTCAAAACTAAATTAGGGGAAGGTGACATTAGCGGAGCTGCCAGGATACTTTTCAGTAGCGATGTGGTGGCCCCGTACTCTCCAGATACTCTCGCAGCTCTGGAGAGCAAACACCCTGCCCCAGCGGATGGTTTTTCCTTTCCCGACCCCCCCGATCAGGAATTAAACACCCTCACCGTTACAGGTCAAGAGGTGGTCACTGCCGTTTGTTCCTTTCGAAGCGGCTCTGCTCGCGGCCTCGATGGTCTGAGTCCACAGCACCTGAAGGACCTACTCTGCTCAGGCGCTGGGGAGGCTGGTGAGTTGCTTTTGAAGGAGCTAACGGCTCTGATTAACCTTATGCTCTCGGGCCAGGTGATCGAAGCCGTCACCGATATTTTGTAGGGGGCCAATCTATGTGCCCTACGCAAAAGGGATGGCGGCATTCGCCCCATTGCCGTGGGAACTAAATTTTTTGGTGAGGATATATCGACCAAATTTCAGCCCCTACAACTGGGTTACGGCTCCAAAGGGGGTTGTGAGGCTGCCGTACACGCCTTGTCAACTTATTTAAATTCTGGTAAAGGAGAGGTCATCTTGAAGGTTGACATTAAAAATGCTTTTAATTCAGTCAATAGGGACACTTTGTTAGCAGAAACTAAAAAAGAAGTACCACAAATTTTTAGTTTTCTTTGGCAATGTTACAGACATCCAACTAAACTACTTTATAAGGAAAACCTTTTGGAATCAGCTGTTGGCTGTCAACAAGGTGATCCCCTCGGGCCAGCGATCTTTAGTTTAGCTATTCATCCAATTATTCGACAACTAAATTCAAAATTCAATGTTTAGTATCTCGATGATGGAACCCTGGGAGGCGATGTAGACACAGTTTTAGATGATCTACAGTTTTTAAGAAATCAACTCCATACCATAGGATTGGATCCTTGGACCTTTCGAAGTGTGAACTATTCATATCCGACAGTACTGACAGACAACTGACACTTTCCAAATTCCACGCATTAGCCCCAGAAATCCAAATTGTGGATAAAAGTTCTCTTCGTCTTCTTGGGTCTCCAATTATTGAGAATTCCTTTCCCGATTTTGTCGAGGAAAAAATACAAAATTTTAACGACATTTCGGACAGATTACACCAAATTAACATGCATTCGGCTATCACATTAATTCGTTACTGTTGCTTTGGACCTAAATTAACGTACTTTCTTCGTGCTTCGCATCTTTGGCATCATCCTCACCTTTTGGAAAAAATGGACCAAATTATCCGGCATACTCTGACAGCAATTTTAAATGTGGCTATGGACGACCGAACTTGGGCACAAGCTACTCTTCCCATTCGTATGGGAGGTCTCGGCGTCCGCAAAATTTCTAGCATTAGTCTCCCGGCTTTTATATCGTCGGTTCACGGTACTGAGAAATTAATCAGGAATATTCTAGCTCCGTCACTGGTTGATTTCAATGTGCCGTGCTTCACCGAGGCTATGGACACCTGGAGAATCGCTTGCCCGAATCTAAATCCACCCGACAACCCATCATCTCAGAGGCGGTGGGATGAGCCGCTCTGTAAAGCAGTTCAGAGTGACCTTATTGCCACATCTGCTTCGGCTGCAGAGCGTGCGCGCTTGCTGGCTGTGAGTGAATGGGAGTCGGGTCTCTGGCTTCATGCACTACCGTCGTCGAACATAGGCACCTTGTTCGATGATACTACTTTCCGCCTCGCTGCTTCCCTTCGATTAGGTGCTCCTTGTTGTTCTGCTCATCGCTGCCACTGCGGCGAAGTTGTCAACAGCCTCGGTCACCACGGCCTTTCATGCGGCCGCAGTGCGGGTCGCATAGCACGGCACGCGAATATTAACGACATCATCCGACGAGCTCTTGTCACTGTCGGCGTTCCAGCTGTATTAGAACCCAATGGCCTGGCATGCGACGATGGCAAAAGACCGGACGGCATGTCTTTATTTCCTTGGAAGATGGGTAGGCCTTTAGTGTGGGACGCAACTTGTGTCGATACTCTTGCGCCATCCCATCTTCCTAGCTCGTCTTGCTGTGCTGGCGCTGCCGCTGCGGCTGCTGAAAACCTCAAGCGGCGGAAATATAATAACCTTGTTGGTAGTTATATTTTCGAGCCGTTTGGGATTGAAACCTTGGGGTCGTGGGGTCCGAGTGCTCACAGATTATTTAAAGATCTATCCAAACGCCTAGTTGACACTTCGCGTGACCCAAAGGCTGGCTTTTACCTTGGACAGCGGTTAAGCATTGCCATACAGCGTGGCAATGCCGCCAGTCTTTTGGGCACATTACCAGTGGACAGCGATGCGTACGAATTTCTGGACGCCATATTTTAGTTTATTTTTAGATGTATATGATTATGTAGTTTAGGGTTTTTATTTAAGTGTATATTCCATTATTGTTTAAAATAAATATATCTCTTGATAGTAAAAAAAAAAAGTAATTTGGCACATGAACTCCTGCATGGAAACCCATGCAGTGCCTAAGTAATAGGACCATCAATTTTATCTGAAAAAGTAGCGAGAATACTGTTGATCATCATTCTAGTGTTTGTGAACTATAATAACCTAAACATAAAGATGACGTTGTCTCGAGTACACGCGTTGCGCGTACAGAGTTACGTCAGTTACGTGAGAGCCGCGGGCGAGGACGGACGTCCACCCGGCTACTGGTGTGATACCGAGCCAATTAAGTTACCTTTGTGACACGGAACACTACAATCATCATCTGCTAAGCCTCTTCCCAACTATGTTGGGTTCGGCTTCCAGTTTAACCGGATAAAGCTGATTATTAGCGTTTTACATGAAGTAACTGCATATCTGACCTCCACAATCCAGTAGTCGGTTAAAACGAGAAGCCCTTAGCGAGACTGGTGGAGTTTAAGGCTCCTGACTCCCCGTAACGACTGTCAAAGACGCCAGCACATCAAGCTACAACAATCTGTCAAATTTCTTTAATAGATTTTCAACTTTATTGTTAAAGAAATTAGGTTCAAGGTTGATTGGGAAAATTTGACAGTTTCGGGTAGCTTCATGTGCTGGCGTCTGTACAAATGACAGCCAGGACCAATGACGTGCTTTCCAAGGCACGAAGGAAATGGACCGACCGCGACCTCAGCAAGCGTTTTGATAATGATGATGAACGACCCGTACAGTGCGTGTCTACTAATAACAGGACTAAGCGCCATATTGTGACGTCATAGTTGTCAAATCGAACAAATAAGCTAGGGTGAGCAAAACAAGAATTCATTAAAATAAAATTTATTGCGAAGATTTACGCAGAAAAAAAATTAATCAGATTCCAGCTCTTCAATTCCTTCAATAGTTCTTTAATAATTTTGGCATGGCTTCCGGGCTTTTGCCAACATTTGAAAATAAGAGCGAGAAAATATGGTTAAAAAAAAAAACAAATTATGAGTAAAAAATGATTAAATTATTAAATTAATTTTGGCTAATTAATAACGTTTTATTTAAACTAGATATAAGACTCGATTAAACAAAGTAAAATAAACTAAAAAAGATTTCGTTGCTAGCCATAGTTTACAAGTGACATTGTACAGATAGAGGTCATTGACGTTCTTAATAGCATTTTAAACGCATTATAAGTTTGAACGTTATTATGTAAAGGGTGTCTCAGCGCCGATTTTAAACTTTGAATCTTTATAAAAAAAAAATACAAAGATTATGCTCATAATATTTTCATAGCAGTAAATTATAGTTTATTAGTGCGGATTTTATGTACGGAATATTAAATCGTCAAGATGTCTTCCATCACGGCGAATGCACTCTTCAAAGCGGACTAGCAATTTTGCAGAGACACGCCGCAGAACGTCAACTGATATGGCCCTCACTTTTGTCGTTATTTTAGCCTTCAGTTGCTTCAAATTCGTAAGAGTAAATCAAAAACTCTCGCTTTGAGATAACCCCATAAAAAGAAAGCTGGGGTTAAGTCAGGAAATCTGGGTGGCCATAATATGTCTCCAAAGCGGCTTATGAATTTTGCAGAAAACAATGCTCTTAGTGTGTCCATGGAGACCCTAGCTGTGTGGGCTGTGGCTCTATCTTATTGAAACCATACACGTACACCTGACTCGTCAACATCCTCTTCTTGAAGCTGCGGTACAAAAAAATATTAATCATGTCCGTATACCGCTCGCTCGTCACTGTAACCGTTGCACCTCGGTCATTCTCGAAGAAAAATGCCCCGATGACTTTCTTCGACAATATTACGCAACATACAGTAGCTTTGGGGCTGCTGATGCTTTTGTCTTGGATTGCTCGATGACCAATAACGGCAATTTTGGCGATTTACGTACCCTTCGAGGTGAAAGTGTTACTCATCGCTAAAATAAACATTGTCCATCCCATTTTCCTTCGAAAAATTTTCTAACATCTTTTGACAGTAAATTTTTCGCTTGTTTCGCGTGCAAAGTTGTCTTCTGGTTTGATTTTTTGAACTACTACTACTACTGAGTTTTATAGGGATAATCTAAGGCCAAATTCGTTGAATACTTGATCGATGGAGGCTCAAAGAGGCAGCATGTTTTCTAACTGATCGTCGTGGATGCTCCGCGACCGCAGCAGCGGCGCGGTTGATGTTTTCAATCGATCGCACAGGTCTATTTCGAGGGCCAATTGAATGATTGAATAAACATCCTGTCGCTCGAAACCTTGCTACCCACGACTTAATTAACTGAATTCTCGGGGCATCACTTAAACGCCGGATTCGAAAGCGATTACGAAACTTGCGCTGTGCTTCACTCAACGAAAACTCGTTGGAAAAATACGCCACCACTGCGTAAGCGCGGTGCGCGCCAGACCACTGCGACATAGCGTCAAAAAAATCCGCACTAATCACCTACCGAACTGCTTCCCTCCCGCTAGCCCCGCTATTTGCCAAGATATTCGAGTTTAAAGTTTAAAATCGGCGCTGAGACACCCTTTATAAATAAAATAAGTAAAAAAATGTTTTAAGTATACGGTTTTATCGTAAGTAAACATAATAATGATACATTAAATTTAATAAAAACTAAATAAATAACAGATTTTGTTTGGCACTGCTTCAACCAGATGAGTTCTTTTTAAATAAAATTAGTAAAAAAAATGTTTTAAGTACACGGTTTTATCTTATCTTAATCTTAACATAGTATAAAGCAAAGTCGCTTCCGTGTGTCTGTCCCTATGTATGCTTAAATCTTTAAAACTACGCAACGGATTTTTATGCAGTTTCTTTCAATAGAAATAGTGATTCAATAGGAAGGTTTTTAAGTATATAACATGCATAATATAGTAGATGAACACTGATAATTTTTGAGGTTTCTAATGTGATGTCTCAAATAAACATTTTTTTGCGCTTGCTTTGCAAACGCTGGCTGAACCCTACGAGATAGATCAAAATAATATACTACAGTATTGTACACCTTAAAAAGGTTAATAAAAAGTCATCGATGGCATCTGTCTATCTCTTATAGACAACCCACAACAACCATTTTTTATCCTTAACTTTTTACTAGAAATACGAGCATATTTTACGAAGCGATTTTAAGCAATACAGCATTAATCCTTATCCAATTAAGTACCATAAATACATTGTGCATTTAATATAAATCAATATTGCCCTTTACAGAATATAATTTAAATAAATAGTTTCGAAGATATTACAGATTTAAAATGCAAGGACATAGCGGTTGCGGCGCGGTGCCGGCGGAGGCACGGCGCGCGTGCCTAAGTTGCTTAGATTTGAGCGTTGAATGTTTTTCCCATGGTAAATTATGTGTCGCACTTTCAAGAGTAATTACTAAAGAGAACATGTATGTCGAATGACAAAAAGGCTGTCAACGATGTATATAAAGACATTCTATAGTATATTTAATAAAAACATTGCACCCGTGCGAAGCCGGGGCGGGTCACTAGTCGTAAATAAACATAATAATGATGCATTAAATTTAATAAAAATTAAATAAATAATAGATTTTGTTTGTCACCGCTTCAACCAGATGAGTAGGTACCTAGCCTTATTTTAAATTAGACATTCAATGAAAAAATATTTAAGGTTATTTTTTGCTTTTTAGTATAGTAGTGTTTTGAAATCGGTAAAATTTTTGGTGTTAAAAGGATTTTTATTTTTAAATTTTTAGTGCAATTTCTTAATAATTTTATGCGATTTTGTTTATTTATTATATACTTTATTGTACACCTTACAATATTTCTATGGATACAAAAATTAAAACTAGTGTACAATGGGCGGTCTTATTTACTTAGGTAACATATTTCGTACAGTTTTTGGATATAAGAACATAACTGCAGAACCGAAATCGATGAAAGTTCTATGCGACCATCACGTAAGTATACGCCATCGAAAAAAGTAATTGGTGTACATATAAACAAAGTATAAGGAGGAAATTATGCTGTGACAGGGAAGAATGGAAGAAAAAACGTGTTGCGCCGACCATAAGTAACTGGGATAAGGGCATGATGATGATCCCATATACACTTAACGGTTTACCCGAAGACATTAGAGAAGAAAATAATAGTACAAAATTCAAATCCAAATTAAAAAAAAACCGGCGTAGTGCGAGTCGGACTCGCGCACGAAGGGTTCCGTACCATTTTCTATAAAAACGGCAAAAAAAACATGTCTGTTGTATGGGCCCCTTAAATATTTATTTTATTTTATTTTTAGTATTTGTTGTATCAACTGTTTAGGTATTGCGTAATATAATGTTATTATTGTATTGTTAAGTTTATTAATTATATGCATACATAAGTTAAAAATCTATTACAATTTGATCCCACAGTCAAACTGTCTGTTCAGTTTTGTGCGACATCGTACATTACATGTACATTATAAGAAATACATTGTATCTGATAAACAATAAATAAGGTTCCTACATACATTTCCTTGGTACCTAACATATTTTCCAACCCCATAAGAACTACATTACATAAATATTATTGATTTACAGTTAAGCTATGTACTTACATACGTCAGGCTATTCTTGTCGACATCTGACCTTGAGAGAGCCGTATGTCTTCATAATCGCAACCAACTTACTTAGCGTCAGGGATATAAGAAATGTATGATGTAACAACTGTAATAATTATATATATACATATCTACAAACTAAAGCCAACTTTACTGAAAAATGTATAATAGACTAGCTTGTAAAGTCCTTCAAAAGATTGTCTGGAAGATATCGCTCTGATGGCTTTAATTTGAGTAGAAATTATGTTAAAATAGCACTTAGATCCGGACACTATCCATCAGCAGTTCGCTTTCTTAATGAAAAATCCAATTCTCCTAATTGCATAATTTGCAATAAAATTTAGGATGTTCAGCATTTGCTGATGGAATGTGTCCGGAATAAAGATGAACGCGACTCGCTGCTGAACGACTTTAAGTTAAACATACTGGATGTAGGACTAGTTCAAAGCATTTTGGCAAACCCAAAATCGAAGGAAGCAAAATGACTATGTAGTTTAGTTTTAATCGTTCAGCAGTGAGGAGCCTAGTATTTTAGTGTTGCATTAATTTTGTTATAAGGTACGATGGGGTTGACACATCCTTATTGGATAATAATCCCAAATTAAAAAAATATAAAGATATAAGAACAAAAACAGATATCAATACTATTTATATATCTATCTCTTGCTCGCAACTTCATTCACGTGGGTGGATATTCCCGTGTAAATCCCGATTCCGTGGGAGTTCTGGGATAAAAAGTAGCCTATGTGTTATCCCAGGATGTCAATTTACTACTATTGACCAAATTTCATTCAAATCCGTTCAGCAGTTTTTACGTGAAGAGTAACTAACATGTACACATCTACAAGGTGTAACAAATTAAGCGCAATACCACAGACACCCCAATTAGATTAAATAAATTATGAGTCTAAAACAACATCCGTAACTAAATAAATTGAAACTATACCTAGGCATTTTTTATAAAATAGTAGTTATCCTTACTAAACGCAAAACGCATGTGCGTCATACAATATTCTTACGCAGACGCAAACACTCATGCAATATTAGCAGCCGACACGTACACGAGCGCATTTCCTTAAATTAAGGATTGTATTAATTTGTCATGATACTGTGTGTGGTTCCATTTTAAGTTAAATTAAAGATTTTTCCGTCAAAATGTAACACCTATTTTTTATGACGGAAATCGATTCAGAAGCCGATTCTGGACCAACTACTTTCAGGAATTGCGTCTATTCTATTACACGTTGTGAACATTCATCCTCACAAACTTGCCAAAAAAGAGTTGCCGAGAACAAAGGCTTCGTAGATGTAAAACTTAAGAACAAAACAAACCATTATTTTACGGGGTAGTACTATGTCAACGCATCGTGAGGTAACCGGCATGTCCTATATCTAGAAATTCGAAGAGACGGGTCTATGTTCAAAGTTAAGCAACACAGACATCCCCACAACATTCACCCACCCGCACTAGTCCCGCATGGTGGACTACGGCTAGGCGTCCGTCACTCGCTCAAGGCCACGCGTTATATGCCTACCGCTTCGCGTATCGCCGTCGGTACGTCTGACAGTCGGCTCCCGCACGCCTGCCTGAGCCTTTTTAAATAATTTTGACAATGACATAATAGATCGACCTAAAAACAATTGATTTTCTTCCGCTTTGCTCTTGTTTCCCTTTTGATTATTTATTTGCGCGGAACTTTATTAAAATTAAAATTATTTACGCGGTTTCGGATATTTTCGACACTAAAATTTAATAATCGGGAATTCAGGGAAGGAAAAAATGCATGTATCATTTTATTAAACTGAAACATATTTGATCAACAAATGAAAAATAATTGTTTTTCTATATTCGTTTTATTACCAATATCATCATAGGAACAACCCTAGGACATACGCTCGAAAACGCTCTAGCACGTGGGTCGCGCGGCGGGCAAAACAATCTCAACTCTCTGTGTGCGTACTTATGGTACATTTCTTCTCGCTGCAAACAGCTGGTATTATTATAAAGATTTTGTAGGCTATTATAGCGTAGGTATTTTCGCTTTTGTATGAGAGTGATGTATCTGTTAAGAAGTAACTATTTAGTAATCTGTGCTACAGCCCAGCAGTTGGAACGTTACAGACTGGTTATATTTATATTAGTAGTAGGTACTTTTTTAAATAAAGTTTCGCGATTAACCACCATCTCACCTGATGGTAAGTGATGATGTGGTCGAAGACGAAGCACGCTTACCTAGAAGTAACCTATTCACTCTTGAAGACCCCCAGGTTATAGCTATCAGGAAACACAGAATCTGACAGCACTTTCTCGGAAGTTACGTAAGAGTTCAGCAAAAAGAATTTAAGAGTGAGTTTGTTTCGGTGATTCTTTTCCGGGTAGTCAGTTAGGATATACCAGCCTCGTATAGTTTACATTTATAAAAAAAATTACGCGTGCAAGTGTTAACACCCTTTCCTTTCCTTATTTCACAAGAAAACTAATTTTGGAGAAACAATAAAAGTAAAGGATCTTAACGTCGGACATTATCAGGCCGGTTGCTAAGGAAAAACAAAATGCGTATTAGTTTCTTGAACGAGATACATTCGGCAGTATTTGGGATATAATAGCACATTTTTTAAAACAGCAATCGTAACTTTGTCATTTGTACAAACACTAGGAAAAACAAAGTTATTTTTCGCTAATTTATGCTTACTACTACAGAATCCTTCATGGGCTAGTTCGACTCGCACTTGGCCCCTTTTTATTAAGAGATAGTTGTTTGCTGGTGTGAAGATACTTAGAGGCCTGGTTATCGACATAGGCTTTTTTCCGGGTGGGAAAATCATGTAATGACTTCTCCCGCTCTGGGTGGAGCGGAAGGGAGTGTCAGACTTCTACTGACTAAAGACGCACCCTGTTCCTTCAGCTGCTCTTAAGTTCCGGGGCCGCGGTATCTCTATGTACTATTGCCGACAACTCTTTGAGGCGCGCGTGAAACACAACGCGCCGACCCGGGCCTAGTTAATACCGGACAGTGAGGTACCCCTGCTCGCCGTCCACAAGACCGCGCCTACGATGGCCGGAGATCGGCTCGCGATCCCTGACGCCCCACGGTGGGCTGAAAATCGGCTTTCATAGACTTAGGCATTTTATTTTGCTAGTGCGAGTTTTTTTGCCGGATATCACTTCTATTAGTTATAACAATATACAAAAATGACACCAGAATTGATTCTGCACAGAAACGAAGGAATTATAATTTTTTTACGAAAATTTTGTATGGAGCTAGTATGAAAAATCGAAATATCTCTAAAACGGCAGCGATAACCGACTAACCGTAATATCCTTATAGGGGGTTATAGTACTAATTATTTATGATTTTTTGACATACGTTACATAATGGTTGTAGATGCCTTTTTTTTTTAAAAATCGTCAAAATATTTTTATTTATTTTTACATATTTAAACTTTCCTTTTAGTGTTTAAGTTGAAGAATTCAGAGCTTTAACAACTCTTATCATAAAATAGCATCACCCCTATAGACCTGAAGGACTAGACAGAGGTGTGTAGTGTCTTGTTGATCTTGTAAGATTTCCAACAATACCAAATAGTTGAATATCAGTGTCAAAGTGCCCATGCTGTCGCTTCTTTTTGAAAGATAGGGGAATGAAATTGTTAATTGATCATACCCTAAAAGTATGATTACAACATAACCGGACACATAATAATAATAATATCCTTAGATTATAGTACTAACATTATTTATTTTAACATATGAAACTGTTCAAAACGATCCATGAACTGTGTCAAAGTTAAGAACATCGTTAGGAAGCATGCTTTTTCCCCAAATATTAAGAATATGTGAAAAAAAAAAGACTGTATATAAACTTTTTATTGATAGGTAATTTAAATAAAACAGAAGTAACAAAAATAATATCTAATAAATTCAATTATACAAAATACATATTTGAAACTATAATTTATGAAATTATTAACTAAACATATTGGTACAATAAACTAACATAAATAACAAAAGAACATAAAGAAAAATAATTAAATTTTACAAATTTTCTTTACAACTTTCGTTGTCGGACTCCAATTCCGAGTCAGAATCCAGATCGGATATACCTACAAACTCGAACTCAGTTTCCGGAAACTGTATTAGGTCGAGAGTTTCAGCAAAAAAGGTTGTCTTCCTTTTGGCATCTAACTTCGGCCTTTGTGCACTTAGAAAAGGATCCGAAGAAACAACAAGCATATTTAGGATATCTTGATTAGAATCTTGCCTGCTTCTTTTCCGCGAATGATGTTCCCGGAACCTCCTAAAATCTTTGTTTCGAGACTCTGAGGCTTCTTCCGAGAGAGTCCCAATCGGGACAATATCATTTTTTTCGATTATGTCAGCTCCGTGTATTAATAGTTTATGTACGGTTGATGACATGTAGTACCAGTCGTATAATTCCACGTACTTTTCTGCTGTTTTGCGAGCAAAATCTTTAAATTTGATGACATCGATCTTCTCACCAGATGTTATTGCTTGCAAAATAACAGCAAATCTTTTTATCAGGTTTTGATCCAACCCAGTAATAGCTGCAGTTTTATTGGGAAACTCGAAAAACTTCCTTGCGGTATTCCCGTCATTGGTAGTTCCCGAGCCTTGTTTTACTATATCAATTAACAGATTGAGCTCCTCTTTAAATTTATTTTGAATGTTTTTTTTTCTGTTTTGTAACATATCTTTATGCTCATTACTTCTTGCTGCCCACTGTTTGAAGTCAAGTCTGTACGCAATGTGTAACAGACATTCCATGCAATTTATACGGGCATGTAGGGATGATAGGCCAAATTCATATATGTCAGAACACACAGTTTTTGATGTTACAGCATCTAAGTGGTTCATTTCTGTTGGTTTTGCTAAGCACAGGTAGCATGATGCATTTGATCTAGCTTCAGAAAGGTACGTGCAGACTTTTGCGTCGATCATTGTCATCATTAGTTTATGAGTCACCCTGTTACTATTAATCCACTCTGTGGGGTTAAGGGCCTCAATTTCCTCATCCATTTTTCTTTTGTTATCAATGACAACTGCATGGCTTTCTTTTACAAAAGTGAACTGAACCGGACGACAATAAAAAGTTGAGCATGGTTTCGGGTTTGTCCATATAGTATTATCTCCATCTGTCAGTTTCAGTGGCACCAAGGAGGTCATGAAAATGCTTGAATCATCATGCTCGCCGTCCATTTTCTGCTTGTATCGGCTTTGATTGGAAGCACCATCAAATCCCCACTTCGATATCAGCTTTAACTGCTTATTTTCCACATTATCAGAAAGACTTTGAAGAATCCGCTTCACCGTAATGTCAAGTAAAGCTTGAAGTGTAATTCTAGCTGATGAATCCGTAACTGATACTGATTGATTAGGAGGGTAGCATGCAAGCTTAGTTTGTTGCAGTTTATAGTAGGATGGGTAAATATCCTTAGCACCTTCCCGAATGGCAGTCTCTCGCAACGTAATATATTGCCACTTTGAAAGCTTAAGTGAAAGAAGCAATCCAAGTGCTTTCTCTGGTGTAAATATTACTGTTTTCTTAATGCTTTCCTTGATTTTAACGGCAGCTTCTGGATTTTTGATCATATAATTGATTAGATGCGATATCTTCATAACCTTCTTCTTTTAAACGTGCTGCAGCTGCATATGCCAATTCACAGGAATCCTCGCCTATGTGCTCACTAGATCTTCTCTTTTTCTGTTTGCTTCCCAGATCTTTGAATGGTTTTCGGGACCTTTTTGTCATTGTTCCAACAGTCGATGATGTCGAAGGTTCTGGAGAGACTGAGCGTGCTCTTGGTATCTCATCAACAGTTGGTTCTTGATTTATTAAAGTTTGCACGCAACTCGGCCAATCAATATTTGCTTGCAACCACTCTCCGTACGTATTTCTAAACTTATCAAAGAATCGTTTAGATTTCTGCCACCTGTTTAAAGCAGCTCGCGTGAATCTCCGGCAAAATTCTTTGAGAGTTACTTGATCTTCGGCAGAAAGGCAATCGCCTATGCGGGACACAATTGCACTAAACAATACTTCATGATTAAATGAAGGACACTCACTTTTTAGAAGAACAAACAAATCTAAGTTGGTGATTAAACTTTCCATTCTAAGATTTTGTAGTCGCAAAGCAAATAGTTTTAGTGTTAGCAGTTACACGGTTGTGAACAATCTAAATTATGGAACAAAATTATAGCCCTTTTATTGTATAAAGTCAATAATTAGTTAACTACCCTCATTAAAGTTATAAAAGATATGATAATAAAAATTTATAATCGTCAAAAACATTTCGTAGAACTCATAGTAGAACTAATCAACATTAGCAAATCACATTAGCTCACTAATTATAAAAAGGTGAATGCAGTTCTTAGTTGGTATTGTTGCGAGATATTTCAAATCATTTAATCACTTAATAGGCTCATTAGAATCAGAAGACTACAACCATCATTCTAATTACTTAATTACTTGTCATCAGACTCATTACATGACTACACAATATGTTATTTTGTATTTTGAACGTATGCAAGGTTTTAAAATTCCTTTTGTGTCGATATTATTATGTATCCGGTTATGTTGTAATCATACTTTTAGGGTATGATCAATTAACAATTTCATTCCCCTATCTTTCTAAAAGAAGCGACAGCATGGGCACTTTGACACTGATATTCAACTATTTGGTATTGTTGGAAATCTTACAAGATCAACAAGATACTACACACCTCTGTCTAGTCCTTCAGGTCTATAGGGGTGATGCTGTTTTATGTTAAGAGTTGTTAAAGCTCTGAATTCTTCAACTTAAACACTAAAAGGAACGTTTAATATGTAAAAATAAATAAAAATATTTTGACGATTTAAAAAAAGAAAGGCATCTACAACCATTATGTAACGTATGTCAAAAAATCATAAATAATTAGTACTAAAACCTCCTATAAGGATATTACGGTTATCGCTGCCGTTTCAGAGATATTTCGATTTTTCATACTAGCTCCATACAAAATTTTCGTAAAAAAATTATAATTCCTTCGTTTTTGTGCAGAATCAATTCTGGTGTCATTTTTGTATATTGTTATAACAAATAGAAGTGATATCCGGCACAAAAACTGGCACTTGCAAAATAAAATGCCTAAGTCTATGAAAGCCGTTTTTCAGCCCACCGTGCGCCCGTGGCATCTCCCACAAAGATAGAGGCCTGGTTAGTGAGATAAGCTACTGTAATTTCGTTCCTTAAACTTTTACACGCGAGCGAAGCCGCGTGCAAAAGCTAATGTCAGTATATACCCATTGCTCAGAAATATCATTCTTCACCCGCCACCCAGACATCTAATAACACGAACTAGACTAGAACGCCATAAACTGTAAATAATTCACGGCTGTATTACGCAATCGTCCCCATGCGGACTGCGTTTGACGTTTATGGGTCAGTCGCATTAAATATAACTGCAAACGTACAAACCGTCATTACCAACTGTTTGTGCACTTTATCAGGGTTAGTTAACGTAAACCTAATACCATGAAAAAATAATGTTTTCTTTGTAACTTGCCATCTCTTCACTACCCTCGGTTGACTGGTACAAAATGCTAAGGGTATTTCCACAGAAAAGCTGTATTTTTCTATTCCGTGGGTATTTCTCCCGCCTTGTATACAACGTGTAACAGAATAAACTCAATTCCTGAAAGTAGTTGGTTCAGAATCGGCATCTGAATCGATTTCCGTCATAAAAAATAGGTGTTAAATTTTGACGGGAAATGCACTCGTGTGCGTGTCGGCCGCTAACATTCATGAGTCTATGCGATCCTTGCTCATCTTCAAGCTACTTCCATCCCAAATTTCAAACAAAACCACCCATTTCCGCTTTATATGGATTACGAAATAATTTGTAGCTTATAGCTAGCAGTCACAAATAATGCACCTTACCTTACCTTTTTTTAGAATTGTATCATTACTTAAAAAAGAATACTTTTTATAATATTAGTTTAGATGTCTGGCAAGTGCCCTTAACTCCACAACTAAGCTTGTATTTTTCCTACGGTTTTTACCAACTAATGCTTCGACCTAATGAGTCCCTACGCCTATTTTTTGCCGTCGTTGGGGCGAAAATTTCCAAGAAAGATCTGATTGATTTATACGATTATTAACTAAATCACAGTATTTTTCCGTACTCCTTAAGAACGAGGAAACCTTACAGGTTTACTTTGTTTGCGTCACAAAACCATTTTTCTCAGAAATGAGAACAGATATGGAACTGACATTTATATTAGACTAGCTTTTGCCCGCGACTTCGTTCGCATGGGAGGTTTTCCCGCGTACATCCCGGTCCCGTGGGAATTTCTGGATAAAAACTATCCTATGTCCATCCCAGGGTCCTAAACTATTCTCATGTCAAATTTCATCTAAATCGGTTCAGCGGTTTAAGCGTGAAAAGGTAACAAACAGACAGACAAAGTTACTTTCGCATTTATAATATTAGTATGGATATTGGGATTTATGATCTGTTTCAGCTATAAGAAATCAATCTATATCAAACACTAGTAGTCCCGCGGGGCTTCGCTCCCGTGTACTTTGTCACGATAAAATCAAAACCCCCTTCTTTTGCAGTCGGGTAGAAACCTATAACCTTCCTCAAGCTTTAAGCTACTTCCACACCAAGTTTCATCCAAATCAATCCAGTACTTTCGAAGAGTAGAGCGTTCAAACAAACAAATAAACGTTTCCGCTTTATAACATTAGTATAGAGTATAGCAAGGAATCTAATATCTGTTTCAGCTCTAAAAAATCAAACTTGTAAGTCAACGCCATCAAAAGATATTATGACCATTTATGACGCATATTTTGCGATTTTACTAGGGAATCACAACATAGGAACAGTTAGAAGATTTAGAAATTTGCTTTTATATACAATTAGAAATATGCCTGAATAATTTTAGCTTTGTAATCGTATACACCTAGTAATTTTTAACATACACCTATTATCCTATTATCCTAACTTTAATAACAATACTGTCTTTTTCTTGTACATCTGTGGAGAACGTTGTTGGTTGCACATTTGTATAACCCTATATGTTCGTACTTTTTTTTGTTATGAATAATGTGTAACTGTTTGTTTTCCCTAACAAATAAAATAAAATAAAATAAAATAAATAAAATAGGAAATTGTATTTATTCAACAAGAATCTTGAAATATGGCAAAAAGCCATATCTTTACAGCACATGTAAAGGAAAAAAAGACTGAAAATTATAATCGGTATTATTGAACTGATATGTATTTACGGAACCCTCGGTTTGCAAGTCCAACTCACGCTTTTTTATTGATAATAGGCTCGCGTTTGACTACCATCTCACCTGACGGTAAGTGATGATGTGGTCGAAGATGGAGCACGCTTACCTAGAAGTAACCTATTCACTCTTGACTTAAAGACCTCCAGGTTATAGCTATCAGGAAGCATAGACTCCGGCAGGGAATTCCACTCCTTAGCCGGTTTTTTTGCTACTTCCACGCTGTAGATTCGTTGTATTATTATTAAAGACAAACAGAAGATCACAATAAATTTATATGATGAGCGGAAAGTCCAATGTATCAATAATAACGTTACCGATCAAAATGCAAAACGCGCTTTACCTTGATAAAATTATCAACAATAATATATTAATAGCTAAAAAAAGAAAACTAAAAACACGCTTTTATTTACTGCACTATAAAGCTGTTGTCGCTCAGTGCCCTGAGGTGACGTTTACGTTATGAAATTTTTAACTACCATTCATCCCTCGGCACGTTTCTCACCTTGGCTTAGGTGGGATCTGTTTTTATTGTCCCCCTTTAGCGTTAAATAAACAGAACACATTAATCAGACGAATGTAATTAGAACAAACTCTAATCTGTTTACTAGTAGGCAGTCCAAGGTTCCATCAGCCACCTTTCAATTCCATCAACAGACCAGCTTGATGGTACCATTATATTGTATTGCCATATAATCTACATATAATTGCCAAGTTTCATGATGATACAACAATTAGAAGTGCGTGTAATTCAGATTTTTAGATTTTATTACATAGTTTGTGGCTCGACCTAATAAAAGCATGCTAAAAATTACACAGGCCTACAAATTTTTAACCCAGAGACTAGACCTATCGTACCCGAAGGATTTTGATGCGCTGAATCCGAATCCGTGTTCAGAATTGCTCCTATACGTCTGGTTTTCGAGATATCCTAACCTAAAAGTGCAAAAAACTCGGATTCGGATTCAGCGCATCAAAATCCTTTGGGTATGTTAGGTCTAGATTTTTGTTAAATTTTGTCGGCCTGTGTTATCTTTTTGCAAGGAAACAAACCACTCTACTCATTGATTAGAGGTAAATAATGCATGCATAAATTAAAAATGATAATTGCAATAGTAACTCTAGGCACTAAGGTTACAGTACACATGAGGTCAGTTAAGAGGAAAACATAAACGTAGAATCTACTAGAATTCTAAAGGTTTAAACCCAAACATGTTTGGGTACCTTGATTTGAGCCACAGAGTACGGAATCTCGGCAGGCTCCCGCCCGAAATTACGATCAACGTGAGTCAGCGAGCGTTACCCTAAGCACTAGACATAATTATATGTATTTTTTTCGGAGTATAATCAAATCATGTAATACACTAATTTAGCCCTCCCGAAATCAATTAAAGTTTTCGAAGTCCTTCCAAAGGTTGTCTGGAAGATATGGCTTTTAGCGATAAGACCGGCATTGTAACCATAGAATTAAGCAATATTGTTTATTAGGTGTGTTTTAATTTTAGTGTACAATAAAGAAAGCAAAGCTATCCATCTATCTCACGTCTCGTGTATCATCTACACGTTCACACAGCCATACACATAAACATATAAAGATATACACACATACATATACAGACATACACACACAAACACACAAATGCATTCACAGATATACACACAAACATAAACTCGCATGACAACACGATTGTTAAATTAAGTTTATTAAATTATGAGTTTATATTATTTTCTCTAGCTTTAAATTTCACTTTCAAAATTTTTCTGTATGATATATTTAAGAATATTGCTACTATATATTAAGGGGAAGACAGTAACACCTGCAACACAGTGTATACTAGCGCAAGTGTTACAGATTCCTATCATGCTATTGTAAAACTTATGTCAAAGTCAATAAATAAATAAATAAATCTAGACCAAAGATACAAATCCTTGTTTTATGTGACAAAAAATACTTATTAGATCTAATAAATAAATGTCTGACAAATGTTTGTGGAAGGTCCATTAAAATCTGAGTTTAGTATGGGTTTCCAAAAAGACAGACCGGGTGTTGTTTCGGTGTTTCTCAGGGTATTTAACGGAAACGCAACCGTTCTTACCTAGTAAACGATTGCAAAAAAAATACGCGTAAATGTTATTTATACCTAATTACTAGCATCCCACCCGTACGCACAAAACATGTTGGTAATACTTTCATTGTGCGAACAGCTAAAGAGTCTGTGTTTCCTGGTATATATAACCTGGGGGTCGTATATATCATAGCCATAAATTACTTTTTCAAGCCGTTTCTAAACTATGAATCGAATGTAGCTTAGTATCAGTATTTTACATGGTGCGATGGTTTATCTGATTTCTATAACCCGGTAACTGGCAACACGATAACTCTTGGCAAACCTAGTGTCAGATTGTCTGGCTGACCTGACTACCCGTAACGACATTCAATGATGTAGAAATGACAGCAGAGGCCAATTGGCTTAACGAGAGCTTTGCGAGGCACGAAGGAATCTCTTATGTTAAGTTGGTCGCTTTTGCACTTGTCCCATCACCAGCGAGGAAACGATTAACTGTCAGCTTATTTCTCGCTCAAGAAACGTACAATAGATATACTTTCTGTGTAAACAAGAGAGATGCATATACAACGTGTAACGCAAACCCCATATCTATCCAAAAGGACTGAAGGCAACATCTGGTATGGAGTCTCTATGCAAAGTTTCAGCTCAAAATAAGTGACTCACAGAATTGACCCCAAATTATTGGTTTCATATGTTTCTTGAATACCAGTAATAACAAACGTGTCACAGCACTATGAGGGTCATCACTTTCCACGTCACTTACCAATAAAACGATAATTCTCTTCGTTCTTCTTAATTTGAAAAATTCGGCCTCTGGTATCAATGTATTGAAATTTCTAATATGCTAAATTACACGTTGTATAAAAAGTTGATAGCTGACTGTTCACACTGCTGGCGAGTACTCGCTTCACTAGTTCCGTCGCTGAGCGACAAGAGCTGTCAAAGTTAATACGCGCTCAGCGGTCGCTTGGTGGTCAGAACTCACGCTGAGAGACCAACCAGATGATAGGTCAGCGACTAAACTATCGGAACTACACGCTCGCTGCTCGCCAACTCGTGTTCAGATGCTAGCTTTACTCGCTACTCGTTCATCGTCGGCGGTGGGACAACTGCCTTTAGCAAGCATTGTTTAACCTTGAAAATCAATCCGTGCTGCTGATATTATTTAGCCACGTACTCCTTTTGACTAAAGTTGGAATATCGATTGGTTTTATATATTATCTCTAGTCAGTTGGCACGGTTCTATGTTCTGTGCGCTTTAGTCTAGTCTAGATAAATGTTGCAAATATGGTGTTTTGCATCAACGCCGGTTAGTCGGGTAATTGACTGCCCTAGTTGTCGACTTCCTTTGTCATTACGGTCATGGTTATACGATAAGCTAATACAACATTACTTTACCTTTTTTTTCGTTTGGAAAAATCTTCGAAAGTCATCTCCCGCTCTGCGTGGAGCGGAAGCGAGTCAGACTTCTACTGGCTAAAAACCCACCCTGTTTCTTTAGCTGCCCTTACGTTCCGGGGCCGCGGTATTACGTTAAAATATTCCCGCATCCCCGGCAAGAACATTACTTTCCCTAAGTTAAGGTTTTATTCTCAACGAGCGACCCGGTCACTCCGGCCAGCTTCTACGGTCTCATTTCTCTGATAATAGGCTCGCGTTTGATCACCATCTCACATGATAATAAGCGATGATGTGGTCGAAGATGAAGCACGCTTATCTAGAAGTAACCTATTCACTTTCGACTTAAAGATCCCAGGTAATAACTAACAGGAAACACAGACTCTGGCAGGGAATTCCACCCCTTAGTCGCACGCACAACGAGAGTATTCCCAAAACGTTTTGCGCGTATGAGTGCTATTTCCTTTAAAAAAAAATGTTTAAGCGATAATTAAAAAATATTTGAAAAAAGAAAACTATTACGTAGTAAAACTTGTATAAAGACAAACTGAAAACTAAATTAATTTCTGTGCAGACTGCACAAAGCCGAGTCGGGTCTATAGTTAATATGTACATCACATAGTAACTATTAATTTAACTAAATCTTTTTCGGGTTCCATATTGAAGTTCTTAGGGGAGAAAACAAAATCCTCGCGGGCAGAATCGCGGGCGAAATGCCAATCTTACTTCTTATCTTACTAATAATATAAATGCGAAAGATTGTGAGGATGGATGTATGGATGATTGTTACTCTTTAACGCGAAATCTACTGAACGAACCTGAATTAAGGAACAATGCTAAAACGACCCCACTCTTGTAGCACTTTAAAACCTATGTCAATCCAATGGCCATAGTCATCTTATCATTTTATTGTATGACAGCAAAAGTGTATATTTTTGGGTTTAATCATGCCAAAAAGTATGTTAAAAGGCAACACAATTGGAAGTATTGTAACTGATTCCGGTATTTTCATGTCACTCTTACTTTTTTCGGACAGACATTTCATTTTCACTGTCATACAATAAAATGATAACATGACTAGGGCCCTTCGATTGACATAGATTTTAAAGTGCTACAAAGGTGTAGACGGTGTCCACACATTTTTGGGCATTGTCCTTTGGTAAGTAGATAGTTGTCATCCTGGAATAACGCATAGGCTAATTTTTGTTCCGGAATTCCCAAGGGATCGGGATTTACGCATAAAAATCTTCCCACGCGTACGAAGTCGCGGGTAGAAACTAGTTCGAAATAAACAAAAACATAAGATTAAGAAAGAATATGCAAAGCTAGACAACTTGCAGTGTATCTTAATTGGAGTGCTGCTTACAGTTTTCTTAGAATTCAAATAGTCAAAGCTAAACCGCAGAGTAATTTGTTTTTGTTAGAACATGGTACGGAACTCTCGGTCAGCTAATCCAATTCTCAAAACGACGAAACCCTAGCCAACGGCCAGACAGAAAAGACGCAAGACGAGGGCGGGGCGCGGACCCGTCGCAGACAGGGCGCCGTCACGACTTTTTAACATATATAGAAAAGACACGGACCCGTCGCAGACCGGGCGCCGTCACGACTTTTTATGGCGCGCACTAGAAGCTTTTCCCGGCATTCAACCGTCCGATTTTGATACGACAACATGTCTTCTTCTGAAGATGAAGATGTATTATTCAAAGTCGTCACGCATTTTAACGTTCGTTCACACGTAACGTTCTAACCACTCCGACGCATGATGCACAATGGCGAGCGGGCGAGCGCTGTGAGAACCTGCCCTCCGCGCCCTTTCCGCTCCCCCGCTTGCGCCCGTGCAGGCCCGCGCCCTGCCCGCGCCCTGTCCTTTCTATATGTTTTCCAATAGGACGCCGACGAGTTAACGTCGTGACGGCGTCCCGTCTTTTCTGTATGTTTTACGTCGCGACGGCTGTATACATTTTATATGCAAGTAGATTAAACGGGCGCCGCGACTGCGACGGGTCCGTGCCTTGCGTCTGTTCTGTGTGGCCGGTGCCCTACACTGTGCGTAGTGTTGTAAAAATACCGTATAATACCAAAAGGCTATGTATTAAACAGGTATTTTATTATAACTTACGGTATTATTGGTATTTTATGTATTTTATATTTTGATTCACTTTTTAAGATCTTGCAATATTACGAAGAGTTTTAGTTTAATAAATTAAATCTATACTAATATTATAAAGCGGAAAAGTTTGTTAGTTTGTTTGTTTGTTTGTTTGTTTGTTTGCTTGAACGCGCTAATCTTCGAAAGTACTGGGTGGATTTGGATGAAATTTGGTATGGAAGTAGCTTGAAGCTTGAGGAAGGTTATAGGCTACTTTTTACCCGACTGCAAAAAAGGAGAGTTATGTTTTTACCGTGATAGAATCCACGGGAGCGAAGCCCCGCGAGAGTACTAGTATATTATAAGTTTCGATTGTATTCTATATTTTAGAATGACTAATTCTAATTTAATGATTACTTAGTAATTAAACTTCACAAATATTATTACAATATTATACACTTCTGGACACATCTATTGGCCCACCTTGTATTTTCAGTTTCGTTTGGTCCTAGCTAAAATTTTATATTAGGTCGAGCAAAAAGTTTTTATGCAGTTTTGAACCTGGCACATTCACAATTTCATTCAATAGTCTTTTTTTGAATTTCGAACACAGAATTTAAAGAAACAAAAGACAATTTGGAGCCTGTTTGTTGATATCAAACAATCGAATACTAAGAAAACTTGGTTTTACTGGTTTACTTGGATTTAATTCTTGAAAAAGTGATTAATATCTTTGCTTTTGCAACAAACATTACTTATTCTTAACATTAAGGTGAGGTTCTATCAATAATCTATGGATACTTCACCTGAAGTCGCCGCCCAAGCTGTGGCACTTATTCAGGCCGGACACAGCCAAAGAAACGTGAGTGCTCAACTTAATTTAAGTCGATCTGCGGTCCGAAATGTTTATCGGAGGTACCTAGAGACTGGCGGCTTTGTTCGTCGCCAAGGAAGGCCACGATCTCGGGTCACAACTGAAAGGCAGGATCGATTCATCGTGACGACCAGCTTGAGAAATCGTCACCTTACCTCCATTGAGATACAAAACCAACTTCGCGACTTCCACGGAGTATCTGTGAGCGCTCGAACTGTTCGGAGAAGGTTAAAAGAACGCGATATGGTACCACACAAGCCAGCTAATGGGCCCAAACTAAAGCGAGCCCACCGAACAGCGCGCCTTCATTTCGCACGCAGTCATTTAAATTGGACACAGCAAGATTGGAGCCGTGTACTCTTTTCTGATGAGTCTAAAATTGTGTTACATGGCAATGATGGAAGGAAGAAGGTCTACCGGCGTAAGGGAGAGCGTTTCGCACAATGCTGCTTTGAAGAGAGGGTTGCTTATGGCGGTGGCTCATGGACTGTCTGGGGCGGTATATCCGCGAGCGGCAAAACTCAACTTGAGGTTGTTACAGGACCACGGCTGCCAACATTAAATGCTGAAAGATACATTCGTGAGTGCTTAGAACCTCACCTGATACCATACGCGGACTATGTGGGCCCAAATTTCCTTTTTATGCATGATAATGAAAGAGCCCATGCGGCCGGCATCGTCAGGGAATATCTTCGGGATGTGAACATCACAGTTATGGACTGGCCAGCCAGAAGCCCAGACATGAACCCCATTGAGCACATGTGGGACGAGCTAAAAAGGCGTGTTAGGGCTCGTCAGCCAGTTGCCCAGACGATGCAGGAGTTGAAAACTGCCATAGAAGAGGAATGGGAGATGATCCCTCAAAATTTCATAGAGCGGTTGATAAACTCTATGCCTAATCGTATGAGAGCTGTGGTAGATGCCCATGGAGGCAACACGCGTTATTAAATTAAACCTTTATTTGATAAAACATGTTTTTTATTCAAAAATTAATTGCCTTTAACAAGGCGCATATCCGACTTGTTAGGCGTAGGTCCATGTCGTATGGTATTCTGAATTCAAATTTAAAACTATACGATCGAAAAAGATGGTAAAATGTATCAGGTTTAAAACTGCATCAACAGTTTTTGTTCAATCTAGCAATCATATTTCGGTAGGGGCCATCGAAACCTAAACTCTAAGGTGGGCCAATAGATGTGTCCAGAAGTGTATTTCCGTCTATTTTTCGTTACTGTGTTTGTTAAATATTTAAATGTACCGCACAGTAGGTACGATTTACCGCGTGATCGGCTCGTCCGCGGTTCAACGATGCATTCGTCGCCGTCGACACCACCGCGCTGCGTTCGCGCCGTGTTAGTGTCGTCGCATTGACGTGATATTCTAATTGGCTTGTTCTTTTTCCTTTAATATTTTCATTTTTTCTGTGCTTTTCCACCTTATTCAGTACTTAGGTATTTTAATGATTACTTAGATAATTTACATAAAAAATATAGAAACAATTGATTTATATATAAAATACCGTAGCAAATGGTATAATACCGTATTAAACGGTATTTTTCGTTTTATACATTTCAATACAAATCGTATAATACAAGCACTTACATCTCTAACTGTGCGTGGCCCGACATGCACTGTAACTGTGGTTTTTATTTTGGGAAAGCTGACTTCCACACTCAAGCCAATTAATACTTATGCCCAGCTTAGGAATCGAATTAAAGACTCCATGCTACACTATTCAAAACTTACCACTTAAGTATTGATACTGTTTTATGGCGCGGGCCTGGTAATCTGTTTCTCGTTTAGTACAGATAAAAATCTCTCAAAAAAGGGAAACTGTGTATCTGTCCGTACCTACCATACTATGTTACTTTTAAGATATCTATCTTTGTGGAAGAAAAAAATAAGCGTTACATGGTGGACATGCCACTCATACGCACAAAACGTTTTGGGATACTTTCTTTGTGTGTAGGTACAGCTATGCAGTGGAATTCCCTGCCGGAGTTTGTGTTTCTTGATACCTATAACCTGGGTGTTTTAAGTCAGGAGTGAATGGTTACTTCTGGGTAAGCGTGCTTTATCTTCGACCACTTCATCGCTTACCATCAGGTGAGATGGTGGTAGCAAAGCAATAACTTTGTACTCCTTTTTACGAAAATGACGTGGTCGGAAGAGAATGAAATTTAGCATAATCAAGGTTTATATGGAGAAGGAGTACAGAAAGCATTTATTTTATTAATTAACACACTTTTATTAGGTCGACCTGTATGTAACTAACTATGTAATGGAATCTAAGGTAACTAATTTAACCATCTTCCAAGGGTCGTAGCGTAATGAAAATTGGCAGCTGTATGTAGTTCTGATGACAATACAATGATATGGTATGGTATGGTGGCTGTCAAACTGATCTGATGATGGAGCCGGAAAATATGAACTGGAACTTCATGATGGAAAATCGTATCATAGCTGTTTTGGATTTCTTAGAAAAGTCTAGTAATGAACTTTGACCACGATTAGGTTTCAAGGTGGTGATGATGATGGAATATCGTATCATAGTCGTGTTTGAACTTGTGAGAAAGGCCACGTAATGGACTTTGAACACGATATTTTTTGTTTTTACCTGCATTTATAAAAGCGTGTTTTTCTAGTGTTTTTTAAACTATTAATTTATTTGCTTTTCAAATATTATTACTTGAAAAACAAAGAAAACCAAGTATTTAATAAATTAGAGAAAGGATTCTGTGTTCCCTACCAATCAGCCTTTAAAGCAAGAGTGAACAGGCATCTCCTGGGCTCGCTCGTTCCATTGTAGACCTCATCTAACACTTAACGTCAGGCGTGATCGAGGTCAAGAGTGAGCTCATCCGAAAAAATGGGCTGGCAGGCAGCAACAAGTAATTAAAAAACTATTAATAACAAAACAAAAGATTTAATAAAAAGGTTTGGAGTTTAGACCGCGGCGGACGATAATAAAAACTAAACGTAGAGAACTATGACGAACACTTGTGTGGAAAATAATGAACCAGAGTCGTCATCACTACATGTTTAGGTAAGGGCTCATGCACGTTGCGGATATGTTCTAACGAGATACCGCGGCCCCGGAAGGCAAAGGCAACTGTAGGAGCAGGGTGGGTTTTTAGTCAGTAGAAGTCTGACACTCCCTTCCACTCCACCCACAGCGGGAGGAGTCATTTGATGATTTTCCCACCCAGAAAAAAAACGGCCTCATGTACTCAGTAGGGCATGCAATATCGCAACGTTCTCAATTCCGGAACTGAGTTCCAATACTGGAAATCTGATTCCGGAATTCCGGAACTGGTTCCGGAATTCCGGAAACTTTTAAAGTTTGTTTCAAATCAAACAAGATTTATAATTATATCAGTATTTTAACCTTTTGACCACCATGTCAAAAAAGCAAAAGCGTGCCCTCAGCGCCAAGCTTCAAATTCATCCTTTAAACCTACAAAATAGTAGTGAGGTCGAAATTATATCGATAAAGCTCATGGAAAACTGACAATATTTTATTAACATAGGCTTTAATATGAATAAAGATTTTTTTAATCATATATGATAGGCTTGTGTTTGACCATAATCTCACCTGATGTTAAGCGATGATGTGGTCGAAGATGAAGCACGCTTGCCTAGAAGTACACCTATTCACTCTTGACTTAAAGACTCCCAGGTTATAACTATCAGGAAACACAGACTCCGGCAGGGAATTCCACTCCTTAGCCGTACGCACAATGAAAGTATTCCCAAAACGTTTCGTGCGGACGGGTGGGATGTCCAACATGTAACGATGGCGCATCGCCGTTTGTCTTGTAGTCCGATGATGTAACGGGCTTGGTGGAATAAGACTGTGCAATTCCATCGCACACTCCCCGAAATGTAACCGATAGAAGACTGACATGCTTGCAACACGTCGCCGATGTTCTAGGCTCTGGAGCCTTGTCTCGACCAGTACATCATTGCCAATGAGTCTCTTGGACCGTTTCTCGATATACTCAAGCGCTTCCAGTTGGTACTTGGCAGATCCGTCCCAGAGATGAGAGCAGTACTCCATACACGACCAAACTTGCGCTTGATAGAGGTTGAGCAGCTGTTCCGGTGTGAAGTACCGTCTCACCTTTGCTAGGATTCCCAACTTTTTGGCAGCCAATTGAGCCTTAGCCTCGATAAACGGACCAAAATTAAGGGTGGATGTCAACGTAACCCCAAGAAGCTCGATGCGATCAGTTATCGGCACGGTTACACCACGGAAAGAAGGAGCCGGTTGAAATCGGCTCTTTTTTGCGGAGAAAAGACATGCCTGGGTCTTGGCAGCATTAAACTTGACGAAGTTGGCTTCGCCCCGCTCAGAGACAGCCTTCAAAGTCAAGTTCAAGCGCCCCACCATTGCCTCTCGGAGAGACTGGACTTGTGACCCACTAACACGCGCGCTGGATATATATCTTTCAGCAACAGTGCTGTCGTCTGCATACCTAAAACTACCGGGCATTAGCAGAGCGTTATTATGCAGCAAGAATAAAGTTGCTGAGAGAACTGACCCCTGAGGGACCCCGGTATTAATAACCAATTGGCCAGACGAGCAACCATCAATAACTACTCGAATAGACCGATCTCTCAGGAAGTCTTCAATCTGAAATCAAAGTTCAGTGGGTATACCGAAAGAAGAAAGTTTAGCAATAATGCTATCGTGCCACACCCTATCGAAAGCCATACCATCCTTGTGTTGAGTTTTATTTCAACTCGCTTTGTCCTTTATGACATAAATGTAAATAATCTGTGTCACATTTACGGCCTTTATTACTATTTAAATCCATAAATAGAATCAACAATCGATAAAACCAAGTCAATACCATCACAGCACTATTGTCCATCATAACGTAATTTTTGTCACTCTATGACGACAGAGGCGCAGCTGGCACAGATTTCTTGACATTGCTCGCTTCTGCTCTAGAGGTGCGACAATGATACTTATTAATAATATCGAAATATTTATTCTTATTGTTTTGTACTTTCAACAGTGTCAAGTAATAAAATGTAAGTTACTTTGAAAGAACAATCAATTCAATGTTTTTTCAACACATTTGCTCGTAGAGTGCACAGTCTTTTTCCACCAAGCCCGTTCCATCATCAGACTACAAGACAAACGGTGATGTGCCATCGTTACATGGTGGATATGCCACGCATACGCAAGAAACGTTTTGGGAATACTTTCATTGTACGTACGGCTAAGGAGTGGAATTCCCTGCAGTAGTCTGTGTTTTTTGATAGTTACAACCTGGGAATCTTTAAGTCAAGAGTGAATAGGTTACTTCTAGGCAAGTGTGCTTCATCTTCGACCACATCATCGCTTAACATCAGGTGAGATTATGGTCAAACGAAAATCAACTATAAAAAAGTGGCTCTTTATGAGCCGCTATTAGGTCCATAATGCAGTGTATTAGAAACGCGTGCTTTTTACTTTACGTTACTGCACTAGTGCTATAACGCCACAGATAACTATTTACTAGTCGGAGGTTGGAGATAGCGGCTTGTGGAAAGTTCCACAGACTAGTTTGGTTGCGTTCAGAAAAAATATTAATAAAAAATATCAAAAATTTATGAATATCGGAATTCCGATATTACTCCTCTCAATTCCGGAATTGAAATACCAGAAAAATTGTTACGGAATTCCGGAATTACGAAATTCCGGAATTCCGGAATGCATGCCCTAGTACTCAGTATTGAATTCAGCGGATCTACCATCGGAAAATACGCGGCGGATCTGATGAACCAGTCGAATGGACCTTCAAGTTTGTTTACTACGATTTGTATACGTTTCTAAAAGGGTGTTTCGCCGTTTCGCTCCACGAGTGGTTCGGACCGCGGTGTGAAACGCCGAAGAGTTCTTAGGAATAGGCTGTTTCGGACCGCGGTGTAAATCGACCATAGAAGAATTTGAATGGTTTTATTCGCACCACGAATGGAACAAAAAGTTTTCTCAGTAATAATGCTTAAAGTACAGCTAGGCACAATTCTAAAACACTGACAGTACGCTGTTTATACAAAGCATGCTGCTAGCTTTCATACCGTCAACCCACTCGTCTGCTGGGGCAGCATCCTGAACACTAAGGTGGACGGGTGGGACAGCCATCCATACTGGGGAATTGGTTACGCCAACATGTCACTGTGACTTATAATAAATTTGTTAGTTTTGTTTCTCTGGTAGTTGTAAATAATACTAGTTGTCTAGGTTGGTAGTTGTTATCCAAAATTTATTTTTACAGGATGTCATACGTGATTTCGAAAAGTGAAACTCCGAAGAACACGTCACCGTAAATTCACGATACGAAACACTTAACAACGAATGCACGCTACCACGAAAAACCTAACGCTGCCGTAGCCATGGGATCTCGAATAACTAAACATCTAATTTCACCTATTCGAATCACTTTACCACGAATGCACACTAACAAGAAAAACTGAACAACGTTGCCATGGGATCTTGAATAACTAAACCTCGAAAAGTCTTCATAAAATGTCTTTATTAATTTAACAATCAAACATTGCTTTTGCTATTTTAAACGATAAAAGTGCGTTATGTTTTTCGTGGTAGCGTGCATTCGTTGTTAAGTGTTTCGTATTCGTGAACTTACGGGGACGTGTTCTTCGGTGTTTCACTTTTCGAAATCATGTGTCACACTAATTTTTTCATTATAAGTATGACAAAACCGAAAAAATGCGAAAAATGTTGGTTTGTTTAAACGCACCTTCAAAAGTTCTTGGTAGATTTGGATGAAATTTGGTATAGAAACAGCTTGAAGCTTGAGGAAAATAACAGTTTATATTTTACCGTAATAAAGTTCATGGGAGCGTAGTCCCACGCGACTGCTACTCTTTGATATATGTTGTATCTTTATTTACTTAATGATACTCAAAAGCTTTATAATATAGTCTCACTAGATTCCAGTACTGGCCCGAATACTGAACCAATGTGAATAAACCTTCATTCATATTATTTGATTGAACATCACGATATGAAACCGATCAGATAATTAAGAATTTATTGAACGGAGTTCCTTCGTCAATTCGCATATTCATTCTTTTTAATTGTTTTATCTAAAGTCCAATACAGCAGATGTGTTGTTGGGGACTTTTTTGCGCTACTTCATTCCAGCTAAAAGTTTCGAACAATAAAGATTACCGATGCAAATAAAATTGTTGTCCAAATGAGCTTTTTTTTTTAAGAAATCTTCGTGAGGTCCCAATAAAAAAGTAACTTATTTACTTGTTTCTGCCCGCGATTTTGCGTTCGTACTTCGTCGCAAATGCAAACCTTGTCCAAAATAACATTACCTACGTAATTTTCATGGAGGACTATTGACAATACTTTCATTGTGCGTATAACTTTATTTTAAGATGGAAAATCATCTGATGATTGCCTCCCGATCTGAGCGAAGTGGGAGGGTGTGTCAGACTTTTACTGACTAAAACCCATCCGTGTTCCATTATTTGCTCTTCGTGTTCCGAGGCCGCGGTAACTCTTTCGAACAATTCCGCAATACCGGCAGGCAACGGTCCCCTTGTGGGCCCCGACAATTTTGCTGACACTCTTAGAGGCATTGTGCGTATAGCTAAAGAGTGGGGCAGGGAATTCCACTCATTGGGCGTATAGCTAAGGAGTGGAATTCCCTGCCGGAGTCTGTGTTTCCTGGTAGCTTATAACCTGGGGTCTTTAAGCCAAGAGTGAATAGGCTACATTTAGGCAAGCGTGTTTCATCTTCGACCACATCATCGCTTACCATCAGGTGAGATACAAACACATAAAAAAACAAGAATAAACCAATTTGGTGCGGGCGATCCGAAAAGATGCACGTACATACATTCCGACCATTCATTTTTATTTATAGAAATATGTATAGATGTATATTTGAATATTATTTAAATTAGATTTATTAAATTAAATAAATTAAAATAGGTAACATAAGACGTAAATCATCACCATCTGTTTAGCCATTTTTTTTTTATTCTTAATTAATTCCAAACTAGGTATAATCAATTTTTGCACTAAAATTCATTCCATTCCATTCAACCATTTAGCCGTGATTTGATTACAAACATCCATACATCTGATTAGTCGCATTTATTATATCCCATAAAAAACAATACTTGCCTGTAAAATCTTTAACGTTTTAAATAAATAGATTGACTTGGCAATCGCACTAAAGAATCTAATTTATATATTTTGTGTTTTCATGCGATGGCCGAGTCAATCTATTTATTTAATACGTTAAAGAATTTTAATATTGATATGGTCACTATAAGATGTTGTTTGGTTAGATAATTACGTTACAACTTAAGACAGAAGGTCCCTTAAGTAGGGACTGAATAAATTAATAACCGACTTAGTATTACATGAATCTCAGAACTTTTTACGGTAGAAGAACTGAGTTGCGAGACTTGGTTTTTTTGACAAGTATTGTTTTTTATGGGATCTCATTTCTTTTTGTAGATAGTCCTACTTTTCCATTCCGTTACCTTCTACTACTTGTATACCAACAACGAATTTTCTTAAAGCCCTCCAATAATTCTTTGAAGCCCTCTCTCTTATGAGCCTTTCTTATTTTTGTAGGTAGCCTTCCTGTTTTTCTTTTCCGGTACTATTTCTTGAGCTTCAGCTACAGTTTTTCTCAAAGCCCAGTCCCTGTCTCTATGGGTTTTTTTCGGAGGCATTGATGTTACAATTTTTGACAAATCTGGACGGTAAATGCTTCTTAGTCTATAGATCTATTCTGTAAGGTATATTCACAAATTGAGGACTTAATACTTCCAAAGTCGACATTAATTAGATGTAAAGCACCCAGACTTGTAACTCTCGAAAGGTCCACGTAAGCTTGACCGGATGTGAATACTGCAGAACCGATATCCATCAGCGCATTATTTGGACTTAGGCCTTGACTTTTGTGTATAGTTATAGCATAAGCTCTATTAATAATTTCAAATTTAGTTTTGACCGGACCAAGCTCGTAAACGTGTCCTTTACTAAATGTAATGTATATTTTCTTAATGACTTTTGTATTTTACGACTGACTTTTGGTAAGTTAGTACAGTGCATTTAAGAAATGCACTGTACTAACTTACCTATGGAGATAAATAAACTTTTTATTATTATTATTATTTTTATTATTATTATTTTCCGGATCAACCTTTACTCTTTGCACTATATTTTTTAGTCGAAATTGTAATTTTTCGTTTGAATTTTTCGTTTTGGAAACTGGACTGAAATTGAAAATTATTTTAGATTTTCCTTGATTCATACACTAAACACTAATTGTATTCTAAATTTGAAGCTTCTATGTCTTAGACTTTTGATGATCGGTCAGAGATGAGTGACAAAATTAAGAAACTTTGACTCGTTATAATTCTTAAACTAGGTATATTTCAAATTTCATTAAATTTGAAATAGAATTTAATGAAATTTGAAATACACCGTGTTTACACAATGCCTGCTTGGTTACTAAAAATTCAGGCTTCTAGTTTTATCCACAACGAAGTTATAGGGGGGTCGAAAATGGCCTGAACTGCTTCGAGAAAAGGATGGCACAGCCGGCCGCTTTTTTGCTCGACTTGGCGGGGGCACTGCCGTGCCCCCAGATTCCGCAATCGAACAAAATGCATTAAACCAGTTTTTACTGATAAGTAGGTATCAACGACCGCATTAGCAAAGTTGGTGTAATGAACTTTAAGAATTAGCCTCAGGTACTCAAAATTTTAGTATATTTAATTCCGGTTCTTATATATTACCGTTATAAAAATTATGCGTATTTGTTTTTATATTGGAGGCGCTCGTGGCTGAATACTAACTGCTCAGCTACGATCATCAGTTGCGGAATTGTTCGAAATAGTTACCGCGGCCTCAGAACACGGGCATATGAAGGAACACGGATGGGTTTTAGTCAGTAGAAGTCTGACACACACCTCCCGCTTCGCCCAGATCGGGAGGCAGTCATAGGATGATTTCGCACCCTTAATAAAAAGCTACATCAAGGTTAAGCATCGCTTACCAAGGTTGGCCCTTCGATGGGTACCCATTTATACATATCGACACTGCCTCCGTGCCTCGGAGTGCACGTTAAACCGTCGGTTCCGGCTGTCATTTGAACATCTTTGGCAGTCGTTACGGGCAGTCAGTAGCCATAAAATCTAACACTGGTCTTGGCTATGCGTATCGTGTTACTCAGCTACTGGGTTGCGGAGGTCAGAAAGGCAGGAGGCAGTAAGGCAGATCCAATCCAGACAAGCATATTTAGCTCAGTTGGACTGATTAATAGAACGACTCATATTGCTAGTTCTCTTTAAAAAAAAAATACATTTCAATAAGCAATCCTATAACCAATAATAAAATGAAATGTACCTATAGGCAATACAAACATTTGTCCCGGTATGGGAATCGAACCTGCAACCACTGCGCATCGCGCAACTATGTTGTCATCGTGTAATTGAAATTGAAAAACCATTTACTCGGTGATCAGGATCACACACAACAACAAACAATAGAAAATTAGAAACATAAAAAAATAACACTAAGAATTTCGCTGAGCATGTCTACACCGAAAGGGTTACCAACTCAGCATTTGCTGGGCGAAAGACATCCAGCGCTGGCAGTGTTACCAACTTAGTGGAATTTCCACTAAAACTGGTGGTTTCGACCCCCATTTTAGTGGCGAAATATTGCTTTTAGTGCCTGATGGTTTTTTCTAGTGGTTAAGTAAAATTCAGTTTCAATTACTGAAAATGTTATATGATAATGCTATATGCACTCAACTACTAAGCCACTAAAACGTTACGAAATATATTATTTTTACTTCATTTAATTTTCAGTAGTATTTAATTTACTTTTACTGTGCAGGTACAATAAAAGTGCAGAATTTATGGCAAGAGTTGATGATCAATGGCGAGAAATTCATTTGCTGAAATAGAATGAGAGCATAGATACCTACAACAAAAAATTGAAATGATGCTCAAGAGGAATCTAGATTTGGGGAACTAGCGACTTTTGCGATTACTTTCTTAAAACTGCCTCATTCTAATGCCGATGTTGAGAGACTAATTAGCAGTATGAATGTAATAAAAAACAAGCAGAGGAACAGAATGAAGTTGAATCTTTTAACTGAAATATTAAAAATACGCTGCGGTTTAAGATTGGAAGGAAAATGCTGCAATAAGTATGAAATACCAATAAAAGTTATAAAACAATTCGGTAGCAAAGAACAAATAAATGTGAAACCGACGATGATGGTGCAGACAAAAAATCTTGTATGTTGATTTACAGATTTCAAATATTTTTTAAGTCATATTAAAGAACATTTTTAATAATATAAGTATATACCCACTGTTTTCTTTATAAAAACTAAAAAAAAAATTGTGTACATTTTAGAGATTTTTAGAGTAGGGCTGATTTTCGTTAGTGGTTTTCTGGGGGTTTTAGAAGTTGAATCTGGTGGAGAGCTAGTTGAACTGTTGGCAACACTAAGCGCTGGTTTCAGTTGGCACCCAGCAGTGAAACACGGACGAAGGTAAATAAACTAATGTTAATGAATGTGTAGTGTATTAAATACATAAATAAAAAAATATATTATCGAGACTATTTCCATCAAATGATTACTCACTTCCGGCTGATCAACTCTTGATGCAAAAACCAGAAAGGTAATTTGCTGGGCGAAAGACACCCAGCGCTGGTTTTCAGTTGGCACCCAGCAGTGACACACGGACGAGGGTAAATAAACTAATGTTAATGAATGTGTAGTGTATTAAATACATAAATAAAATAATATATTATCGAGACTATTGCCATCAAATGATTACTCACTTCTGGCTGATCAACTCTTGATGCAAAAACCAGGAATGTAGTAACCTCTTTAGATAAACATATTTAGCCCGTTAGTCAAATTACCAAAACAAATATCTATTGAACACGTATTTTATTTCTCACACAAAATTTAAGGACTACACTGGAAAACAAGCATTTTTACCAACGAAGTGACGTACAACTGAGCTAAAACTATATATTTTATTTATTACGTATACCGGTATACACCCTTGACTACGATCACGCGTGATGGCAAGCATTAGATCAGGGCTATGATGGAACGAGCGAGCCCAGAATTTTCTTTCATTTAAATTGGCCAAGAAACCAACTTAAGATTACACAGCCACTTTTGAAGTCCATACAGTCTGTACAGGTTAAATCAAAGTGTTATTTTGTAACCTATTTTCAAATAAACATCATTATTTCAATTATTATGAAAACCGTGGCGGTCAATGTCAGAGGTGAGTGGGGGAAAGAATCACACGGACTTGAGTGGATCCGTGCAAACGAAAGTGTTAGTTATTTATTTATTTACACTTAGGTATACAAAAGACGAATATATTTTTTTTTGTAAAAAAATTAAAAACATTCTTTACCAGTCAACCATGAGTGGTGAAAAGATAGTGTGGGACTTGGAATACGTACGTGATAAACGATAATATAATTTTTTCACGCTTTACCACCATCTCACCTGATGGTAAGCGATGATGTGGTCGAATATGAAGCACGTTTACCTAGAAGTATACTATTCACTCTTGACTTAAACACCCCCAGGCTATAGCTATCAGAAAACACAGACTCCGGCAGGAAATTCCACTCCTTAGCCGCAACACAATAACAATATAAAACATACGATATAAAAAATATCAAAAGAGCTAGTACCATAAAATTGAAATCTACATACATAAGAAAATAAATACTATAGTTATGGCGAAGTTCTTAGAACTTTAAGGAACTCGGACGCTAGTGAGGCACACTACTACGTAGGTAGTTTCTTGTTACTCTCAGAAGTTTTTCTAAGTTTGCTCGCAGAGTTTGAACGCTGGGCTATTGAATAAGTTAAATTTTCAAACAGTAGGTACTAGCACAAACAGCAGATAAATTGCGTTATCTACACCAATATTATAAAGCAGGAAAGTTTATTCGTTTGTATAAACGCGCTAACCTTCGAAAGGACTGGGTGGATTTGAATGAAATTTTATTTGGAAGGTTAAAGGATACTTTTTACCCGACTACAAAAGAGGGTTATGTTTTTATCGTGATAGAAGTCTACGGGAGAGTCCAGGGGATATTTGCTTTAAGTGGAAAAATCATCAAGACTCCCCCCACTCTGGTCGAAGCGGAAGAGAGTCTCAGATTTCTACTAACCAACAAAAAACAATACAACGCCAAAAATAACTTTAATTTCGGTAGTCGGTGTTATTGGTTTTATATTTTCTTTGTTATTTTTGCCTTTGTAGTGTTTTAATATGAAAGTCGGTTCTATTTTTTGCTAAAGTTTTTTTTTTCACGCTTTTTAGTGGGTCGGTTTGCAATTTATCTAGTTACAAAAGTCAAAATGTCAACTACTTATCACCTTTTACAAAATATTGCTTTTCCCGATGCAGAGCCGTTAATTTTTGAGGAGTTCTACTTCACCATTTGCATTGTGGCGAGCATAAAATGCTTAGTATCCATATTCAAGTAATCGGATCGCAATCAACGAAATACTTATTATTATGTAGTTTCGGTGGCCATTGGCCGGTTAAAAACATCTACTAACCAGTAAAAACCAAACCTGTTCCTTCAGTATCCTTGCAAATCGGAGCCGAGGTATCCCTTTACAATAACTCCGCAGCTCCAGGAGGCAATGACACCATTAGGCCACATCGTTACTGATGTCTCATGGAATAGGTTTAACAGGTGAAAAGTAGCCTATACCGTTTGTGGCCCAAAAAACAACTACCTGACATTCTGAGAACAAACATCTTTTCTTTATTTTTATTCTTTTTTATGATGTTTTTAATTTTGTATTGTATGTTGTTGTGTGTATCTTTATCCGAATAAATATTTCAACTACCTATCTCCATGCCAACAGTTCTAAAAATAAACCCAATTTAGAGCTTTTAGACACGCCATAACACAAGAGAGCAGACAAAAAATTACATGAGCAAAGTCTACACACTTCTTTAAACGGTAAGCATCATCATTATCAATGTCAAGCACCTCTTACATATACCTACTAGTTTTTCCTCATCACCACTATTAGGGTTACGTGCTTAGTTTCTTTTTGAAGTTTGAATATAATTTTTTTATTAGTGTTCCGAAGCCGAATGGCAAAAACGGAACCCTTATAATTTCGTCATGCCTGTCTGTCTGTCTGTCCGTCCGTCCGTATGTCACAGCCATTTTATTCCCAAACTATTAGCACTACACATGTGGAACTTAGAAGGTAACCGCTTTCTAATTTTAAGACAAAAATCTATAAAATTAAGGGAACTGAAACTAAAAATATTTAGTTTCATCAAACCTATACGTGTGCGGTATCTATAGACAAGCCTTTTAAAATGACATTGGGGTTTCTAAAACGACGTTTTCTTAAAATCAATCGTTTAAAAGATATATGCTTCAAAAGTGGTAAAATGGGCGCTCCAACCATATTGAAACCCAAAGGCTCGGTGCGTGACGATGGCAAATGAGCGGACGGCATGGCATTGTTTCCTTGGAAGATGGGTAGGCCTTTAGCGTGGGACGCAACTTGTGTCGATACTCTCACGCCATCCCATCTTCCCAGTTCATCATGTTGTGCTGGCGCTCCTGCTGCGGCTGCGGAATACCACAAGCGCCGTAAATACAGTAATCTCGGTGATAACTATATTTTCGAGCCGTTTGGAGTCGAAACTCATGGACCGTAGAGCCCGTGTGCTCACAGCCTTTTTAAAGAAATATCGTAAAGGCTCGTTGACGCTTCCGTTGACCCAAGGGCTGGCTATTTCTATGACCAAATGCTAAGCATTGCCAAACAACGAGGCAATGCCACCAGTCAAAGGTATTGATTTTTAAATGAATTAATTGAATCAATTAATAACATAGCATAATAAACATACAACGTTCTGACTGCTGGGACACAGACCTCTGTATGATAGAGAACATGTTAATAGACGGATATAATGACGAATAAGAAAACAATTGTAAAAACAAGCTTTTTTTTATAGTTTTCGCAGGTTTCATCACCTCGGGTGTGCCCGAGAACGCGGCGTTCTTTGCCTATCAAAACTATTCATTGACTTAGTACCGATTTCAGCCATGTGAGTAGATACCTAGCCCTTATTTTTAACGGAATTAGACATCCAATAAAACAATATTTAAGGTTATTTCTCTCTTTGTAGTGCAAGTCTTTTTTGTAAGTTTTGAAGTCGGTTCCATTTTTTTTTAATTTCTAGCAGTGGAGCGGGGCTTCGTTCCCGTGAAATTTCTCATGATAAAAACATAACCCTCCTTTTGGCAGTCGGCTTTGGCTTCTATACCAAATTTCAACCAAATCCACCCAGTACTTTCGTAGATTAACGCGTTCAAACAAACAAACTTTTCCTCTTTATAATATTACTATAGATTTTTATTATTTACACTGATTACATACAAAGAACACATGTTTAAATAAAAAATTCCAATCACCAATGTAATAATTTTTTAACGGTAAACACAACATGCATAACACAAGAAATACGAAAGTTAAGGTAACTTACGTAAAAATAAGCGCTCCTCATAAACATACTTTTTTATATCCTTGTCATGGCATGGCAATACACGAAAAATAATTAATCCGCCATGTTGAGCCGCAATATTGGATTTAAGATGACGTAACATAGCATAACATGCGTTGTCATCCACACTAAACGTGTACCTATGCAAAATTTCATTTCAATCGGTTAGGATAAGGCTAAGGAGTGGAATTTCCTGCTGGAGTGTTTCCAGATAGCTACAACCTAGAGGTCTTTAAAAGAGTGAACAGGTTACTTTTAGGCAAGCGTGCTCCACCTTCGATCACATCATCACTTACCATCAACGTGATCGAACGAGAGCCTATAACCAACAAAACAAAAATTGGCCAAATGCGAGCCAGACTCGCCCATAAAGGGTTCCGTAGTAATTATAATAATATAATATAATATGTATATTTATTTGACGAATAAAAATAACCTTAAAAATTTCTTAAAACTAGCTTATTTACATTTTTACAACTACGCTAAATAACTTTGCTTTTCATAGTGTTTGTATGAATTACAAAGTTATATTTGCGGTTTTAGAAAATATGCTGTATCTCAAAAACCGCTGACCCGATTTCGTTCAAACCAATTTTGGTTGAAAGTTTACATTAAGATCTACAGACATATATTTTCTTTAGATTTTTCAATCCTTTATTATAAAAGTTAGAGGGGGAGGACACACATTTTACCACTTTGGAAGCTTATATCTTTTAAACGATTGACTTTATGAAAAAGTGGTTTTAGAAACCCTTATATCATTTTTAAAGACCTGTCTACAGATACCACACACGCATAGGTATCATGAAAAAAAATATTTTCAGTTCTAGTTATGGAACTAGAACTGAAAATATTTTTTTAAGCACTTGGTGCTCGTCACAATGCATATGGTGATGTATAGCTGATGGTGAAGTACCAGGAGAACTCCTCAAAAATTAACGGCCCAGTATTGGGCAAAGCAATATTTTGTAAAATGTTATAAGTAGTTGACATTTAGGCTCTTGTAACTAGGTAAATTAAAAATCAACCAACTAAAAAGAGTGAAATAAAAACTTTTTACCAAAAAATTAAACCGACTCCCAAAAAACACTGCAAAGTGAAAAATAACTTTGCAGCAGATAAATTGCGTTATCTACACCAATATTATAAAGCAGGAAAGTTTATTCGTTTGTATAAACGCGCTAACCTTCGAAAGGACTGGGTGGATTTGAATGAAATTTTATTTGGAAGGTTAAAGGATACTTTTTACCCGACTACAAAAGAGGGTTATGTTTTTATCGTGATAGAAGTCTACGGGAGAGTCCAGGGGATATTTGCTTTAAGTGGAAAAATCATCAAGACTCCCCCCACTCTGGTCGAAGCGGAAGAGAGTCTCAGATTTCTACTAACCAACAAAAAACAATACAACGCCAAAAATAACTTTAATTTCGGTAGTCGGTGTTATTGGTTTTATATTTTCTTTGTTATTTTTGCCTTTGTAGTGTTTTAATATGAAAGTCGGTTCTATTTTTTGCTAAAGTTTTTTTTTTCACGCTTTTTAGTGGGTCGGTTTGCAATTTATCTAGTTACAAAAGTCAAAATGTCAACTACTTATCACCTTTTACAAAATATTGCTTTTCCCGATGCAGAGCCGTTAATTTTTGAGGAGTTCTACTTCACCATTTGCATTGTGGCGAGCATAAAATGCTTAGTATCCATATTCAAGTAATCGGATCGCAATCAACGAAATACTTATTATTATGTAGTTTCGGTGGCCATTGGCCGGTTAAAAACATCTACTAACCAGTAAAAACCAAACCTGTTCCTTCAGTATCCTTGCAAATCGGAGCCGAGGTATCCCTTTACAATAACTCCGCAGCTCCAGGAGGCAATGACACCATTAGGCCACATCGTTACTGATGTCTCATGGAATAGGTTTAACAGGTGAAAAGTAGCCTATACCGTTTGTGGCCCAAAAAACAACTACCTGACATTCTGAGAACAAACATCTTTTCTTTATTTTTATTCTTTTTTATGATGTTTTTAATTTTGTATTGTATGTTGTTGTGTGTATCTTTATCCGAATAAATATTTCAACTACCTATCTCCATGCCAACAGTTCTAAAAATAAACCCAATTTAGAGCTTTTAGACACGCCATAACACAAGAGAGCAGACAAAAAATTACATGAGCAAAGTCTACACACTTCTTTAAACGGTAAGCATCATCATTATCAATGTCAAGCACCTCTTACATATACCTACTAGTTTTTCCTCATCACCACTATTAGGGTTACGTGCTTAGTTTCTTTTTGAAGTTTGAATATAATTTTTTTATTAGTGTTCCGAAGCCGAATGGCAAAAACGGAACCCTTATAATTTCGTCATGCCTGTCTGTCTGTCTGTCCGTCCGTCCGTATGTCACAGCCATTTTATTCCCAAACTATTAGCACTACACATGTGGAACTTAGAAGGTAACCGCTTTCTAATTTTAAGACAAAAATCTATAAAATTAAGGGAACTGAAACTAAAAATATTTAGTTTCATCAAACCTATACGTGTGCGGTATCTATAGACAAGCCTTTTAAAATGACATTGGGGTTTCTAAAACGACGTTTTCTTAAAATCAATCGTTTAAAAGATATATGCTTCAAAAGTGGTAAAATGGGCGCTCCAACCATATTGAAACCCAAAGGCTCGGTGCGTGACGATGGCAAATGAGCGGACGGCATGGCATTGTTTCCTTGGAAGATGGGTAGGCCTTTAGCGTGGGACGCAACTTGTGTCGATACTCTCACGCCATCCCATCTTCCCAGTTCATCATGTTGTGCTGGCGCTCCTGCTGCGGCTGCGGAATACCACAAGCGCCGTAAATACAGTAATCTCGGTGATAACTATATTTTCGAGCCGTTTGGAGTCGAAACTCATGGACCGTAGAGCCCGTGTGCTCACAGCCTTTTTAAAGAAATATCGTAAAGGCTCGTTGACGCTTCCGTTGACCCAAGGGCTGGCTATTTCTATGACCAAATGCTAAGCATTGCCAAACAACGAGGCAATGCCACCAGTCAAAGGTATTGATTTTTAAATGAATTAATTGAATCAATTAATAACATAGCATAATAAACATACAACGTTCTGACTGCTGGGACACAGACCTCTGTATGATAGAGAACATGTTAATAGACGGATATAATGACGAATAAGAAAACAATTGTAAAAACAAGCTTTTTTTTATAGTTTTCGCAGGTTTCATCACCTCGGGTGTGCCCGAGAACGCGGCGTTCTTTGCCTATCAAAACTATTCATTGACTTAGTACCGATTTCAGCCATGTGAGTAGATACCTAGCCCTTATTTTTAACGGAATTAGACATCCAATAAAACAATATTTAAGGTTATTTCTCTCTTTGTAGTGCAAGTCTTTTTTGTAAGTTTTGAAGTCGGTTCCATTTTTTTTTAATTTCTAGCAGTGGAGCGGGGCTTCGTTCCCGTGAAATTTCTCATGATAAAAACATAACCCTCCTTTTGGCAGTCGGCTTTGGCTTCTATACCAAATTTCAACCAAATCCACCCAGTACTTTCGTAGATTAACGCGTTCAAACAAACAAACTTTTCCTCTTTATAATATTACTATAGATTTTTATTATTTACACTGATTACATACAAAGAACACATGTTTAAATAAAAAATTCCAATCACCAATGTAATAATTTTTTAACGGTAAACACAACATGCATAACACAAGAAATACGAAAGTTAAGGTAACTTACGTAAAAATAAGCGCTCCTCATAAACATACTTTTTTATATCCTTGTCATGGCATGGCAATACACGAAAAATAATTAATCCGCCATGTTGAGCCGCAATATTGGATTTAAGATGACGTAACATAGCATAACATGCGTTGTCATCCACACTAAACGTGTACCTATGCAAAATTTCATTTCAATCGGTTAGGATAAGGCTAAGGAGTGGAATTTCCTGCTGGAGTGTTTCCAGATAGCTACAACCTAGAGGTCTTTAAAAGAGTGAACAGGTTACTTTTAGGCAAGCGTGCTCCACCTTCGATCACATCATCACTTACCATCAACGTGATCGAACGAGAGCCTATAACCAACAAAACAAAAATTGGCCAAATGCGAGCCAGACTCGCCCATAAAGGGTTCCGTAGTAATTATAATAATATAATATAATATGTATATTTATTTGACGAATAAAAATAACCTTAAAAATTTCTTAAAACTAGCTTATTTACATTTTTACAACTACGCTAAATAACTTTGCTTTTCATAGTGTTTGTATGAATTACAAAGTTATATTTGCGGTTTTAGAAAATATGCTGTATCTCAAAAACCGCTGACCCGATTTCGTTCAAACCAATTTTGGTTGAAAGTTTACATTAAGATCTACAGACATATATTTTCTTTAGATTTTTCAATCCTTTATTATAAAAGTTAGAGGGGGAGGACACACATTTTACCACTTTGGAAGCTTATATCTTTTAAACGATTGACTTTATGAAAAAGTGGTTTTAGAAACCCTTATATCATTTTTAAAGACCTGTCTACAGATACCACACACGCATAGGTATCATGAAAAAAAATATTTTCAGTTCTAGTTATGGAACTAGAACTGAAAATATTTTTTTAAGCACTTGGTGCTCGTCACAATGCATATGGTGATGTATAGCTGATGGTGAAGTACCAGGAGAACTCCTCAAAAATTAACGGCCCAGTATTGGGCAAAGCAATATTTTGTAAAATGTTATAAGTAGTTGACATTTAGGCTCTTGTAACTAGGTAAATTAAAAATCAACCAACTAAAAAGAGTGAAATAAAAACTTTTTACCAAAAAATTAAACCGACTCCCAAAAAACACTGCAAAGTGAAAAATAACTTTAATTTCGGAAGTCGGTGCCAAAAACGAAAATACAAAACTAAAGACACCGACTACCGAAATTAAAGTTATTTTTCACTTTGCAGTGTTTTTTGGGAGTCGGTTTAATTTTTTCGGTAAAAAGTTTTTATTTTATTCGGACTTCTCGAAGATTTCTTAATAAAAAAAAAACTCATTTGGAAAACAATTTTATTTGCATCGGTAATCTTTATTGTTCGAAACTTTTAGCTGGAATAAAGTAGCGCAAAAAAGTCCCCAACAACACATCTGCTGTATTGGACTTTAGATAAAACAATTAAAAAGAATGAATATGCGAATTGACGAAGGAACTCCGTTCAATAAATTCTTAATTATCTGATCGGTTTCATATCGCGATGTTCAATCAAATAATATAAATGAAGGTTGATTCACATTGGTTCAGTATTCGGGCCAGTACTGGAATCTAGTGAGACTATATTATAAAGCTTTTGAGTATCATTAAGTAAATAAAGATACAAAATATATCAAAGAGTAGCAGTCGCGTGGGACTACGCTCCCATGAACTTTATTACGATAAAATATAAGCTGTTATTTTCCTCAAGCTTCAAGCTGTTTCTGTACCAAATTTCATCCAAATCTACCAAGAACTTTTGAAGATCAGTGCGTTTAAGCAAACCAACATTTTTCGCATTTTTTCGATTTTGTCATACTTATAATGAAAAAATTGGCCAAGTGCGAGTCAGACTCGCCCATGAAGGGTTCCGTAGTATAATAATATAATATAATATGTATATTTATTTGACGAATAAAAAAAAAACCTTAAAAATTTCTTAAAAGTAGTTTATTTACATTTTAACAACTACGCTAAATAACTTTGTTTTTCATAGTGTTTGTATGAATTACAAAGTTATATTTACAGTTTTAGAAAATATGCTGTATCTCAAAAACTGCTGACCCGATTTCGTTCAAACCAATTTTGTTTGAAAGTTTACATTAAGATCTACAGACATATATTTTTTTTAGATTTTTCACTCCATTATTATGGAAGTTAGAGGGGACACACACACATTTTACCACTTTGGAAGCTTATATCTTTTAAACGATTGACTTTTTGAAAAAGTGGTTTTAGGAACCCTTCTATAATTTTTAAATACCTGTCTATAGATACCACACACGCATAGGTTTCATGAAAAAAAAAAAAAATTTCAGTTCTAGTTCCATGTATGGGGACCCCCCTTTATTTTAAATATTTTTTTATTTTTTTTTTTTCTTTAAATCGGAAAGCGGTTCACAGAATACATCTACTTACTAAGTTTCACATGTATAGTCTTAATAGTTTCGGAATAAAATGACTGACATACGGACGGACGGACAGACAGACAGACATATCGAAACTATAAGGGTTCCGTTTTTTGCCATTCGGCTACGGAACCCTAAAAACGGGTTAACTGATTCAAAAATCTGCTACAATAATTTACCCGGACATACAAAGAAACGAACCGACAAAGTCCTATAAAAGCTTGTTAAATCGGGATACGTATGAATCCCGACATTTAGCTAAAACTCGTCTACAGATCTAAGACTTACTAAGAGGAACGTCTGCCTATCTGACCTCCACAACCCAGTAGCTGGGTAACACGATACCCCTTGGTCAGACCAATGTCAGATTTACTGGCTTCTGACTCCTCGTAACGACTGTCAAAGATGTTCAAATGACAGCCGGGACCATCCATGTATTGACATCCACAAGCATTGCTTAACCCTGAAAACCCGGCTGTTATTATTTAGCAACGAACACCTTTTTTTTTATTGAAAATAGGTTCGCGTTTGACCACCATTGAGATGGTAAGTGATGATGTGGTTGAAGATGGAGTACGCTTACCTAAAAGTAACCTATTCACTCTTGACTTAAAGACTCCTAGGTTATAGCTACCGGGAAACACAGACTCCGGCAGGGAATTCCACTCCTTAGCCGTACGCACAATGAAGGTATTCCCTAAACGTTTTGTGCGTATGTGACGATGGCGCTTCGCCGTTTGTCTCATAGTCCGATGATGGAACGGACTTGGCGGAATTAGATTGTGTAATTCCATCGCACACTCCCCGAAATGTAACCGATAGAAAACCGATAGACTTGCATCTCGTCGTCGATGTTCAAGGCTCTGGAGCTTTGACTCGGCCAGTGCACCTCCTTTTGCATGCCTATTATAATATACTAGCGACCCGCCCCGATATCGCACGGGTGCAATATACAGACGCCAGCACATGAAGCTACCCGAAACTGTCAAATTTTCTCAATCAACCTTGAACCTAATTTCTTTAACAATAAAGTTGAAAATCTATTTAAGAAATTTGACAGTTTAGCTTGATGTGCTGGCGTCACTCTATCTATTGCTGAAAATTGCATTAAAATCCGTTGCGAAGTTTAAAAGATCTAAGCATACAGACAGCGGGAGCGACTTTGTTTTGTACTATGTAAAGATATATACGAGTATTTATTTTACTATGATGTATACGAGTATTTATTTTACTATATCTGTGCTTATGTGTTTTAAGTTCCTAGTATGTCCTGTTATTCATATTGGTTTTAATTATCACTTCTCGTAATTAATTACTGCACCTAATACGATATCTCTTCACTACCCTTAGTTGACTGGTAGAAAATACCTCCGTAGGCATCCTCTAACAGTCAACCAATGGTACAAGTCCGTCTTAGTACCTACTTATGTGAATAAAGTGTAAATAAATTAGGAAGCAAATACAAGGAGCATCAAATAATTCTGACGAACAACTCAAACTCAAAATGTTTTATTTCACATAGGCCTACATACACTAGTCGAAAACGCAATGACAATAAGCCAGGGAAGCCACATGAGCAGAAGGAAGGAATCATCGTGCATCGCCAAGAAGTCATGTCTTCAACGTAGTCCCGAATCTTATAATATGCTATTTTTATAAGGACACGTTTGACGTGGGTTTTAAAGGAGATGTTCCAGAAATGTATGGAGCCTGGGCTACCATTAGTACACCACATGTAAATATTGCTGTATAATGTAGTAACCGTTTTTTAATATTAATTTTTTATGATTTCGCTTTATTTTAGTGTGATATTCAAATTAACTCAGTCGAGGAGAGCAACACAATAAATATGGCGGATCAGCCATGTTGCTATTAAACAATGATGCGAATGTCAATTTGACATGTCAGTTTGACGGATCGTGTTTTTGACGTCTCGGAGGACGATGGATATTTTTGTAACTACAATAAAATATCAACATATAAATCCGAAAATACTTAGGATTCCTTATAGTTATACTTATAAAATAAGACCACAGGATAATTATATTACTGCTTTACGGCGGCACTACTTTTACCTAATACATATTTCAGTAGCTAAAGAATGGTTATATTTTAAACATAAAACGAAGGCTTGAATGTTACTTTGTGTAGCAAAATGTGCTGTTTCATTCTTTAGTGCTTGTCAATAATATCTGGACTTCGATAATGCATAGGAGAGCAGTGAGCTGTTCTGTAAGTTGTAGATAACTATTACTCCTATAAAACTCCAAATAAGTTCTGTACTTTGTGGCGTAGTGGTTTAGGTAGTAGAATAAAAGAAGACCACAGGAGTTTACAGCATTTATTTGGTAGAGGGGTGGGTTCAGTTCACTAAGGGTTCCTCCACTGGTTGTTGGTATGTGGATGGTACTGCCCTGGGCTCAGGCCGCGACGCACGCAGACCGGCGGGACGACCCCGAAGCCGGCAACGACCACGTGTCAGACGCAGAGGTTATGCAGGGCAGGCCACGCGAGTGGATGTCTCTCCTGCGGGTAGCCGCGGAGGCAGCTTGACACCCAACTCGCACGCGGCAGGCGCAGGCAGGCCACGCGACAGGGCGCCTCTCTAGCGGTTATACGCAGAGGCAGCGGTGACACCCGTCGCGCGGCAGACGTTGAGGTAGTTGATATTAGAGATGAGAGTGTAGAAGAAGAAGAGAAAAAAACCCTGGAATCAACACGAAGGGTGCTTCCGTAAGCGTGGTGCCAGGAATCGTGAGCGCCAGCGATGCGTGCGTCTCCCAGCCGTGACATTAAGAGGATGTAAAACCAGCCATAAGAAGTATATAAATAAAGCAACTTGTAGAGACTTAAATATATATATATGATATTTATTCCGCATCATCCCTTATCCACTCCATCCAGGAAAAACGCCGGTGCTTCTATGCTCTCCAAAATATAGTTCATTTTAATCTATAACAGAGGTACACTGCAGGCACGCCATTGTACATAAACTGGAATAAATATGAGTTAAAATCTATTAGAATATGGAAAGTGGGAAGATAACATCATACAGTAATGGCATGTTAACAAAATAATAAGTAAATGCACGGGTTAAAGCAGACATACCTGAAACTGAACTTGTCATTGTAGAATACCGTAAACGACGATATCTAAATCACAGGCGAATCAAAAACCATATAACAAAGCTGGGATCAACAGAGAAGCAATCAATCAATGTCTTTAGAAGTAATCTGGGTCGCAAAACAAAATAATCACTAAAAACTCCGAAAACATTCAATCCAACACAGCGAAAACACAAAAAGACTCATTAGGCTTGGGTAAAAATATCGATATTTTTCATAAAATAATCGATAAATATAGACAATATTTTAAATCTCAATAAATCGATATTTTTTAATTCACTTTAGTATACTATTGGTCTTAGTTACACTAGTCTTGTCAGATCTGGGAAGTAGTCCAAATGTCGCACCAGATCGTCAGCACGTTTGCGCCATCAAAATATACACATATCTTCAGATTAGTTTTCTTTTCTTGGCCTCGCGAAGCGTAAGAGTGTGTCAAAATTCTACTGACTAAAAACCCGTCCTGTTCCCTTCCAGCTGCCCTTAAGTTCCGGGGCCAAGGTATCTCGTTAGAACATTCCCGCAACCCCGGCAGGCAATGGTCCTATGAGGCCCCGTCACTGGTGCTGACAGCTCTTAGAGGCGCGCGTGGAACATAACGCGCCGCCGACCCGAACCTGGTCCTTATCGGACAGTGAGCTACCCCTGCTCGCAGTCCGCAAGCCTGCGTCTACGGTGGCCTGAGATCGGCTCGCGATCCCCGACGCCCGGTGTCTCCCGCGGTGGCTGGAGTCGCATGTTACCCACGTGCATTACCTTTACGGAAAATATCTATTTTTGACTTGATAATAATTCATATAGATTAAAAATATCGATTCGATATTAATCGATGTATTTTTTTCACTTGCCCATCTCTACGGCTCACAAAAAGACACCAAACGTCATGAAACTTAAATCTGTCAAACACGACGGTCATGGCTGCCCTAAAACATGGGTTGTCATAATAAAAATCTTCCCAAATAATAATTTATCACAGCTCTACCCGTCTCCAAATAATTTTTTGAGTATTTTTATGGTAATCGCTATTGTTTTTTCTATTTATCTATGTGGTGTACTAATGGTAGCCCAAAATGAAACATCTCCTTTTCCCTCGCTAAGTTCTGTAACAGTCTTTGGCAACTCGTTATAAAAGCGTATGCTATTTATGAGGAATGACTTGCTTGTCTTGGCTAATCTCCATTTAGGAATAACAATTTCATGTTTGCTGCGTGTATTTATGTCTGAATATCGCTTCTAATCTTATAAAGTCCTAAGTTTTTGCGTACATATAATATGCTTTCTAATATATAAAGTGAAGGCAGAGTCAGTACATCGACCTCTTTAAAAACATTTCGAAGAGACTCGCGAGGACCCATTTTATATATTACCCGGATTGCCGTCTTTTGATGGAATTGATTGACTGGAACGTACTTTCTACATAAACGTTTTCTGAAACCATTTGGCATACGGATTTAAGAGCAAAATTAATCAGGTCCAAATTTGTGCTGTGGTGGCCCAATGGTAACGAGCCTTGCGTTGCAGATTCTGAGTTTCGTACCCCGTCAGGCACATTACTTTGTGTAATTTATATCATCACTACTGTTCTCAGAACAGTAAAAGATAACATCGTGAGGAAACCGACTTATCCTAGGACCATAAATCCGAAGAGATGTGACATCTACTGCACAGCACTGAGCCCGTGTGGTGCATTACGGCTCATTCTCTCTCATAGAGAGTAGGCCTGTGTTACAGCTTCCACTGCTGTAACACAGGCCACGTTTTAGGCTGAACTATACATAAGATGATCCGATTTGGAATATTTATTTTAAACAAAATAGGTTTCCGATTTGGAATATTTATTTTAAACAAAATAGATTTCCGATTTGGAATATTTATTTTAAACAAAATAGGTTTCCGATTTGGAATATTTATTTTAAACAAAATAGATTTCCGATTTTGAATATTTATTTTAAACAAAATAGAATTCCGATTTGGAATATTTATTTTACAAAATAGATTTCCGATTTGGAATATTTATTTTAAACAAAGTAGTACACTAATATAGCCCTCCCCATTTTAATTAAAGCTCGTAAAGTCCGTCCAAAGGTTGTCTGGAAGATATCGCTCTCAGCGATAAGACCGCCATTGTAACCAATTTTTTTTACAATATTGCTAAGTAAGTGTGATTCAATTATTGGTGTACAATAAAGTATATTCTATCTATCTATTTCCAAATTGTACTGTTTTAAAAGGTTTTAATATTCAATCGGCACATGCTTGCAATTTATGGGCAGATCTATTAAAATCTGTGTCGTAGTCTCCTCAAAAGATCACCTTGATTTTGAATGCAAAAAACTGACTTGATCTCTGATTAAGTTTGGGTGTTTCTTCTAAGGGTAGTCAGATAGGTAATACATACTACATCTAGTTTAAACTGACTAAAAACTAGTGACGTTTAAAAGTTAACTCTGCCTTTGGGTTCGATCGCGTAACGAGGCTTTGTTTCAAAATTAATGTTACTTGCTGATAATGTAGCTTTATAGTGTTGAAAGTATATTTGTAATCGGTTTAGTTGTTTTTGAGTTTATCCATTACATAAAAACAAAACAACTGAAAAAAAACTTTCCGCTTTATAACATACTAGCAGTCATGCAGGGATTCGCTCCCGTGGACCTTATCACGATAAAAACATAAACCTCCTATTTCGCAGTCGGGTACATTTTTAAATTGTTGGGCAGTTCTCATAGTCTTAACCTTCGCGCATCCAAAAACTTACTTCTTCACATTCCTTCTCACCGCACCGGGTTTCTATCTAATTCTTACGCTATTTCTACAATTAAACTCTGGAATTTGCATGATATTTGCTACCCCTTGACATCAAGAAGGCTGAGTCAAAATTCTTTTAAGCGTAAAATTAAAAACCTCTACTTAAGGGGCTGTTATTCTTAGTTTGGTTTTCGTCATAATTACCTATTATGAGCTCTATTAATCAGAAAAATTATTATAAAACACCGTATTTATTTATTTATTATTTTAGCATATAATTATATCTATTTTATTAGTTATATTTATTAGTATTAAATATATTATTTCATTTTATTTTCTCGTACACCTACCACAATGTGTTTTTTTAACCCAAAGGTTGACTAGTGGAGCATGCCTTGCTGCACTAAGTCCGCCCCTGTAATCAGTGGCGGCGTAAGACCTAAACTTAATGTGGGCAAGGTACATTTCGCGAGGCCCTCTGGCTCCTCGATGGGAATATAAAATAAAAATAAATGGCCAGATGCAATGACTCTCCCATGAAGGGTTCCGTAGTAACTACGCAAAACTAATTTGTTTTTCATAGTGTTTGTATCAAATACAAAGTTATATTTGCGGTTTTAGATAATATGTTATCTCAAAAACTGCTGACTAAAACTCGTTCAAACCAATTTTTGTTGACAGTTTTCATTAATATCTACAGAACATATTCTTTTTTTACATTTTTTACTACAGTATTATAAAAGTTAGAGGAGGGGGGGGGGTTAGATTTAAAAAATCTGAAACGTGCTTACACATTCATTTTAACGATCGACTTTAAGAAAAAAATGGCTTTAGAAACCTTAATGTAATTTTTAAATAGCTGTCTATAGACAGACACCACACACGTACGTATAGTTTGGATGAAAAATAATATTTTTAATTTCCGTTCCATGTATGGGAACCCCCCTTAATTTTATATATTTTTTATAAAAATTGGAAAGCCGTTCACAGAATACATCCTACCTACTACGTTTGACACTTATAGTTAGGACTATAGAATAGTTTATAAAAAAATGACTGTGACATACGGATGGACGTACAGACAGATATGGCGAATCTATAAGGGTTCCGTTTTTGCCAACATACGAAACCCTAAAAATCACTTGAAATTGAACAGATTTTTATTCATTAAGAAACACCTCCTGATTTTTCTACTTTTAAACAGAGTTTTCTACTTTTGGTTTTACGGAACTCCTTAACGATTGGTTCGTATTTTATCTTAGATGCTATATCTGCTTCAATAGATAAAACAGTCAAAGCTGAAAATCTTCCTTGACGCCATAGAATCTCTTCAATAATTTTTAATTTCGTTTGACTTTTCATACTTTTTTTAAATTTTTATTCGGCTGTGAGGCGCGAGGCCCTTTGCACCGCGAGGCCGTGGGCGGCCCACACCACCCACGCCTTACGCTGCCTCTGCCTGTAACACCATTGTACATGAAAAAAAGTAGCACCTTCCTCAAAACAAGCAACTTTCACACCAAATTTCATGCAAATTCACCCAGTAATTTCCAAGATTTTAAACGCTTAAGGCTTTTAGCGTTTAAACAAACAAACAAACTTTTCCGCTTTAAATATAGTAAGTACATTCAAAACTACCGGTGATTAAAATACGAATACATTGCCGAACAACCAAGAATTGCAACATTGCACTTATTTATTTATATGCATATAAAAACAAAAACAATCGAAATTCAATATGCATAAAATATTTCATAACATAACTATTTTAATGTACAGAGGTACCGACGGAACACAGCGCATGCACGATTTGTACTTAGCAAGTTTTTGCCCCGATACAAAAAGTGAACTATATGTATTTCTATGTAACTTTTTTGTAAGGTGGACTCGTGCGCAGCTTATGTGGAACTGGATTTCCTTCAAGAGGTATATAAATGCGCGTTGTAGTTCCGTTCAAGTAGTATTCAAAGTGACATAGCAAGATGAAATCGTTCGTTGTGATCTGTGCAGTATTGGTAGCGGGGATTCACGCCGGAGTGAGTACCTATCGATTTATTTATACACTAGCTTTTTTCCGCGACTTTGTTCGCGTTTTGTAGAAACTTTTTTTCTTTTCATCCCCTAATCATCATAATAGAATACAAACTTACAAACTAGTTCTAACTCTTTATAATATCAGTGTAGAATTTTATTTTTTAAACAAACCTATGACGTTGACGGTCTCTTTGATCTAGTGGTCGCTAGCGCATCTGCTAAACATAAGGTCTCAGGATCGAATCCCGGATCGAGCAGAAAGTGGGCTTTCTATTAGAAATTTCTCGAAAAAGTTTGGTGCCGCGAAGTACCTACAGATTATCGTTTTATGGAAACTTTTTCCTTTTAAGACGCAATATAATCCCGTTGACCTTGCTCAAACGGGCGCACACAGACACATCACAGAGAATGCCCCGCGCACCCCCTCATTTGAGGGGGTGAAGCAGATGAAGTGGGACACGAGTAGTCCCGCCTACTGCGGGGTGCACCGCGCGAATTTCGTCGATGCGTGTTTTTCATTACATTTAACATCGTAATTTCGCGGCTAGTTTACAGAGCTCGAGCGGTCCAGTGTGTCCCCGTTCGGATTTCGCGCCGCGTTTCCGCGGCGATCACCAAGATCGAATCTCATTCGCGGTATAGCTTTTTGTTGTCTTATTTATTAAATATTATGTATTTATAGATATTTACATATTTTCGTGTTGTTATTATTTTAAAATATGTGCATAGTTTTGTTCTCTTATTTTTTATTTAATACATTAGGTTATCAAAAAAATTTTTAGCAAAAAAATAGAACCGACTTCCATATAAAACACTACAAAGGCAAAAATAACTTTAATTTCGGTAGTCGGTATCATTTGTTTTGTAGTTTCTTTTATATTTTTGACACCGCCTTCCGAAATTAAAGTTATTTTTGCCTTTGTAGTGTTTTTATATGGAAGTCGGTTCTATTTTTTTGCAAAAAATTTTTTTTCACGCTTTTTAGTGGGACTGTTTGTAATTTATCTAGTTACAAAAGCCAAAATGTCAACTACTTATCACCTTTTACAAAATATTGCTTTTCCTGGTGCAGAGCTGTTAATTTTTGAGGAGTTCTCCTGGTACATCACCATCGGCTCTACATCACCATATGCATTGTGATGAGCATAAAGTGCTTAACATCCGTACTCAAGTAATCGAATCGCAATCCACGAAATACTTATTATTGAGTAGTTTCAGTGGCCATCTGTGGTCTTCATCATTAGTTCAACTTCCCCAAATGGTAATTTTCAAAAGCAACTGCTCAAGGTACTATAAGAAGAAAAAAATTTGAAGAGTTCCCTCGATTTCTCCAGGATCTCAACATCAGATCATGATTTCGTAACAATGGGACCAACTAGAACGTATACCCTTTCAAACGCAAAAAGAATTTTTCAAACCGGTCCAGCCGTCTCCGAGTTATGAGGTAACATACATAAAAAAAAGTTCAAGACGAATTGAGAACCTCCTCCTTTTTTTTTTTAAGTCGGTTAAAAACAATAATTTTTATTCCTATAGATATTTTATTTCAGAATCAAGAATAATATAATGAAAAAGAAAACATCCAAAAAGTTTGATGGTGGATTCTGAAGAAAAATAATATACAGGGTGTTACAAAAGAGTTTAAGTAATACCAAAGGAGGTTATTGTACTCATAATTATGAACAAGTTTTACTATGGCACCAGCTCTGAAATCGCAATTAAAACAGCTGTTTCAATTATTTTTTTCCAAGGGAATAAACTTTTTGTATAAAATAGCAGTTTATTTTCGTTATTTTTATTTTCGCAATATACGGTTTATAAGAATACAGCGTGTGAAGTGAACATACCTACGGATGCGAGGAGAGACGAATGAAAGGGTGGGATACGGACTGGGTGGATGGATGGACAGGTGAACGAACAGGAAGGATACATAAAAATTAAACAAGCTAATTATTATAATTTTATTTTGTGATTTTTTGACGTATTTACGCATACGGAGCGCAATGTTAATACACAAATTTTGGAAAAAAATTACTCATTTCACAAATCTTCAAAATTTAGTTTTCTACTACAACAAGTTTTGTTTTTAGGCATCCAAAACAAATACTGCCTTGTATGTGCTCGTGCAGAGAAAAAACAAACTGCTGCACCGGAACAGTTTGCTTTCATTCCATTTCGCTTTTGTCTTTTTTGTCACTTTTATCTCTATCTGTATTTTCATCTCTATTTTTTACGTATGGTTCACGAATTTTCATATTTCTTGAAATTCGGAGATCAAGTATCTCAGGTAAAATACAGTCTAAATAGAACTTTTTCAATTTTTCTTTCATTTCTCTTTCCCAAAATGTATCATCTCTTTGAATGATTTCCGTCTTCAGCTTTTCTTTTTCATTCTCCCATACGGCAAACAAACAATATTTTTTTTGGGTTACGTGTAGCTGTCCTTGAACTTGGTAATACCAAGCATGTTTTTTGTTGATGGCTAGTTCACTAGTTTTTGTTTTTTGCCAGAAGTTTACTTTTTTATTTTCAATTGCTGCTGCTAGGCCCATTTTGTGGGCTGTCAAAGGACACTTTACTTCAACAACAGTATTTTCTCCAATTAATCCATCAGGCGTTGCACCCAAGAAACATAGTTCTTGGTCTATAAATAAACCACAGGGTCTAATCGTTTTGCGCTCTTGTACAGCCAATTGTGCAAGTGCGATTTTTTCATTCAATTGGCCATGTCTAATAGATTCCACGTGGTCAATTTTGTTTCGATAAAGAATATCTTTGACTAAATTAGCACATGGTGTATTAATACGCCTTTTTATAACTCTGCCGAAATTGGATGCAGTCAATAACGATCTTCTCATCTCTAGCCATTCTCCACTATCACTTTGTAAAACAGTTTTTCTTTCAATTGTTGCTCGTTCCAAATCAGACTTTTTAATTTTTTTCATAAACTCGTTTTTCAGTTTATCCAGTATTTCTACCAGCATATCGGGCTTTTCACAGGACTGGCCATAATCCTTATCGTCTTGTTTTTTACTGAAAACAAGCCTTCTTTTTCTTTTTATATATCTTTTACTAGGGAGTTTTTGTTTCTTCTTTCTTTCTTCCCACAGTTTCAAATTCAAATTCAAATTCAAATTCATTTATTCAGTTTGCCTCTTGGGCTCTTATTGGTAATTTTTTTATAAAGCTTCGAAAGTGCATTTTCTTCATTGAACGACACTGCTGACGCAATGCATCGCGTCTGATATGAGTTTTTGAGGGAAAAATTAACTCTTTTTCCTCCTACATATTTTGCTATTATGCTATGTATGATAGCGTTCTACAACGTTACTGTCCACGTCATGAAGTAAACTTCGAGCATGGCCAGCAATACTTTGTATCATTATACTAATTCTCTGCCACAAAGAACTTAGCTGAAAGTCACTTGGAACATCATTTTGCTCCAAATCTCCCGTTTTTTTGCAGAAATGTGTTTTGCATTCAAGGTGGTTTCCAAAAGCGTGATGATGTGCTTGTAAAATGTCCTCAAATAATTTTTGCTCTTCTGGGCAGGGATCATTTTTATTTTTTTGTATTGCTTTGATTATGCAGGATCTCATGCTCAAAACTCGCGATATGGTCAATAATTTTCTGTGACTTTTTAAATATTTGGTTTCAGTTTGCAATGTCATCATTTTGTTACAAAAATTCCTCAGTAAATGATTTCTGCATTCTACTTTTTCGACGGTAATATCAAGGTAAGGTCTTGCCTGCAAAATTTTGGAATAAGTACTTGAGTCACCATCAGATATTAGTCGTCCGTAAATCAAACCGTGGGTAGCTAATGACTGCTTAATACCTTCCACTATAATTTCGCTCTCCATTCCTGTGGACGGACCGGAATAGTTTTTCGAACATAAATGTTCAGGCACTGTTGTTTTTTTTTCTTTTCGGCACGATCACAATGGTAGCAATATTTATTTCGGACTCCCAAATATAAAAGTTTGCCTGTTTTTCTACCTATGATTGCAGCAGCGCCGGATAAAGCTGAATATTTTTTTTGTACGACCTTTTACCGTACACACCATCTGCTATCACATCTATGATAGGCGTACCATTCTTTGTGACCCTGCCTTCTGCTATAGCCATAATTTTCTCTTCCTCAGCTGCTTGATCCATGGACTGTTGTGTCAGTTGCTGCCAGTTTTCCGACAGTAATTTGTGGTTCTTTTGGTATGTTTTTTGGGAAATCATTGGCAAATTCATGGCTGATGAAAATTCTTGTAGCTGAGAATGACCACAACCAATAGAAATTGCACCAGCTACAGCACATGTATTTATTGATAAACAATTATCATTGTCGTTAATGATAACAAATTGTTGTTTACACATTTTACATAAAAAAGTAAATTTGGAAGATAAGCCGTGAAGCTTTTCACCAACTAACTCAAGAGAAGATAGCCCGCAGTCTAATGGTCCGTGATTTGAGATCTCACACAACTTTAAAAAAAAATAGGAAACATTAATAATCCTGCGTCCAATTTGTATGTTCTTTTTAGGAGTATAGTTTTCCGTCTGTAAAAATAAATGAATATTTTTTTTTTATACCATAAAACATTATTTTAACTTAAAATAATTTTAAATAAGTATGTTTTCACGGAATAACTTACTTCTGCACTATAATTTAACCCATCAGTTTCTTGGTTTTCAGGTTGGACATCACAATGACTTTCTTCAGTAGCACTAGCCACCTAAAATTGAATTATACCATTTTTATTTATAAAACTAATTCTACACAACTCGCAAAATTATGTTACTGTAACGTGCGGTTGAAGTTACCTGTGTATTAAAGGTTTCTTTTAGTACTTGCTCAGATGAATATGTACTTTTATCAATAACTTCACGACCGTGATCATTCTGTGATGCCACAGTTTCCAATCTAAAAATACAAAAAGTTTGTGGTAATGAAATTCATTACAAAATAAAGCGGGACATTATTTACCATGTTTGTTATTTGTTTCGAGTTTCGATTGTGAAACAACTGAAAAAAATTGGCCAAGTGCATGTCAGACTCACCCATGAAGGGTTCCGTAGTAACTATAATAATATAATATAACATGTATATTAATTTGACAAAAAAAAGACCTTACAAATTCCTTAAAACTAGCTTATTTACACTTTTACAACTACGCCAAATAACTTTGTTTTTCATAGTGTTTGTATGAATCACAAAGTTCTATTTGCGGTTTTAGAAAATATGCTGTAATACAAAAACTGCTTACCCGATCTCGTTCAAACCGATTTTGGTTGAAAGTGTATATCTACAGACATATATTTTTTTAGATTTTTCAGTCCATTGTTATAGAAGTTAGAGGGGGGGGGGGGGGGGGAGGGAGAGACAAATTTTACCACTTTGGAAACGATTTACTTTATGAAAAAATGGTTTTAGAAACTTCAATCTCATTTTTTAAAGACCTGTCTATAGATATCACACACGCATAGGTTTCATGTAAAGAAATATTTTCAGTTTTTAGTTCCATATATGGGGAGCCTGCCATGTATGGGGAGGTTCCATGTATTTTAATTTTTTTTTTTTTTTCTCAAAGTCGGAAAGCGGTTTATCGGAAGACGGACGGACGGACAGACAGAAACAGATAGACAGACAGACAGACATGATGAAACTATAAACAACAAATACAGGGTGGCAGGGACATCTACGCGCAACCGCTTACCATGGATTCAGTACATGATTCTGGACCCCCTGCGTGGATAGTTTTCGTCGGCTTTTTCTTAATTTCATAAAATTACGAAAAATCCGACGCAATAAAAAAACAGTAAATTCACTTATTTCAAACAGTAATGTAAACAAAACTCGAAAAGGCTACCTGATTAGTTATGTTGATCTCGCAAATTAACCCTAGCAAAACAGCTGATCAGGTAGCTCTTTCGAATTTTATTTACATTGCTGTTTCAAGTGAAACAAGTGAATTTTATATTTTAATTAACAATGATTTTATACAGTTTTCAGTAAAAAATACTGAAAAATCCTGAAAAATTAAAAAAAAACGACGAAAGATTCCAACGCAGGGGGTCCAGAATCATGTACCAAATCCCTGGTAAGCGTTTGTGCGTCGATGTCCCTGCCACCCTGTATATTACTTGTGCCAAAATATAGTAGTAAAAATCCCGTTTTAAGACAGATTTAGTGACCATGTCAATTTTAAAACTGCGTGAAAATATCAATTCTAAATTTTCTAGTTCTGTGGTTCAGAAGTTGGTACATTTTAGATTTCATTTTTTAGGGTTCCGTAGCTGAATGGCAAAAAACGGAACCCTTATAGTTTCGATATGTCTGTCCGTCTGTCTGTCTGTCTGTCTGTCTGTCCGTCCGTCCGTATGTCACAGCCATTTTATTCCGAAACTATTAAGACTATACATGTGAAACTTAGTAGGTAGATGTATTCTGTAAACCGCTTTCCGATATTAAGAAAAAAACTAAATAAAATACCCCATACATGGAACTAGAAATGAAAATATTTTTTTTTATGAAACCTATGTGTGTGTGGTATCTATGGACAGGTCTTTAAAAATGATATGAGGGTTTCTAAGACCGCTTTTTCATAAAGTCAATCGTTTAAAAGATATAAGCTTCCAAAGTGGTAAAATGTGTGTCTCCCCCTCTAACTTCTATAATAATGGAGTGAAAAATTAAAAAAAAAATATGTCTATAGATCTTAATGTAAACTTTCAACCAAAATTGGTTTGAACGAAATCGGTTCAGCAGTTTTTGAGATACAGCATATTTTCTAAAACCGCAAATATAACTTTGTAATTCATACAAACACTATGAAAAACAAAGTTATTTAGCGTAGTTATAAAAATGTAAATAAGCTAGTTTTAAGAAATTTTTAAGGTTTTTTTCATTCTTCAAATAAATATACATATTATATTATATTATATTATATTATTATAGTTACTACGGAACCCTTCATGGGCGAGTCTGACTCGCACTTGGCCAATTTTTTGTATTCATTTCGTAAAATTGTTGAGCTACAAATAAAAGATTAGGCAACTAACATTCATAGTTAGGTACATACCTATTCTCTTACTTAGTTATGTATGAGAATAAGCAACATCTGAATTTTCAGATCAATCAGATATTTTGTCATGCACATTACTGCCCATATCAATAAACCGCGGTCTTGAAACAAAATGTTTCTTACTTTGTTTTATTCTTTATTATAGCCTAGATAATGTGTCGATACTTACTCATTGAAAATAACTTCGGCGTTGACATTTTCGACTTTCTTTCTCCTATAAAAAAAATGAAAACATTTATTTTTTTATTCAACAAAATATTTACAAAAATATCTAAATATAATATAAAAGTACTTTCAATAAAATAGAAGTGACAAAAAGACAAAATAAGACCCTAGGTTTGATCCAGGACACTGGCGGTTGCCAATCCGATTCACTACTATACACGCTAATAGAACTTAGGAATTGTGATGAAATAACTGAACGTATTCGAGTAAAATAAAGTGCTCAATACTGAGATGGTTCCAATAATGTGTCATAATATTTTAGAAATAATTTAGTAATCTAAAATATTCTTACCTTTTAACATCGTTCATATGTACGGCGTTTGATTTATATGAACGTTTTTTAGTCCTTTTAACTGGCTTCACTTTATTTCCCATATTTATAAAATAAAATTGAAATCAAGTTACGCTATTTTAACCTGAAGTATTTTATATTTACAAGAAAGAAGATTATTTATAGAAAATTGATATAAAAAATGAATTTTATAAATAAAATAATGAATTTACAGACGAAACTTTACAATAACTACAAACAATTCCGAGTCGAAATAAATCGGCGAGAAAAGCGACACGTCCATATAGCAACAGGCGTTGGCCGGCACTGTCGGTACACAGGCGTTTACGCACACATGCGTACGTATTATATTGCGAAATAATAATACGCGATTTACAGAAAATGTATTGATTGGATTAAAAAAATAAAACACTATTTCGTTAGTATGTTTCTTGTTGAATAATTTGTCAAAAAATCAGAATGATCGTATGTATTTTAATATGGTTTTTATTCGTTAAAAGATTTTTTTAGAGGTATCTTTGTGATTTTTTTCTATGAATTAAAATTTGTTGTATTATGTTTTCAACACACTACTTAACTAGATTATATCCTGAAGAATATCATATATTTTTCTGATTGTGTTAACTGCAGTGAATCATATACTTTAACGCATTATAAAACTCGCGTTTAAACCTATTTTCGCGTCTGGAGCGCCTTAATTTTTCATATTCCAGCCCTAAAAGAAATGATTTTTTAATACATATATCATCAGAATCAGTTTGGCGGTTTAGCTTGGAAAACGTAACAGACTTTCGCATTCATAATATTATTTATTTATTTATTAAGACAAGTTACACAAGTAAATACATGTTATATCTTCTGCCAAACTGCAGTACAGTTTGTCGGCAGTGTTCTCGTGGAATCTTTAAATTATATAATACTAGTACTCACGCGGGGCTTCGCTCCCGTGGATTCTATCACGGTAAAAACATAACTCTCCTTTTTTGCAGTCGCATAAAAAATAGCCTATAACCTTCCTCAAGCTTCAAGCTACTTCCAAATCAAATTGCGTCCAAATCCACTCAGTACTTTCGAAGATTGGCGCGTTCAAGCAAACAAACAAACAAACTAATTTTTCCGCTTTATAATATTAGTAAAGATTATACATCAAACTACTTAATACTACACAGGCCAACAAAATTTGACCAAACTTCTTAACCAGAAACTAGACTATACATTTCCGAAGGTTTTCGATGCGCTGAATCCGAATCTGGCCTCAGAATCGCTCTATCACGTTAGAGTTCTGAGATATCCTATCCTAAAAGTGCAAAAAGTACCGTTTTTGCCCGATTTTGAGGTTATGTAGACTCACGAATTACTTTTTCTAAAAAAAATAAGATTACCATATTACAGAACAAGTCTTCCTCAAATGCCGTTGAATTTGCTCAAATATTTCTTTTTTTGCTGAGATATTGCATTTTGAAGTTTTCATGGTTTCATGTCAAGAGTTTCATTATTATTAAGTATGGATTACGTAACACTGGCAATTACACGCGACTTCGAAGAAAGGTTGTGTATTTATTCAGTTTATGAATCCAATAAATACAATCAGATAAGCTTTAATAAAAACCGGCTAGGTGAGAGCCGAAATGCCAGACAAAAGGTTCCGTACCATATTACACAATCTAATTCTGCCAAGCCCGTTCCATCATCGGACTACAAGACAAACGGCGATGCGCCATCGGTACATGGTGGACATCCCACGCATACGCACGAAACGTTTTGGGAACACTTTCATTGTGCGTACTGCTAAGGAGTGGAATTCCCTGCCAGAGTCTGTGTTTCCTGATCGCTATAACCTGGGAGTCTTTAAGTCAAGAGTGAATAGGTTACTTCTAGGCAAGCGTGCTCCATCTTCGACCACATCATCACTTACCATCAGGTGAGATAGTGGCAATAAAAAAAAAATATACCAAACGAAAAAATTAAAAAAAAAAATTGTACAGTTTTTAAAATTGTAATTACATTTTGTTTAACACTAGCACTTCGTCTTCACTTCACTTTATAAAATAAAATAAAACGTCAATTTCGCCTTATGACGCGAGAAGGCGCACAAATTCGCTGGAATGCTCGAGTATTCTCGCGCATTCCAGCGAATTCGCGCGACTGCGCATGAGGGACGTTCAGTCTAGATCTATTAGTTGGCACCGCACTGCTGTGACCTACCCAACCGACTCCCCGTTCGCGCTACTTCCCGTGGATTCCATAGACGGCGCCGACAGTAGCTAGGGGTAGTAGCAGAAGACGCGCGACCTTTTTTTGGCTCCTATTTAGTTTATATGTTATACAATTGACATAAAGTTCATTATGCTATGTACATTTCGTTCGCTTCCATTCCATTCCGCGGCGGTGTAAATTGAGGCTAAGGCATTATTAAGTCCGCCTTTATACATTTTATGTTGCATAAAATTTTAATAAATAAATAAATGTTCTGCCCGGTGATACTAAAAAGCTCATCCCAGATTTTTAACGGGTCTAAACAACTCTTCTTTAAATGCTTTTTTAGTTACGAGTATATATACATTATCATCAGCAACTATTTTGTTCAATTGTGACACTACAATATTCTGCACTTCATTTTAAGTTACATTGTATTGAGATTTTTGAATAAGATATTTTTACGAGCACATAAAATGATATCTGCACAATGCATCATAAAACAATAGCTTTTATATTCAAGTAATAAAATTTAAAGAAAAATCATGTAATTTATTATAATAACTGTTTTCTTGCCTTGAAAATGAGAACTTGATATATTTTTTTTATCTACAATAGGTTCGCGTTTTACCACCATCTCACTTGATGGTAACTTGGTAAGTGATGATGTGGTCGAAGATGGAGCACGCTTACCTAAAAGTAACCTATTCACTCTTGACTTAAAGACCCCTAGATTATAGCTATCGGGAAACACAGACTCTGGCAGGGAGTTCCACTCCTTATATGAAACGTTACTAAATAATATAGCATTGTCTGCGCAAAAAGGTAGCCCTTTTGAAGTCCATACAATACGTACTGGTCACATCATATGAGAACCATTTAGGTATATCTGTGGTCACTTTTGAAGAAAGCAACACAAAGGTTTTAGATAGAAATACAAACTCTATAAAAATTTCCGCTGTCTATAAATAGGCTCATGACATACAGCCGGTAATAGTCAAGTAGACCTTCACACAAAGAAGTGTCAGTCACAGGCTCACAGTCCACAGATTTCCTTTCGCTTACGAATACCACCCATACGCATAAAACGTTTTGGGAATACTTTCATTGTGCGTACTGCTAAGGAGTGGAATTCCCTGCCGGAGTCTGTGTTTCCCGATAGCTATAACCTAGGGGTATTTAAGTCGAAGAGTGAATAGGTTTCTTTCAGGTAAGCGCGCTCCATCTTCAACCACATCATCACTGCGGTGAGATGGCGGTCAAACGCGAGCCTATTCTCAATAAAAAAAAGAACTCCAATTACCACAACCCATACACTAATATCGCTTTCTCCATTTTCCAGAGCGTGACTCTCCCTCCAACCCAACAAGAAAAAGCCCACAAGTTTGCCGCCGAATGCATCAAAGAAACCGGTGTCTCATCCGAAGTCCTAGCCGAAGCTAAGAAGGGGATCATCGCTGAAGACGAAGCGTTAAAGAAATTCGTCTTCTGCTTCTTTAAGAAAGCCGAAATTGTCAACGATGAAGGAAAACTAAACATAGACACAGCCCTCGCCAAGCTTCCTGCTGGAGTCGACAAAGACGACGCCAAGAAAGTTTTAGAAAGCTGCAAATCGAAATCAGGAAAGGACGCTACTGAAATTGTATTTGAAATATTCAAGTGCTACCACAAAGGCACTAAGACCCACATTTCGTTAGGAGGACTTTAAGCAGTATTTAGTGATTGAACACGATAATTTAGTTGTTTCCTATCTAAAGAAAGAAATAAAATAATATATTGTGTTTCATGATAGCTATAACTTGGGGTCTTTGAATCAAGAGTGAATAGGCAAGCGTGCTTCACATCATCGACCACATCATTGTTTGCCATCGGGTGAGATGCGGGTCAAACGCGAGCTTATCAAGTTAAAAAACATACTGTTACAAGTATTATATAGATTCCTACAGTGCTTTATTTAATAAATTATCATTAAAACCATGTCAATGATGTTATCAACAAAATTATTGTTGTTATTTAGGATAAACTATTAAACTTTTACGTCAAGAATGTTGCTTGTTTTACATCATAGTCACCCGCTTTTCCCAATTATGTCCGAGTCTGTCGTCAGTCTACCCTGATACAGTTTAGTACTATTTTACATGGAGCGACTATCTTACTCATAAAACTAGAGAATTGGTATTTATCTACATCTATATAATAAAAATTAATCGCTAAAAGTGTTGCTAAGCGCATAACACGAAAACGGCTGGAGCGATTTGACTGATCCTTTTTTTGTTGTATTTAGTTTTGTCAGGAGAAGGTTCTTATGAAAAAAAGTAGGTAGGTACTAGGTAGGGAGTGCAGAGGTAGGGTAGGGGTAGGGGTAGGGTACGGTACGGTAAGGTAGGGTAGGGGTAGGATATTGGTAGGGTAGAGTAGGGTAGGGCTAATGTAGGGTTTGGGTAGGGTAGGGGTAGAGTAAGGTATGAGTAGGGTATTGGTAGGATAGGGGTAGTGGTATCGGTTGGGTAGGGGTAGGATACCACGCGAACGAAGTCGAGAAAATATAAAAACAATAAATAACATTCTTAAAACATAGATAGACATATAAATCTAGAATGTTCGAGACACTAACGCCATCTAGCGGCGAATAGCAGTACTGAGTATATCGAGTCGAGACACTAACGCCATCTAGCGACGAGTAGCAGTACTGAGTATCTCAAGTAGCTTCTGGAATATTCTTGGCAACATAGGCAGTGAGTCGATTTTACAAGAATGTTCTAGAACTCATAGACTGGGGTATAAATAGATCGCAGAGGAGCGCAGAGAATGAGTCTTATTACGAGGCGAATACGCGATATAATCGAAGCTCTACAAGTGAATTTCAGTGCGATTTAAGTTTAAGTGACAAGTATTTAAGTTAGAATAACTGTGTGATTTTTTATTGTGTGTTTACATAATTAAAGTGTTAATTTTTGTCTAGAGTGGGCACATAGCAATAGCTACTGACTACCCGTAACGACTGCCAATTATGTAGAAATGACAGCCGAGACCAGGCTTAACGTACTTTTTGAAGCACGGAGGAATCTCGGCATGTTAAAATTGTTCTCCCATCCACGGCCCGACCTCAGCTTGTGTTGCTTAACCTCAACCGTGCGGCTGTTATTTAGCCACAAACTCCAACGTATACAAGACTAGCGAACCGACCCGGCTTCGCTCGGGTGATAAAGTTTATATTTGCTTATCAACCGACGACCAAAAGAGGAGGTTATCAATTCGACGCGCATATATATATATATATATTTTTTTTTTAATGTGTGGTCACCGAGTACTCGAAGAGGGCTGAACCGCTTTGGAAAATTCTTTTTTTGTTTGATAGGGTATACTTCGAAATTGGTACCATTTGTCACCAAGTCAGGATCTGATGATGGGATCCTGGAGAAATCGAGGGAACTCTTCAAATATTATAGGCACACCTATGGCGTTTTGGGTATTTCTTATAGTAACTTGTGCAGTTGCTCTCAAAAAGTACCATTTCGGGAAGTGGAACTGATGATGAAGACCACAGATGGTCGCCGAAACTACTCAATAATAAGTATTTCGTGGATTGCGATTCGATTACTTGAATATGGATATTAAGCACTTTATGCTCGTCACAATGCATATGGTGATGTATAGCTGATGGTGAAGTACCAGGAGAACTCCTCAAAAATTAACGGCCCAGCATTGGGAAAAGCAATATTTTGTAAAATTTTATAAGTAGTTGACATTTAGGCTCTTGTAACTAGGTAAATTAAAAATCAACCAACTAAAAAGAGTGAAATAAAAACTTTTTACCAAAAAATTAAACCGATTACCAAAAAACACTGCAAAGTGAAAAATAACTTTAATTTCGGAAGTCGGGCCAAAAACGAAAATACAAAACTAAAGACACCGACTACCGAAATTAAAGTTATTTTTCACTTTGCAGTGTTTTTTGGGAGTCGGTTTAATTTTTTGGTAAAAAGTTTTTATATATGATTTTGCTTAATCAATTTCTCGTCCGGTAATTTGCCACACTCATATATCGGCGATAACTCATAAGATATTCATTTTATTGATATAGTGTAAAAAGCAATTTTGATCTACATTAAATCCTCAACATATCTTATGTATTTAATTGGATAAGGAGTAATACCGTACTGTTAAAAAAAGATTCGTATATGACCCATCATTTTAATGTAATTTGTAAAAGAAAAAAATTGATATTGTGGGTTATTCTTGTGAGATAGACATATGCCATCGCGTATTTTTGTAGATCTATAAAAGAGAAACAATCCCGTCATACATTGTATTTTTATAACTCAAAAGGTTTTGGCAGCGTTTTCGATTAAAGCTCCCGATAGGCTTAATTCTTTCCGACATGTTGAAGTAATATCGTCGTATTTCATTCAATTTACACAACCTTAACTTATTATACACTAAAACCTACCTCAAAATTCACTCTTTCTATTAAAAAAAACCCGCATCATAATCTGTTGCGGAGTTTTTAAAATCTAAGCATACATAGGGACAGACAGACAGGGATCGACTTTGTTTTATACTATGTAGTGATGTAAAACAACAGTCCTTTTTTTTTCTGGGAGGGAAAGTCATCAAATGACTCCCAATATGGGTGGAACGGAAGAGAGTGTCAGACTTCTACTGACTAAAAACCCACCCTGCTCATTCAGTAGCCCGTGTATTCCGGGGCCGCGGTATCTCGTTAGAACATTGCCGCAACCTCGTAAGGCAAAACAACAGTCCTAACACTTTACCGCCCACTGCTGTTACATTAGTTATATACTTTACGAATCTGTGTTTATTGTAACCGCCGAAGTAGTTTCTTTTATCCCAAAATACACAATGTTTGGCACGCCTCAGTAAACATGTAGGGAACAACAAATCCATCAACAGACCTGACTGAATTTATTCGCAATGTTTACCGCAAAAATTTGTAAATTATATGACATGATTACTTTCGACATGATTATTTAGTTTTGCTTATTCTGTTCTTTAATTAATTTTATCTTAACTTAGAATTATGTGCATACCTGTAAGTGATATTTGCACTGAATCTGAAACCTTAGTCTACTTGTATTATATTGCATTTGTAAATATCGTTGGTGTGCCTTGCATAAATAAATAAAAATAAATAAATAAACACTATCACTGCGCAAGCAACTTCGGCCGCGTGGATTTCGAAATAAAACCTACATACACTAACAAACAAATTTTACCACTTTATAATCATAGTATAGAAGTATTATTATTATAGAAACATGAGTATAAAGTTTGAAAAACACTTACAAGCCCAGTGGTTACGGGTCCATCTTACGAGTATCAGGTCGTGAGTTCTAAGTCAGTCAGACATTCATTTGGGTAGTTATCACCATTGCTCTCAAACGGTAAATTAAAGGAAACTGACTTGTCCTATAAACTAAAAATCGAAAGACTTAAGGCACCTACCAACACGCATTGGGAAAACGTTAACCAGATAATAAGTGTACAGAGTTGTCTATTCTAAGCTCACCAATCATAAATCATGATTTTCCGTAACATCTGTTCGTAAACCATAAATACTTGTTTCACGTTTGGGTACAAAGTAAGCAAATACTTTTTGTTAATATCACGTGTTGAGGAAAACGTTGGATTTTTTCTCGTGGAAAATCCCAAATAGATTCGGTTGCTAGGCAACGTAGATTGCTGAGGTTTCATTGAATTCGACTACCTGAAGTTTTTTATTATTTGGTTTCGGATGAGCTCACTCTTGACCTCAATTTCGCCTGATGGTAAGCGATAGATGAGGTCTACGATGTAACGAGCGAGCCCAGAAGATACCTGTTCACTGTTGCTTTAAAGGCTGACGGGTCATATGTGGTAGGGAATAGAAATTTATCTTTCTTAAATGTGACTGTTTGTGAGGAAGAATGAATAGATAGAGGTTTTTTTTTTTTTTTCACGCAAAAGCTACTGAACGGATCTGAATGAATTAACGAAATTTGGTAAGGAGATAGTTGACATCCTGGAATAGCACATAGGCTACTTTTTATCCCGGAATTCCCACGGGATCGGGAGTTAAGCGGGAATACCCTCCCACGCGAACGGAGTCGCGGGCTGAAGCGAGTTACAAATAAAACCCGCTTCAATTCGATAAAACCATTTATTATGCCCACAAAAAAACGTAATTTTTAAAAAAAGAAAGCTTAATTTTTCTCATTCTTCATATTCTTCTCCTACCAAACTGATAATGAAGAAATTAACTCTGCCACATACGCGTAAACGGTTCGAATCCTTCTTTTTCAGCATTCCAAATATCATTCAGGACTCCTTGACGGAAACATTCAGAATAATCAGAAGTGGTCTCCGTATTTACAACTACAAACTTCTCTCCATCTTTTCGAACATGTGTTCTGCAGTTCTCAAATATTTGCTTAGCAAAATTTGGTCCCAACTTTGCAAGCGCATCGGCAACGTTCAATTTCCCATCACTAGTGACAAAATCGGTTTTTTCCAGATAGCATTTAGTGAACTTTCTAAAGTCTTCTCCGCCGTCTTCTGTGTACGGATTCTTTTTCATCTTGTTAAGCAGTTCGTCGGTAAATCTTGTTTCGTTACGGCATTCTTCTAGATGACTGTCGGTGTGGTTTGCAGGGAGAGGTACGTACTGTAATGAATATAATAATGTGTTTTTATGACGATTTTTGTTTAAAATTTTTGTTTAATTTTTATTTTTATTAACATCTGCTTAGCGTTTTTTCAACTATGTTGGGGTTGGCTTTCTGTCTAACCTGTCTGCCTATCTGACCTCGCAACCCAGTAGCTGGGTAACACGACACCCCTTGGCTAGTCCAGTGTCACATTTACTGGCTTCTGACTACCCGTAACGTCTGTCAGAGGTCTAAATGCCAGCCGAGGCAAACGACATAACGTCGCTGTAGAATGATAACCTCGTACGTCCAGAAATACAAACTTCACAGGAAACGAAAACAACGGTTAACTTTGTCAATGTTTAAAATATTTTTATGTGCTTTTGTCTCACGTTTTGAATGATAATAAATTAATAGTTTAAAAAACACTAGAAAAACACGCTTTTATAAATGCACGTAAAAACAAAAAAGAACGTGTTCAAAGTCCATTACGTGGCCTTTCTCACAAGTGCAAACACGACTATGATACGATATTCCATCATGGAATGCCGGTGCCTATCTTCCGGCTTCATCATCAGACCTTGAAACCTAATCGTGGTCAAAGTGCATTATGAGACTTTTCTAAGAAATCCAAAACAGCTATGATACGATTTTCCATCATGAAGTTCCAGTTTATATCTTCCGGCTCCATCATCAGATCAGTTTGACAGTACCATATTATTGTATTGTCATCAGAACTACATACAGCTGCCAATTTTCATTACGCTACGACCCTTGGAAGATGGTTAAATTCGTTACCTTAGATTCCATTACATTGTTAGTTACATACAGGTCGACCTAATAAAAGCGTGTTAAAAAGGACTTATTTATGTTATTAACTGTTACTGTTACTTAACTGGATTATGCCAGAGAAATGATATAAGAGGTTTTCTGTTCTTATATCTACGTAGTTTTTGTTTAAACGCCCATGTCTCTATAGATAAGAGGTTTTCGTTTTACTCCATTAATGGCACTTGTAATTATATACTGGGTTCACAGTTTCACCGTATTATATACAACGTGTAACGGAAAGGATATATACATACCAAGGGCACGGCTTCTTTGGATGATATCAAACGATATTGGAAGGGTTTCAACTCAAAATAAAATACTCTAAAAATTGATACCAAATTTTCGGTTTCGTAAGTTTCTTAAATTGAAATCATAACAATCGTGTCACCGCACTACGTAGGTCAATAACTTTCCACGTTACTTGCAAATATCACGATAAATCTCTTCCGTAATTCTGTGCGCCTAGTACTGTAGTAGCCTACCGTCCAGGCGGTGACTTCATTACTTCCGAACATGTAGAGATAGGATTAAAAAACCCTTCCAATATCATTTGATATCACTCAAAGAAGCCGTGCCCTTGGTATGTATATACCCTTTCCGTTACACGTTGTATATACGTGGTTTCCATGCGATTTTTACAAAAAAAAAAAACATGTTTTTTGACATACGAGGTATTCATTCTACAACGACGATAAAGTGCTTTGCACACCACCGGTGAGCCAAGTAACAACCATTATAAAAATATAATTGAACCTAAAACGTGCTCTTTAAATCTCAAAAGAAAAAAGAATGGAATTGAATCATTCGTTCTGAAGATTACCACCTACACACAAACATAGAAAAAAAAAATCCTCTTTATAATAATTATATTATATTATGTATCACTAGCTTCGCTCCCGTGAACTTTGAAAATATAGTCATCCTTCTTTTAGCTAAGCTACTCTAAGCTACTTCCATACCAAGTTTCATTCAAATCCACCCAACACTTTCGAAGATTAGTGAATTTAAACAAACGAACCAACTTTTCCGCTTAATAACATTAGTATAGACAAAGTGATACTCACTGCCGCACGAATCTCAGCCACAACGAGGATACACAACACAGCCAACGATAGCATCTTACAGAGGTAACATCAACACTGGCTGTGCTAAACCCACACAGCAAATATAAATATCTATGTCTTAAACAAACCCGAACTTGATATTTGCAAATTAGCACAGAGTACGGAATTGCCAGTTTCGTCAATAGCTAGCGACGTCATCAATTAATATCTATGAATATGGACAAAATTAAAGCGTATGTCAGTGGTTTCAGAATAAATTGCGTTTTAAGGGCCTATAGGTACTACCTCAGCAGTTCTCACTTTTTATCTCGCTCGCATACTACTGGCCGCGGTCACGCGAGCAAGCGAGACAGGGTGGATCGGAAAAGACTCCAAGACACCGATAATTTAGTTTAAGTATTTCTTTTTACGGTGAAAATAATGGTAATTAAAAAAAAGTAAATAACATAAGACCGGCTTTATAGTTAGTTCAATTAATATGCAAAGTTTCATTATCTAATTTGAAGTTATTTTTGAATACCAGCGGTTTATTGATCGGTTTGGAGGTAACTTTGGATTTTTTTTCTATCAAGAAAATTTTATGGAATCGTGTTTTCGTCAAACATAGTATCTAACATTAATCCTCAACTTTACCATATATTTATTTCAAAATTATTGCTGCAGCATTTTCGACATAACGGAGGATCATGCTAAGCCATTTGAGGTAGTATAGGCCCTTAAAGAGTAGTAACGTGGGTAGAATTCAGATTACTAGCAATCTTTTTAACCGACTTCAAAAAAAGGAGGTTTACAATTCGCTTTGAACTTTTTTTTTTTAATAAAAAGATAGAGTTAAGTTTTTTTTTAATCTTGTTAACCCTTCCCACTAAGTCACACAATTATGCTTGCGTCTGGAGTTGGTTCACAGCAATAGTCTAATGGGTCAAATGGGTGGGATTCGAACCCGCGATTTCTTGACCATAAGTCCGACACCTTAGTCATTGGCGCTTCAGTTCGGTTTTTTTAAGTGCTTATAGTTATTTATACGATATTAATACATACATCAACATTTTAAATTTTTTGTCTGTTTGTCACAATATATCTCTGGAATGGCTTTGGTGGGGCTTTAATTGAACGATAGAAGAGGTTATAGGTAGGAATGAAACGATACGACTAAATACAATTACTAACTCTATACATTATTTCTAATACCAAGTACTTTTTGTATCGATATTTTGGAATTAAGTATCGAGTAGGTGGCTTGCGGACGGCGAGCAAGGGTAGCGCAACGTCCGGTAAGGAACAGGCCTGGCTCAAAGAGTTGTCAGTACTAGTGACGGGGCCCCATAGAGCCATTGCCTGTCGGGGTTGCGGGAATATTCTGACGAAATACCGCGGCCCCGGAACTTGAGGGCAGCTGAAGGAGCAGGGTGGGTTTTTAGTCAGTAGAAGTCTGACACTCCCTTCCGTTCCACTCAGATCGGGAGAAGTCATTCGATGACTTTAAAAATACTCTTATCGTATGCTCGTATCAGTATACATGTCTTATCACGATTTCATTCTAACACAAAATTGTACAATAATTTTGTAATTTAACGAATATATCAGAAACATAGTCAGTACCTATGCACTCTGTGAAAGGCTGTTTTCAAAAGCGGGCGTAATAATCTCATGCAGTGATTGTTACGCCCGCTAATCGTCTAACAGGCAAAAACTTATAAAAACTAATATTTTTGGGGATCGCTACAGAACTTTAAGTTCTACATTTTTGTAGCAATAATGAATATCAATACTCGTTACTGTTTTCATTTATTTCATTATAAATTTCACACATTTTTTGTGTTAAATTACTTGTGCACTAATCTCCTGCGCAGATGGGTAATCTAATCTCCACTGAGATTGGCTGCCGTGGCCGGAATTAGTCAGGAGGACTACATATTTAGTCACGACTTTGCCCTTAGGTTAACATGAATAGTATTGACATATTCAATCCAATATTTATTTTTAAATACAACAAAAATCCATCACGACAATAAAATAGCATATACAGTCCATATATCATAATAAAATAACATAAAACAAACGATTCGTAATTAATAAACAATAGTTAGTAGTGACTTAGTCCCTTGCACAAGTATATAAACTATTGAACGGTCAAGTTTGGTTGCTACATTCGGACGCCGTGCGTACTTCCACGCAACCGACTCAAAAAAGACGCGGTCTTTTTGCGCTAGAAAGCCGGAAACCTCAGCTTGAGCTACGCCTGCAGCGGTGCGTCCATACTCTATGTTCATGAGTTCATCATAGGAAAAAAGAACTTTATCCAAACAACTATGAATTTGCACAATACTACAATGGACAAATTTGAATCATGACCCAACATTTTTTTTAAGGATGATAAATTGGAAAAAAAATTAGGAAGCCGAGCAATTGTTTGAATTTGTGTATTTTTATTTTAATTTTAATTTTTTTATTCCTTATTTCCATCCATTATTTCCTTTCTTCAGTTAGTGTGCGTAAGCCATCAGTTAGGGGTAAATGGCCATCCATAAAATAGAAGTTATGTAATAAAATTACAAACCGTTAAAAACAAAGCGGCGATAGCCTAATGGCTAAGGTGTCGGACTTGTGATCGAGAGGTCGCAGGTTCGAACCCCACCCATTACATTATTACCGTGAACCCACTCCACTGTAGTACAAAATATAAATATTATGATATCTTCCAGATAATCTTTGGATGGAATTTACGAACATGAAATAAAGAGGGGAAGGGAAAGTCAGTTTACTTGAAACATATAACATACATAAATATAATACAATACATAAATAACTGTGTATAAATATCATATGAAGATACTTGTATTTATCTATAGTATTTGTATATAGTATAGTAATGGAGTGTATAAAAATGATTGTCAACGGAGCTTTTAAAAGCAGCAAGTGACTGTGCTTGTATTACTGACACCGGCAATGCATTCCAGAAACGAATAGCCTACACCGTAAACGATGAGTCACAAGATTTGGTGGAATGTGCTGGCATCGAGTCTTAGGCTCTAGACAGACGGACCGCATTTCAACTGCAATCCAACCGCAAATTGCAGTTCGGATGCAGTTTGAATGCAGTTGACACGACTGCAATAGAACTGCAAACCAAACGTGCAGTCCGATTGCAGTTCTATTGCAGTCGTGTCAACTGCATTCAAACTGCATCCGAACTGCACCATACCCACCCGCCCGCACTACTTTAACGCTGCCGATATTCGTTTACAACGACCCCCCCCCCTCCCTGGATCCGCCCTTGGTTAAGTCAAAGTTAAGTAGTGCGGGCGGGTGGGTATGGTGCAGTTCAGATGCAGTTTGAATGCAGTTGACACGACTGCAATAGAACTGCAATCGAACTGCACGTTTAGTTTGCAGTTCTATTGCAGTCGTGTCAACTGCATTCAAACTGCATCTGAACTGCAATTTGCGGTTGGATTGCAGTTTAAATGCGGTCCGTCTGTCTAGAGCCTTAAATTTTCAGATAATCTCAAATCTCCAATATGTTTGTCATGAAGAAACTTAAAACGTTCTTTAAGATAATTGGATTGAAAATAACATTGTAAAGTAATGATAATGTAAGCTTTCCGGCGAAGACGGATAGGCAGCCACTTGAGTTTTGTGACTGTGTGATTGTGGAAGATATACAAATGACTAACGACTTAACGTGCGTTTCGAGACACGGACGAATCTCTATATGTTACAATGCTCACCCATCCAAGGATGACCTCGGAAAGTGTTGCTTACCCTTGACGATCTGACCGTGCGGCTGTTATTATTAAGCCTCAAGTTACTAAGTTACCGTAACAGCGTCTATCGTATATAGGTACTTAGTAAAACAATCAACAAAATCACGTTACTAAACCATTTCGAAATATTAATCAAATCCCACTCCTTATCAGTGGCATGCGTACCACTTTCACGCCTCACCTGCTAATTCTGTGTCCATGAAAACGATAAGACTCTAGTAAATAAATTGTAACTTATGCGTCTATGAAATGAAAAGACGTAAAGAAGGAATGGAACAGTATATATTCGCTGTGCAGTTCAGGGTAATCCGCATTTGACTAAGGTTTACGATTTAAGGATCCATTAGCTTTACTCTAATGTTGATGGGTTTTACGTTCCGGGGTTGCGGGATTGTTCTAACGAGATACCGCGGCGATCCCGCAAGAGCAAATGAAGAAGCGGGGTAGGTCTTAGTCCGTAGAAGTCTGACACTCCCTTCCACTCCACCCACAACGAGAGAAGTCATTCGACGATTTTAAGAACCAGGAACAAAAATAAGCTCGCGTTTGACCACCATCTCACCTGATGGTAAGCGAAGATGAGGTCGAATATAAAGCACGCTTATCTAGTAGTAACCTACTGACTCTTGACTTAAAGTCCCCCAGGCTATAGCTATCAGGAAACACAGAATCGGGCAGGGAACACGATAGCCCTACCCCGAGTCAGCTTTACTGGCTTTTAACTACCCGTGACAACTGTCGAAGAAGTCGAAAAGGACAGCTGGGGCTAACAGTATAACGTGTTTTCCAAGGCACAGGAGAGTTACGCCGCCAACGTCCAAACTCCGGGCTGCTACTGAGTAATTCCTTACAGGCCTGTTGGTCTAGTGGTCAGTGGCCCTGACTGCTATGCACAAGGTCGTGGGTTCGATTCCCACCCAAAACAAATGTTTGTGTGATGAGCACGATCATTTGTTCTTTGTCTGGGTGTAATTTATCTATAACTAGCTTCCGCCCACGACTTCGTCCGCGTGTAAAAAATATCCCCCGATTTTGAAACATTCTTCATTAGTGCTCCGCTCCTATTGGTCATAGCGTGATGATATATAGCCTATAGCCTTCCTCGATAAATGGGCTATCTAACACTGAAAGAATTTTTCAAATCAGAACCGTAGTTCCTGAGATTAGCGCGTTCAAGCAAACAAACAAACAAACAAACAAACTCTTCAGCTTTATAATATTAGTATAGATATGTATGTATTTAGAGATATATATGTACGTTTAATGATGTCAAGCAGTTTGAGTACTTGTGTGGCCTACCCAAAGGTCCTTACTTTGGTATTGTTCGTCAAATTGTTGAGCTCCTTAAGTTCTCAGTTGAGCTACACGATAACTGACAAATGCTTGCACTGTCTGGACAGGTCCGCTCAAATTTGCGTGGTTATTTCCTCAAAAGAATACCACAGACATGAACCTACATGCTTCTCATATACAAATACAAATCTTTGACCTCTGAGTTTGTTTCGGTGTTTCTTCTCAGAGTAGTCAGTTAGGAAATACCGGCCTCATCTAGCTAAACTATACACGCAAAAAAACATGACGTGTAAAAGTGTTATTTATAACCAATTTACAGAATAAATATTTCATTTCATTTCATTTAATTTCATTTCGTTTATCAGTTGTCTAGTACTCATAGCACAAGCTCTGCTTAGTTTGAGACTAGATGGCGTTGTGTGAAAGTTGTGGAATATTATATTTATTTAGAAAATCCCATTAGCAATTTATGCCCGACCCGGTAATCGAACTCAAGACCTCGTGCTCAGCAGTCGAGCTTTGCAACTACTCGAGCAACGAGGCAATTTATGCCGTAATAAATTTCTATTCGTGTCCAATGGTCATGTAGTCACCGTAAGTTGAAATGGCAGTGAGCCAACGCTGACGAGCGAAGGACTGATGCCAGTTGGTGCAAAGAAACGGGAAAACAAGGAGTCAGGATCAGACTAAATTTAGAAAAGTCAAGAGTTGTAATACCCTGTCTAAGAAAGACACGAGAGTCTCGCTTTACTAAGACTATCGTCACCTGTCCTCCGTAATAAATTTGTCAACTTCACTATCTATCATCTAACAGAAAAATTACACAAACTAATTCCTTCAATCCCGTGCCATCATCGGACTACAAGACGAACGGCGCACGGTGGGCTGAAAAACGGCTTTCATAGACTTAGGCATTTTATTTTGCAAGTGCCAGTTTTTGTGCCGGATATCACTTCTATTTGTCATAACAATATACAAAAATGACACCAGAATTGATTCTGCACAAAAACGAAGGAATTATAATTTTTTTACGAAAATTTTGTATGGAGCTAGTATGAAAAATCGAAATATCTCTGAAACGGCAGCGATAACCGTAATATCCTTATAGGAGGTTTTAGTACTAATTATTTATGATTTTTTGACATACGTTACATAATGGTTGTAGATGCCTTTTTTTTTTTAAATCGTCAAAATATTTTTATTTATTTTTACATATTAAACGTTCCTTTTAGTGTTTAAGTTGAAGAATTCAGAGCTTTAACAACTCTTAACATAAAATAGCATCACCCCTATAGACCTGAAGGACTAGACAGAGGTGTGTAGTATCTTGTTGATCTTGTAAGATTTCCAACAATACCAAATAGTTGAATATCAGTGTCAAAGTGTCCATGCTGTCGCTTCTTTTAGAAAGATAGGGGAATGAAATTGTTAATTGATCATACCCTAAAAGTATGATTACAACATAACCGGACACATAATAATATCGACACAAAAGGAATTTTAAAACCTTGCATACGTTCAAAATACAAAATAACATATTGTGTAGTCATCTAATGAGTCTGATGACAAGTAATTAAGTAATTAGAATGATGGTTGTAGTCTTCTGATTCTAATGAGCCTATTAAGTGATTAAATGATTTGAAATATCTCGCAACAATACCAACTAAGAACTGCATTCACCTTTTTATAATTAGTGAGCTAATGTGATTTGCTAATGTTGATTAGTTCTACTATGAGTTCTACGAAATGTTTTTGACGATTATAAATTTTTATTATCATATCTTTTATAACTTTAATGAGGGTAGTTAACTAATTATTGACTTTATACAATAAAAGGGCTATAATTTTGTTCCATAATTTAGATTGTTCACAACCGTGTAACTGCTAACACTAAAACTATTTGCTTTGCGACTCAAAATCTTAGAATGGAAAGTTTAATCACCAACTTAGATTTGTTTGTTCTTCTAAAAAGTGAGTGTCCTTCATTTAATCATGAAGTATTGTTTAGTGCAATTGTGTCCCGCATAGGCGATTGCCTTTCTGCCGAAGATCAAGTAACTCTCAAAGAATTTTGCCGGAGATTCACGCGAGCTGCTTTAAACAGGTGGCAGAAATCTAAACGATTCTTTGATAAGTTTAGAAATACGTACGGAGAGTGGTTTCAAGCAAATATTGATTGGCCGAGTTGCGTGCAAACTTTAATAAATCAAGAACCAACTGTTGATGAGATACCAAGAGCACGCTCAGTCTCTCCAGAACCTTCGACATCATCGACTGTTGGAACAATGACAAAAAGGTCCCGAAAACCATTCAAAGATCTGGGAAGCAAACAGAAAAAGAGAAGATCTAGTGAGCACATAGGCGAGGATTCCTGTGAATTGGAATATGCAGCTGCAGCACGTTTAAAAGAAGAAGGTTATGAAGATATCGCATCTGTAATCAATTATATGATCAAAAATCCAGAAGCTGCCGTTAAAATCAAGGAAAGCATTAAGAAAACAGTAATATTTACACCAGAGAAAGCACTTGGATTGCTTCTTTCACTTAAGCTTTCAAAGTGGCAATATATTACGTTGCGAGAGACTGCCATTCGGGAAGGTGCTAAGGATATTTACCCATCCTACTATAAACTGCAACAAACTAAGCTTGCATGCTACCCTCCTAATCAATCAGTATCAGTTACGGATTCGTCAGCTAGAATTACACTTCAAGCTTTACTTGACATCACGGTGAAGCGGATTCTTCAAAGTCTTTCTGATAATGTGGAAAATAAGCAGTTAAAGCTGATATCGAAGTGGGGATTTGATGGTGCTTCCAATCAAAGCCGATACAAGCAGAAAATGGACGGCGAGCATGATGATTCAAGCATTTTCATGACCTCCTTGGTGCCACTGAAACTGACAGATGGAGATAATACTATATGGACAAACCCGAAACCATGCTCAACTTTTTATTGTCGTCCGGTTCAGTTCACTTTTGTAAAAGAAAGCCATGCAGTTGTCATTGATAACAAAAGAAAAATGGATGAGGAAATTGAGGCCCTTAACCCCACAGAGTGCATTAATAGTAACAGGGTGACTCATAAACTAATGATGGCAATGATCGACGCAAAAGTCTGCACGTACCTTTCTGAAGCTAGATCAAATGCATCATGCTACCTGTGCTTAGCAAAACCAACAGAAATGAACCACTTAGATGCTGTAACATCAAAAACTGTGTGTTCTGACATATATGAATTTGGCCTATCATCCCTACATGCCCGTATAAATTGCATGGAATGTCTGTTACACATTGCGTACAGACTTGACTTCAAACAGTGGGCAGCAAGAAGTAATGAGCATAAAGATATGTTACAAAACAGAAAAAAAAACATTCAAAATAAATTTAAAGAGGAGCTCAATCTGTTAATTGATATAGTAAAACAAGGCTCGGGAACTACCAATGACGGGAATACCGCAAGGAAGTTTTTCGAGTTTCCCAATAAAACTGCAGCTATTACTGGGTTGGATCAAAACCTGATAAAAAGATTTGCTGTTATTTTGCAAGCAATAACATCTGGTGAGAAGATCGATGTCATCAAATTTAAAGATTTTGCTCGCAAAACAGCAGAAAAGTACGTGGAATTATACGACTGGTACTACATGTCATCAACCGTACATAAACTATTAATACACGGAGCTGACATAATCGAAAAAAATGATATTGTCCCGATTGGGACTCTCTCGGAAGAAGCCTCAGAGTCTCGAAACAAAGATTTTAGGAGGTTCCGGGAACATCATTCGCGGAAAAGAAGCAGGCAAGATTCTAATCAAGATATCCTAAATATGCTTGTTGTTTCTTCGGATCCTTTTCTAAGTGCACAAAGGCCGAAGTTAGATGCCAAAAGGAAGACAACCTTTTTTGCTGAAACTCTCGACCTAATACAGTTTCCGGAAACTGAGTTCGAGTTTGTAGGTATATCCGATCTGGATTCTGACTCGGAATTGGAGTCCGACAACGAAAGTTGTAAAGAAAATTTGTAAAATTTAATTATTTTTCTTTATGTTCTTTTGTTATTTATGTTAGTTTATTGTACCAATATTTTTAGTTAATAATTTCATAAATTATAGTTTCAAATATGTATTTTGTATAATTGAATTTATTAGATATTATTTTTGTTACTTCTGTTTTATTTAAATTACCTATCAATAAAAAGTTTATATACAGTCTTTTTTTTTCACATATTCTTAATATTTGGGGAAAAAGCATGCTTCCTAACGATGTTCTTAACTTTGACACAGTTCATGGATCGTTTTGAACAGTTTCATATGTTAAAATAAATAATGTTAGTACTATAATCCCCTATAAGGATATTATTATTATTATGTGTCCGGTTATGTTGTAATCATACTTTTAGGGTATGATCAATTAACAATTTCATTCCCCTATCTTTCAAAAAGAAGCGACAGCATGGGCACTTTGACACTGATATTCAACTATTTGGTATTGTTGGAAATCTTACAAGATCAACAAGACACTACACACCTCTGTCTAGTCCTTCAGGTCTATAGGGGTGATGCTATTTTATGATAAGAGTTGTTAAAGCTCTGAATTCTTCAACTTAAACACTAAAAGGAACGTTTAAATATGTAAAAATAAATAAAAATATTTTGACGATTTTTAAAAAAAAAAGGCATCTACAACCATTATGTAACGTATGTCAAAAAATCATAAATAATTAGTACTATAACCCCCTATAAGGATATTACGGTTATCGCTGCCGTTTTAGAGATATTTCGATTTTTCATACTAGCTCCATACAAAATTTTCGTAAAAAAATTATAATTCCTTCGTTTCTGTGCAGAATCAATTCTGGTGTCATTTTTGTATATTTTTATAACTAATAGAAGTGATATCCGGCAAAAAAACTCGCACTTGCAAAATAAAATGCCTAAGTCTATGAAAGCCGATTTTCAGCCCACCGTGCGGCGATGCGCCATCGTTACATGGTGGACACCCCAAACGCACAAAAAGTTTTGGGAATATTTTCATTGTGTTTACAGCTAAGGAATGGAATTCCCTGCCGGAGTCTGTATTTCGTGATAGCTAGGACCTGTGGGTGTTTAAGTTAAGAGTGAATAGGTTACAGTGTTTCATCTTCGACCACACCATCGCTTACCATCAGGTGAGATGGTTGTCTAACGCGAGCCTATCAATAATACAAAAAGAAAAACCTGTTTTAAAGTATATTTTTTTCCGAGTATTCAATCCCAATAACCTATATTCTCAAGCGGTAAATAGAAAAAAAAACCGCATATGAGAAAAATGCTTACTACCAGACTTACAACACATTGCCCTACATTCAGTTACCAAGAAATCGAGTTCGCAATAAATAATAACATTTCGCCATACCAATAAATTGTATTGACTGCAACTATTCTCGTCCAAAAATAACTAACACACCAACATACTTATACGAAACACATTGAAATGCACTGGCTTTATTACCCACTGTAAAACCGAGCAATAATTCCGATTTCAAAAACCGTAACAACCGTAACCCTTTGAACCGTAAAAATCAATCACTGCACATCACTCACACTTGCACACGGGAGAATTTAAAATTGAAAAAATTATCGTATTCCTTTTTCAAATACGTTCGCTTCGTATAGCGCGCTTGAAGTATGTGACGGGTGGTCGTACATACCACGTCTAGAAAGTAGGCAAACAACATTAAAAAATAAAAGTAAGTAATAATTTATCAGCATTTAATTTTTGCACCGCAGACCAAAAGCTACTATGCGTACAATTTCAGACATTGAGAATAGTTGCCATCTTTCTTATTATAGCTTAAATGCTGTGAGGATGAACGGATGGATGTTTATTACTTTTTAACGCAAAAATTACTAAACAGATCTGAATGAAAATTGACACGTAGACAGCTAAAATCCGAGAAACACAGGCTGCTTTTAATCCCACAATTCCCACAGTATCGGGATTTACACGTGAAAAACCTCCCATGCGAACAAATTCACGGGCCATAGTTAGTACACTATTAAACAACTTACTGAGCGTCTTCGTCAAGTCAACGTTTTCTAAAATGTTTGGTGTTCCTTGGTGTTCCTACAAGATCTAAGAATACTTACATACATAATTGCCACTGACGTGTGACGTTTTGGGCATACAACCTATATAAATATTTATTTTGCTTATCTTGATGTTTTTATCTGTTTCCTTCATAAGCGTAGATGACAAGATTGTTGATACAAAGAAATTTCAAAAATATATTTTGATGTTTTCATTTTAGATTCACATTAGAGAGCGACGAACCCAGTGGCTAAGGGCCCGAATTGCGAGTTGCAGGTCGTAAGTTCGAACCAATTCAGACAATCCCTTTGTGTAATTTATATCAACACCAATTCTCTTAATTGGGTGAAGGAAAACATCGTGGAGAAACGGGCATGTCCTAGGACCAAAAATCTCACTGGACCCACGTGGTGGATTACGGCCCATTCCCTCCAGTGGTAACGTAATAAGCGGAATTATTACGTGTTTATTAGTAATTACAGAACCTGTTTTCGATCATCCATGCTAATAATATGAATGCAAGGTGTGTTTGTTTGTCCGTCACGTTAAAACAGAGCAACAGATCGAATTTTTTTTTTATTAAAAAGTAGGTTCGCGTTTGACCACTATCTCACCTGATGGTAAGTGATGATGTGGTCGAAGATGGAGCACGCTTACCTAAAAGTAACCTATTCACGCTTGACTTAAAGACTCCTAGGTTATAGCTATCGGGAAACAAAGACTCCGGCAGGGAATTCCACTCCTTAGCCGTACGCACAATGAAGGTATTCCCAAAACGTTTTGTGGGTATGGGTGGGATGTCCACCATGTAACGATGGCGCTTCGCCGTTTGTCTCGTAGTCCGATGATGGAATGGGCTTGGCGGAATTAGACTGTGTAATTCCATCGTACACTCCCCTAAATGTAACCGATAGAAAACCGATAGATTTGCAACTCGTCGTCGATGTTCAAGGCTCTGGAGCTTTGACGCGACCAGTGCATCGTTGCCAATGAGTCTTTTGGCCCGCTTCTCGATAGACTTATTATTATTTTTGCTGTGGAGATAATTGAAGGCCTGGAGAGTGGCATAGGCTACTTTTTTTCCGCAAAAAAATTCTTGCGAGCAAAACCGCGGGTAAAAGCTAGTCTAGAAATATTTGTTTTGAAAGCAATTCACTCCAAAGCATAGCAGAGAAATAAAACTTTTAAACGCACAAACCTTGGACTTCCTCCACGTAATTCTTCCAACGTTTTAATGCATAAAATTCTCATTGCACTAGAACCGTTAAAAACTTTTAATGCTGACTGCACTAAACGAGTGTTCAGGGTTGTTGGTAAAACACTAAAAACTTCGCAGGGCTGTATTACTATCATCATAAACAACAACTATTGTTCTATGACTTTTTAGAAAACAAACCTTCAAGATCCCCTCCGCTGTCTTTTGTACTCAGTTTACATAATTATATTACTAGCGCTGTGGTTTGCTTCGCAGGCTCCGTTCGTTACAATTAGAGCAATTGAAAATATGTTTTGAATGAAAATCTGATGAATTATCAAACGGCGCAAATACTGTACTTTCCTTTCTAGTAATTACATTTTTGTTCCGTTTGCGGTCGAAACGGGTCTTGGGTCACGGGGCCCGAGTGCGTGTGTCCTTTGTAAGGAATTGTCTCGCCGGCTGATCGATTCCTTGCCTGACCAAAGGGCTGGCTCGTTCTTTGCCCATAGAATAAGCATTGCCATACAACGTGGCAATGCTGCCAGTCTTCTGGGCACGTTTCCGGACGACAGCGGTGTAGATGAGTACTTTGACGCCTAAGTCTATTTTTGTTTTATTTTATGTAGATAGTTAGGTTGAGCAGTGTTTTTAAAAATCCCAATAAATTACTCAGTGATGATTTGATAAATTATTAAAAGTCATAGAACAAAAGTTGTCGTTTATGATGTTAGTAATACAGTCCTGAAAGGTTGTTAGTGTTTTACCAATAACCCTGTATTTACGTCGAGCAGCGTTTACGGAGTTCGCTGATTTCTTTTTTTCTCTTTTTTTTGAGTCCTTTAATCTCATGATCATGCCAGGCTCATCGTAGCATGAGGAGAGAGATACTACTGCTACATTCTTTTTAAATTGTTCACAAAATTATAAATTTTAATCGCATCATCGCTATATAGGTACCTGTCTAAATTATTAATATTTAACTCGGACAGTAGTATGTCTCTTTCTGTTCTATACCGGGTGCATTCCACCGAGTGGTGATCATCTTCAAGAAGTCCACATACTTCACAAGTAAGCTGAATAGAAATCGATAATGTCGCAATGCAATGATAGCCGGTACACTGAATAATTGAGCACTAGGTATGCTGCTTTTTCTACAATCTAAATAAAGCTCCCACTTAATCAATAAGTTCCAAGAATACCATTCATGTTTACCTTTGAAGTTAAGCAACGCGTGCAGAAGTCAATCCGTGGATGGATGACTATCATTTCATAGAGATAGACCTGTATTTATAAATCTTCCTAACTTTTTCTGCAAAACTATTATAAATAGGATTTTTTACCCAAACGCTACCTTGGAAATAATACATTATTTCGTGTGGTACGTTGGGACCACAAATAAAAATAGAAAGAAATGATTGATGAATAGTACAGTCAGAGACCAAAATTAAAATATTTTCCTTCCTGATCAGAAGGTCTATGTTGCTAAATGTCCAACAGTGCGAAACGTATAACGCAGTGGTTCCCAAGGTTGTCTGGAGTACGACCTATCTAAAAACAAGTTACCAAACTCGGGACCCACCTGTAGGAAATTTAACCGTTAGCAATATTAATAAAGGGATTTTTCAAATAAAAAACAAAGTTTAAATACAACTTTTAATTAAATAAATACAACAAAAAGTCATTTCAATTGGAAGGATGAAATTGTTTCATGTTTCGCCATTACAGTTTTGACATCAATTTCAACTCGAGTTACTTTTAATATCAGCGAGTTTGATATATCCAATTTATTTCGGGAGGTCTCGGCGTCCGCAAAATTTCTAGCATTAGTCTCCCGGCTTTTATATCCTCGGTCCACGGTACTGAGAAATTAATCAGGAATATTCTAGCTCCGTCACTGGTTGATTTCAATGTGCCATGCTTCACCGAGGCTATGGACACCTGGAGAATCGCTTGCCCGAATCTAAATCCACCCGACAAGCCATCATCTCAGAGGCGGTGGGATGAGCCGCTCTGTAAAGCAGTTCAGAGTGACCTTATTGCCACATCTGCTTCGGCTGCAGAGCGTGCTCGCTTGCTGGCTGTGAGTGAATGGGAGTCGGGTCTCTGACTTCATGCACTACCATCGTCGAACATAGGCACCTTGTTCGATGATACTACTTTCCGCCTCGCTGCTTCCCTTCGAGTAGGTACTCCCTGTTGTTCTGCTCATCGCTGCCACTGTGGCGAAGTTGTCAATAGCCTCGGTCACCACGGCCTTTCATGTGGCCGTAGCGCGGGTCGCATAGCACGGCACGCGAATATTAACGACATTATCCGACGAGCTCTTGTCACCGTCGGCGTTCCGGCTGTGTTAGAACCCAATGGCCTGGCACGCGACGATGGCAAAAGACCGGACGGCATGTCTTTATTTCCTTGGAAGATGGGTAGGGCTTTAGTGTGGGACGCAACTTGTGTCGATACTCTTGCACCATCCCATCTTCCTAGCTCGTCTTGCTGTGCTGGCGCTGCCGCTGCAGCCGCTGAGAACCTCAAGCGGCGGAAATATAATAACCTTGTTGGAGGTTATATTTTCGAGCCGTTTGGGGTGGAGACCTTGGGATCGTGGGGTCCGAGTGCTCACAAATTGTTTAAAGAACTATCCAGGCGCCTAGTTGACACTTCGCGTGACCCAAAGGCTGGCTTTTACCTTGGACAGCGCTTAAGCATTGCCATACAGCGTGGCAATGCCGCCAGTCTTTTGGGCACATTACCAGTGGACAGCGATGCGCACGAATTTCTGGACGCCATATTTTAGTTTATTTTTAGATGTATATTATTAAGTAGTTTAGGGTTTTTATTTAAGTGTATATTCCATTATTGATTAAAATAAAAATTCTGTTTTATTTATTTCGGTATTTAGTTTTAATGTTCACCATATTTGAAAATCCGGTTTCACATAGGTATTATGAGGTAGTAAAAGGGAGGAGGACATTTCAGGACCACTCAACGAAGGTGTCGCTCAACGAAGTAGTCCACTCATTTAGTTCAGTACTTTATTTAATTCAGCAAATCAGAACTAGTCCATACCCTTAATATAACCGGCTCACTCTAATTTTATTGATAAGTTACGAATGCTGTACTTCACTTAGTTCACCTTTCTACTTATTTCGATTTTCCTTCATACTTTAAACAGACACATGAAGCTACCCGAAACTGTCAAATTTTCCCAATCAACCTTGAACTTAATTTCTTCAACAATAAAGTTGAAAATCTATTAAAGAAAGGACATCATCCACGTTCCATACATTTTTGGTCCAAATTTTAAAATGGCGGCCAAAGAAAAGAAATACGATATTCTGTTAGAACTTGTTCTCCTTAACATTTCTTATTATGGCACCAAAACTGTGGGACCATTGCCCTCACTTTTATTTGAGTTATTTTATTTTATTTTATACATTTTCTATGAAATTAATTTAAAAAAGAATGTACTGCTATAGTATTACAATAGTTTAAAAAATACAATATTGAGAAAATACAGCCTACCTGTAGTTGTATTTTATTGTGTTATTTTGGTTTTTTGTGGTTTATGTGATTTTCTACAAATAAAAATACAGTTGTATCATATGTTCAATTGTTAATGAACCCTTTATTATTTCCAAAAATACATGTGCGTCTTACAAGAATGTTAATACAAAACATACGGTTAAACAAGAAAATCATCCTTGTTTGGAACTACAATAATGTTCCCTAATCCCAAAGCTGGGGGTAATAACACCTGTATATGACGAGCGTAACTCATGTACCATATTATGCACATAATATGCGAACAGCACCCAATCGTTATTTTTCCTATTATGCACGTGCAATAATAGTGACGGATTGCACTTCGACTGGATGATGTTGTGTCTATTACGAAGTAGGTATAATATTGGCGAGCTCGGACATGTCGAGATTGCAGTCGTCCTCGTATCATCCACAGATCTGTTCCTTCTAACTCTTCCAAGTGTTCATTTGGCATTTCATTACTGAGCTCAACTGAAAACGATCCGTTTTGAAGGATATGTTCACCATAGTAGCTTTTGGCCTGTTTTAATTGGTATACGCCAAGAGCGAATAAAAAGCGATCATCTTCACTCAGCCTAGGAAAACCTGCGAACTTTGGCATATCTGCTGTCATTATGGTGAACTGAGTTCGTCTGCGATTATAATTATGGCGATTAACCAGGTTTGCTAATACATTTGGCATATTAATGTTTTCATTTATTATCTCCAAAAAGCAGGTGGATTATTTTCAATTACAACATGGTATTTATTTAAAATGGCTGCTACGATTCTGAAGTAATCACACATGTTTCTAGCGGCTTTATTGTTGTATATATTTCGTAACAGCCGAAAATCTCTTTTAAATCGGCCGTTCACTACTTCCACCACCCATCGACAAATCGTAATCAGCCTTGATTTGTTTGCCTGATCTGTCGTGAGTTGTGTTTCATTTTGGTATTTTGTTGCTGGCATATGTGGTATGTAACCGCAAGACTCAAGGTTTGCCACAGAATCGTGAAAGCCACGGTCCAAAATAAACACATCTCCGGTCCTAAAAAACCAAAGGATGTAGACAGTCCATCTGTCTACATTTCTTATCATACCATTCATGATGTCTGCGTCGGATGTAACAGCAGCATACGGTCCAATTACCTCAATAATATGTCCATCGCAACAAACCAAGAGGAATGTTTTCAGGAGGTTTCTATATTTGTGATGGCTGTAAGACTGTCGCTGAAAAAAGTAATTGGTACTTTTTTGCAAATATATGTGCGTACCATCACAAATTGTTATCGCCTTCCTTTCAACTTCTGGGCTCAAGGGATTCCCGAATAGATGGTTTGGTATTAAAATGTTCCTTAGTGCTACGTTCTCACGTGTTATGTGATCAAAACCAAGGTTTACAAAATCCTGTAAAAGCGCATCGCGTCCAATCTGCAACCACCTTCGGAAGGTTGATTCACCACATTTGAAAATGTTTGCTAGTCTAACATTGGAGTCTCCAATCCTCAACTTAACTGATACTGCCGCCAAAATAGTATTTTTTTAGTAACTGACCTCAAGCTTGGCAAACCCTCCATCAATTCGACAAACTGGTCTTGCAGTATTCCAGTCCAGGTATGGAACTCGTCCGGTGTCATATTTTCATATTGTTCGAAGTTAATGTGGTCCTGAGTAATATGTCTCTGTAATGTTCTGTCTATGTCCATTATTTGAACAGAAGTGAACTCTTCTGATGAGCTGTCTTGTAACGGGAGTAAATACCATACGTTTTGCTCCATGTGTTCATTGCATAACGTGTGCTTTCTAGCACATAATAACTGTACCGGCACAATATACGAAACCTTATATTTTCGGATATCCGACGACGAGATTCATTCAGACAATGTTGAAAAATGCAGCTATTTGAGGTATTCGGTGCGCGAAGAAGACCAGGCAATTCCAAGGAAATTGGTCTTGGATTTGTATTTTCAACTGGCTCATCTTCTTGATCAACTTGCTCTTCGGTTTCTCGCATACGTCGTTGGTGCGTACATTCAGTTCTTTGCCAACACGGACGGCAAAATAATTATGTAGCCACCAACTAGAAAGTAAAAAAAAAAAACACTAAGTATTTGACAGACAAAAATCATTGTTATGAATAGCCCTTTATGAATAATAAAATCTTCGGGTCATAAACGCTTTCCCGACACGCGTCTAATTAGCAGACTCAATAGAAATTCTATTGTTATCGGAACACCTGGTGTTCACTTGACGTGCGAAGAGTTAAAGGATTATTGCGCCGACTGAAATCATAGTGTTGTCAAGGCCGCATACCGTGCTTTGTCTGTGCCGGATGGTCTTGAGATGAAACGGAGTAGTGCGTGTGCACGTATATTTTTAGTTGACAGTCAGTTAATGTAATACTGCACCCCGTTTCTTTTCAATAGAAGCAAACATAAACTTGGTCTTTTTGACGATGTGCTAATACAGGTTTTTTCATATAATAATATACATATCACGGACATAAATAAAGGGCACTTCGTTCTTACCTGTCGAAGTAGTAATTCTTCTGTCACTATTTGGGAAATATCAAGATGATCGCTTTCACGAGAACTCCAAGAGTATATTCGTCAATTCTCTGTCGATTCACGACATAAGATATAGAAGTCCGTCATGACTCACTTTAATATAACAGTTTAAAACTCAACAAAAACAATAACCAAGCTACACGTAACAGTCAATAATTAAACTTAACAAGGATGATATAGAGCGAAATTCACACAGCGTGCACGATAGCGTTGCTTTCGGAACTAAATAAATATAGTAACAGTTGTGATGCGCGGAGCGGGGCAGGTCGTTCAGCGGGTAGGGGAGGTGCATCACATTGCGTGGAGGTAAACGGCAGCTACCTGGAAGTTTCTATTCAAGCTAAATCCTTTGTTTTGACAATTCATGTTATGAAAAATGTGTGCGACGTTTAACTCAAATAAAACCGAGGGCAATGGTCACACAGATTTGGTGCTATAATAAAAAATGTTAAGGAGAACACGTTCTAACAAGATATTGTATTTTTTTTCTTTGGCCGCCAATTTCGTATTTGGACCAAAATGGAGATAGCTGTGCCCAGCGGTGCCAATCGAAAAAAACAAAATTCATTAAAATCGGTTCAGCGGTTTACATTTCTCATACAAACTTTCCCCTATTTCAAACATTTTGGGGTTCATTTTTGAAAAGAAAAGGTAGCCTATGACTGACCATGGTTCTTCAACTATTTTCATTCCAAATTTCATTCAAATCGGTGGTGAGGTTTAGCCGTGAAAGCGCAACAGACAGACAGACAGACTTTCACATTTACATTAAGTATCGATGGATTATATGTAAGTTTTGTTGAAACGCAAATTTCATACCCAAACATAACCTCCGTCATTTCTTTCTCTCACACTCGCAAAATCTGCTGATGCGTATAGATATCGAATATCAGTATAAATAAATTCAGGCCAGGTGCGCTGATCCCACAATTAGCTTACTCAGCGTTTTTGGAAAGATTTTCGTCGACGGATACGTAACCATACCATATGACTCCAAGAATGAAACTGTCCTAACACTAAATTCTTGTATAATGAAATATACTTTTTTATTGAGAATAGCCTCGCGTTTGTCCACCATCTCACTTGATGGTAAGTGATGTGTAGTCGAAGATGAAGCACGCTTACCTAGAAGTAACCTATTCACTGTTGAATCTTGGCTTAAAGACCCCCAGGTTATAGCTATCGGGAAATAAGACTCCGGCAGGGAATTCCAATCCGTACGCACAATGAAAGTACTCCCAAAACGTTACGTAATTATAATATTTATTTTGTAAATCGGTTATAAATAAACCTTACACACTTTTTTTATCGTAAATTAAAACTAGATGAGGCCGCGGGTGCTTTCTAGAAAAAGAAGAAAGAAAAAGTGAGAAGAAATACCGAAACAAACCCAAAGGTCAACGTCGCTTGAAGTCCATACAATCTGTACCGATCAAATCATATGCGCTAGATAGCTAGCTAGCGATAAGACCGCCATTGTTACCGTAGAATTAAGCAATATTGTTAAATAGGTGTGTTTACGTTTTTGAGTGCAATAAAATATATCTGGGGGCACGGAAGTGCCCCCGCCAAGTCGAGCGCAAAGCAAACACTGCCGTTCCATTTGGGGACCTCTGGATAGATTTAGAACGCTGAAATTATCGTAACCCCTGCGTGACTTGGCCGTTGACTTCAATGTATTAACTAGTAAAAGTGCATAGAGTATGTTCAACGGCCGGTTACATAAAATCTAACTATATTAATAAAGAAATCGCAGTAAGGATCCTTAGACTTGGCTTCGCTTTGCTTAGAGATTTCATTACTTTTTATAGAGAAACAAGCAGCTTAGGCGAGACTTGGCTAATTTTTTACAGGATGTTTTGGCGGGATTTATCTGTCTATCTAAAACCATGTGTTTATGTTTGTGGTACTCTTTTAAGGAGCGAAACACACGATTTGATCAGACCTGTCTAGTCTGTGTAAGCCTATGTCAGCAACTGTGTAGCTCAAGTCGGGACTACTAAGGAGTTCAGCGATTCGACGAACAATACCAACGACAAAGACTTGAATAGGCCGCATAAAACACTCAAACTGCTTGATGATTGTCAATGTACATCGTCCTCACAATCACAAAAATTAAATTGTAAAAGTAAAAACTATATTACTAAATAAATTAATAGTTTAAAAAACCAAAAACACGCTTTTAAGATTAATGTAATGAGCAGAAATTAGAAATGTTTACTAGCAGGCAGTCCAAGGTTCCATCAGCCACCTTCCAATTCCATCGTCAGACCAGCTCGATTGTACCATAATATTGTATTGTCGTCTAATCTACACATAATTGCCAAGTTTCATGATGATACAACAATTAGAAGGACGTTTAATTCGGATTCTTAGATTTTATTGCATATTTAAATCGTTACAGATCGACCTAATAATAAATCTATGGATTACGCGGTAATTCAAAAAGGTTAAGAAAACTGGTAACGGATTTTCTTTAGGTTTGTTATAACCTTGAAACCTGATCGTGTTCAAAGTCCATTACGTGGCCTTTCTCACAAGTGCAAACACGACTATGATATTATATTCCATCATGGAATGCCAGTGCCTATCTTTTGGCTTCATCATCAGACCTTGAAACCTAATCGTGGTCAAAGTTCATTACAAGACTTTTCTAAGAAATTTAAAACAGCTATGTTACGATTTTCCATCATGAAGTTCCAGTTCATATCTTCCGGCTTCATCATCAGATCATTTTGTCAGTACCATATTATTGTATTGTCATGAGAACTACATACAGCTGCCAAGTTTCATTACGGTACGACCCTTGGATGATGGTTAAATTAGTTACCTTAGATTTCATCACATAGTTAGTTACATACAGGTCAACCTAATAAAAGCGTGTTAAAAAGTAAGTAAGTAAGTAAATAATAAAGTAGTATCTCCTGCTGTTAATATAAATAGACCTTAAACACTACTCTACCTATTTTCAATAATAAAAAACTCTAAATCCCCGAGGTAATAGGGATGTGAATCACGAGGAATAAAGGGATAGCTTATATACATATTGTATCATAATAAATGCCTACCCTGAAATTATTTTGTTCAGAATCTTTTACTGTATCAATTCTCTTTTCTGTTAACATAGGTATTTTTTATTCCTAAACTCATTAAATCTACGTAAATTACAATTACACTATCGGTAAACAATACCAAAATGGACAAAGTAATTTTATTAACTAATTTAACCATCTTCCAAGGGTCGTAGCGTAATGAAAATTGGCAGCTGTATGTAGTTCTCATGACAATACAATAATATGGTACTGTCGAACTGATCTGATGATGGAGCCGGGAGATATAAACTAGAACTTGATGATGGAAAATCGTATCATAGCTGTTTTGAATTTCTTAGAAAAGTCTTGTAATGAACTTTGACCATGATTAGGTTTCAAGGTCTGATGATGAAGCCGGAAAATAGGCACTGGCATTCCATGATGGAATATCGTATCATAGTCGTGTTTGCACTTGTGAGAAAGGCCACGTAATGGACTTTGAACATGATCAGGTTTCAAGGTTATAACCAAACCTAAAGAAAATCCGTTATCAGTTTTCTTAACTTTTTTTGTTTTTACTTGCATTTATAAAAGCGTGTTTTTCTAGTGTTTTTTAAACTAATAATTTATTTTTTATTGACAACAGGCTCGCGTTTAACCGCCATGTTATGTTTTTATACAAATTCCGTAATTCAATACAAAGTAAGGAAAAATTTAAGGAAATTAAAGTCTAAAAAATCTATTTATATTAGTAAAACTAAATATTTAGATATGTATTATAATTAAGACAAAATTTTATAATTCGGGTGTTTATGGGTGTACGTTAATTACGATACATGTTGTACAGCGTGTAAAAGAAACCCCATATCTATCCAAAGGGGCTGAAGACAACATCTGGTACGGAGTCTCTATGCACAGTTTAAAAAAAAAATGACTCAAAGAATTGATACCAAATTATCGGTTTCATATGTTTCTTGAATACCAATCATAACAAACGTGTCACAGCAGTACGAGGGTCAATAACTTTCCACGTCACTTGCCAATAACACGATAATTCTCTTCGTTCTTCTTAATTTGAAGTTGTCTGGTATCAATGTATTGAAATTTCAAATAAGTTCCACACATGTAGACATAGGATAACAAAACCCTTGCCATATCGTTTGTTATCATCCAAAGAAGCCGACTACTTGGTATGTATACACGCTTTAAATTACACGTTGTATATCGGTCACAGGATAAATATACACATTAAAATTTACTGACCACTGTTTCTTTTTAGATGTAACTTACTTCTTGCTCAACCTCAAATAAAGCAATTTTTGGAGTTACGTCACTTTCATTCCCAGAATGCAATATTGGTTTCTTACCCAAATATTATAAATACTTAAAAAACCCTTTTGAGATGAGATAGCACTGGTATTTATAGAAAGGTCTACGGGTAACCTGTTTTTTTTAATAGTAATTTCTTACCAGACTACATTTTGCCCACATTCTTTTAACAGGCGTTATTGAATTGAAAATGGTACATTATTTTTACATGTTACATAAATAAATTCCGGCGGGGGAGCTCATAGGCTTATAACAACAGCCGTATAGGTCGATTATCAAGGTAAAGCATCGCTTGCCAAGGCTGGCCCACGGATGGGTGACTATAATAACATAATATATTTTTTTTCTAATTCCACCAATCCCGTTCCATCATCGGACTACAAGACAAACGGCGATGCGCCATCGTTACATGGTGGTCATCCCACCCATACGCACAAAACGTTTTGGGAATGCTTTCATTGTGCGTACGGCTAAGGAGTGGAATTCCTCGCCGGAGTCTGTGTTTCCTGATATTAAGTTGCGTTCATTCTTTTGCGTTGCGTTGCGTTCGTTCTTCATTAGGCTATTGAAGCGTCAATAGCGTAACGGATAAGGTGTCGAACTTGTGATCGAGAGGTACCGATTTCGAATCCCACCCATTACACTATTACCGTGAACCCATTCCAGACACTAGCATATTTAGCTTAGTTGGAGGGGTTAACAAGACTGCTAGTAATGTGAACTCTACCAACATTGCGGGTTTTCCTTTTTAAAAAGAAAATAAAAAAACGACCTTATAACGTTCCCATTGTTGGGATTCTATTTGATATTTCATTTCATTAAAAAAATCGAATAATGAATATTTGCTGACAAATTATATGAAAATGTTACTACATCATGGGAAAAATCCTCCAAATTGATTGACGTTACAAGAAGTCAAAATTATGATAAACCAGCATTTCAACCGAGACTTCGTCCGCGTGATTTATAAAATAATTCATAGCCTTTATAGAACTCACAAATATGCAGCTTACTACCGATGAAAAAATGTTTACAATCGGTTTCTTAGTTCCGGAGATGACCTCTCACATACAAACAAACAAATTTTATCTATTTATAGTATAGATTATATTTCTTTTGTAAATAGGTTAAAAACAACACTTTTATACGTAAATTTTTTTTGTCAGTTGAAACTAGATGAGGCCATATTACCTAGTTGACTACTCTGAAAAGAAACTCCGAAACAAACTCAATAGGACTACCTACTGAGTTTGTTTCGGAGTTTAAAAGATTTATCATGGTAAATACTAATTTACCATGACAAATCTTTTAATAACCATTGTTACCTTGGCGGAGAGATACCTTGCATACCGATGTTTTTATTATTAACCAAGATTTCTTACCATGATGTTTGTTAAAGAAACAGAGAATAGTAAAACTTGCATAGAAAATTATGTTCTACCGGCCAAGTGCGAGTCAAATTCAAGCACGAAGGGTTCCGTACCATCGTCCATAAAAAAACGGTAAAGAATCACGTTTGTTGTATAGGAGCCTCCTTATTTCATTGTAGTTTGAGTATTTGTTGTTATAGCGGCAACAGAAATACATCATCCGTGAAAATTTCAGCTGTCTAGCTATCACGGTTCATGTGACAGACAGACGGACAGCGGAGTCTTAGTAATAGGGTCTTGTTTTTACCCTTTCGATACGGATCCCTAAAAAATCACTGTAACTCTTGTCACCTGTAGGGTCCCTAGCATAAATAGTTGTCAAATGTCAATGAAAAGGAATTCAAAAATGTCAGTGAGTGAACAACGAGTAAGTAAGTCTAAATAAAAATGTAAGTAGTCCGACCCAAACCACGTCTAATTGAATAATAATTATTTAAAAGTAGGTACAGAGATGCATAGCATAATGCCACCAGTGTCAATGCAATGCCAAATGTAGTTCGCGTTCAAAGTGCACATGCGCTTTGAACTTAAAACGTTAAATAATTTGAAAATCTATGAACGTGCACCGTACATCACCAAAAGGTTACTTCTAGGTAAGCGTGCTTCTTCTTCGACTCGTGATAAATCAGGTGCCATAATCAGTAAGCATAATCAATAAAAAATAAAACAAAAAATCTAATGAGTATGAAATATACTGTGCGACCTGTTCTTGTACTTACCAAGTATATACAAAAACAAACCATAAAATCGAACGAGCTATTTTGGAGGAGTATGAGCACAAACACCGCAACTGGTAAATTTAGAAGTAGCTTAGATTGTAAAATTAGAAAAGTAGGTTACTGTAATGCTATTCTGGCTGAGCCACTTACTTACTGATGCAGCTAGAGTACTTTACAAACTAGCTGGGTTATGACTTTGTGGAATTCCCTGCCGGAGTCTGTGTTTCCTGATAGCTATAACCTGGGGCCTTTGAGTCAAAAGTGAATAGGTAAACGCGCTTCATCTTCGATCAAATCATTGCTCACCATGAGATGAGATGCTAACAGCTATTAAACACAGGAAATAATATAGTATAGTAGACGGTAAGCCAATTAAAAGTCTTCACGTTTAGAGGCAGAAAAATCTTACAGTGAAGTATTAAAGCTTCTGCTTGCACGCACAATAAGTCAACTATTTGAAATATAGACACTACCAAAGCGGTAAAATATGTGTCGACTTTTAAAATAAGAGTGTGAAAAATCAAAAGATAATAATTGCTGTAGATCCCAATGAAGATATTCAACGAAAATCGATTTACAGATATAGTCAAAAGTTTTTGAGATATAGCACGTTTACAAAAAACCGCAAGTACACACTGTGAGAAACAAAATAATTTTGCGTAGCTACTACGGAACCCTTCATGTTCGAGTCCTTGGCCATTTTTTTTATTAGGTTTGTTAATATTAGTGCTCTATATATAGGAAACTTCTTACCTAAATCACTTACATCCAACTTTTTAATCCCCTCCTCCAAAATAGTGGGCACAAGATGTTTCTCACTAAACTTAGGCATATTAGCAAACTTTATTAACACTATCTTGATTTTGACACTCGGATTAAGACGTCAAACTGACATACACACGCGGTGAGCAGTGTACCATTTGCGGTAAGACCGAATGACTGACTGACCAAGACGATCGAGGCAGTCAGCATACATATGATAACCGTGATGAATTAGGCCAGTACTTTGAAGTCGACAAGGTTAATATTTGATTAGTAAACATTATGATAATATTTAAAAACAAATCTTTCGTGTACTGGCTAAATAGTAACAGCTGCATCTTCAAGGTAAGCAACACCGAGTTTGGGCCGTCGTTGGGTGACCATTTTAAAGCCTGCAATACATGTTGGCCGAGCGTAGGCCAACACGAGCGTTGGCAAATAGGTAAAAAGCAAGAAATAATGTCCACACGTTCGACAAGTTCGTCGAACGCCAATGCAGACGACCAATGTAGAAGAGGGTCTGTAGAGCTGCCCACACGTTGGCCGAGCGCAGGCGAGCGCCTTTGATTTGTGACCAAAAACCGACACCGATCCGAAGTGAGGCAAGTGATTACGAGCAACGGCGAGCGAAGACAAGTGGCACCAAATGAGCTCTATACACGTTGGCGCTGGCCTCCACTCGGCGATACAAGCAAGACAAGGCAAATATACTGTCTACATGTTGGTATTGGCCTTCACTCGACATCGCTCGGCCAACATGTATTGCAGGCTTAACATACCGAGACGTGCGTCAGAGCAAATTAAGGCTGTAAAACCCATTTGTTTTCGATAGGAAATTATCGAATGACTTCTCCCGCTCTGGGTGGAGGGAAGAGAGCATCAGACTTCTATTGACTAAAAACCCATACTGTTCCTTCAACTGCCCGTACGTTCCGGGGCCGCGGTATCTCGTTAGAACATTCCCGCAACTCTGACAGGCAATGGCCTTGTCAGGCCCCGTCAATGCTAACTTCTCTTTGAGGCGCGCGTGGAACACGACAAGCCGGTAAAACCCGACTTGGTCGTAGGTTTGAACATAGTAAGACATATTATACCTACTTGTGCAATTTATATCATCGTCACTGCTTTTAAATCGGTGAAGAAAAGCAGCGTGAGGAAACCGGTACCTATGTTGAGTACAACCGTCTCAACATCACCGCGCGCCTGCGGCAGTGAAAAAGGGGTGCGGGGCAACGGCTCGCACCGGCCGACGACGGCCGAGCGCGCGCCCCCACGCCATTAAGGACGTATTTACGTTTATCACTCGCTCAATTTTAGGTATCCTATTAGCAACACAACAACATTGCGCGCACACACACAAACCATTGTTCGCCCGATTTTATACATTACTTAACTAATCTTGATAGTTGAAGGTAATATTATATTTTCTTTAATATTGTTTGACCATAATAAGTTGTAACTTATTGTTTACAAAGGGTTACATGCTTATTGATTAGATGTTAGTTTTAATTTTGTATTAATGTGTTTGACGCCCGATTAATTAGGAGTACTAGGGGACTTTGGAAATAAAATACTCATTTGTGATAAAAAATTAATAAGAAATAAAGAAAAGTTTCGTCATGCCTGTCTGTCTGTCTGTCTGTTTGTCCATCCATCCGTATGTCACAGCCATTTTCAGTCGACGTAATGAACGGAGGAGGTTATCAATTCGACGCGTATATTTTTTTTTATGTTTGATCACCGATCACTCGAAGACGGTTGAACCGATTTGGAAATTTCTTTTTTTGTTTGAAAGGGTATACTTCGAAATTGGTCCCATTGTCACCAGGTCAGGATCTGATGATGGGATCCTGCAGAAATCGAGGGAAATCTTCAAATATTATAGGCACACCTATGGCGTTTTGGGTATTTCTTACTTACTTACTTCGAAGTTGGTCCCATTGTCACCAAGTCAGGAGCTGATAGTGGGATCTTGGAGTAATCGAGGGAATTCTTCAAATATTATAGATAGATAGATAGATAGAATACACTTTATTGTACACCAAAATTTAAACACACCTATTTAACAATATTACACACGCCTACAGTGATTTGAGTATTTTTTATAGTAACTTGTGTAGTTGCATTCGAAAAGCACAATTTGTGAAGTGGATCTGATGATGAAGACCACAGATGGCCACTGGAACTACTCAGTATATAAGTAGGAATAAGAAGTATTTAATGGGTTCCGCTTCGATTACTTGAATATGGTTATCAAGCACAATATGCTCGTCACAATGCATATGATGAAGTGAAGCTGATGGTGAAGTACCAGGAGAACTCCTCAACAATTAATGGCCCAGCATTGGGAAAAGCAATATTTTGTCAACTTTCTAACTAATTTCGGAAGTCGGACACCGCCTACCGAAATTAAAGTTATTTTTCACTTTGCAGTTTTTTGGAAGTCGGTTTAATGTTTTTGGTAAAATGTTTTTATATTCCGAAACTATTAGGACTATACATGTGAAACTTGGTAGGTAGATGTATTTTGTGAACCGCTTACAGATTTTAAGAAAAAAATTATTAATAAAATTATAAAAAAATTCAGTTTCAGTTCCATGTACCCCACAAAATAAAGGGGGCTCCCCATACATGGAACTGAAACTGAAAATATATATTTTTTTCATGAAACTTATGCGTGTGTGGTATTAATAGACAGTTCTTTAAAAATGACATTGAAGCTTCTAAAACCACTTTTTCATAAAGTTAGTCGTTTAAAAGATATACACTTCCAAAGTGGTAAAATGTGTCTCCCCCTCTTACTTCTATAATAATGGAGTGAAAAATTATACAAAAAATATATGCTATGGTCCTTAATCTAAACTTTCAACCAAAATCGGTTTGAACGAGATTGGGTTGGCAGTTTTTGAGATACAGCATATTTTCTAAAACCGCAAATAAAACTTTGTAATTCATACAAACACTATGAAAAGCAAAGTTATTTGGCGTAGTTACTACGGAAGGCTTCATGGGCGAGTCTGACTCGCACTTGGCCAATTTTTTAGTTTTTGTACGAACTGAACATTTTCGAATATTGAACCGTATGAAGTAAGCCCAACAAAAAGTAACTGTTGTATATCTTTGGGGAATTCCCTCGACTGTCTATGGTCTTCATCATCAGACCTGTAATGGCACTTATAACCCATATGGGTGCAAAGTTCTCATCAATATAAATGAATTAAGTCCAAACACAAGATAGCTACTGTAAACCGTTGAGGAGTTCCCTTAACTATCCTTCGTCTTCATCATCAGACCTCTAATGACAGTCACAAACTACCTAGGTGTAAAGTTCTGGTAAATTCAAATTAATCAAGCCCAAACAAAAGGATACTGCTGTTGAGGAGTTCCCTCGACTGTCAGGAGTCAATCTGATGAAAGGCTCCATCATCAGATCAACTCTAGACCTTCCTTAATTTGTAGTACTTTAAGATACTTAATGAAAAAAAAAAACATTTATACGGTCGAATTGCGTAACATACTTATTTGAAGTCTGTTAAAAAGAAAATTGTTGTTTCATGCTAGGTTCAGTAACCAATATCCATCCAATTCTAAAAATAAGTATGGTTCTCGTTCTTACTTTTGTTTCGGGACGAAAAAGTATCAACGTATTCTAGTCACAGTATACAAGACGCCACACTCTTTATTATAGGTTTCGACGTATTTATTTTTTCGAGGAAAGCGATACACCCCTGCGTTCACGAGCGCGTCCGAGCGCGGAATGACGGTCGGAGCCGTGCGTTCGGAAGAAAAATGTATGAAGAAATTTGAGACCGATTTTATTTTTCTCATAAATCATAAAGTTTTTTATGTATGTTCAAAATAATTAGCTTAACGTATAGATAAATACATAGGCTATAATTTCTTGTTATTTTGAAGTTAAGGATATGTTCCAGATTTGGCTTACAGGTACCTATTCAGACCCCATTTTTTGTAATTTTCTACGATTATTGCGGCGATAAAAACGTATTTGTGTGAAAAAGATGTATAGTACTGTGTAATTATAATACATTCAATGTGGAGAAGAATAAATTATCTTCAAATTAATATCATAACATTGTCAAAATTTTAACTCCTTATGTATCAAAATGGTTCCAGAAAAACATTGATATTTGCGAGAAAACGTAAATGCGTCCTTAATGACTTTTCATTCGTCAACGAGTGAACTGTTATTCATCAATGAAAAAAATGGTTGAAAATGTTAGCTGTTAATTTTCGTCAACGCGCTCAACGTCTTTAGACATTATTCGTTTTCGAAACAGGTTGAAAATGTTTGCTGTTAATTTTCGTCAACGCGCTCAACGTCTTTGCACATTCTTCATTTCCGAATACTGTTAATAAATGAACAGTTTTTCAACCTGTTAACCATGGAAGCAGTTAAATTACATTAACCAAAAATCCGTCAATGACACATGCCTACCAAACACGGCTGCGCTCGCGCATATTATACTCCCGTACCCTTTATCCGCGTATTGTAAACCAACCGTACCGTTTGTAATTAATCATCTTTTTACATTATTACATGTTATACAGTCCACTATTCTTTCATTACTTGCTTACCACGACCTATCATCGCGATCAGGTATGTCCTAGACCCAAATATCTGAAGACAAGTGATATTTACCAACCGGTACTGGACCCGCGTGGTGAATTATGACCCCAGACGAGGCCTGTGTCCTAGCAGTGAGAAATTAATGAGCTAAATAATTAAAATATATTATTATTAGCTTCTGCCCGCGACTTCGTACGCATGTGAGTGTTTTCCCCGATCCCGTGGGAACTCCGGGATAAAAGTAGCCCATATGTTCAAGTAGCCTATTCATTCATTCATTTATTTATTTCAATCATCTTTGGATCATACAATTTAATGATGTCAACTATATTTACTTACTTAATTTCATTCAGATCCTTTCAGTAGTTTTTGCGTGAGAGAGCAATAAACATCAATACGTCTATACATCCATCCTCACAAACTTACGCATTTATAATATAAGTAAGACACAATGAACTTAGAATGAATAGGAGCAGACATACAGGGTGGCAGGGACATCGACGCGCAACCGCTTACCATGGATTCAGTACATGATTCTTGACCCCCCTGCGATTTTCTACAGATTACAGTAAATAAAAAAGCAGAAAAAGACTGGCGACAATTCATGTACTGAATCCATGGTAAGCGGTTGCGCGTCGATGTCCTTGCCACCCTGTATTTACGACACGACTAGTGCAGTTGCTGCAATGCATATCGCGGCTTTGATGAGCACCGGAAGAAATGTTTGTATGGCGTACAGAATTACAGATATTGGTTCTTTTTCAACCGACGACCAAAAGAGGAGGTTATCAATTCGACGCGTATACATTTTTTTTTTTTTTTGAATGATCACCGATTACTCGAAGACGGCTGAACCGATTTGGAAATTTCTTTTTTTGTTTGAAAGGGTATACTTCGAAATTGGTCCCATTGTCACCAGGTCAGGATCTGATGATGGGATCCTGCAGAAATCGAGGGAAATCTTCAAATATTATAGGCACACCTATGGCGTTTTGGGTATTTCTTATAGTAACTTGAGCAGTTGCTCTCAAAAAATACCATTTGAGGAAGTAGAACTGATGATGAAGACCACAGATGGCCGCCGATCCACTCAATAATAAGTATTTCGTGGATTGCGATTCGATTACTTGAATATGGATGTTAAGCACTTTATGTTTGTCACAATGCATATGGTGATGTTGAGCTGATGGTGAAGTACCAGGAGAACTCCTCAACAATTAACGGCCCAGCATTGGGAAAACCAATATTTTGTAAAAGGTTATAAGTAGTTGACATTTAGGCTCTTTTAACTAGGTAAATTAAAAATCGACCAACTAAAAAGAGTGAAATAAAAACTTTTTACCAAAAAATTAAACCGACTCCCAAAAACACTGCAAAGTGAAAAATAACTTTAATTTCGGTAGTCGGTGTCTTTAGTTTTGTATTTTTCACTTTGCAATGTTTTTGGGAGTCGGTTTAATTTTTTGGTAAAAAGTTTTTTATTCATAATAGGCTCGCGTTTGACCACCATCTCACCTGATGGTAAGTGATGATGTGGTCGAAGATGGAGCCTGCTTACCTAAAAGCAACCTATTCACTCTTGACTTAAAGACCCCTTAGTTGTAGTTATCGAGAAACATAGACTCCGGCAGGGAATTCCACTCCTTAGCTGTACGCACAATGAAAGTATTCCCAAAACGTTTTGTGCGTATGGGTGGGTTGACCAACACCTAACGATGGTGCATCGCCTTTTGTCTTGTAGTCCGATAATTGAACGGGTTTGGCGGAATTAGATTGTGTAATTCCATCGCACACTCTCCGAAATGTTCCGAGTCTAGGTGTTTTGCCAGTAAATTTCGATGGTTGTAAACAATATTGATCAATAGCATCAGTTGATAAGAAATACAAGAAAGGTCACAGTTCGATAACCTTAACCTTTAAAACATCAATAAAATTATATAACAAATCTTTTAACTTTAAATTCATTATCTACCTTGTATATTTTATACCTTTCAGCCTTTAAAGCAAGAGTGAACAGGCATCTTCTGGGCTCGTTCGTTCCATCGTAGACCTCATCTATCGATTACCATCAGGCGAGCTCTAGGTCAAGAGTGAAAAAAAATGCACCTGCCACGTTTTCTCTCCACTACCCATGGTTAACTGGTATAAATACCAACTATAACCCATAACCAACCCATAACCATAGCTTAGTTAAATTAATGTAATTTAATTTATATTCAACGTGTAACGGAAACCCCATATCTATCCAAAAGGACTGAAGACAACATCTGGTATGGAGTCTCTATGCAAAGTTTCAGCTCAAAATAAGTGACTCACAGAATTGACCCCAAATTGTTGATTTCGTATGTTTCTTGAATACCAATAATAAAAAACGTGTTACATCACTATGAGGGTCATCGCTTTCCACGTCACTTGGCAATAAAACATATAGCTAAAACGATAATTCTCTTCGTTCTTCTTAATTTGAAAATTTCGGTATCTGCCCAACGAGCACATTAGTGGAAATAGCAGCCTATTTTGTTACTTTGGGCTGTAAAATAGCGGTTTAAGGGTTCAAAAAGCAGTTCAGAGTTGCATATCTGCATCCATAAACGTCTATAGTTATAAAAGTTACTTAAGGTGCTTTAAGCTGAATCAAATACTACCCTAGCCTTCACCGTCCACGGTAGAACTCATTTACCACTTACACCTTTATATGAGAGTTACGAAGGTCATTCTGCCACTCACAGCTGCATAGTAGTTTCCATTGTAACTTGTATAGGTTATAGTTATAGTAACCACTATTATACTACTATAAGTTTCATTATAGAAATAATAGAAACTCTTATGCATACTATAGTTACAAAAAAATCATCAGTGTAACTAAGGCCTTTAGTAGCCATAGTCATTCCTTGCAGGCTCAATCCATTCGCCATTTTACAGCCGCTTTTGTAACTATTATAAAACATTTAATAAAATGGATGCTAAACGAATAAGTACGTAACTAGATCTTATTTATTTATTTATTTATTATATACTTTATTGTACACCTTACAATACACTTAAGGATACAAATAATTAATCTTATAACCTCAAAAACAGGAAAATAGGAGCTTTTTGTGGCTGTGAGTTGCACTAGGGGAACAAAAATCCCTGGAAGCGTTAGAAGGGTGAAAATTAGCGCTATGATTCTCAAAAGGGAGTTATTAGAGCTCAAACTGCAGGTTATGACTACAGTACAATGACGCCATGATTTTTTAAGAAAACTTCTAATTCACTTGCAAAATTGAGTTGATATACATTGGTTTTTCAGTTAAATGTGCCTTAAATGTACCGGTAAACAATCGGCCACTTGCAAATAGTAAGTTATCGACACGTAAAAATACGGAAATAAAATTTATTCTGTATAACAAATAAAAAATATCACATAAATCTTTTGTTAATTTTTTAAATATCATAAAAGCGCGTTAAAATTACTCGAAAATTATCTTATATATCTACAGTAAACTGGACAGCGTTTTAAGTATCTTTATATATCTTGCTAATACAGAATACAAACATTTACTTCTTTTTGTTTTATTTTCATGATGGCGACGAAAACACTTTACCAAAATATTACAAACAATGTAAACTGAAGATATACAATAAAGAACTATAATCAATTCATTCATTCAAAGTAGTTCAAAATCATTCAAAGTAGCGCTACGAGAGCTTTAGTATAGCGTTAATAAATCGTTATAGCTATTAAGGAACCTTTATGCAACCGTTGTGCAAGTTAAATGGAACTTTAGGTTGCATAAAATGGCGCCCAAATAGCGCTAAAGCGGCTGCTTTAAGTCTGCAGTAGACGCTCTAGCGCTTACGTCTATTACCATAAGTAATAATCGGATACGCTCCAAAGCTCTAATGCAGCCCATTTGTGCTAGTTGGGTGGTATCAATGTATTGAAATTTCTAATAAGTTCCACACATGTAGACATAGGATTAGAAAACTGTGGCCATATCGTTTGTTATCATCCAAAGAAGCCGTGCACTCGGTATGTATATAGTATATACCCTTTAAATTACACGTTGTATAGAACGACTGTGAAACATGCCATACGAATAAAAAATAAATAACTTAAGCAATATTGTTAATGTTAAATAGGCGTGTTTCAATTTTGGTGCACAATATAGTATATTATACCTATATATATAGCTACAACTTAGGGGTCTTTAAATCAAGAGTGAATAGGTTACTTCTAGGTAAGCGTGCTCCATCATCGATCATCATCACTTACCATCAGGTGAGATTGTGGTCACACGCGAGCCTATTCTCATTAAAAAAAAATCTTAGGCATTAAGTCAGCCAAAAAAATTACTAAATAAATAACGAACAAACAGAGTCTACCTTCACAAAGGAACATTATCCCTTCGCAAATCACAAACACAAACGAGATAGAACCCATAATAACTAAATCACATAACAAAGTGTCTTCATATAAAAACTATGCAAAGTACACACAAACTGTTTCATTGCTAGTATTTTCTTATGCAGGGTTGCCAAAATAAAACAAAATAAATCGTTCGAATTTTGTCACAAGTCCGCCACAAAACCGCATCCCGGAATACAAAGGAAACTGACTGCCCCGGCTGTCCTCGTATGTTGGACATCATTGACAGCAAAAGAAGTTGCTTTAATAATAAAAGGCATGACTCGAGGGAAGTCACCCGGACACGACGGCCTCAGCATCGAACATTTTCAGCATGCGGGGCCACACCTCCTGAGGCTTTTGGGACTGTTATTCACGCTCTGTATTAGACATTCCTACCTGCCCAATGAGCTGATGAAGACGGTGGTAGTGCCTATAATTAAAAACAAGACTGGAGATAATTCTGATAAGTGCAACTACCGCCCGATATCGTTAGCTACAACCACAGCCAAAGTGCTTGATGGCCTGCTTGAGAGACAGCTTAAGAAACACCTAAATTTAAACGATGCACAGTTCGGTTTTAGACCAGGACTTTCGACAGAATGCGCGGTTATGTCTCTCAAGCAAACTGTCAGGTATTACACAGACAGGAGGACGCCTGTTTATGCAGCCTTTCTTGATCTCTCCAAGGCTTTTGATCTGGTTAGGTATGATATTCTCTGGCGTAAATTGAAGTGTTCAGGTGTGCCGGGTGAGCTGATTAGTATGTTTAAATATTGGTATGACAACCAAACTAACCAGGTCAAATGGCTTGGAGAACTTTCTGATGAATACAGGTTGGAGTGTGGAGTGAGACAGGGGGGGTTAACATCTCCTTCACTCTTCAACTTGTACGTGAACGGGCTGATTGATGAGCTGAGCAACATCGGAGTGGGATGCTCGATTGATGGTCACTGTATCAACAGTATTAGCTACGCAGATGATATGGTGTTGCTCAGCCCATCAGTGGCCTCACTCAGGAAGCTGATAGGCGTATGTGAGGAGTATGCTAGAGTACACGGTCTCCTGTACAATGAGCAGAAAAGCGAGCTCATGGTGTTTCAAGCCAGGGGTCGTAAACTGGGGGATGTGGCACCTGTGTTGCTTAACGCTGTCGCTCTTCGAAGAGTGAGTGAGTTTAAATACCTCGGCCATGTGGTCACCGAGGATTTAAAGGATGATAGAGATATTGAAAGGGAGAGGAGGGCGATGGCGGTCCGCTGTAACATGATGACACGCAGATTTGCTAGGTGTAGTTTAGATGTAAAGATCACTCTGTTTAAAGCATACTGCCAAACTCTCTACACCTGCAATCTGTGGGTCAACTACACGCAGCGGGCCATCAACGCTCTCCGAGTACAATATAATAACGCGTTCAGGGTGCTGGTGGGGCTCCCACGCTGCTGTAGTGCGTCTGCAATGTTTGCGCATGCGCACACAGACGGCTTCCACACTGTGTTGCGGCGCCGCATCGCCTCGCTGATGTTCCGTACGCGTGGGAGCACCAACACCATCCTGAACGTGCTCAGCCACAAGCTAGACAGCCCCCTTCTGGGACACTGGGTTCAAACACAAGTGCGCGTGCCCGGTGCCCCAGAGGGAGGCAAATACTTAAATTAAATTAATGTGTATTAAATGTGTAGTAAATTAAATTAACAGATTAAATTAAATTAGTAGATTAAATTAAATTAATAAATTAAATTAAATTACGTCATAATTTATTTTATTCGATGTGTGTGATGTTTTATTAAGATGAATTGATGATGATTTTGAAGATGTATGGACCCAATGTCTGAAATAAAAAGATTTTATTTTATTTTATTTTATTTTATTTTTATTTTTTTTATTGATAGGCCCACAAGGGGGCCGTTGCCTGCCGGGGATGCGGAATTGTCCGAAAGATTTTTTTTAGGATGGGAAATCATCCAATGACTGCCTCTCGATCTGGGCGAAGCAGGAGGGTGTGTCAGAATTTTACTGACTAAACCCCTTCCGTGTTCCGTCACTCGCCCTTCGTGTTCCGAGGCCGCGGTAACTCTTTCGAACAATTCCGCAACCCCGGCAGGCAACGGCCCCGTAGTGCTCCCCGACAATTTCGCTGACACTCTTTGAGGCGTACTCCAGCTGCTTATAATATAAAGAAATATTTCTATTGAGATGTGTTAATAAACTACCCAGGACCAGTTTTCAGCAACCGCACATTGCAGTCACCCCTTATTTTTCCGGGTGGGAAAATCATTGAATGACTTCTCCTGCTTTGGGTTAAGCGGAAGGGATGTCAGACTTCTACTGACTAAAAACCCACCCTGTTCTTTCAGTTTTCCTTGCGTTCCGGGGCCGCTGTATCACTTTAGAACATTCCCGCAACCCCGAGTAATATAAAAGAAAATGGGTATGGGTTTATATAAAAGAAAATATTTAGTTTAGTCACCCCTAGCCTTACAAAAGGTCACCGACCCTCATAACGTTTTGTCAATTCGTGACAAAGAAACTATGTAGATAAGAAACGAACAATACTTGGTTGGATAGTTTATGAAGCTAAAATATCTGGCTTATTGAACTCGTAGAAAATCTTGAAGCATTTTCTTGAATTATCAGGCAAATCGTATGAACAAATAAAATAATTCATTTATTATATAGCGCCTATAGCATAATGGCTGAGGTATCGGACTTGTGATCGAGAGTTCGCGGGTTCGAACTCCAACCACTACACTGTTGCTGTGAACCCACTCGATGGACAAGCATATTTAGCTTAGTTGGAAAGGTTAACAAGATTGCTAGTAATGTGAATCTTCCCACATTACTAATTGTTTAAAATATATAACGTGTAACGGAAAGGATATAATTATACATACCAAGGGCACGGCTTCTTTGGGTGATATCAAACGATATTGGAAAGGTTTTTTAATTCTATCTCTACATGTACGGAAGTAATGAGAATTTTCAATACATTGATACCAGAAACCGAACTTTTCAAATTAAAATAAGCACATCACAGAAGAGATTTATCGTGATATTTGCAAGTAACATGGAAAGTTATTGACCTACGTAGTGCGGTGACACGATTGTTATGATTTCAATTTAAGAAACTTACGAAACCGAAAATTTAGTGTAAATTTTTAGAGTATTTTATTTTGAGTTGAAACCCTTCCAATATCGTTTGATATTATCCAAAGAAGCCGTGCCCTTGGTATGTAATATACCCTTTCCGTTACACGTTGTATACAATGTGTAACGGAAACCCCATATCTATCCAAAAGGGTTGAAGACAACATCTGGTATGGAGTCTCTATGCACAGTTTCAGCTCAAAATAACTGACTCAAAAAATTGATACCAAATTATTGCCTTCATATATTTCTTGAATACCTACCAATCGTAACAAACGTGTCACAGCACTACGAGGGTCAATAACTTCTACGTCACTTGCCAATAACAGGATAATTCTCTTCGTTCTTCTTAATTTGAAAAATTCGGTCTCTGGAATTAGTGTATTAGTATTTGTAATAAGTTCTACACACGTAGACTTAGGATTACAAAACCCTTGCCATATCGTTTGTTATCATATCATCCAAAGAAGCCATGCACTTGGTATGTATATACCCTTTAAATTACACGTTGTATATACATATTCTTCAGCTTCATCTTCGACCACATCATCGCTTAACATCAGGTGAGATTATGGTCAAACGCAAGCCAAAAAAAAGAAGAAAGGGACTGGGAGAAAGCGGCTCACGCCAAAAAAATCCGACGTACCTAAGGTTACGTACAAACTTATCTATGTAAGTTCAATAGTACCAAAGTAACTACATATTTCGGTTTCTGGTATCAATGTATGAAAAATTCTCATTACTTCCGAACATGTAGACATAGAATTAAAATACCCTTCCAATATCGTTTAATATCATCCAAAGAAGCCGTGCCCTTGGTATGTATATACCCTTTCCGTTACACGTTGTATATATACATATTATAATATGTACTAAACCTATAACAAAAGTAAGTGTGTATCCGTCTATCTGTTTGGTATTGCTAAAACGTCGAACTAATTATAAGAACACAAGACATTAAACAATTTGTAGGTTTTTGTCGCCCTTTAAAAACGGGAACCTTGTAGCTGTGCGCTCAAATTGGAACTAAGTAAGTATAATAAGTTTCTGTTAAGTATAATATCTTTGTTCTATTTTGGTTAACTCCCTAACTCTAAACCCTTATAGGATCACATTGTTGTCTGTCTGTCAAAACCTTTTCACCTGGGATTTGCACAGTCTTATTCCACCAAGCCCGTTCCATCATCGGACTACAAGACAAACGGCGATGCGCCATCGTTACATGGTGGACATCCCACCCATACGCATAAACGTTTTGGGAATACTTTCATTGTGCGTACAGCTAAGGAGTGGAATTCCCTGCCGGAGTCTGTGTTTCCTGATAGCTATAACCTGGGAGTCTTTAAGTCAAGAGTGAATAGGTTACTTCTAGGCAAGCGAGCTTCATCTTCGACCACATCATCGCTTAACATCAGTTGAGATTATGGTCAAACGCAAGCCAAAAAAAAGAAGAAAGGGACTGGGTGAAAGCGGCTCACGCCAAAAAATTCCGACGTTCCTAAGGTTACGTACAAACTTATCTATGTAAGTTCAATAGTATCAAAGTAACTACATATTTCCGGATATCAGATTTTTTCCTTTAAATATGCTGTAAGTCATTGTTTCTTGTAAAATTTTGTGATTCTAGGTCAACGGGATGTAGGTACCCTATAGATTTTGATTCCTATGTGAAATCTAAAAATATGCCACATAAACGGTCACATCTTTTCCAAATTCAAGGTCTTCCAAGTATGATATTTTCACAGCAGAAAAAGGCCGTAGAACCGAGTACCTGTACTTATATTAAAAGCGGATAAGTTATTTTGTTTAAAGGCGCTAATCTTCGAAAGTACTGGGTTGATTTGGATGAAATTTGGTATTGAAGTAGCTTGAGCAAGTTTGTAGGCTTCTTTTTACCCGACTGCAAAAGAATGAGAGTTATTTATTATATATATATATATATATATATATATATATATATATATATATATATATATACATCCTAGAATCTTTTTGGCGTCATGCACGTCGTGCAACCTTACGACGTCCCCCAGTTCCACTTATGTTTTTTAACAAGTCTCAATGAATATTGCTTAGTTTGTCGATTTCCAGCAACGTGGGGTACGTCATTTTCCGATAATTTAATTTTTCGCGATATTCCTCTTGCAGTCATGCCCCAACATTTTCGAACCCCGAACCATGGTAATACATTCTAGGCGTCCTGGATATATTGATTGCGATTTACCTATGACATTGACTATTTAACGTCCCCGCAGGTATTTGGGAGTGCGACGTTGCCAGCTTTCGATTTATCACTCATCTCTTTCTTTTATTATTGCTTGACAGTAGTCCACAGTTTGAACATTACACTTATCACAATATTCGTAAGATGTGCTAATATACGGATGCCCGATATTGATATCTATGAATATCGTATATTATGCTATTAATATTATTAAAAAGTTTGATGTGTTGTTAGGAGCGTAAATAAAAGGATTGAATAGTAAACGTATGGCTTCTCTTTCAAACAAAACTTAACGAACGGATTTTAATGACATATTAGGGACTGAAATACCTAGTTAATAATAAGATGAACAAAATTGAGGTTCCAGTGAGATTTTTACATGAGAAGTCGCGGGACATATCGCTGCTTAAATTCAAAGGGGCCATAAGTCGAAAAGTATGTTTTTTACAGGAGAGCCTATCTAAACATTGGCCGCGGTTTTTTGTTTCTGAAACTTATATTTTATTTCCTATAGGTACGTGTCATATACCATTGGATTTTTTTTTCTTTTTTTTTTATTACCGATGGGCCCACTCCTAACCTCGATCTCGCCTGATGGCAAGCGATAGATGAGGTCTAAGATGGGACGAGCGAGCCCAGAAGATGCCTATTTACTCGTGCTTTAAAGGCTGGAAGGTCATAAGTGGCAGGGAACACAGAAGCAGGCAGAGAATTCCACAGCTTGGCTGTGCGCACAATAAATGTGGAAGAGAAGCGCTTGGTACGACAAGACGGTATATTAACCAAGTGTGGGTGGTACCCAGCCGTGCGTCTGGTAGACCGGCAGTGAAAGGGAGATGGAGGAATCAGGACATGGAGCTCCTGCGCACACTCCCCGAAGTACAATCCGTAGAAAACCGACAGGCAAGCAACGGTTCGCCGATGAGCCAGACTATGAAGCTTGTCCACCAGCACCTCGTCACCTATAAGCCGTTTAGCTCTGCGCTCGATCGAGTCCAATGCAGCAAGTTGGTACTTTGCAGAGCCATCCCACAAGTGGCTGCAATACTCCACGCAAGAACGGACCTGTGCTTTATACAGATTTAGAAGCTGTCCAGGCGTGAAGTAGGTACCGCCTCACCTTGTGTAGGATTCCCAGCTTGGATGGATGTTCATTTAAAGCCTCTATTAGTACACATTCTGATATTTCCCATAAAGACCACCCAGTTAAGTAATATAGCACATATAAGTCCCTTTTGTATATAAAAACTACCATATTGTTTATGAATTTAATAAGCAGAAAGTCAGAAATGATGCTAAAAATAAGTTATATTAGATATTTTCCTTCGTTTTTTAAAATTATAATTGATGGTAGCAATACTACATAATTTTTTTTTTTTATAAATTACCCGTTACAGATTTTAAATATAAAAAAAAAACACAATAACAAAAGGTAAATTATTATTCCAAAATATGGCACTTTTTACTATAAACTGTAATTTAAACTGAGATATTTTCGGAAACATGGCCCTTTTTCACAAATAAAACCTGCTGTCACGATTATTGCCTGGTCGCAATTAACAAAATGGCAGTTTTGCTCTAAAGTTAGCCAACAATGTGTGTAAATGCAAAGAGGGCGGCAATCTGATTGGTCTATTTATAATGCGAAAATTCTGAGTGTCTGTTTTGCATATAGAAATATGAAGAGAAATGATGAGATTTTTGCAATAAAAAGTATTTTTAATAATAATTTAAATTTGTGGCCCTTTTGAATTTAAGCAGCGATTATCTAGAATGACATACTATTGTAAATATTTGTCTATTTTTTTACAAATTTAAACAATGTGCGCAGTAAGTTCATTGATGAGTCAAGTTAAGAATTAGTATGATAGAACTAGCTTAGCTAAGCTTAGTATGTCTATGCAAAACATCACGAAGACGTTGGCATGTCTCTCTTTTCCTCGTGGAGTCTGCTTACAGAGAGAGAGAGAGAGAGAACTGAGGCCCCCTGAACACGAAAGTGCAACCGAAAGTACTGTGGGCTTTCTCGTTCGAATCTGGTGCAGCCCGATTGGGTATATAGTACATCCATCTTACAGTAGTTTGCAGCCAAATAGCATTCCTGCAATTAAGGTCACCAGGCTATTGAACGTCCGTATATAGCTATTGACGTCCGTATATACCTATTGCACGTCCGTATATATTGTGGTTATTGATGATAGGCTTGATTCTGACTACTATCTCACCTGATGGTAAGCTGCATTTATTGTGTGCACGGCCAAGGTATGGAACTGTCTGCCGGCTCCTGTATTCCCTACCATATATGACCCGTCTGCCTTCAAAGTAAGAGTGAACAGACACTTCTGGGCTCACTCATTCCGTCTTAGACCTCATCTTGATTAATAATATACTCACATTTGACCACCATCTCACCTGATGGTGAAGCGATGATGTGGTTGAAGACTAAGCACGCTTACCTAGAAGAAACCTATTGACTCTTAACTCAAAGAGCCCTCGTATAGCTATAATAGATATTTAATACAGTTCCACTCCATAGCTATAAAATGAAATTTCTCAAAACGTTTTGCGCGTATGGGTGGGATGTCCACCATGTAACGATGGCTCATCGCCGTTCGTCTTGTAGTTCGATAATAGAACGGGCTTGATGGAATTAGATTGTGCGAGTCCATGGCACACTCCCTAAAATTTAACCGATAGAATTGCATCGTGTCGCCGATGTTCAAGGCTTTAAAGCTTTGACTCGACCAGTCCCTCGTTGCTAATGAGACGTTTGGTCGTTTCTCGAATGAGTCAAGTGCATCAAAATATTCCGATTCCGATGTGAAATACTGTCTCCTTTGCTAGGGTTCCCAATTATTGGCAACCAGTTGAGTCTTAGCCGCAACGAACAGACTAAAAGTAAGGGTCAACGTTACCCCAAGAAGCTCGCTATGATCGCTATCGGCTCGTTTTCTCCACGTAATGATGGAGCCGGTCGGAAACGCCTGGGTCCAAGCGGCATTAAACTTAACCAAGTTAGCATCATCCCATTTGGGACAATCTTTAAGGACATATTAAGCGGCCCATCATGACTTCACGTAGACCGAATCTGAAACCCACTAGCATGGGTGCAGGATATATATCCTTCAGCAACTGTGCTGTCGACTGCATAACCTTAAGTACCGTGTATTAAATAACTATTGAACGTCCGTATATAGCTATTGAACGTCCATATATAGCTATGGAACGTCCGTATATAGCTATGGAACGTCCGTATAATGGCTATTGAACGTCCATATATAGCTATCGAACGTCCGTATATAGCTATTGAATTTCCATATTTCGGGCACTCTAATAGATAGGACATGGTTTTACAAGGCAAGAGTTGCGACATTCGCAGTCGAGACTCGAGAGATTGTTTTCCAAACTGGCTTCTGTAGGTCACGTCCGGGAGGTAGATGCTCCTAGAGCTGAACGATATTAGGCAGACGCGGAAGCAGTATTAATTCCACAACACTTTTCTTACATGTGGAGGTTCATCTCGGATGGACCGAGAGCAGCAAAAAAAAATATATCCCGCATTTGAGTCTACCTGGTATTGTTAAATTTTCGTAAAGAAGTCATCTTCTTTACGAAAATTTCGTCGAATCGATTCCTTGCTTGTATTTTTCAAGCGCGCATGCAACTTTCCTTCTTATGTCAATGTTTTACTGCGGCTGGTTCTTACATTGATGCTCACGTGGTTGATCATGTATTGAGGTAAAAGAAAAACAAGAAAATCAAAGACACAGTGCCCTATCCAAACATACTATGTAGTTCGACAATACAATACACATTTGGGAGGTTTGGCTCTTGCGCACATGCTGGCGCTTTACTGTAGGGAAATGTGAGCCCATAGACATAGCTCTATTCTCGCAAATGGTTGACATAAAATGTCCGAAATCTAGGAAGACTTCAGATACGCTATAGATAACAGTCTCATTATTGTGGTTTGGGAAGTGTGTATTTTCGTGTCGGAATGAGCATAAAAAAACTTATTGAATGGTAAACGTATGTTTCTCTGTCACACAAAACATATTTTTCTAGTGTCTTTTCTGTCTCTATAGAGTTAGTTAGTGGTCAAGTTCTTTTGGCCATCCATCCATCGTTATGAAGGCCTAGTCTCTCCCTCGGAGGAAGGTCGGTGTCTTAGCGAGTACATGGTAAAACTGGTCAAATCGCAAACTGGACTTCCCTGAAGACAAATGCGCGAGAACTGTGTGATTTTTCTTTCAAATCTGGTAAAGCCAGACTGGGTACAGTGCTTCCATCTTACAGTGATTTGCAGTCAAATAGGATTATCTTAAATAGTATCGTATTCCTGCAATTAAAGCCGCTAGGCTATTGAACGTCCGTATAAAGCTATAAGACGTCCGTATATAGCTATTAATAAAATAAAATAAGGTTTGGATCTTGCGCACGTACCGATTGCGCTTTGTCGTGCGAAAATGTGAGATAGATTTACATCTCTATTCTTTCAAAATTGCATTTATCGACGCGAAAGTAAATGTCCGAAACTTATAAGGATTATAGATGCACTATAGGAAGAAGTCTCATTATTGTGGTATGGAAAGTGGGGAAGTAAGCCTGAGTAACTATGTGTTACTAATAATACCAAAAAATGTAACTGCTTTTCAGAGTTAAAGTTAGTGATCATTAAAGGAAGGAAGCTGCAATAATGTTTATTTATAATTAAAAGTTGACTTCTTTCAATATATTAAAATACAAATCAGAAACTCTGTCAAGCATGAGGTGAGCGAGCTGGCAACGTCGCGTGTGCGGACGCCAAATATGCAGATTCGCAGTCAGGAAGTCCCCGAGATATACGGCTGTGAATATACGCGCTACAGTAGCGCCTCACCTGCGCTGAGATTTCTTCGGGAACTTTTTATTATATTTTTGCAGCCATTTATCAAATTTTTTGGCTTCTATCGAATTTCGTCCTACGGCTAACCAGGACCAATAGGACCTAAGTGCCACCGACCAAAAAAGTGGCGTCCGGTATGCGGACGCCATATGCCGGTGGACGCCAGTTTAAATGTACTTTTTTCTTCAGAGGACGGCTAATTGGTTGCAGGATAAATATATATATATATATATATATATCATCATACAATTATCATTACAGGCTTATCACCTAATGCAATAATGTAGTCAACTTTTATACATATTTAAGAACTACGGCTAAACAATTATTATTACTATATTATTATTATTACAATGCAAAAGTAACAGCTTTCGGTCCTTGTACTTTTGTTACTAAGTACATTCTCCATATCCACATCACAACAGGACCGTAATATATCTCATAGATAGCTCTCACTATGAACCCACCCAGAGTACAACAAAAAAAGTCTATGCCTTCTGCTATATTGTTGAGGGTACGGATTGCGCGCGTAAACGGCGCCTCATTCATCAGCTTAGTGGTTATGATTTTATCGTGATAAGTCTAAGGGAGCGCAGCACCGCGCCAATCTGAAAGTCTGTCTCCTTGTTGCATTGTGCATTCACGGCTAAACCACCGCACCAATTTGGTTGCAGTTTGAAACAAGAATATACAGTATGTATATAAGGCCAACACTGAAATCGCTAATAAACTGAGACTGCCCTATACATTTGTGTGTGCATAAGTCGACCAAATGTACTGAACAATTGTTTTTTGTTTCGCGATTCCAGTATTGGCCTCATATAAAAAGTTGTTCATTATGATGTGTATTGCCAGTGTTTTCATTTATTGCATATATCTATACTAATATTATAAAGCGGAAAAGTTAGTTTGTTTGTTTGTTTGCTTGAACGCGCTAATCTTCGAAAGTACTGGGTGGATTTGGATGAAATTTGGTATGGAAGTAGCTTGAAGCTTGAGGAAGGTTATAGGCTACTTTTTACCCGACTGCAAAAAAGGAGAGTTATGTTTTTACCGTGATAGAATCCACGGGAGCGAAGCCCCGTATTATAAAGCGGAAAAGTTTGTTAGTTTGTTTGTTTGTTTGTTTGCTTGAACGCGCTAATCTTCGAAAGTACTGGATGGATTTGGATGAAATTTGGTATGGAAGTAGCTTGAAGCTTGAGGAAGGTTATAGGCTACTTTTTACCCGACTGCAAAAAAGGAGAGTTATGTTTTTACCGTGATAGAATCCACGGGAGCGAAGCCCCGTGAGAGTACTAGTATCGTATACAACGGGTAGGTACTATTTTTTCAAAAATCAACCCCTAAAGGGTTGAAAGGGGATGAATGTTTATATTGGTGAGATATTGATTAACGCGCGTGAAACCGCGGGGCACAGTTAGTTTTTAGTAACAGCGAGCTTGTGATCTATCCACTACTCATTTAGACTGTATATCATACAGATAGCCTTCCACAAACATACTCAAAATATTCCAGAAACTGTTTCAAGCAGAAAAATCAGGCAAACTGCCAAATATCCTTAACTAGAAGCAAACATAGTACCCACATAATCTCTCGCAGAGGACTTATTTTTTGTAAGCCCAAAAAACATGGCAAACACAATTAGATTTAGGTTTCCAAAAACAAATTGCGAGTACTCATGTCTTGTGACATTTTAGATAGATATATAACACTTTCATTGGACATCAATCAGTGAACACAACACACAAAAAGCACAATTACATTTATAATTTTTTTTTTATTCAGAATAGGCTCGCGTTTGACCACCATCATATTTTAGGCTTGAATGAAGAAAAATATAATAAAAAAATTCTAAGGCAGGAGTTTCACTAACAGTTGATAATAGTAATTAATAATAATTAGTTTAAGTGTAGTGAACAATGGTGGCCTAGTGGTTAGTCAAGAGTAAATAGGTTACTTCTAGGTAAGCGTGCTCCATCGTCGACCACATCATCACTTACCGTCAGGTGAGAATATGAGATAGTGGTCAAACGCGAACCTATTTACAATAAAAAAACTTACGAGTCGGTGTGAGTTCGAACCCAGTCAGGAACATTACTTCAGGTAATATATATAATCACTACAGTTCTCAAACGGTTAATGGAAATATCGTGAAGAAACCGGCATCGGCAGGTCCTACGACCAAAAACTACGAACTCATGTGATATCCTCAACATGCGCTGGATTACGGCCCATTCCTTCACATAGAAAGGAGGCATGTGTCCCAGCAGTGGGAACAGTGAAGCTAAATACGTATACTCAGTAATCAGGGAAATAAGGTCCTCTGGACCGATTTCGGCCTCGGCGGCCAATCTCAGCAATTAGATTAGATTAGCCAACAGTGCAAGAGATATTACAGTGCACAAGTCGACACGCCCTATCAACAATGTAGGATCTGAAAATATGCAACTTTCCAGCAGGGCAGTTTAAAGTTTAAAAGCATGATAAAAATGTTATTAACATTATAATAACATTTTTATCATGCTTTTAAACTTTAAACTGATATGCTGGAAAGTTGCATATTTTCAGATCCTACATTGTTGATAGGGCGTCTCGAAGTATGTACGCACGTACAGGTGCACTCTCTGTTCCTTTTTCTCATAGTTCGATGTGACGGCAATCCGACACGACCGGGGAGAGATCAGGCGCGGGACCAACAGCTTCAATGCACAGAGGCATTAAACCGTCATTGTCCGTACACTGGGCTACTACTGAAAAATTTCCAATTACAAAACTCAATAACACTGTTTCTCTGACCGAAGAATTGAACTCGAGATCTATTGCTCAGTAGCCGCCCTTGCGGCCTCTAGAGCAACGTGGCAGTTCAAATAAGTAAAATACGTGGGGAAACATTTTTTTAAGCTATTGCATAGCTTTTATCGCGGGCTTTGAGCGTGGCGACCGAATCAAGATATTCTGTAACGAAAATAAACGAGTGAGTTCGAGCCCACGACTAGTTGAACCTTCGTGTATGTATATGGTACGACTGTACGAAGCTCGCACGGATCGAGACGAGCTGCTCCGAAATTGTGTAACTTGAATTAATATCAAAGAAAAAAAAAATACTACATAAAGAAAATAAATAAATAATTATAATTGCATAAGTTGATAAAAAATGCTGTGCAATAGCTTTACCGCGGCAGTCCCCGAGTGCCACACTATTTTTTTTATTATGAGAACTAGCAATGTGAGTAGAAATGACATAACTAGCAATCTTGTTAACCCCTCCAACTAAGTAAATAACAACTAAATATGCTTGTGTCTGGAGTGGGTTCACGGCAATACGTGTAATGGGTGGGGTTCGAACCTCTCGATCCGACACCTTACCAATTAGACTTGACGAAATGACTCGTGTACACTATCGAAAACAAGACAATGCACGATTTATCGGTCAAACACGAATATCTAGAGATTACAGTTCATATCTGTACTAGCAACCGATAATGTCAATATAGTATACTATTTGTTTTTCCTTTCCAATATCGAATTATGTCAAGTGGGCTGTTGGTCGAACGGTTGCTGTCGAATAGTATTTATACAATACTACCTGTGACCGCGACTTCGTTTGATACAGCCTAGTTTTATAGAATTCTCTCTCATATTTTACGTTAGATGTGGACACATTTTTTTTTTATAGATAATAGGCTCGCCTTTGAACACCGTCTCACCTGATGGTAAGTGATGATGTGGTCGAAGATGAAGCACGCTTACCTAGAAGTAACTTATTCATTCTTGACTTGACCCCCAGGTTATAGCTATCGGGAAGCACACACGCCGGCTGGGAATTCCACTCCTTAGCCGTACACACAATGAAAGTATTCCCGAAACGTCTTGTGCGGATGGGCGGGATGTCCACCATGTAACGATGACGCATAGCCGTTTGTCTTGTATTTCGATGATGGAACGGGCTTGGCGGAATTAGATTGTGTAATTTCATCACACACTCCCCGAAATGTAACCGATAGAAAACTGATAGACTTGCAACATTTTACCACTTTGGAACTATCTTTCAATCGAAAAACTGCTTTTAGAAACCTGAGTTTATCTCCTTCTTTGCTAAATCAAAATGAATCCTAAAAACTTCACAAAATGTATAAGAAAGCATGAATATCTTAAACGATGCAAAAGAATCTTGTAATCAAAATAGTATACTCAGCGGAATGTTTTACTAAGAGGAACATGCTCCGCTGAATATTATGGTAATAACGCCTCAGAAAAACGAAATACATGAAAAATATGTTCACCAAGAAATTAATATACGTTGAAGAAACAATGAATTTGTACTGAAAACATCTTAAGAAAATCCATATGATAAATAAAAAGTAGAAAAAAGAACAATCTCTGAATAAATATGATCATGACCATTCATTAAAATAGTAATACCTACTTATATACAGTGTGAGTCTTTATAATGTGCACATATCGATATGAGGGAATCTTTACTTAATTTTATCGAAATTTATTATTAGGTAGGTAATGGGGGCGTCTTATTGAGAAATTTTACAATTATTGCAAAAATTATGAAAAAAAAAACAGATTTTTGATGAAAAAAAAAACATGTTTATTTTCAATTGAGGTTTTTTTTTTATTACCGATGGGCCCACTCTTGACCTCGATCTCGCCTGATGGTAAGCGATAGATGAGGTCTGAGATGGGACGAGCGAGCCCAGAAGATGCCTATTTACTCGTGCTTTAAAGGCTGAAAGGTCATAAGTGGCAGGGAACACAGAAGCTGGCAGAGAATTCCACAGCTTGGCTGTGCGCACAATAAATGTGGAAGAGAAGCGCTTGGTACGACAAGACGGTATATTAACCAAGTGTGGGTGGTACCCAGCCGTGCGTCTGGTAGACCGGTAGTGAAAGGGAGATGGAGGAATCAGGTCATGGAGCTCCTGCGCACACTCCCCGAAGTACAATCTGTAGAAAACCGACAGGCAAGCAACGGTTCGCCGATGAGCCAGGCTATGAAGCTTGTCCACCAGCACCTCGTCGCCTATAAGCCTTTTAGCTCTGCGCTCGATCGAGTCCAATGCAGCAAGCTGGTACTTTGCAGAGCCATCCCACAAGTGGCTGCAATACTCCACGCAGGAACGGACCTGTGCTTTATACAGATTTAGAAGCTGTCCAGGCGTGAAGTACCGCCTCACCTTGTGTAGGATTCCCAGCTTTTTTGCTGCAGTCTGAGCTCTGGACTCGATGGTTGAGCCGAAGTTGAGGTCTGACGTCAACTCCATGCCCAAAAGCTCCAGGCGACTGGTAACTGGCACAGATGTACTTCGGAAAGTAGGGGTCAATTCAAAAGGGCTCCTTTTAGCGCTGAAAAGACAAGCCTGTGTTTTCAGAGCATTGAATTTGACCAGATTGTTGTCACCCCATTGGGAAACGAGATTTAAGGTCAAATTTATGCGCTCTACCATGGCCTTTCTGAGAGTGGCAATTTCGTCCCTGTCAGCTCTAGAACCGGATAAGTATCTTTCTGAGACTGTGCTGTCATCCGCGTACCCAACTGCTCCCAGCTGAAGTAGGTCATTGATATGCAGCAGAAAAAGAGTCGCAGAAAGAACAGACCCTTGGGGAACACCGGCATTAATTGCCATAAGATCCGATGAGCAGCCATCGATGACCACTCGGATCAACCGCTCACTCAAGAAGTCGGAAATCCAGTTGCATAAGCCAGCAGGGACACCAAACGCGGGAAGCTTGCTTAGCAGACTAGCGTGCCAGACCCTGTCAAAGGCCTTTGAGACCACTCGGATCAACCGCTCACTCAAGAAGTCGGAAATCCAGCTGCATAAGCTAGCAGGGACACCAAACGCGGGAAGCTTGCTTAGCAGACTAGCGTGCCAGACCCTGTCAAAGGCCTTTGAGATGTCGAGGGATACCGCAAGGGCTTCACCGTGTTTCTCAATGGCCTCGCCCCAACAGTGCGTGACATACACAAGAAGATCTCCGGTGGACCGACCACGGCGAAAGCCATACTGGTGGTCACTTAGGAGCTCATTGTCTTCAAGGTATGCCAGCGACTTGTTGTTGAGTACCCTTTCCATTACTTTACACAGTATGGAGGTTAAGGCGATTGGTCTATAATTGGCAGGATCGGCACGGCTCCCCTTTTTGGGTACAGGTTGCACATTAGCAAGCTTCCAGGACACTGGCACCACTCCGGTTTTGAGAGAAAGGCGATACAGGCGAGTCAGTACAGGTGACAACTCTGGAGCACAACTTTTTAGGACTCTGGCAGGTATTCCGTCCGGCCCACTGGCCTTGTTCACGTCCAGACTAAAAGGGCTTTACGGACCTCTTTAATGTGAATTGCGATTTCCGGCATTACGGAGTCGTAGTGAGGTATGTTAGGTGGTAAGTTAGACCCTGTGTCTAGACGCGAATTTTCCGCGAAGAGGGAGGCAAATAAATTTGCTTTCTCTTGTGCGGTATGAGCCAGTGTTCCATCCGGTTTTACCATGGGAGGCAGCGAAGGACGACAGAAGTTCGACTCGACCGGTAAGGAAGGTAAGGAGGTAAGTTTTTTTTCCACAATTTTCATTTAATGAGGACGCCTAATTACTTCCAATCATTACGGAATTTGTTTCATCGTGATAGATCATTTATTTTAAAAGTAACACCGTTTTGTTTACACTGGGATCACAGAAGCGAACAAAATTTAGAAAAAATCCACCAAACATATAATATTTAGATTTTTTTATCGTTTTACCGTCGATAAAATTAAGTAAAGATCCCTCATTTCGACATGTGCACATTATAAAAACTCACACTGTATACGAGTATTCGTATACATTTTATGATTTATGTGATCATGACCAGACTATAACGTTTCCACTGCCTCCTCTCTATGAGAGGGAATGGGAAGTAATCCCTCACGCGAGCCCAAAGTGGATTGGCATGTCTTCGGATTTCCGGTCTTAGGATATGCCGATTTTGTTACAAAATTTTCCTTAACATTTTTGAGTGCAGTAGTGAGTAATATAAATTGCCTAAAGTAATTTGCCTGGTTGAGTTCGAACTACCTACATCTAATATACGGATTTCGGTCACAGCGGCCAATTTCAGCGGAGATCAACCAACTGCGTAGGAGTTATTATAGTGCATGCACAAGTATGTGTGGAAGTACAGGTGCACTCTGTTCCTTTAGTCTTATAGTCCAATGGGACGGCAATCCGACACGACCAGAGTAGAATCAGGGGCAGGACCAATGGCTTAACTTGCATTCCGAGGTGGTATCAAACGGCCAGCTTCCAATAAGGGCTTGGCCCTTATTGGGTTTTGCTATACGGGCGGTTCGCCCACCGCGGAAATCCGCTTCTGAACCGCACTGAAGTTGTATGCTGCATACTACACTGCGCTGAAATACGACCGCCGCGCCGCATGCAGCGTCAAACCGCCGCTGATAAAGCCCGATTTACACTTCAATAAGTACAGTAGCCAGTTAAGAACTCAGACAGTTAAGTAATAAGTAGTAAGTTGTAAGTAGCGTCCAAACTTAAGCCCGATTTACACTTCAACAAGTACAGTAGCGAGTTAACTTGCGTCATCGGCGAGTTAAGTTGTTATTGTAGTTTGAACGGCAAAAGCGAGTTAAGTAGTAGTACATTAACAACTTAACCGCCAATGACGCAAGTTAACTCGCTACTGTACTTGTTGAAGTGTAAATCGGGCTTTAGGCGAGTGAGTAGTCATAAGTTGCCCGAGAAGAAGAAAAGAATATAACACGTGTACGCGGCCGCAACCTACAAATTTATGGACTGTACTAGGGATGTGAAATAATAATCTATTATGGAAACAATCGATTAAAAATCGACTTTTATCAAAAGAAAAATCGATTAATATAACAAAATCGATTATTTTCTTAAGAAAAATCGATTATTTATTAATCGATTTTTCATGCTAAATATATAATCGATTAATTAAAAATCGATTTTTTATGTACAATGTTACATCCCTAGTAGGGATGTGAAATGATAATCGATTATGGAAATAATCGATTAAAAATCGATTTTTATCTAAACAAAAATCGATTAATATAACAAAATCGATTATTTTCTTAAGAAAAATCGATTATTTATTAATCGATTTTTCATGCGGAATATATAATCGATTAATTAAAAAACGATTTTTTATGTACAATGTTACATCCCTAGTAGGGATGTGAAATAATAATCGATTATGGAAATAATAGTTTAAAATCGATTTTTATCAAAAGAAAAATCGATTAATATAACAAAATCGATTATTTTCTTAAGATAAATCGATTATTTATTAATCGATTTTCATGCGAAATATATAATCGATTAATTAAAAATCGATTCTTTATGTACAATGTCACATCCCTAGACTATTAAACTCGCCCGTCTACATGCCAGCCAGTTAAGTTGGAGGGGTGCGGGAGACGCGAGAGAGGGGGCTACTTCGCACTCGCGGGCGACTCGCCGAAAAATAGGATCGCGATCTATTTATAACTTACTACTTAACTCGCTTTTGCCGTTCAAACTACAATAACAACTTAACTCGCCGATGACGCAAGTTAACTCGCTACTGTACTTATTGAAGTGTAAATCGGGCTTAACCGCCGCTTCAAACTAAACGGGCGGTTTCCCGCTATTGCGTCATTCTGCACGGAACATTGTGCGATACGGAGCGTTTTATTGTTGAAATACAAGATCGACCTGCTTTGTATGATGTGAAGTCGAAGGATTACGTCAATTGGGAATTAAAAGCGAAATTATGGATGGAAATAGGACAGGAAGTGGTGGTGATTACTTAACACTGGTTCCACCCAAACATTGCGCTTTACTTTATTTTTTAATAATTCTATTAATAATAGAGCTAGCTGCAAGCGCAGTTATCATTGGCGGATCTATGTTGAAATGAACAAAAGACAGCTATAAACCGCGTTACGTGAAGTTTGATGATCTGCGGCAGCTTTGTCTCGCGGATTCCCGCGGTCGGAGAACCGCCCGTTTAGTATTAGCCTAACACTTTGCCCAGCAGTCGCATTTGCTACAACTAGACAAATGTGGCAGTTACAACCAGTAAGACGGGCCCGTAGCGGCGAGGCTACCACTCCAGAAACAGTTCCGTCTAACAAAAACTGGAAATGCTCCACAAAGATAGCCCTAGATAATATAATTCAATGGCAGTGAAAACCAACTCAATAACACAGCTACAAAAAGGTCATCATCTACAAACTGGATACTTACCATGTGGTAAATATCCCGTTTTTAGTTCTAATAATACTGTTAGTGACCATGTTAGCTTAAAAACTTATATTATGTTAATATGGTCAGTATCACCTATAGCTATCCAATGAAGCGTTAATAGCATATTGAGACTTGTGATCGAGAGTTCGCGAATTCGAACCAACAGCAATCAACAGCACTCCAGTTGCCCTCCAACTAAGCTAAATATGCTTGTGTCTGGAGTGGGTTCACGGCAATAGTGTAAGGCTGCGTTTCCACCAGAGATGTGCGAGGATGCGTAGCGAGGGATGTGTGTTGTAAAGAACCAATAGAATCGCTTCATTTACCTCGCCTCGGTCAGCACAGCTCTGGTGGAAACGGCTCAGCGGAGCTAGATTTTTGCGCATAAAAAAGAAGCGAGGGATGTGTGCGAGGGATGTGTGCGAGAGATGTGTTGCGAGGGATGTGTTGCGAGGAATGTGTGTTGAGAAGGATATGAAGCGAGGTTTGCGCATCCTCGCACCACACATTAATGCGCATTTTCACAGCTCCGCTACACATCCTCGTAGGCACATTTTCATCGCACAGCTTTGGTGGAAACCCCCACACATTTTCACAGCACAGCTAGACATCCTCGCACGACACATTTCCATCGCACATCTCTGGTGGAAACGCACCCTAATGGGTGCGATTTGACTTAGTAAAATTTTTCTAACAGCAGTGTATCATATGTAGAGGTAGGAAGTAGGAAGAGGTAGGAAGCAAAAAGTACACCTGGCATGTGTACTTTCTGTTTCGAGTTTTTTGGTGCCGAAATATTGGAAACTCGGAACACATGGTACATATCCCGTTTTAAGTTCTAATAATAGGACATCATATGCTTAGCCTTTTCTCAACTATGTTGCGGTCAGCTTCCAGTCTAACCGGAGTCAGCTGAGTACTAGTGTTTTACATGGAGCGTCTGCCTATCTGACCTCCACAACCCAGTAACTGGGTAACACGTTACACCTTGGCAAGGCTGATGTTAGATTTCCTTACTTTAGACTCGACTGTCAAAGATGTACAAATAAGAATGGCTTAGCGTAATTTTCGAGGCACATAGGAATCTCGCTTTGTTAAGATGGTCACCCATCCAATTACAGACCTCGACAACCATTGCTTAACCTTGAAGTTTGACCCTTGTGGCTATTACTATGCTAAGAGCTCCTTCACCGCAATACAAAGGTCGAGCTTTCAAATGGGGTTACCTTACAAAATCAATATTTTCGCCAACAAAAAGACAAGTTTATTTTATTACCTATTTCCCCGCATAGTTATTTAACTTTTTACATCTACCCATTCGACCTTTGAAAGTTCTTGGGTTTCAAACGCCATGTTTTCTTCGAGATTATTTTGTAAACTCACAGAACTATCAAATGGAAGCCCGCACTCCGTCTAACAGTATCATTTTTTTTTAATTTTATTTATCTACTAAATCAAGTTTCACAAGTAAATAGGTAGATATTATATCTTCTAATAATGTATCTATTTTTTATAGAATAGAATAGAATGCATTTATTTGTCAGGCTATTGTACAAAGTTGTTAAGTGCATTAATAATTATGATCAGAATATTCTACCGTTTCCGGTGTACAAATATGTAAAATTATCGTTCAAATCATTATAATTAAATAAAATAAAATTAGAATTGAGTTCACAAATATATAAAATTAATGGTGCAATAATTATTAATTATAATAAAATTATATAAGTCAGATTTAATAGGCAACAATGTCAAATATTTTGGTAATTTTTTCATTCACGTAGTCGTCAATCGAGTAAATAACATTTACTCAAAAGAAAGTTAGTTATGTAGGTATTTTAAGAACCGTGGGTGGAAAACGTATATATATAATAAAAAATCGGCTAAGTGCGAGTGGGCCTCGCGCACGAAGGGATGTGTACCATTATTTATAAAAATCGGCAAAAACCACGTTGTTGTATGGGAGCCCTCCTTAATTTTTTATTTATTTTTTTATTTTATTTAGTTTGAGCTCACTCTTGACCTCGATCTCGCCTGTTGGTAAGCGATAGATGAGGTCTACGATGGAACGAGCGAGCCCAGAAGATGCCTGTTTACTCTTGCTTTAAAGGTTGAAAGGTCATAAGTGGCAGGGAACACAGAAGCCGGCAGAGAATTCCACAGCTTGGAAGTGCGCACAATAATTGTGGAGGAGAAGCGCTTGGTACGACATGACGGTATATCAACGAAGTGTGGATGGTATCCAGCCGTGCGTCTGGTAGACCGGTAGTGAAAGGGAGATGGAGGGATCAAGTCATGGAGCTCCTGCGCGCACTCCCCGGAGTACAATCTGTAGAAAACCGACAAGCAAGCAACGGTTCGTCGATGAGCCAGGCTATGAAGCTTGCCCGATACCGCCTCGTCACCTATAAGCCTTTTAGCCCTGCGCTCGATCGAGTCCAGTGCAGCAAGTTGGTATTTTGCAGAGCCATCCCACAAGTGGCTGCAGTACTCCATGCAGGAACGGACCTGTGCTTTATAAATATTCAGAAGCTGTCCAGGCGTGAAGTACCACCTCACCCTGTGTAGTATTCCTAGCTTTTTTGCTGCAGTCTGAGCTCTGGACTCGATGGTTGAGCCAAAGTTGTGGTCTGACGTCAACTCCATGCCCAAAAGCTCCAGGCGGTTGGTAACTGGCACAGATGCACTTCGGAAAGTAGGGTAGTAATTATTTGGTTTGTGTTGTGTTTAATATTTTTTGTTAAACCGACAGTAGAAATACATCATCTATAAAAATTTCAACTGTTCAGCTATCACGGTACATGAGATAGTCTGGTGACAGACAGACAGACAGACAAACAGCGGAGCCTTAGTAATAGGGTCCCGTTTTTACCATTTGGGTACGGAAACCTAAAAACGTAAGGCGTTCATTTTTGAAAATATACGTTTCTTTATGCCTATGGCTGACTGACCTACGTCTTCTTCCTCAATTTCTTTTGATTGATTATAGGCTCGCGTTTGACCACATCTCATCTGATGACAGACAAACAGACTTCCGCATCCATGGAACGAGCCCACCGATACAGGATCCAAGTTGCCAGTTAAGGTTTCAGAGCAGAACCACCTATCAATACCAGCAGTGTCCAGTACATTAAACCCATTCGTTTTTAGAGCTCGCTTGGTTTTAGCAGCGACTTTTCCCGCTGCCACCAGCAGAACAACGACGTTGGGCTCCGACTGTACTGAGACCTGTTCCGGCTGGATGGCCATAGGCTACGACTGCAGCGCGATCTTATTGAGCTCCGCTATGGAAGTTACTCGATGCCGGTTTCCTTTGGGATCGAGGACGAACACGGTGCCCTCAGTAGTCCAGCATTGGGCCACACCAAATCTATCACGCACTGCCATGAAAACGTTGTGCCTAGTTTTCGTGAGGAACTCTGACATTGTGATACCAGAACCCTTCAGTTTAGTTTTGGCAAACCAGATTTTATCACGGAGAACTACATCGTGCAGCCTGAATAATATTGAAAAAGTGGTTTTAGAAACCTCAATGTCATTTTTAAAGACCTGTCTATAGATACTACACACGCATAGGTTTCATGAAAAAAAAATATTTTCAGTTTCAGTTCCATGTATGGGGAGCCCCCTTTATTTTAAATATTTGTTTTAATTTTCTCTTAAAATCGAAAAGCGGTTCATAGAATACATCTTCCTACCAAGTTTCACATGTATAGTCTTAATAGTTTCGGAATAAAATGGCTGTGACATACGGACGGACGGACGGACAGACATGACGAAACTATAAGGGTTCCGTTTTTTGCCATTTGGCTAAGGAAGCCTAAAAACAAAATTAAAATAAATATTTAAGGGGGCTACCATACAACAGACATGATTTATTTGCTGTTTTTATAGATAATGGTACGGAACACTTCGTGCGCGAGTCTCACACTTAGCCGTTTTTTTTACAGCATGTTTTTGGTGGGATAATCAATTTCATTTCAAAACATGCATTAAGTTTCAACCCCTTTGTGGAGGGGTGGAAAGGGCTTGCGTGCGTCATTGGCCGGTGATGACGTGCTGTCTAGTAAGTTCACGTAATTTTAAACTACGTAGATAGTTCTGATAAAAATAACTGTACTAACATTAAACGACAATAGTCCATTCCATACACAAGAATATTTAACTTACTTAACAATTATATTGCGAGTAATGTGAATCCTAAGTGTTTCTAAAAGAAAACTTGCTATGTGAAGTTTTTTTTTAGAAACACTTTTACACAATGACGTAGTTTATTATAAACATTTAACAGTTTTGATATTTTTTTTATTCATAATAGGCTCGCGTTTGACCACTATCTCACCTGATGATAAGCGATGGTCGAAGATGAAGCACGCTTACCTTTAAGTAACGTATTCATTCTTGACTTAAAGACCCCCAGGTTATAGCTATCAGAAAATACAGGCAGGGAATTCCACTCCTTAGCTTTTGTCAATTCTTGCCTTCATTTATTCTTCTCCCTACAGCTACTGCGTGCGGCTTCCCTAGCGTGTAAAGTTCTTCATCAGGTGTTCATGTTTCCGAAACCAATTAGTTAGAAGAGTATATGTTGTCCAGAATAACTAACGGACAAACAGGCAAACATTTTTTTTTAATTCTAACTCAATTACTGTTTTTAGGATTCCGCACCCAAAGGGTAATAACGGGACTCCATTACTAAGACTTAGCTGACCATCTCTCTGTCACCAGGCTGTATCTCATGAACTGTGATAGCTATATGTAGTTAAAATTTCCACAAACGATGTATTTCTGTTGTCGCTATAACAACAAATACTAAAAACAGATTAAAATAAATATTTACGGAGACTCCCATTCAATATACGTGATTGCTCACGGAATTCAGTTATACAATATTCATAATGTTTTCGTTGGTAGAAATGTGAATTATATGTGAGTACAAATAATTCACATTTCTTTCAACGATTTTTTTTAAATTGGGTCATTAGTTCTGAGAACAAATTTTACGTCTTTATAATATGAGTATAGCAGCAGATGGCAGTTTTGCATGGATATGACGCATAACTTCGAATCTTGTTTATGTATTTGGTTTTAATCGTTTTTTTATAGCACGCATCTATCTAATCTGACGCAAATGAGATCATAATTTTCTCTCTTAGAATTTAGGTGACGTAATAGCAGGTTAAGCAACGAGGATGTTCAACCATTCATGGACCGGATTCCGTTCCATCATCGGACTACAAGACAAACAGCGAAGCGCCATCGTTACATGGTGGTCATCCCACACATACGCACAAAACATTTGGGAATACCTTCATTGTGCGTACGGCTAAGGAGTGGAATTCCCTACCGGAATCTGTGTTTCCCGATAGCTACAACTTTTAGTCTTTAAGTCAAGAGTGAATAGGTTACTTTTAGGTAAGCGTGCTCCATCTTCGACCATCACTTACCATCAGGTGAGAGGGTGGTCAAACACGCGCCTATTATTAAAAAAAGATATGAACTTGTATTTCTCATAATAAGTGAATTCTTTTTGAGAAATTTATGTCTTAAACCGTAAACCGTAAGATGGAGCCTTGCGTCTGTTGTTATTACCCAAGATCTCCTCCCAACCAACTTAAAAGATACACTAACATTAAGGCCCGCCGCTGATTGCAACTTTTTGTCGTCGTGATTTTTTGTCACTTAGTCAAGTGCAATGAAAACTATACTGAGTGCGCTCATTATGGTGACGTGATAAGACGGTGACAAATAGTTGCAGCGGCAGGCAGCACCGGAGTGACGTGACTGTCAATCGCCCTGTACATTACTATGGGAGTCCGCTCACTGGTGACTTTTTGTCACTCAGCCGTAAAGATGGGCGTTTAAACGAAAAGCATATAATATAACATGTTATTAATTACTATTACTTACCAAATTTCATTGAAATCCGTTCTGTAGTATTTACGTAAAAGAGCAACAAACATACATACATCCTCACAAACTTTCGCATTTATAATAACAGTAGGATTGATTAATTGACCATTGTGTAAATAGTATATGATGATAGTGATTATTAGGTGAAGGTGGGTTAGCGAGCCATATTAATTTAATCGATCAATGTAAATATGATGATTTTTAAATGCGCCGCATTTTTTGTATATTTTTGTGCTAGTCCTAAGCCTAGCAGAAAGCTATGAAGGGAAATGACCAGTATCGTTATAATCCCTTTACTCCACTCCTTGTTATATTCATACTGTGGTTATTTTAGCTATCCACTTGTTGTAATAACTGTAGCGATACAACAAATGAATAGTTAGATTAAGACGCAATATAATCCCGTTGACCTTGCTCAAACGGGCGCACACAGACACATCACAGAGAATGCCCCGCGCACCCCCTCATTTGAGGGGGTGAAGCAGATGAAGTGGGACACGAGTAGTCCCGCCTACTGCGGGGTGCACCGCGCGAATTTCGTCGATGCGTGTTTTTCATTACATTTAACATCGTAATTTCGCGGCTAGTTTACAGAGCTCGAGCGGTCCAGTGTGTCCCCGTTCGGATTTCGCGCCGCGTTTCCGCGGCGATCACCAAGATCGAATCTCATTCGCGGTATAGCTTTTTGTTGTCTTATTTATTAAATATTATGTATTTATAGATATTTACATATTTTCGTGTTGTTATTATTTTAAAATATGTGCATAGTTTTGTTCTCTTATTTTTTATTTAATACATTAGGTTATCAAAAAAATTTTTAGCAAAAAAATAGAACCGACTTCCATATAAAACACTACAAAGGCAAAAATAACTTTAATTTCGGTAGTCGGTATCATTTGTTTTGTAGTTTCTTTTATATTTTTGACACCGCCAGTAGTAGTGATTTGCCGGTTCTGGCGCACCAATCCCGTGGCTCACCGGTTCTGGCGCACCACCGCTTCTGGCGCAATCGCGGTCCAGGGCGTTTCAAACCTAAAAAAAAAAAAAAAAAAAAAAAAAAAAGGTTTTGGGGTCCGCTGATCACGTTTCTGCAATCCGTTTTCGCGTAAGATGCATGGTTCCGGAGATACAGAAATCAATTAACAACAATCTGTTTCATTTCCGGTGACCCGAAACCCTCATTATCGACTTTCATTGTTCGCCTTTTCTTATCTATTGTCCGTGCGTCCGGCCGCTCACCCTCATTAGGATTGCATTGACGTATGCATGTATTACTCATTGTTACTGCTACTGCTATTGTATACTTTTATTGTTCATAAACCATTGCTTACTTTGCTATTCGGGGTCATCAAAACGGAATCAATAAAACACATGCGTCATTAACAAACTTTATTTTTATCTACAAAATATGAGCGGAACATCTCATCCACTAAAATATCGTTGTACAGTGTGTTCCCTGTAAATATGTTTGTAAAACTATGCATTGAACATCCCTGAAACTTATATAGCAAATACATTAAGCAATATTCACCACAAACTGAAGTCCAATCATTCTGAATCCTATCAATACTCCAGCCCCATCTTTTACAATTCCTTTTCAAAAACTCGAGATGATATCGCGCAGGTGTTCGCCCATAAGAATCAAAATATTGACCGATGCCATTCGTATCGATATGTACAGCTACCCAGTGTGAACCTGGCTTATCATCCGCATCCAAATTGCATATTATATACGTTGGTGCATGGGTATACATAGGGAGTCTATTAGCAGCATAAACATTATTTTCTAGACTGGGATGAATCTTTTTCAGATGTTTTTGTACTTCTAGTGTATCCATGATATAGCATATTATTACACTACCAATCTATTCAATGGTTGTCATAGGAATGTTCAATTATAGTGATTTGTAAATATTAAATCGCATTATTTTGTAGCACTCACAAAACAGGTTGATGCCAGCAATGTGAGATAAGTTTGTTGACTCATAGAGTTACTATCAGTTTCCGGAGGAACGTGAGATAATTTTGGTGATTCATAGAGTTACAATCAGTTTCGTTGTATTTAGGAATTTGTTTTAGATAAGAATGGTGCTATATAAGATCCTACCATTGCAGTCATGCAGTCAGTCTATGGTCGTTTGACCGCAGTGGATTGTATACGTCTACCAATACTACGTTTGTGTTACTTCAACGCATCAATGGCCATGGAGGTAAGTGTTTATTCTATTGACAAACTTACTTGTATTCTTGTTGTTGTTTCCTAACGTGTGTGATTAAGTGTAAACAAATTGATATTAACATGATAACTGTCTTGTTGCAGAAATCATTCAACTTCGATGAAAATACCTATAAACAGTATTACTACTCACCGCTCTCCCCTCAACATGAAGAAGAGAACGATGACATCGTTATTAATAACACATGTGATGGTGGAAAAAGGAAATCACAACCGATTGATCATTTTTTTGAAGTGGCACCAAAAATAAAAAAGAAGAAACTGTTATCGTCAACCGTGGCACGAGCCGCTAGAGATGGTGTATCATACATTTCTAGTAATTCTGACGACGGAGACCAAGCGACGCATCTCATTAAAATTGAAATGTACGATATGAAGAAGCTATGTAAGATTCCAACTACTGATCATTGGAAACACGCTACCACGAGGATTAAATATTATGTAAAGAATAATAAGGATAGCATCTACGACAGCACAAACGGGCTCGTATACAACATTACAAAGACAATAGCAGAAAGTGAAAAAGTTAAAAAATACTTTTTTAACAATGACACCCATTAGTTGATTAGTGAATGTGATTCTGTTTACTTAAATTACTTCTGTGTACTCATTAGATTCTACCTGACTTTCTAATCCTTTGCTAGACTCTATGTAATGAACATTATTTGAAATTGGGTATCGGTTTGTCTACCAACACTTAACTGTTACTTACTGTGCTACCTAATTTCTTCTTTGCTATAAAGATGGAAAACTTCAGTGAAGTGTGTACCAGTGCTTTCTTTTCCGCACCCATGGAAGAGAATATGGAACTATTCATCAACGAATTCGATCAGGAGCTGCCTAAAGTTTGTGATGAAATGGAGAAGTGTGAACTGTTTGATTCATCGTATGATGATGAGTTGTATAATCACTGTGCGATGGTTGAAACAGCGTTGATGTAAGTATTAGAAGTACAAACTCAATAAGAAAGATTATTGTTGTATTGTTTTATTTTAAGATTTGTCTAATAATTTTCTTGCTGTTTTGTTACAGTCAACCACAAGTTGGAAGAGGTATCAAACGAGGTATCACTACTGACGAAAATAAGGTTCCCAAGAAAGCAAAATTTGATGAAGGAGCTTCTACATCATCGACTGAAACAAATAACGTGGACAACAATAAGGTGGAATGTGACACATGTCATGTTTTTATTAATAAAAGGTATCTAAATAACCATTTAAAAAGCAATGTTCACAAAAATAATCTTTTAAAATCACATAATTCACTAGCAAATGTTACAGTTGTTGAAACCGCTTTTGGCAACCGAATTTTAACATATAGAATTAATAGTAAAACAATTCAATCGGGGCAATATTTTGAAACACCGGAATCGTTTTTAAATTCATTAAAAATTGATATCTTATTTTTAATCAATGAATGTATTCAACAACATACAATTTTTAAAATAAACTTCATATTGCATGCTGATTTCATACAACAAACTAAAGATATTAAAAATACATTTGATTTTCAAACGTTTAATTATATAATTTGTCAGGGTGATGACTTAAATATATTTTTTTCATCATTAATAGACACTGTTGTTGGTAAAATTTGTCAATTTGAAAAAAAAGATAGTGGTTGGAGTCTTAATCAAATTAAATACATAGATATGAATGTTAACAAATTCAACCCCTTACGTGGTAGTTCATATATCGATCTTCCTCAGGATATTAAATTAAAAAAAGCTGTAATCAATGTTAAAAATAATGATAATATGTGTTTCAAATGGGCATTACTCTCCGGTTTATATCCTGTATGTAAAAGTGTAGATCGCGTAACATCATACGCAATTCATGAAAATAAACTAAAATTTACTGGTATTTCTTTTCCGGTTAAAATTGTAGATATATCAAAAGTAGAGAAATTAAACAATATTAGTATAAATGTTTTTGGTTTAGAGTATAATAAAGAAAAAAAGTGTAATTCAGTTGTAGGTCCTTTATATTTAACAAAATGTCGTACACCTAATCATATCAACCTACTATATTTATCGAATGGTACTAACAATCATTACTGTTATATTAAAAAGTTATCGCGGTTAGTTAGCTCACAAATCTCAAGTAATCATCACGCAGTTTATATATGCGATTCATGTTTACTTCATTTCCCATCAGAGGAAAGACTTAATAACCATCAACAATATGATTGCGCTCACATTTGTACGGAATTACCAAACGGTAAGGATTCCAAAAAGGATTGGTTCGGTAAAGCAACATCAAATAATAAAATAAAATTTGATAAATTCGTGAAAAAGTTGGAAATGCCTTTTGTGGTTTATGCAGACTTTGAAGCATTTTTGAACCCAATAGAATCATGTAGTAACGATCCATCCAAGCCTAGTACAATTAATATTCAAAAACATGAAGTGTATAGTTTCGGATATTACATTAAATGTTCATATGATGACAGATTATCAAAATATGAGACGTATAGTGGGCCAAACTGTGCACAAGTGTTTATGAATCGCCTTTGTGAAGATGTGAAAACAATAGTTAAAAAAAATTGTTTCCAAAAATGTCCCGTTCCATTATCAGATGAAGATAAAATTAAAATTTCAAATTCAAACATTTGTCATATTTGTGAAACTCAGTTAAATGAAGATCCTTTTTACGATTTTGATTGGTACACTGGCAGTTTTAGGGGTGTTGCGCATCAAGTGTGTAGTTCTAAGTACAGAACCCCTCGTTATGTTCCAATATTTTTACATAACCTCGGTCACTACGATGCTCATTTTATTGTCCATGCATTAAACCTCGATGATGGCAAAGTTGAAGTTATTCCACAAAATAAAGAACGATACATATCATTTTCAAAACAGTTAACAATAAATAATCAACCTGTAAGTTTAAGATTCGTAGATTCATTGAAATTTTTATCATGTAGTTTAGATCAGCTAGCTAAAAATCTTAATGACGATCAGTTTAAAGAACTAAAAAGAAACTATCCTATTAATGAAGATTTTTTACGTTTAAGACGGAAAGGTATTTATCCTTATGAATTTATGCGTAATAGTGATTGCTTGAAACATCCGTCACTTCCTGATCAACACCAGTTTTATAGTTCACTCACAGATTCAAATATTTCAAACGATGATTATAATCATGCAAAAGATATTTGGCAACATTTTAAGTGTAGTAGTATGTCTGATTATTCCGATTTGTATTTAAAAACTGATGTTTTACTTTTGACCGATATATTCGAAAACTTCAGAAAGCTTTGTATTAAAACTTATGGATTAGATCCTGCCCATTACTATACTGCTCCAGGTTTAAGTTGGGATGCAATGTTAAAATTTACGAAAATAGAATTAGAATTGTTAACGGACTATGACAAAATTGCTTTTTTTAAAGCTGGTATTAGAGGGGGTGTATCTCAGTGTAGCAATCGTTTTGCTAGAGCAAATAATAAATTCATGGAGGATTATGATGGTGAAAAACCTAATTCATATCTAACATATTTTGATGCGAATAATTTATATGGTTGGGCAATGTCCCAATCCCTTCCTGTTGGTGGTTTCGAATGGATAAATTGTAATACAGATTATAATGTGTTGGATACGTCTGATTTTGGTTATGTTTTAGAAGTTGATTTGGAATATCCTGATGAACTTCATAATTTGCATTCTGACTTTCCATTATGTCCTGAAAACATATGTGTGGGTAATACTAAAGAAACTAAATTAGTTCCTAATTTAAATAATAAAAATAAATACATCATTCACTACAGGAATTTAAAACAATGCATTGAAATGGGAATTAAATTAATTAAAGTACATAGAATTTTAAAATTTAAACAGAGTTCTTGGCTAAAGAAATACATAGACTTAAATACTAGTTTGAGAACGTTAGCTAAATCAAACTTTGAAAAAGACTTTTTTAAATTAATGAACAATTCTGTCTTCGGTAAGACAATGGAAAATATTGAAAAAAGAGTAAACGTTAAACTACTAACTCACTGGGATAATCGTGGTAAAGTTTTAGGTGCTCAGGAATTGATTGCAAAACCAGAATTCCATAGTTTATCAATATTTTCAGAACATTTAGTCGCAATACAATTACGAAAAACAAAATTGATTTATGATAAGCCAATTTATTTAGGATTTTGTATTTTAGATATATCTAAGACCCTTATGTACGAATTTCATTATAACTACATGGTTAAAAAGTTTAATAACAAAATTAAGTTATTGTACACCGATACCGATAGTTTGATATATCAAATTTTTACAGATAATTTGTATGAGGATATAAAACCTGACCTACTTCACTATTTTGATACATCAGACTATCCAGAAAATAATATTTATGATTATCCAAAATTAAATAAAAAGAAGTTAGGTTTTTTTAAAGACGAGAATAATGGTAAAGTGTTGAAGGAATTTGTAGGGTTGCGATCAAAAATGTATGCCTTGGAAGTAGAAGATAAATTTATAGCAAAGGCAAAAGGGGTTAACAAAAGTGTTACCAAAAAAATGAATATGGAAAATTACAAATCGTGTTTGTTTAATAAAAATGTGCAATATTGTAGTATGCTTCGGTTTAAGTCAATCAAACACACCATTTTTACACAAAAAATAAATAAAGCATCTTTATCATATAATGATAGCAAACGATGTATTATGGACAACAACATTGATACATTGGCTTGGGGACATTATAAATTACGTTAAGTGTTGATACTTTTTACTTTTACTTCTGTACCTATACGAAATTTATATTGATTGTAAAATTATGATATTACTATAATGTTATATAATAGTTTATTACATATTTAAAATGTATTGTTTGATTGTAAATAATGTAAGAAAATTGTGGTTTTTATTTGTAGGTTTAAATTTGAGATTGTAAAATTCTGATGTACTAATTGTGTTAGTTTTAATTATTCGATTGTAAATAATGATATCTAAGTAATAATAAAACGGTGAACATACATTTGAGAAGATTGTAAAGTTCTGATAAGTAATAATTTTAGCAATATATATATATTTAATTTTTACAACATAATTTTCATTTTTTATTTCCTCCCTTTGAACTCTAGACGTGTGAAATGTTTCACTTTATCCATCCGTTTACTGCTATTGTGGCAGGACCAAGTGGATGTGGGAAGTCAAATTTTGTAACAAATTTCATAAAATCAGTTAAAGAAATATGTAATTGTGATTTTAATCAGATCACATGGTGCTTTGATGAAATGCAACCTTTATATAATTTACCAAATGTTAACTATCATCAAGGAATTCCAAATCTTAATATGTTTGATGGTGAAAACCCACATCTTGTTATTATTGATGATCTAATGAGAGAGTCTGATGGAAGAATTGTGGATATATTTACAAAAGGTAGTCATCACAGGAATCTGAGTGTATTTTATTTAACACAAAATTTATTTCATCAGGGTAAAGGTCAAAGAGACATTTCTTTAAACTCAAGTTATATAATATATTTTAAAAACCCTCGAGATAAAACTCAAATAAGATATTTAGCACGACAAGTGTCACCAGACAACCCAAAATTCATTGAAGATGCCTATAGGGATGCAACTTTAGAAGCGCATGGATATTTAATGGTTGATTTAAAACAGAATACCAATGATTTTTGTCGTATCAAGACAAATGTCTTCCCATTTAATGGACACTGTACAGTCTACGTCCCCACAAAAGAGTTTAAATACACCAAGAATCAAACAATTCAAATCATTTCTAAATGATGCATCGTCGACTCACAACGCATAAACATTTGCTAAGCGCTTTGCATACGCTTAAACCAAAATATCAAAGAGCGTTACTTAAAACATGTGATGAAGAAGAAATAAACTGTATTTGTGAATGTATTCATAACGTTTTACAAGGAAAGGTACCTCTTAAAGATCAAGATAAACAAAAATTGAATAAACACAAAAATATACTCCGTAAACTGGTGCATAAGTGTAAACATAAACTAAGAAAAAATATAATCATACAAAAAGGAGGGGCTTTCTTACCAATAATATTAGGTGCAATATTGAGTGGATTAGTAAGTGGACTAGCCAGTTAACATGGAAAATGCAAAGAAAATGATACTTATTGAACCTGGATTGATTGAAAAATTAAAACAAGAAAATAAGGTTAATAGTAATTTGTCTCGATTAGATATTGAAATGCAAAATATTATGAATAGTAAGACGGAAGACCGCAAGAAGTGGATGTTATATTTACAAACACTACAAAGATACCTTCACTTTACCGAAGAGGATCGTCAACCACTCAGATTACCAATTTATTCTGATACATCTAATGAAGATTCAAATGAATCTAAAATTGGTTTTAAAAATAAAGATAGAGATCTAAAAAGTTCAGTTGATGCTGAATCTTTGTTGGATGAGAAAGGATCCATTAAAAGTAAAGAAAATGACACCAATCCACTTTACACACCAACTCAAATACTCAGTTTAATACCAAAAACATATAATAAAAAAGGTGAGTCATTATTAAACTTAATTGGAACAAGTAAAAGTAAAATACATTGGGATAATGAAGGCACAGTCATAATTGATAATGAAAAAATTCCTGGAAGTAATATTGTTGATTTAATAAATGATTCACTAAGACCCTTAAAAAGAAGTGATCCGATAGGGTGGGATAGATTTGCTAAAGCATTAAAAGATATTAAAGTACCACTTACTTATATTGGAAATCCAAAGAGATGTGAGTTTATTAACCAACTTCAAGCAAAAGATCTGAACAAAACCTCTGAGATTGAAGTTCAAGAGTTTTCTACACCGAGCAGTGGGGATAAAAGATCTATAACTAAAATACGTAAAAAGCTCGATTGGGAAAAATGGACCCCGTACTAGAAGAAATTAACAGGATTTATTATGATCCATCTAACCCCGCTGGTTTTGGTAGTATTGATAAACTATCAAAAGCCATGAAGGGTAAAATGGATAAAAAGCAAGTAAAGGAATGGTTACAATCACAAGAAACATATACATTACATAAACCCAGTCGGAAAAAATTTCCACGTAATAGGTACATTCTATCAAATATTAATGAACTGTGGCAAGCTGATTTAAGTGATATGCGAACTTATTCTCAATATAATGATGGTTTCAACTATATACTTTGTGTTATTGATGTATTTAGTAAATATGCTTTTGCAAGACCAATGAAAAAGAAAAACTCAGAAACTACTAAAGAATGTTTTGAAAGTATATTTACTGAAAGTAATTCCACACCTACTCACATACAATCTGATAAAGGTACAGAATTTGTTTCAAAAGATGTACAAAAATACTTTAAATCCAAAAAGATAAATTACTATACCACTAACAATCCTGATATTAAGGCTAGTATTGTTGAACGATTTCAAAGAACTCTAAAAATGAAAATGTGGCGTTATTTCACTCATAACAATACTTATAGATACATAGATGTTTTACAGGATTTAATATACTCTTATAATCACAGCATTCACTCTAGTATTAAGATGTGCCCATGTGATGTAAGTTCCGCCAATATTATGACAGTTTGGACTAATCTTTATAATAGAGGATCAAACAAACTTTCTTTAGAAAATCCAAAACCAAATTTCAATGTGGGTGATTATGTTCGAATAACTAAATATAAACATGTTTTCCAAAAAGGATATGAATCAAATTGGAGTGATGAAATATTTATTATATCTTCAATAATTGATAGATCTCCATGGGTTGTTTATACAATAACAGATTTACAAGATGAAGCAATAGTTGGTACTTTTTATGAAAGAGAATTACAGAAGGTCACTTACAACCCCACCTCACAATATAAAATAGATAAAATAATTGGTACTCGTTATTCGGGTAACAGAAAAGAAGTATTAGTGAAGTGGAAAGGTTATCCAGATAAATTTAACAGTTGGATTTTAGCTTCTAGTTTAAAAGAAATATGAATAAAGAAAGTTTTTATTTAACTTTGCTCAGCAATAGTTCAATGGAATACTTTCCTGATAACAAGACCACAAATTTTTCAACAAAATTACCAAAAGCTATGAAATTAGAAGGTGAATGGTCGGTTGGAGTTGTCGAGTTTCAATATCCATGCACCATGTTTACTGTTCAAGATCATGAAAATGTTGTGTACATTACAAAAACCATGTTAATGCCTAATGAAGATAAACCATCAACAGTGTACTACAAAAAACATATTCCGGCTACCAACTATGATAACGTTGAACATATTTTAAGAGCGTTAAATGGTATCAGAGAGAACTTGAAATTTCGTTATGATGAAATAACAAAATTTGTGTCTATTTCTGTTTTGGATAAAAATATAACATCCGTAACATTATCACCCAAATTAAGTTTACAACTGGGTTATGAACCAAATACAAATCTTCTAGACAGAAATTTTGGGAAGTGTCCTGCTAATTTACACTTAGGGTTACCATCTCAACTATTTCTATATTGTGACATTATCGATCCTCAGATTGTGGGTGATGTTATGACTCCGCTATTAAGAGTCATTTCATTAGATCCTTCAAAATACATTTATGGTGCGAATAAAATGCACGTTTTCTCTCCACCTCACTACTTACCTGTAATGCGAAGAGAGTTCGATACGCTGGAAATAGATATAAGATCGAGCACAGGACAAAAAATACCATTCCAGTTTGGAACCGTGTGTATTAAACTACATTTCCACAAATTATAATAATGTATTCTCCTCATGATCATCATAAATGTCCATATGAAAATTATTATTCACATCAAGCTGGATCAGGAGTTGGTGTAATTTATAAGGGTTCACCATACCAACGCGGTCATGGTATTGGGAGCTTCTTAGGAGGGTTATTTAGATCAGTTTTACCTTTACTTTCAAGTGGTGTTCGAGTGGTTGGTAAGGAGGCATTAAACGCTGGAGTAGGACTTTTATCGGATATGGTTCAAGCGCGTCCTATGGAAGCCTCAATAAAAGATCGTCTTAAACAAGTTAGTACGAACTTAAAACGAAAGGCTGATAACAAAATTGATCGATTTAACATGACAGGATCTGGATATATAACTAAAAGAAAACGATTGGCATCGTTCATTCCACCACTAACTGCTAAAGTGAAAGCTACGAAAAAACTTGGTCTAAAACCAAAAAACATCGAAGATATATTTTCAAATTAAATATGTCTTTCCTTCATAATCATTCTTGTGAGTGCGTTAAGTCAGAATTAGATTTATTTGCATTACCGTCTACACAAACAAGCATTGAAAATGGATTGTGGATTCACTATAAACCAATTTCGTCTCTTGCTGATGATGGACCTATCGAGTTTCAAGTTCCTGGAACAGGCGATGACTACATAGATTTGTCTCATACATTACTCCAGATAAAGGCAAAAGTATTAAATCAAGATTCATCAAACTTGATATCAGCTACCGCAGTAGCACCTGTAAATAATTGGCTGCATTCACTTTTTAGTCAACTTGATGTTTATTTAAACCAAAAACTTGTATCACCACCTAATAATACCTATGCCTATCGAGCATACATGGAAACTCTTTTAAACTATGCTCCTGCTGCTAAACAATCTCATCTTACTTGTAGCCTTTGGTATGAGGATACAGCAGGAAAAATGGATTCCACAGATGGTAAAAACATAGGATTTGTTAAAAGACAGGAATTAGTTAATGAAAGTAGGGAAATAGAAATGATTGGTCATCTTCATGGTGACATTTTCAATCAAGATAAATTTTTAATGAATGGCGTTGAAATGAGTGTAAAATTAGTTCGATCAAGAGAGAGTTTTAATTTAATTGCTGGGTCAAATGATGTAAAGTTTAAAGTTTGCATTACAGACGCAACTCTTATTGTTCGAAGAGCACGAATTAATCCAAGTGTATTACTCGCACATCAGAAAGTTTTAGCTTCTACCACTGCTAAATATCCTATTACTCGTGCTGAAGTTAAAGTTTTAACAATTCCATCAGGTGTTCAAGGAAAAACTCTTGATAATATATTCTTAGGACAGGTACCCAAAAGATGTATTATTGGATTTGTAAACAATTCTGCATTTAATGGTTCGCTTACTAAAAATCCATTTAACTTTGAAAACTATGGTATTAACTCTTTCAGCTTATATATTGATGGTCAACAAATACCTTCAAAAGCTTTGCAACCATCTTTTAATAATAATATATTTACATCAGCATATCATACTCTATTCTCGGGGACTGGTATTCACTTTCTAAATGAAGGAAATGCAATCTCTCGTGAACAGTATGCTAAAGGTTACTGTCTTTTAGCATTTGATTTAACTCCTGATTTATCAGCTAACTCATCAGCTCATTGGAATCTCATAAAGCATGGTAGTGTAAGATTAGAAGTACGATTTGAATCCTCACTAATACAAACAATTAACTGTATTGTTTATGCTGAGTTTGATAATATTATTGAAATAGATAAAAATAGAAATGTTACTGTAGACTATAGTAGTTAAGGTTATGTGTATGTAACTAAAGGAAACATTATAAAATTAAATAAAACAAATTATATGCAATATACTATTTTTTTATTTCATTATAAACACCCTATTCAATCTTATACAGAACACTGATCGAGTTTAAACTTTACATAAGCACACTGACTAAACCACTGAACATGCTGCTGCCAAGGATCATCATCATCTTCCCAATCTTTTAAACCGCCACCACAATGGAAACACTTGGTCCTGTCTTCATGACCAGTATAAAAGAAACCGGCTTCTGCAAGATCTTCAGGCTTCTGTTTCATAACGAGTGGCCAGTCTCCGAAACTGAACAACCGTCTAGATTTTGAACTGAAAAATGGATATTCAGCTCTTGGGTACTGCATATTCTTCACTTTTTCTTCTCCAATCAGTTTTGTAGTTTTGCTTTTCAATGAAGTGATCTGTTCACGTATGCCACACTCATCTCTTCCTTCTAATCTTGTTTTTCTCTCAGCACCACAAGACGACACCTCCTTGGATCTAATGAATACACAGAAGTAATTTAAGTAAACAGAATCACATTCACTAATCAACTAATGGGTGTCATTGTTAAAAAAGTATTTTTTAACTTTTTCACTTTCTGCTATTGTCTTTGTAATGTTGTATACGAGCCCGTTTGTGCTGTCGTAGATGCTATCCTTATTATTCTTTACATAATATTTAATCCTCGTGGTAGCGTGTTTCCAATGATCAGTAGTTGGAATCTTACATAGCTTCTTCATATCGTACATTTCAATTTTAATGAGATGCGTCGCTTGGTCTCCGTCGTCAGAATTACTAGAAATGTATGATACACCATCTCTAGCGGCTCGTGCCACGGTTGACGATAACAGTTTCTTCTTTTTTATTTTTGGTGCCACTTCAAAAAAAAAATTATCAATCGGTTGTGATTTCCTTTTTCCACCATCGCATGTGTTATTAATGACGAGTCAGGTAGAATCTAATGAGTACACAGAAGTAATTTAAGTAAACAGAATCACATTCACTAATCAACTAATGGGTGTCATTGTTAAAAAAGTATTTTTTAACTTTTTCACTTTCTGCTATTGTCTTTGTAATGTTGTATACGAGCCCGTTTGTGCTGTCGTAGATGCTATCCTTATTATTCTTTACATAATATTTAATCCTCGTGGTAGCGTGTTTCCAATGATCAGTAGTTGGAATCTTACATAGCTTCTTCATATCGTACATTTCAATTTTTATGAGATGCGACGCTTGGTCTCCGTAGTCAGAATTAGTAGAAATGTATGATACACCATCTCTAGCGGCTTGTGCCAAGGTTGACGATAACAGTTTCTTCTTATTTATTTTTTGGTGCCACTTCAAAAAAAAATTATCAATCGGTTGTGATTTCCTTTTTCCACCATCGCATGTGTTATTAATGACGAGTCAGGTAGAATCTAATGAGTACACAGAAGTAATTTAAGTAAACAGAATCACATTCACTAATCAACTAATGGGTGTCATTGTTAAAAAAGTATTTTTTAACTTTTTCACTTTCTGCTATTGTCTTTGTAATGTTGTATACGAGCCCGTTTGTGCTGTCGTAGATGCTATCCTTATTATTCTTTACATAATATTTAATCCTCGTGGTAGCGTGTTTCCAATGATCAGTAGTTGGAATCTTACATAGCTTCTTCATATCGTACATTTCAATTTTAATGAGATGCGTCGCTTGGTCTCCGTCGTCAGAATTACTAGAAATGTATGATACACCATCTCTAGCGGCTCGTGCCACGGTTGACGATAACAGTTTCTTCTTTTTTATTTTTGGTGCCACTTCAAAAAAATGATCAATCGGTTGTGATTTCCTTTTTCCACCATCACATGTGTTATTAATAACGATGTCATCGTTCTCTTCTTCATGTTGAGGGGAGAGCGGTGAGTAGTAATACTGTTTATAGGTATTTTCATCGAAGTTGAATGATTTCTGCAACAAGACAGTTATCATGTTAATATCAATTTGTTTACACTTAATCACACACGTTAGGAAACAACAACAAGAATACAAGTAAGTTTGTCAATAGAATAAACACTTACCTCCATGGCCATTGATGCGTTGAAGTAACACAAACGTAGTATTGGTAGACGTATACAATCCACTGCGGTCAAACGACCATAGACTGACTGCATGACTGCAATGGTAGGATCTTATATAGCACCATTCTTATCTAAAACAAATTCCTAAATACAACGAAACTGATTGTAACTCTATGAATCACCAAAATTATCTCACGTTCCTCCGGAAACTGATAGTAACTCTATGAGTCAACAAACTTATCTCACATTGCTGGCATCAACCTGTTTTGTGAGTGCTACAAAATAATGCGATTTAATATTTACAAATCACTATAATTGAACATTCCTATGACAACCATTGAATAGATTGGTAGTGTAATAATATGCTATATCATGGATACACTAGAAGTACAAAAACATCTGAAAAAGATTCATCCCAGTCTAGAAAATAATGTTTATGCTGCTAATAGACTCCCTATGTATACCCATGCACCAACGTATATAATATGCAATTTGGATGCGGATGATAAGCCAGGTTCACACTGGGTAGCTGTACATATCGATACGAATGGCATCGGTCAATATTTTGATTCTTATGGGCGAACACCTGCGCGATATCATCTCGAGTTTTTGAAAAGGAATTGTAAAAGATGGGGCTGGAGTATTGATAGGATTCAGAATGATTGGACTTCAGTTTGTGGTGAATATTGCTTAATGTATTTGCTATATAAGTTTCAGGGATGTTCAATGCATAGTTTTACAAACATATTTACAGGGAACACACTGTACAACGATATTTTAGTGGATGAGATGTTCCGCTCATATTTTGTAGATAAAAATAAAATTTGTTAATGACGCATGTGTTTTATTGATTCCGTTTTGATGACCCCGAATAGCAAAGTAAGCAATGGTTTATGAACAATAAAAGTATACAATAGCAGTAGCAGTAACAATGAGTAATACATGCATACGTCAATGCAATCCTAATGAGGGTGAGCGGCCGGACGCACGGACAATAGATAAGAAAAGGCGAACAATGAAAGTCGATAATGAGGGTTTCGCGTCACCGGAAATGAAACAGATTGTTGTTAATTGATTTCTGTATCTCCGGAACCATGCATCTTACGCGAAAACGGATTGCAGAAACGTGATCAGCGGACCCCAAAACCTTTTATTTTTTTTTTTTTTTTTTTTTTTTTTTTTTTTTTTTTTTTTTTTTTTGGTTTGAAACGCCCTGGACCGCGATTGCGCCAGAAGCGGTGGTGCGCCAGAACCGGTGAGCCACGGGATTGGTGCGCCAGAACCGGCAAATCACTACTACTACCGCCTTCCGAAATTAAAGTTATTTTTGCCTTTGTAGTGTTTTTATATGGAAGTCGGTTCTATTTTTTTGCAAAAAAATTTTTTTCACGCTTTTTAGTGGGACTGTTTGTAATTTATCTAGTTACAAAAGCCAAAATGTCAACTACTTATCACCTTTTACAAAATATTGCTTTTCCTGGTGCAGAGCTGTTAATTTTTGAGGAGTTCTCCTGGTACATCACCATCAGCTCTACATCACCATATGCATTGTGATGAGCATAAAGTGCTTAACATCCGTACTCAAGTAATCGAATCGCAATCCACGAAATACTTATTATTGAGTAGTTTCAGTGGCCATCTGTGGTCTTCATCATTAGTTCAACTTCCCCAAATGGTAATTTTCAAAAGCAACTGCTCAAGGTACTATAAGAAGAAAAAAATTTGAAGAGTTCCCTCGATTTCTCCAGGATCTCAACATCAGATCATGATTTCGTAACAATGGGACCAACTAGAACGTATACCCTTTCAAACGCAAAAAGAATTTTTCAAACCGGTCCAGCCGTCTCCGAGTTATGAGGTAACATACATAAAAAAAAGTTCAAGACGAATTGAGAACCTCCTCCTTTTTTTTTTGAAGTCGGTTAAAAACAATAATTTTTATTCCTATAGATATTTTATTTCAGAATCAAGAATAATATAATGAAAAAGAAAACATCCAAAAAGTTTGATGGTGGATTCTGAAGAAAAATAATATACAGGGTGTTACAAAAGAGTTTAAGTAATACCAAAGGAGGTTATTGTACTCATAATTATGAACAAGTTTTACTATGGCACCAGCTCTGAAATCGCAATTAAAACAGCTGTTTCAATTATTTTTTTCCAAGGGAATAAACTTTTTGTATAAAATAGCAGTTTATTTTCGTTATTTTTATTTTCGCAATATACGGTTTATAAGAATACAGCGTGTGAAGTGAACATACCTACGGATGCGAGGAGAGACGAATGAAAGGGTGGGATACGGACTGGGTGGATGGATGGACAGGTGAACGAACAGAAGAAGGATACATAAAAATTAAACAAGCTAATTATTATAATTTTATTTTGTGATTTTTTGACGTATTTACGCATACGGAGCGCAATGTTAATACACAAATTTTGGAAAAAAATTACTCATTTCACAAATCTTCAAAATTTAGTTTTCTACTACAACAAGTTTTGTTTTTAGGCATCCAAAACAAATACTGCCTTGTATGTGCTCGTGCAGAGAAAAAACAAACTGCTGCACCGGAACAGTTTGCTTTCATTCCATTTCGCTTTTGTCTTTTTTGTCACTTTTATCTCTATCTGTATTTTCATCTCTATTTTTTACGTATGGTTCACGAATTTTCATATTTCTTGAAATTCGGAGATCAAGTATCTCAGGTAAAATACAGTCTAAATAGAACTTTTTCAATTTTTCTTTCATTTCTCTTTCCCAAAATGTATCATCTCTTTGAATGATTTCCGTCTTCAGCTTTTCTTTTTCATTCTCCCATACGGCAAACAAACAATATTTTTTTTGGGTTACGTGTAGCTGTCCTTGAACTTTGTAATACCAAGCATGTTTTTTGTTGATGGCTAGTTCACTAGTTTTTGTTTTTTGCCAGAAGTTTACTTTTTTATTTTCAATTGCTGCTGCTAGGCCCATTTTGTGGGCTGTCAAAGGACACTTTACTTCAACAACAGTATTTTCTCCAATTAATCCATCAGGCGTTGCACCCAAGAAACATAGTTCTTGGTCTATAAATAAACCACAGGGTCTAATCGTTTTGCGCTCTTGTACAGCCAATTGTGCAAGTGCGATTTTTTCATTCAATTGGCCATGTCTAATAGATTCCACGTGGTCAATTTTGTTTCGATAAAGAATATCTTTGACTAAATTAGCACATGGTGTATTAATACGCCTTTTTATAACTCTGCCGAAATTGGATGCAGTCAATAACGATCTTCTCATCTCTAGCCATTCTCCACTATCACTTTGTAAAACAGTTTTTCTTTCAATTGTTGCTCGTTCCAAATCAGACTTTTTAATTTTTTTCATAAACTCGTTTTTCAGTTTATCCAGTATTTCTACCAGCATATCGGGCTTTTCACAGGACTGGCCATAATCCTTATCGTCTTGTTTTTTACTGAAAACAAGCCTTCTTTTTCTTTTTATATATCTTTTACTAGGGAGTTTTTGTTTCTTCTTTCTTTCTTCCCACAGTTTCAAATTCAAATTCAAATTCATTTATTCAGTTTGCCTCTTGGGCTCTTATTGGTAATTTTTTTATAAAGCTTCGAAAGTGCATTTTCTTCATTGAACGACACTGCTGACGCAATGCATCGCGTCTGATATGAGTTTTTGAGGGAAAAATTAACTCTTTTTCCTCCTACATATTTTGCTATTATGCTATGTATGATAGCGTTCTACAACGTTACTGTCCACGTCATGAAGTAAATTTCGAGCATGGCCAGCAATACTTTGTATCATTATACTAATTCTCTGCCACAAAGAACTTAGCTGAAAGTCACTTGGAACATCATTTTGCTCCAAATCTCCCGTTTTTTTGCAGAAATGTGTTTTGCATTCAAGGTGGTTTCCAAAAGCGTGATGATGTGCTTGTAAAATGTCCTCAAATATTTTTTGCTCTTCTGGGCAGGGATCATTTTTATTTTTTTGTATTGCTTTGGTTATGCAGGATCTCATGCTCAAAACTCGCGATATGGTCAATAATTTTCTGTGACTTTTTAAATATTTGGTTTCAGTTTGCAATGTCATCATTTTGTTACAAAAATTCCTCAGTAAATGATTTCTGCATTCTACTTTTTCGACGGTAATATCAAGGTAAGGTCTTGCCTGCAAAATTTTGGAATAAGTACTTGAGTCACCATCAGATATTAGTCGTCCGTAAATCAAACCGTGGGTAGCTAATGACTGCTTAATACCTTCCACTATAATTTCGCTCTCCATTCCTGTGGACGGACCGGAATAGTTTTTCGAACATAAATGTTCAGGCACTGTTGTTTTTTTTTCTTTTCGGCACGATCACAATGGTAGCAATATTTATTTCGGACTCCCAAATATAAAAGTTTGCCTGTTTTTCTACCTATGATTGCAGCAGCGCCGGATAAAGCTGAATATTTTTTTTGTACGACCTTTTACCGTACACACCATCTGCTATCACATCTATGATAGGCGTACCATTCTTTGTGACCCTGCCTTCTGCTATAGCCATAATTTTCTCTTCCTCAGCTGCTTGATCCATGGACTGTTGTGTCAGTTGCTGCCAGTTTTCCGACAGTAATTTGTGGTTCTTTTGGTATGTTTTTTGGGAAATCATTGGCAAATTCATGGCTGATGAAAATTCTTGTAGCTGAGAATGACCACAACCAATAGAAATTGCACCAGCTACAGCACATGTATTTATTGATAAACAATTATCATTGTCGTTAATGATAACAAATTGTTGTTTACACATTTTACATAAAAAAGTAAATTTGGAAGATAAGCCGTGAAGCTTTTCACCAACTAACTCAAGAGAAGATAGCCCGCAGTCTAATGGTCCGTGATTTGAGATCTCACACAACTTTAAAAAAAAATAGGAAACATTAATAATCCTGCGTCCAATTTGTATGTTCTTTTTAGGAGTATAGTTTTCCGTCTGTAAAAATAAATGAATATTTTTTTTTTATACCATAAAACATTATTTTAACTTAAAATAATTTTAAATAAGTATGTTTTCACGGAATAACTTACTTCTGCACTATAATTTAACCCATCAGTTTCTTGGTTTTCAGGTTGGACATCACAATGACTTTCTTCAGTAGCACTAGCCACCTAAAATTGAATTATACCATTTTTATTTATAAAACTAATTCTACACAACTCGCAAAATTATGTTACTGTAACGTGCGGTTGAAGTTACCTGTGTATTAAAGGTTTCTTTTAGTACTTGCTCAGATGAATATGTACTTTTATCAATAACTTCACGACCGTGATCATTCTGTGATGCCACAGTTTCCAATCTAAAAATACAAAAAGTTTGTGGTAATGAAATTCATTACAAAATAAAGCGGGACATTATTTACCATGTTTGTTTCGAGTTTCGATTGTGAAACAACTGAAAAAAATTGGCCAAGTGCATGTCAGACTCACCCATGAAGGGTTCCGTAGTAACTATAATAATATAATATAACATGTATATTAATTTGACAAAAAAAAGACCTTACAAATTCCTTAAAACTAGCTTATTTACACTTTTACAACTACGCCAAATAACTTTGTTTTTCATAGTGTTTGTATGAATCACAAAGTTCTATTTGCGGTTTTAGAAAATATGCTGTAATACAAAAACTGCTTACCCGATCTCGTTCAAACCGATTTTGGTTGAAAGTGTATATCTACAGACATATATTTTTTTAGATTTTTCACTCTATTGTTATAGAAGTTAGAGAGGGGGGGGGGGGGGAGGGAGAGACAAATTTTACCACTTTGGAAACGATTTACTTTATGAAAAAATGGTTTTAGAAACTTCAATCTCATTTTTTAAAGACCTGTCTATAGATATCACACACGCATAGGTTTCATGTAAAGAAATATTTTCAGTTTTTAGTTCCATATATGGGGAGCCTTCCATGTATGGGGAGGTTCCATGTATTTTAATTTTTTTTTTTTTTTCTCAAAGTCGGAAAGCGGTTTATCGGAAGACGGACGGACGGACAGACAGAAACAGATAGACAGACAGACAGACATGATGAAACTATAAACAACAAATACAGGGTGGCAGGGACATCTACGCGCAACCGCTTACCATGGATTCAGTACATGATTCTGGACCCCCTGCGTGGATAGTTTTCGTCGGCTTTTTCTTAATTTCATAAAATTACGAAAAATCCGACGCAATAAAAAAACAATAAATTCACTTATTTCAAACAGTAATGTAAACAAAACTCGAAAAGGCTACCTGATTAGTTATGTTGATCTCGCAAATTAACCCTAGCAAAACAGCTGATCAGGTAGCTCTTTCGAATTTTATTTACATTGCTGTTTCAAGTGAAACAAGTGAATTTTATATTTTAATTAACAATGATTTTATACAGTTTTCAGTAAAAAATACTGAAAAATCCTGAAAAATTAAAAAAAAAACGACGAAAGATTCCAACGCAGGGGGTCCAGAATCATGTACCAAATCCCTGGTAAGCGTTTGTGCGTCGATGTCCCTGCCACCCTGTATATTACTTGTGCCAAAATATAGTAGTAAATATCCCGTTTTAAGACAGATTTAGTGACCATGTCAATTTTAAAACTGCGTGAAAATATCAATTCTAAATTTTCTAGTTCTGTGGTTCAGAAGTTGGTACATTTTAGATTTCATTTTTTAGGGTTCCGTAGCTGAATGGCAAAAAACGGAACCCTTATAGTTTCGATATGTCTGTCCGTCTGTCTGTCTGTCTGTCTGTCTGTCCGTCCGTCCGTATGTCACAGCCATTTTATTCCGAAACTATTAAGACTATACATGTGAAACTTAGTAGGTAGATGTATTCTGTAAACCGCTTTCCGATATTAAGAAAAAAACTAAATAAAATACCCCATACATGGAACTAGAAATGAAAATATTTTTTTTTATGAAACCTATGTGTGTGTGGTATCTATGGACAGGTCTTTAAAAATGATATGAGGGTTTCTAAGACCGCTTTTTCATAAAGTCAATCGTTTAAAAGATATAAGCTTCCAAAGTGGTAAATGTGTGTCTCCCCCTCTAACTTCTATAATAATGGAGTGAAAAATTAAAAAAAAATATGTCTATAGATCTTAATGTAAACTTTCAACCAAAATTGGTTTGAACGAAATCGGTTCAGCAGTTTTTGAGATACAGCATATTTTCTAAAACCGCAAATATAACTTTGTAATTCATACAAACACTATGAAAAACAAAGTTATTTAGCGTAGTTATAAAAATGTAAATAAGCTAGTTTTAAGAAATTTTTAAGGTTTTTTTCATTCTTCAAATAAATATACATATTATATTATATTATATTATATTATATTATTATAGTTACTACGGAACCCTTCATGGGCGAGTCTGACTCGCACTTGGCCAATTTTTTGTATTCATTTCGTAAAATTGTTGAGCTACAAATAAAAGATTAGGCAACTAACATTCATAGTTAGGTACATACCTATTCTCTTACTTAGTTATGTATGAGAATAAGCAACATCTGAATTTTCAGATCAATCAGATATTTTGTCATGCACATTACTGCCCATATCAATAAACCGCGGTCTTGAAACAAAATGTTTCTTACTTTGTTTTATTCTTTATTATAGCCTAGATAATGTGTCGATACTTACTCATTGAAAATAACTTCGGCGTTGACATTTTCGACTTTCTTTCTCCTATAAAAAAAAATGAAAACATTTATTTTTTTATTCAACAAAATATTTACAAAAATATCTAAATATAATATAAAAGTACTTTCAATAAAATAGAAGTGACAAAAAGACAAAATAAGACCCTAGGTTTGATCCAGGACACTGGCGGTTGCCAATCCGATTCACTACTATACACGCTAATAGAACTTAGGAATTGTGATGAAATAACTGACCGTATTCGAGTAAAATAAAGTGCTCAATACTGAGATGGTTCCAATAATGTGTCATAATACCTATTTTAGAAATAATTTAGTAATCTAAAATATTCTTACCTTTTAACATCGTTCATATGTACGGCGTTTGATTTATATGAACGTTTTTTAGTCCTTTTACTGGCTTCACTTTATTTCCCATATTTATAAAATAAAATTGAAATCAAGTTACGCTATTTTAACCTGAAGTATTTTATATTTACAAGAAAGAAGATTATTTATAGAAAATTGATATAAAAAATGAATTTTATAAATAAAATAATGAATTTACAGACGAAACTTTACAATAACTACAAACAATTCCGAGTCGAAATAAATCGGCGAGAAAAGCGACACGTCCATATAGCAACAGGCGTTGGCCGGCACTGTCGGTACACAGGCGTTTACGCACACATGCGTACGTATTATATTGCGAAATAATAATACGCGATTTACAGAAAATGTATTGATTGGATTAAAAAAATAAAACACTATTTCGTTAGTATGTTTCTTGTTGAATAATTTGTCAAAAAATCAGAATGATCGTATGTATTTTAATATGGTTTTTATTCGTTAAAAGATTTTTTTAGAGGTATCTTTGTGATTTTTTTCTATGAATTAAAATTTGTTGTATTATGTTTTCAACACACTACTTAACTAGATTATATCCTGAAGAATATCATATATTTTTCTGATTGTGTTAACTGCAGTGAATCATATACTTTAACGCATTATAAAACTCGCGTTTAAACCTATTTTCGCGTCTGGAGCGCCTTAACTGCATTTTTGATACCGTGATTCAGCAACCGTTAACAATAACGTTATTGCCACTAAATACCGGTTAGATAACGGTTAACAAAAATAACTAATAACGCCCATGTCCAGAACGCGATTTTATTTTATTTTATTTTATTTTATTTATTCGGGAAAACAAACAATTACACACTGTAAATGAACTTAAAATTATCATGCAACAATATGTATAAGTGTGTAACCCACTACGTTATCCACATTTTATATAATTATAAACTAAGTCGTTTTAAAACATGCACGATTTGTTACCCAAGAAAAGATTCAGTGAGCGCATCGTGGGTGACAGCAGGTGACAGTAACAATAAGTCACGGTGACAAAAAATTGCAATCAGCGGTGGGCCTAAAAGATTGAGGGGACACGTCTTACAACTTAATCTATACTAATATTATAAGAATGAAAATATTGTTTGTTTTAACGCGTTAATCTTTGAAAGTACAGGGTCGATTTGGATACAACTAGGTCCATACATAATTGTATCTAATTACACCCAGTACTTTCCTATAACTTTCCTCAAAATACAAGCTACTATGAGAACTAACAACGTGGGTAGAATTGACATTACTAGCAATCATGTTAACCCCTCCAAGTAAACTAAATATGCTTGTCTGGAGTGGGTTCACGGCAATTGTGTAATGCGTGAGGTTCGAACCCGCGACGTTGGTGTCGGTGTCAGACTTAAGATCGGGAGGTCGCAGGTTCTAACCTCACCCATTAAACTATTGCCGCAAACCCACTCTGACACAAGCATATTTAGCTTAGTACGACAGGTTAACCGGATTGCTAGTGATGTGAATTCTACCCACATTGCTTATAATTTATAAATCCCATTTGCTACCAAGATACAGGCTGTGCCTATTTTGGGGCCTATTGCTAACTCGTTTGTGTTTTGTAACTTTATGTATTGTATTTTCTGTCTGTATGTCGGTCAAACTGTGTGTAAAAAAATAAATACAGAAAATCTTTTTAAATAAAAAAAATCATAATTCAAAATACGAAGATATCATAAAAAATATCACAATCGCACTTATCAATTCACAGATCCCACTTAGATTTCAATAAAACTGCATTCACTTTACTAACAGGTCCGCATTGCAACGCTGCATGAAATTGATTGGCCGAGCCGACCTGCCAACGCGCGCGACCGGTCACTACTTGCGACTATTTAGCCGCAATGCACATAAATTAATTTTGTGACGAATTTATGTATATGACGTTTTGGGAGGGGGTTACAACTTTTAAAGGGTAATAACCTATAGAGAGAAGTTCAGGTTCCTTGAAAGGAACTCGTTGCTAAATAAAAACAGTTAATACCTATAAATACAAGATATTACGTAAGTTATCTTAATACAGGTATTGGCTGCAACTCTTACATAAACATGTGTATATTACCTTAAGGGCCTATACTACCTCAAATGGCTTAGCATGATCCTCCGTTATGTCGAACATACTGCAGCAATAATTTTGAAATAAATATATGGTAAAGTTGAGGATTAATGGTAGGTACTATGTTTGACGAAAACACGATTCCATAAAATTTTCTGGATAGAAAAAAAATTCAAAGTTACCTCCAAACCGAACAATAAACCGCTGGTATTCAAAAATAACTTCAAATTAGATAATGAAACTTTGCATATTAATTGAACTAACTATAAAGCAGGTCTTATGTTATTTACGGTTTTTAAATTACCATTATTTTCACCGTAAAAAGAAATAAACTAAATTATCGGTGTCTTGGAGTCTTTTCCCTGCCACCCTGTCTCGCTTGCTCGCGTGACCGCGGCCAGTAGTGTGCGAGCGAGATAAAGACTGAGAAGCGCTGAGTATAGGCCCTTAAGGCCTATTTTTTGAACTGAAAACTTCTTTAGCATCGTTGTGATTTGAAATTTTATGAAACGAAAAAGCGACAGTAAAAAGGGACAGACACATAAATTCATAAGATTTAACGTGGGAGAAAATGAGATAGGAAGCATTGTACAGTGTTTCTTATGTCGTGGAAATTTTATATGGGCAAACGAAAACTTTTCGTAATTTTTTTAAGGTTTCACTTCTACCACGTGTGAATTGCACACATGTTTTGTTTTTCTTTTATTGATAATAGGCTCGCGTTTGACCACCATCTCACCTACTGAAATGTAAAATATTGTTACGCCAGTCGCTTAGCGAAGTACGTCGAGAAACTTCGACAGAGATCTAGAATATTCGAGACACCAACGCCATCTAGCGGCGAGTAGCAGTACTGAGTATCTCGAGTAGCTTCTGGAATATTCTTGGCAGTGTAGGCGGTGAGTCGATTTTACAAAAATGGTCTAGAACTCATAGACCAGGGTATAAATAGATCGCAGAAGAACACAGAAGTCAGTCTTATTTTAAGATACGACGCGATATAATTCGAAACTTTAGAAGTGAATTTCGGTGCGATTTAAGTGTTAAGTGACAAGTATTGTACTGTGAATAACTGTGTTGATTTTTGCTTTGTGTTTATTTAAGTAAAGTGTTAATTTTGGTTTAATTGCTGTAAATAATTTCTATCCCGAACCCCAGCTCGTAACAATATGAAGTGATGATGTAGTCGAAGACAAAGCACGCTTACCTAGAAGTAACCTATTCACTCTTGACTTAAAGTCTCCCAGGTTATAGCTATCGGGAAACACAGACTGCGGCAGGGAATTCCACTCCCTAGCTTCATCGATAAAAATTACGTTTTTTCTCAAATAGAGAGCTTGTTTCCGAGATATCAATTGCAACACAGCGAAGCCTTATCTATGCTCTGGCACTTACAGAACCTTTTCCTACACAGAAGGCTAGGCTTCCCAGTGTTTTCTCGTTTATATTGTTCTTTGCTCTTGACTTAAAGCTGTACTGCCACATATTATTTTAAATATTTTCTCCCCTTTTAAACTTTGTCCGGACTTCCACAAATATTTTAAAGCCAAAATTAGCCAAATCGGTCCAGCCGTTCACAAGTTTTAGCGACACTAATGAAAAGCAATTTATTGTGTTTTTTGTTGTGAGGAACTAAAAAAACAATGAGAGCGATTTCAAATATTCTTTCACCAGTATAAGGCTGCGTTTCCACCAGAGATGTGCGAGGATGCGTAGCGAGGGATGTGTTTGTAAAGAACCAATAGAATCGCTTCATTTACCTCGCCTCGGTCAGCACAGCTCTGGTGGAAACGGCTCAGCGGAGCTAGATTTTTGCGCATACAAAACAGGCGAGGGATGTGTGCGAGGGATGTGTGCGAGAGATGTGTTGCGAGGGATGTGTTGCGAGGAATGTGTGTTGAGAAGGATGTGTTGCGAGGTTTGCGCATCCTCGCACCACACATTAATGCGCATTTTCAAAGCTCCGCTACACATCCTCGTAGGCGCATTTTCATCGCACAGCTTTGGTGGAAACGCCCACACATTTTCACAGCACAGCTAGACATCCTCGCACGACACATTTCCATCGCATATCTCTGGTGGAAACGCACCCTTAAGCTACATTATCAGCAAGTGACATAGGCTGTATTTTAGTTTGAAAAGTATTTTAATATAAGGATAAAGATGAGATGGCCATCCATCCAAGCATTGCTTAACTTTGAGAATCAGCTGATTAACATACAAGTTACATAGTCTTGGAGAGGACAGGCCTCCCTGTCTGACATCGCATTCATTCATTGAAAAGCTCGCGTGCAACGCGCGCGAATCAACCTGCTCAGTAAAGCGCCCCTGACGCGAGCCTTGCATACACTGAATGACACTGCTGATAGGATAGATTTATTTAATTGCTCTCTGAATGAATTCACAAAGGTAACATTGTTTGTATTATGTTATGCTAATATATAACTAGTAGCTTTAATTGTAATTTATAATGTAACTAAAGACCACGCTACCGCATTAGGATTATTGCCTGTAATGATAGTTGTGTTTGTGATAAATAAATCTATACTAATATTATAAAGAGGAAACCTTTGTATTTTTGTATGTTTGCATTGAATAGGCTCAAAAACTACTGGACTGATTTCAAAATTTCTTTTACCATTACTTAGAGGGATTCTTCCGAATCCGTATAGGCTATATTTCATCCCGGAAAATAAACAGGATATTTCGTGGTAGTGAAAATTGTGGAGTAAGGCGTCGAAAAAACTGCCGCACGTTAACGATTCTCGCGAACGCTGCCTATATTTAATATAAACATTGCACCCGTGCGAAGCCGGGGCGGGTCGCTAGTAAATAAATAAAATCGTTCTTTTGGCGGCATCATCACAAAATATGGAATTTTCTCTATAATACAAATACTTAATTAGAATGTTTAAATTAACGTTGTTTAAGAAAAAATAAAAAATAACCATAAAGAATACATTCGTACAATGGTGTGTGTAACGTAATAAATGCTGTATCTAGGCAATTTATTTTGCCAAGTTCTGTTTTAGTTGTAACAGTTACTTTGATCAATACAGTGTGAAATTTGTATAAAAATCTGTATCGAGTGTTGAATCTGTATCACACATCAAAAATATGTATAAATACAAAGAAATCTGTATGTATGGCAACATTATCAGACAAAACGTGCGTTTTTTTTCACCGCAGTGCGCGGTACTACATACATTCCCTATGCGATACAAAATATTTGCGGTAGACTCACCGCAATTTGCAGCGAGGGTCCACCGGTGACTACCGCACGTGTTTATTCTACCGCAGTGCGCGCACTTCTTGACACTCCATACTTCACAGATTTTGCGTTTCCAAAACGCAACGCAGTGCGCGTGCGGACAACGCAAGCTCACACATCGCTCGTCAAATGATTGAGTATTTGAAGCAGGAAAAAGTAGAAATTCTTGACCATCCTCCATACAGTCCTGACCTAAGCCCTAACGATTTCTTTACATTTCCTAAAATTAAGAAAAGTCTTCGTGGTCAAAGGTTCCAGTCCGGTGAAGAAGCAGTCGACGCTTTCAAGTCAGCCATTTTGAACACCCCCACTTTAGAGTGGAATAAATGTTATAATAACTGGTTTGAGCGAATGGAAAAGTGTATTAAGCTACGTGGAGAATACTTTGAAAAACAATAAAAAGTACTATAAGGTTCTAGTTGTGTTTTTTCTTCAAACGACAAAACTTAAAAGGCACGCCTCGTAAGCGTGCCCCATCTTCGACCACATCATCACATACCATCAGGTGAGATGGTGGTTAAACGCGAACCAATTTTCAATAAAAATAAAGAAATTATCTCAGTACTTTATGACGGTATTGAAATTTATTAATAAAGTGTCGGTGCAAATTGAAAGCAAATCCGTGCTGCATGCTAAATCGGACGTCTGCCTTGACCCGCCATCAATAATATGCAGTCATAATCTACGTCTCTAGAAATCATGACGTGCGTCCTAGATGTGTGTGTTATATATGCCATAATAACAGATAATATATTATCACTTGAAATAACGTTCACATGATATAATTTTCATTGCATTTCATGTAAACTTCTTTTGCTCTAATAACATTTAGTATAACGTTCATCTCATATAATTTTTAATTAGTATATTGGTTTTTTTATATAAAGTTCATTTGACCTAATTTTCATTTGACCTAATTTTCATATTTACTAATTTTCTGCCTTAATTCTGTAGTGAATAAGTAAATATCAGAAAACATAATACTGTTATAACCTCATCTAACCCAAATGATTCACCAACAATAGAAGGGATCTGGCGCAGGTATATAATTCGGCGCGTTTTTGCTAGCACGAAAATGGCAGGCGTTTATAATCCAATCAGTTTTTGCAAAAATATACAAAACAAAGTAGACGTTTCAAAATTATATTAAACGTTACTATAGAATTTGAATATTATACTAACTAAATATAACTACTACTGAATACTATATACTATAGGTACTAACTGAATACCTATTAGTTCAAATGTGCATTATAGAAAATGTTTATTAAACCATATAAAATTAGGTAAACTGAAATTATATCAATAATTCATTATATCATTTCATTGTTACACTAAAAAAAATTTTTTTTTATTGAAAATAGGTTCGCGTTTGACCACTATCTCACCTGATGGTAATGAAATTAGATCATGTGATTGTTAGAACTTTTGTTATTATGTCAAATGGTTCGCACCCGTCCTAGATAGACGGACACTCATCGTAATTAAATATGAATATTTACGTGTAAGCAGTGGTAGGTAGACACACTAACTACAATCAATTTCCAACATTATTTTACACCAGGTATGTGTGCGACATGGATTTTCATAATTATGAAAAACTGAAGATATGGTGGCCTAATACTGTGCAAGTGAGCGCGTGTGACACAGAATCCATCGATCACCTATTGGATATAATCAAGACCACTGCGCGCAGAATGTTGGATTCTGACGAAATCAGCTTTCCATGAGTATAATTACTGCAAAGCGTTCCAATCAATATAATGTATATATAAAATGCTTCCGCTACTGACTGGCTGACAGACAACGCACAGCCGAAACTACAGGGCGCAAGAAACTGAAATTTGGCATGTATGTTAATAGGGGTGTGTAGGGGAGCACTAAGAAATGATTTTTGGAATTTCCCACTGGATCAGAATTTACACGGGAAAAACCTCCAACGCGAACGAAGTCGCGGGCAACAGCTAGTGCGAGGATAAATAAATAAACTAATTTGTCTAACATTATCATTAGAAGTTAAAACGGGGTATTAACCATGTGTATTATTGTTTCGAGTTTCCGATATTTCGGCACTTTTGCAAGCGTCATGATCACGGATGAACTTGCCACAGTGCCGAAATATTGGATACTCGAAACAATGAATCCGTTTTAAATTCTAAGGATACTGTTAGTTACATGTTAGCTTTAAAACTTATATTTAATTTATCTATCATTACCATCGCTCTCAAAACGGTGAGGAAAAACATCTTAAGTGTGCACGACAGCAACGTAATATCACAGTATAAAGATCGTACAGTAGGTTGACGCCTTTGATCTCGTGGAAAATGCCGACAACGTCTAGACAGTCTCGCAGCGGCCAGGGTTGTCACAAATAAACAATATTTATGAAATATTTTTTTTATTGCAGATCGACATCGTTAGCAATATTATTACTTAATATAATAATGAAAACAATTTTAACCTGCTCTTTACTGCACGTATTATTTAGCAGTTGAGGGTGAACATAAAAATGCAGATGAGGCGTATACAAAGAGATTTAAAATTTGAACTGATGCACGTGATAATTAGGTACTGTGACACTTACTGTACTGTAATGTTGCTTAAGTGAAGGTTTTTTAAATAAATAAATTATAAAAAAATGATGTACGCCATTTTGGATTTCAAAAAGGATGGCATTTTCGTAACAAGCACCCCAATCAACCTCAAAATTGACACCCATATCAAATTATTAAAAAGAATGTCGTCCGCCATCTTGGATTTCAAAAACGATTGTATTTTCGTAACAAGCACCCCAATTAACCTCAAAATTGACACCCATATCAAATTATTACAAAAAATGACGTCCGCCATCTTGGATTTCAAAAAGGATGGCATTTTCGTAACGAAAAGCACCCCAATTAACCTCAAAATTGACACCCATATCAAATTATTACAAAAAATGACGTCCGCCATCTTGGATTTCAAAAAGGATGGCATTTTCGTAACAAGCACCCCAATTAACCACAAAATTGACACCCATATCAAATTATTACAAAAAATGACGTCCGCCATCTTGGATTTCAAAAAGGATGGCATTTTAGTAACAAGCACCCCAATTAACCTCAAAATTGACACCCATATCAAATTATTTAAAAAAATGACGTCCGCCATCTTGGATTTCAAAAAGGATGGCATTTTCGTAACAAGCACCCCAATTAACCTCAAAATTGACACCCATATCAAATTATTAAAAAAAATGACGTCCGCCATCTTGGATTTCAAAAAGGATGGCATTTTCATAACAAACACCCCGATTAAACTCTAAATTGACACCAATATTTTATTTAAAAAAAATACGTACACCATCTCGAAATTCACCTTTATTAAATAATAAAAAAGTTCACCATCTTCAATTTGAAATTACTATTTTTCGTTATCTGTATTCGAATAAAGCTTCAAAGTATCGTTATCATTTTGAATAAAAATAGAACACCTAATAATATTAAGTAGGTTTAAAAATATATAAAATGTCCAAACCCTCACGGCCCTGTGCGATTACCTATTAGATATAATTTTTTTACCGTCCGCCGTTCGGCTATTTTGTTAGCGTTATCAACGCGGCACGACATTACAAATAAAACGATAACAAAACATTATTAATTATTTACCTTTCTTCTGTGCGTGGAACCTGATGAAACCGGAGATCTTTATTTAAACAAGATGAAGACTTGCAATCTCTCACAGCACACGTCGTATGTACCACTTTAAATAAATAATTAAAAAACAAACACGTGCTAGCCCCGAATGATGTCTCCCAAGCTGCTAACATAGTTTTGTTCGCAGCTTGGGATCGGCATTCCCGCGTCTCGCCCCTCACACCCCGCACGATTGCCCTGTCTAGACGTCTTCGTCGGACGACTGTATGATCTTTAGACTGTGGTAATATAGCACCGCCTGCTATTGTTAGATTTAAGTACGTACCCTTATAAGGTAAAAAAACGGAGCCCCGTGTCGCTTTACCTTATATGGCCGTTCGCTTCACGCGTTGCCATTGGTCGATAACAAAAATATGGCCGATTCGCGCCCCCCGCGGATCGGTGCATATAAAAGCCCTGGACCCTGGCAATGCGAGCCCGGCCTCGCCGACGAGGCCCATCGCGACGTCCGCGTACTTGTAATGGAAATCCTCCCCGACCTTTGCCAAACGAGCCAGCCCGCGATGCTGAGCCAGTAGCAATAAATACTCCCCTAAATACGACCCAGCCTGTCCCTTTGCTGCCCTCCCAAAATGACCCCGCTATGCCGAGGCCCGTACTCCCTATAGGGAGTGCCCTTAGCGTGCGGTCATTAACTTGTAAGTATATTTTAGTTTGTAAGCCCTGGCTGGGGGCCTTTAATTTATCGGAGGTCACCACAGGACAGACCGGTTAAGTAGACGCACAGCCTTAGTGAGCTGATCTACGAGTGGCCCTACCTAAAAAAAAAAAAAAAAGCAATGCGAGCCGCAGTCGACCGACATTTCCTTCCTAAGTTTACTCGCTACAATTTGTATTACCTAAAATATGTAAAGACTATAAATAAAGCCATTTCATGTACCTACTTGTTCGGAATTTCAATTAAATACAGTCCACTCGCTACAGTAAGCAAACTGGCTTTTCCTAGGACCGAAATATCTGATGCAACATCTATCAACCCGCAATGAGCCCGCTTGATGGCCCATTCTCTCGCGTAGACAGGAGGCCTGTGTCACAGCAATGAGAACGTTAAAGACTGATTATGTACATTATTTGTGAATCTAATTAATCATTAAATACTCGGACTCCATCATCTGCCTTAGCCTTTCCCCATGAAGCTGAGTACTAGTATTTTATATGGACGTGGATCAACACAGTATGCAGCAGGTCTGCTGGAAGAAATTTCTTTTGAAATAAGCAGCACCTTTATGCTCTTTTATCTGTATTGGTCTTATTTATTCACTTTTATTTAACCTCTCAAGGACCGCCATTATTTACGTCAACTACCGTGAAACCCTCCAACATTGCCCGCTTTTTACAGTTTTTAAACCCTTCCCAAAAAGTTACAGCATATAAAATACCCTTGAATCTTTAATACGTTAATTATGCCATTTTAGAATTGATTTAAATAATTTTATATCTTAAGAGAGGGCGCTACTGTGCGCAAGCTAACATTGGCTCCATATATTTATATAATTTAAAAATAGTTGCAGTGATTAAATAATAAGTAAAAATAGTTTCAGTTATAACAAATAATGAAATACGGTGATTACAGTAAAAGTTCGCAAGAAATATATGAAGATTTCAATTAAAATCCGTATTTAGTGCCACAAGAATCAACGAACATAATTTGAATTGTAAACAAACCCATCAGCAGCACACCTAGCAGAACCCGTTTGTTTATGGTTAACAAACAAGTGTTTCAATGGATTAAGCCCTAAAAAGGTATGAGAGTGATATATAAGCAAAGTAATTATAACAATACCATCTAAAACGAGAACAAAAGAAATACAGTCATGTCATCCTATTTCCATATATCAGCGCCATCTATCCTTTTATAGTTGAAACAGTTTATACAAATCAATCCATTGACATTAATTACACTACTGCCCACTAGAGGTCAACACCAGCAACAACATAAGGAACTGTATGCATAATGGCACGAAATTCAAATAATTGCGCCGGTTGCACTCAAGATCTACCAAACGAATTGCATCTCACTTGCACGCTATGCAATAATAAATATGATCTAGAGTGTGCTAATATATCCATAAACCACTTTTGTAAGTCAATGACTCCAGATGATAAAAAAATATGGAAATGTCAAGATTGCCGATGTAAAATGCCCAAAAAAGGAAACACAGATACACCTATTAGACAACAGACATCCACTCTAAGCCAACGAACACCCACATCCAACGACGAAAATAACGTAACAATTCGGAGGAAAACGTATCCTACTAACGATTCGAGTAATTTTGAAGATCTGAGTTTATTGGGCGATACGACATGCTCTGAAAAAATGACCTCAAATACAAACGCACAAACTGAACTGTCACTACAGAACTTAAGTGAAATTATTATGATGCGTCTGAAAGAAAATAACGAATCAATAATAACCGATCTACGAAATACCATTCAATCTGAAATAAATAAAGCTATAACAAAACTTGCGAAAGATTTCGAACAAAAATTTAGTGTTTTAGCAAAACAAAATGAACTAAGAATACAGGATATTGAAGCGATTAACATTAAGATAGAAAACTTACTAAAACAGAATGAAAAACTAAAACAAGAAATATCTGAAAAAAAATCAATATCTACATCCCCTGTAATCCAATGTACAGAAAGCCACTCCAAGAAGATAGTCATCTACGGTTTCGCCGAGTACTATAAAGAGCCTGAACCAGAACTGCATAACCGAATCATTGAAATGTTTCACGATATTCTACAAGTGGACCTGACAGGTTACGTAGAAAATATGTATAGATTAGGCAGAAATAACACCAACACTAGTACTAGACCACTGGTAATAGAATTAATAAGTAAAAGAATGACTAAATACATCAAAAACAATAGCCACTACTTCCAGGGAACAAGATTATCAGTATCTGAATTTTTGGACGAAAATTCTCGTAAAGAAAGACAACAGATGCGAGAGGAAATGATAAAGGCAAGGAAAAAAGGCTTATACGCAGTAATAAGGAACAATCGGTTATATGTAGAAGGGAAAGTCACCAATTTTACAGACGAAATTCATAAAAATCTAGCAGGCCTCACAGTAAATATGAAAAATGGTAATCCAAAAATTTCCCGCGACACTTGTCAGCGATATTCAATAGACACTGACAATAATTCCTTTCGAAAACACAGACCAACCATTTAAAATTATATTTCAAAATATTCAAAGTCTCTATAATAAGCAACACATACTAGAAACCTTCATTGTAGATAGCCCAATATATAATGCAATATGTATATCAGAATCTTGGCTGTCGAGAGATAAATTAGGCATGATACAATTTAGTGGATATAAAATAGCAGCGTCATACTGCCGCAGCATGCGAGGGGGAGGCGGAGTCTGCATACTCCTTCAAGATCATATCAACTTTGAAGAGAGAAATGATATAACGAACATGTCCTTAGAATATATTTTAGAACTATGTGCTATTGAGTTACCTAAAGAAAACATATTATTAGTAATAATATATTGGAATAGAAGAGAGGAAGAAATATTTATTAGCCAGTTAAAACGTATTTTAAATTACATAAATAATAAGTATTTTAAATTAAATATAATTATAGGAGGGGACTTTAATATAAATATCTTAGAGAAAAATGTAAAAACTAGACAATTCCTAGACCTAATGTTAGAATATAAACTTACACAACATATAAAAACACCCACACGAATTACGCAAAATACATCCACATGTCTAGACTTGATATTTACAAACAGTAACACAAACAAAATATATACAACAGTAGAGGAACTAGGTTTTTCTGACCATAGCGGTACAATTATACATATCACCACACCTACCTCACACGTAGATACACAAAGAATTTGGTATGTTAAAAAAAGATTATTTAACAATACTAACATTTTAAAGTTTAAGTCAAAATTAAATGAACACGATTGGAAAAAAATCTACCTCAAAGCAAAAATTTAAATGATAATTATAAAACATTTCATGATACATTAACAAATATCCTTAACCTCTGTATACCAATATGTAAAATCAAAGTAAAAACAAAATTTAAAAAATACTGGTTAACGACGGGTCTCAAAATCTCCTGTAAAAACGAAAGATTGTTAAAAATACTCACACTAAAAACAAAAAATCCTATAATTAAAAACTATTATAAAAACTATGAAAAAATACTAAAAAATCTAGTTACGGCATCAAAAAAGATACAATATATTAATAAATTAAAAAAATCTAACAATAAGGTTAAAACCATGTGGAATATCATAAATGAAAGAACAAACAAAAAACAAAGAAAGGAGCATAACAATATCAAATTGCAAATAGATAACGACCTTATATCCGATCCAAAACAAGTAGCCAACATTTTTAACATTTTTTTTGCATCCATTGGAGAAAACAGCGCCAATTCACCAAGTTACAAACTTGGAGGCACCTCTGTACTAAATCCAACAGAGAACACGATGTTTCTTGGCCCAATAGACCCTTGGGAAGTAAATAAAATAATTAAAAACCTAAAAAACAAAAGTAGTCACGGGATTGACGAAATACCACCTATGCTTTTAAGACAATGCGCAGATGAACTTACCTTACCATTTTACCTGTTACTGAACCAGTCTTTTGAAGAAGGTACCTTCCCAAATCTATTAAAGAAATCCGTAATAAAACCAATCCACAAAAAAAGTACAAAAACAGATACAAGCAATTATCGGCCAATAGCTCTTTTACCATCAGCTTCAAAAATCTTTGAAAAAGCTATGTGTGACCGCATCTACACTTTTTGCGAAAAATACAATATATTTGACGAATGCCAGAACGGCTTTCGAAAAAACCATTCCACCACCTTAGCAGTCTACAAATATATCCAAGGAGCACTTAATATTATCAATAATAAAAAATATGCAATAGGCATATTACTAGACATGACTAAAGCCTACGACAAAGTCCAATTTGGAATATTACTTAACAAACTGTATGGAATAGGTATACGCGGAAAGGCTCACGACTGGCTAACATCTTATTTAAAGAACAGGGAACAATTAGTTGAAATAGAATATTTTAATCATAATAATAATGAAATTGAAAAAGTCCGGTCATGTAGTAAAGCAATTTACGCCTCAATTCCCCAAGGAAGCGTCATAGGATGTCTCTTATTTTTAATTTATATTAACGACCTACCAAAAATCATAGAAGGGCCATGTGTCTTATTCGCGGACGATATATCCATTTTGGTGTCGTGCCAAAACAATGAAAATATAGATGAAATACTCAATTCAATACTTACAAAAATATATAATTGGATGAACGAACATAACCTTGAGATAAACTACTCTAAAACAAAATTAATAACCTTCCACCCTCACCAAAAAACACCTTTAGCTTTAGACTTTAATTTCAACAACACAAAATTAGAAATCGTCAATGAAATTACATTACTCGGACTAGTTATAGACACAAATATAAACTGGAAGTCACACATTCAAAAAACTCATTCAAAATTATCTAAATTTTCATACGCCCTCCGTGAAATAAAAAAGACCACCAATTTACATACAGCACTCACCACCTATTATGCCTATGCCTATGCATGGCTTAGCTATGGTGTCACCCTTTGGGGTAACAGCACAGATGCACACACACTCTTTACTCTGCAAAAGAAATTAGTTAGAATCCTCGTAAACATTGAACAAACAGACAGTTGCAAACCTTTCTTTCAAAAACATAATATTTTAACCCTTCCGTGCATATACATTTTTGAAACATGCAAATTTGTACGAAAACATCAAGAGTTTTATTCAAAACGAGAAGACATTCAGTCACGCTATCCACTCAGACACCGATCTAGGCTAAACATACCAAGTTCTCGATTAGTAATGCACTCTAAAAGTCCTTATGTAATGTCCATTAAATTATATAATAAACTTCCCGAACCTGTAAAAAACGAAGAGAAAATTAACCTATTTTTAAAAAAAACTAAAACAATTTTTACTGCAGAAGTGTTATTACTCAGTAAACGAATTTTTAAGTGATAGATATGTAATGTAATGTTTAAGTTAAGTTAGTAAGTAAGTTAAATTAATATTATATAATTAACAAATGCTTCCTCTCCTAAATCACTTATTCTTGCTGTGCCCGTCAGGGTCCATATGATCTAATTATAAGTTTACCATCTAAGAATACCTACATATGGAATGCAATAAAAGTATTGAGTATTGAGTATTGAGTATTAATTTCTCCATATTTTCTCTAAAAATAGAAAATAAAGAGGCGGGTAAAGTTAGGTGCAAATGTGCCTAACTTTGCCACTCTTCAAATGTCAAGCCATTTTAAGACATATGAAGCTTATTTTAAAGGCCAAGGAAAGGGATTTGGACAAGATACGACCAACCACATAAAAATAGTACTTAACTTAATAGTTTATCTTCAGGAACAGTAGGCAATGTTAGGCAAGGATTTTTAGGATTTTTTTACTTACTTTGTCTTTAAGGCCAGGGGTGTGCCGTCAAATAATAAAAAAATATTATCGAATAATCAACTTTGTTGAAATTAAAAAAAACATTCTAACATAATAGTTCTGAAATAATCTTCAAACATCACAGAGTCGAACCATCTACTTTTTGTGCAGTTGTACCGAGCTTCATCAGGCCCATTTAAAACCCATTCAGTGTATAAATGTTCAGCCTTATACACAACATTATACATAACAGGCGATAGACATTTGCCATCAGCAGTACAACTGAACATGAGAGAGATACATCCCTTTGTACTGTTGAGAATTCATTGCGGGTACTTGACTCCACGTCTGAAAAAGAACAGGTTGACAACCCTAGCACTTAATAACCGGTGGGCAATGTTGGGACTGTTGATGTTCTGCGTTATAACTTATAACCTAACATTGCCCAACACCATAATTTGAAATCTAATAGCCGTTTCTGTTTCGAAATCGCCACGTCAACATCATTTTACATACCCTTTTATTTATTGATTGTCATAATCACGTCAGTCAAATAGCTTGCGCCCTGCTGATGAAGTTTTTGAGCAAAATATTTGCACCACGTTTTCACCACGTCGTTAAAACAACACTTGCTGGCTTACTAAAAGGGGTTAGAATTTTTTTACACATCGGTATTGCCAGTAGATATTATCAAAATTCATACCAGAAGGAAAAAAAAAGCAATCAAATCAATAGTTTTTTTATGAAAATCGATTTTAAGTTATTTTTTCTCTCTGGGCAAAGATAGGAAGGAGGGGCAATGTTGGAGGGTTTCACTGTATTAGTCTCAACTAAGTAATACTTGTTTACTGGCACGTTTTTGTGCCGCTGGGGCTCTAGAGGTTAAGTGTCATGTGTGTACATAAATAAATAAATAAAATAGTTGAGAAAAGGCTAAGCATATGATGATGTAGGTATATGAGTATATTTGAAGTGTCTTAAGTCTGATAGCTAGTTTAAGTTACGAGTGAATTGATTCCAAAGAGCACCATAGACTTCATTCATGGTTCTCGTATGATTTCATCACTACAGATTGTATGGACTTCAAAAGAGACGTTGACATCTGAGTTGGTTCGGTATTTCCTCTCAGAGTAGTCAGGAAACACTGGCGTCATCTAATTTACATTTGCGAAAAAAAAATTACGTGTGAAAGTGTTATTTATAACCTATTTGCAAAATAAACATCATTATTTCATTACTTCTAAGTAAGCGTGCTCCATCATCGCCCATCGTTGCTTACTAGCAGGTGAGAATTAAACGCGAGCCTACCAACACTTGTGGAAGCGAACTCCAACGTGATTTAGGTCTAAACCTCTTGGACTGACCTGGATCTCCAACACAGGCCTGTGCTTCAAGAATGGCAGTCGCACTTGGCACCACTAGAACAACGAGATAGTTACTTCTTTTGGATAAGCTTTTAGATAACCTACCGTGTCTGGACAATGGCCTCTCTGAGACTCACAACGATATAGGTCTCTAACATCTTAAGGATTGTATGTTTCCAGACTAATAGAATGGCATAGAATGCTGTTTACTATGTACACCATAATATATCATAAAATATAAATTGGAAAACATTAATTAGGGTCACATAAGTGGTAGTCTTATCGCTAAAACGATATTTTAAACTAGCTATTGACAGATTTAAAGAGACATTATCTTTAAAAGTTTAAGAATATTACCACTCCCGTCTTTATATATATTCGAACTTTGTATCTTTGTACATAAAAACATATCTTTATTTAAAGTACATAATGATGTTGTTATAAGAAAAAGTCGAGATATTCACAAATTATGTGTACCCCAACAAAGAATTAAACTATTTTCCAATAATGTTTACTGTATGGCAATTCGTGTTTATAATAAATTACCTAATGTTTTTAAAGATCTTAACTTCATGACATTTAAAAAGAAATTATTTGACTTCCTATTGTTTAAGTGCTACTACTCAACAAATGAGTTTTTAAATGAAAAGTTTGATTCTAAATTTAAATTGGACGACGACTTGCCTTACATTCCTAATAATTGAATTGTATCTAATACCTATGACATTGTATTCAATAATTCTTAACATTGTATTTATTAATACCTGACATAATATTTAGTATGTATTCCTTGACATTTCATCTGATAACTTGACATTATTTTTAGCATGCCTTGACATTGTATTTAATAATTCCTGACATATTTAGTATTCCGTTAAATTGTATTTGATAACTCTTGGCATTCCAATTAGTATGCTTTGACATTGTATGTAATAATTATTTGACATTATATGTAGGATCCCTTGAAATTGTATTTGATAACAGTTAATGTTTTCCTTATCCTTGACATTGTATGGTTTTTATCAATTGATTTTAATTTAATTTCTTGTAAATATTTGTACGCTGGAAAAAGCAGAATATTTTGGACGTAAAATTGTATGTAACACCTTGTAACAACAATATTCTAACAAATAAATTTATTATTATTATTATTATTATTATTAATTTTTGACGGTGAAAAGTACTCTTTTTATTTCTATAATATATTCCCTTATTGTGAACAACATCCTGCCGGGGTTGGGAATGTCCTAACAAGATACTGTGGTCCAAGAATGTAAGGCCAACAGAAGGGACAGAGTGGGTTTTTAATCAGTAGCAGTCTGTCATTCCTTTCCGCTCCACCCACAGCGGGAGAAATCTTATGATGGTTTTCCCTCGGACAAAAATTACACATCTAAATGATTAAAAGCTACATACAACGATACAAACATATTATTAGTTTTATTAGCAACGACACATTAACAGCACAAATCAGTGCAACATTTAATATGAACTCGTGAGTTTTCACACGTATTTTCACAACATGAAATTAGTTTGTGCACGATGAGACACATGAGAACTCATTTTTGATGAAGTGTTTATTTAAAAGCGTGAGATTATTTTGTGTTGGGCTGTCCAAAACAGACTCAATATATTAAGAAGAACCAATTTGTTAGTGTTCAATTTGGGAATCGCAAAACATGTGCAAGATTTTTGGACGATATCAATCAATCAATGAATCAATCTCCTGGCTCAATTCCTATTCCGGTTCGCCATTTCTGGCGATCTATGCTGTTAAATGTTAGAGTTAATAGGTTACTTCTAGGTATACGTGCTCCATCTTCGACCACATTTTCACTTACTATCAGGTGAGATGGTGGTCAAACGCTAGCTTATTATCAATATAAAAAACCTCTAGTATTTTAAGGCTGTTAGCTATAGTCCTCATCCAGGTGCATGGATGGAGGCGGCCTGTGCCGCGCACTTCTTCATATCTATCTATAATCATCATGTCGATAGCATATAAAGAGTATAGCTGTATATTTATTTCAGATTTTTTTGGCGACCACTGAAAAACAGCGTCATTTTATGGGTACGTCCAAAGCATAAATGTATAAATTAATACAAGAATCAAAACTACAAAGTCTTTTAAAAGTAAAAGTATTTATCGATTGGCTCCTGTAATTTACAATAAAATCCCACGAGAAATAAAGAACCTACATAATGTTATGTTTAAAAGAAAACTGAAAGAATTTCTAATTAATAAATGTTATTACTCCGTAGCCGAGTTTATGGAGGATATTGTTGACATTTAATATAATTAGTTGTTTAATGTGTTATAAAGACATTTGTAATTGTATAGTTATTATAATAGTATAATATTTAGTATGTAAGTTATTATAATAAATAATTGAAAATAGTGTATTTTTTTATGACGGGATAATCCCATAAATTTATTTTTATTGATATTACCGTTTTAAGTACCATAAATTATGCAATTAAGTATGTGAAAATAATTTGTTCTCGACATACCTAATGTATTGACTAATTTTATTCAATTTAATTTCCTAAATAATGTTTACATGCCTAAAATAAGGTAGGATTGTACAAGGATCACCCATTTTATTGTAACATCTATTTACCATGTACCTATAATCTATGCAAATAAATTTACTTTACTTTCATTCTTTCTTTCCTCTTGTGACGAAATTTACGCAGACTGAGAAATTTGAAATTTATCAGATAATTAAAACTATCATCTTAGCCTCTTCCCAACTATGTTGTGGTCGGCTTCCAGTCTAACCGGAGTCAGCTGAGTACTAGTGTTTTATAACACGATACCTCTTGGCGAGATCAGTATCAAATTTTTAGGCATCTGTTTATCCGTTAGAGCGTTTCCACATTATCCGATCCGATATCGGTATCGGACGCCGATACGATATCGGGGCAAGTAAAACGTATGAAATATGAACCTGCCTTTCACATTTTCCGTTCCGATATCGGATATCGGAGTCGACACCGATATGCTGGCGGCACCATCGGACGCCCGTGAGCCGTCGGACGATAATGTTTTTATGTGTGCTATACGTGTATCTTAATTGTTTCTGTGTGCATAGAGCCCGATGCGCGGCGGCCATTTTGAGCTTGTTTAATAGTTTGGTTGTCATCATGGCGTCGTCATCATTTAAATACGATATAATTACATTAATTGAACTGGTGGAATCTAAACCATGCTTGTGGGATAAAACTCACGAGGAATATAAAAATAAAATACTCGGAGACAATAATTGGCGAGAAGTACCTATGTGAATACCTTGAAGAGGGATATCAAGTTTTAAATCAGGATGAGAAAAAAAAGACTGGTATAATTTACACTTTTAATAAATCTGAAAACAGAACTACACGTTTACATACGAGTACATTATACATAATACCTACATGGGTTATTTATATATACTGTCTGTGGACAGATCTTTTTTTGGGTCTCAAATATAATAGATACAGCAAATAAAGTTTTCCATTATAGTCTGCCATGATGACCTGCCCGCACTAAGCTATCGAGCAAATGGCCGTATCGGAACGATTTTATCGGAAATATGTGAAAATAGCACATGGTGTCGGCTATCGGATGTCGGCTATCGTCGTCCGATACCGATATCGGATCGGATAATGTGGAAACGCTCTTACGACTATCGAAGCTGTTCACATGACAGCCGGGACCAAGGGCATAACGTGTTTTCTGAGGCACGGGGGTATCAGACCGCCAACTTCAAAACTCTGAACTACTACTGAGAAATTCTTACAGAAAACCCCAACAGCACTGTTAACCCGATAGTTACCTTATGCCCAGCAGTCGCGCTTGCGAGCAGTAGAACAATGAGGCAATGATAAACACGTTTGATATGAAAAATAATAGTTATATGTGTGAGATTCCGTTCAGAGAGATTTCATTTAGTACAATGCAATCGGTAGGTTGATTTATTTGTAGAAGAATTTAGGTGAGCGAATGAATGGCGTGAATATATTTTAATGAATACTTTTATACCAATAAAATTTATGTGTTGTGTTAAAAGGTTATTCAAGCAAGTTAGGTGCAGGCAAGGTAACAAGATAAAAAACCGTGAACGTGGACGAAGAAGCAAATTTTATTTTTATTTGATTGTTTTTTCTTATGCGGGAATCGAACCAGCGCCACGCAGCGCTACAGCCAAACACTCAACCACTGCACCAACCGGTCAAGTGAGGATCGTAGGTGTGATTCGCTAGTATCTGCCCATTCTCATGGAAAAAGGGTGTGAGTGTACCTAAGTGTAAGTAATACTATTATACTTCAATGGTCAATTCGTTCAGTGGCCCATTATCAACTATTCTATACATTCCGTCTGAACTAAATTGAAAAGGCCAAGACATTGTATCGGACAGCATGGAAAGAGCGGCTGTCGCAACCGAAAGCTGGGCACGCCGCAATCGCGGCGATAAGTCCCCTCTTTAAGGAGTGGCTGGAGAGACGCCACGGCGTCCTCACCTTCCGCCTGACGCAGGTGTTTACCAGACACGGGTGTTTCGGGAGGTACCTCTTTTGGATCCAGCGGGAAGACACGCCTGGGTGTCGACATTGCGTGGACCACCCGGAGGACACGGTGGAGCATACGGTGGAGGTGTGCCCCGCTTGGACAGAGTTTCGCCGTGTCCTCGTTGAGGCGATCAGCGGCGCGGATGACCATTCGCGCCCGGACTTAGTTCAGACCATAGTGCGGAGCGAAAGAGAATGGGATGCAGTGGCCTCCTTCTACGAAGCAGTCATGCCAGCGAAGGAGGAGGCCAAACGCGCGAGGGAGAGACAACTCTCTTCCTCACGCCCTAGCCGCCGCGGAAGACACCCCGGGCGTTTGGCCACCGTAGGCGCGGGCTATGCTTATGTCTGGAGTGGGTTCACGTCAATAGTGTAATGGGTGGGGTTCGAACCCGCGGCCTCTCGATCACAAGTTCGACACCTTAACCGCTAGGGTTATTGACGCACTATCTAAATATATATAACTCAAAGGTGACTGACTGACTGACTGACATAGTGATCTATCAACGCACAACCCAAACCACTGGACGGATCGGGCTGAAATTTGGCAAGCAGGTAGATGTTATGACGTAGGCATCCGCTAAGAAAGGATTTTGCGAAATTCCCACGGGATCGGGATTTACACGGGAAAAACTTCCCACGCGGGCGAAGCCGCTGGCACAAGCTAGTTTACTTATAAAGTGTATTGTGGCGAGAATATGAAGATTTATGTTATCTTATTTACCAAGCGATACACCAACCCCACTTTGCCTAAGACCCTAACTAATAGAAAGCCTCTCGCTTTAAGTACAGCCATTTCATTTACGTAAAGGCCTGAGTAGACATGCCACAACACCGGCCACATTAAGGCGGCTAAAATGTGGCTGATCACTTGTTTAGACCAATTGTAATTCCACTCATTTGATGATAATTCTCCTTTAGTAGACAAGATACAGTCAGAGCAAAACTTAGTTATGGAAGTGGCTCAAATGCAAAGCGTTTATTTCTATTGGATCAAAATATGCACTTTTAAATGGTCATTGTAGCAGCCAGATAGAATTATGACGCTGGCTGTATTTATTTTTTTGTTTGAGCCCACTATGACCTCGATCTCGCCTGATGGTAAGCGATAGTTGAGGTCTACGATGGAACGAGCGAGCCCAGAAGACGTTCACTCTTGCTTTAAAGGTTGAATGGTCATAAGTGGCAGGAAACACAAAAGCCGGCAGAGAGTTCCACAGCTTGGCTGTGCGCACAATGAATATGGAGGAGAAGCGATGGTACGACAAGACGGTATATCGACCAAGTGTGGATGGTACTCAACAGTGGTAGACCGATAGTGAAAGGGAGATGAAGGGATCATTCATCATAAGTCGTAGAACTAGACAAGTATAATATATCTTGAAGGTTTTATATGTAAACAACAGTAAATGTTACAGGCAGGTGTCTAATCTGGGATCAATAACACGTTGTCAAACAAATTGCGTCCTCACCTTCCGCCTGACGTAGGTGCTTACCGGACACGTTTGTTTCGGGAGTTACTTGTATCGGATACGGCGGGAGGAAACGCCCGGATGTCACCACTGCGAGGGTTGCCCTGAGGACACGGTGGAACACACAGTGGAGATTTGCCCCGCTTGGACAGAGCTCCACCGTGTCGTGCTCGTAGGGGCGATAGGCGGCGACCTCTCGCTGCCGGCCCTGGTTCAATCAATCCATGGTCCGGAGCGAGGAGGCATGGGAAGCAGTCACCTCTTTCTGCGAAGCAGGTATACAAGCGAAGGATGTGGCGGAACGCGCGAGGAAGAGGCGGGTCTCAAGGCCCTCACAGCCCTCGCACCTCAGCCGCCGCAGGAGTCGCTCCGGGCGTCGGGAGTCTTGCAGGGTGACTTGGGGGCGGCGAGATACTCATTGCTCGCAGCCCGCAGGCTGAAACCAGGCCCGTGTAGACTGCGCATCGTGTTCCACGCGCGCCTCAAAGAGTGTCAGCAAATTGTCGGGGCCCATAAGGAGGCCGTGGCCTGCTGGGGTTGCGGAATTGTTCGAAAGAGTTACCGCGGCCTCGGAACACGAATGGCATATGATGGAACACGGAAGGGTTTTAGTCAGTAGAAGTCTGACACACCCTCCCGCTTCGCCCGGATTGGGAGGCAGTCATTGGATGATTTCCCATCCATATCTAATCTGTAACACGTTGTCAAACAAATTGTTAAAAATATGACTAACACTGCCCGGCCACAAACAAGTCTAATCCTGTCGCTTGTCAAGTTTATTTTAATATTTTATAAGCTTTTCATGTGAATGGGAGAATACTGCAGACTCTTAGTTTAGTTTTTAGGTTTCCGTAGCCAAATGGAAAAAAACGGAACCCTTATAGTTTCGTCATACCTGTCCGTCTGTCTGTCTGTCTGTCCGTCCGTTTGCACAGCCATTTTATTCCGAAACTATTATGACTATACATGTGAAACTTGGTAGGTAGATGTATTCTGTCAACCGTATTCCGATTTTAAGAAAAAAATTAATAAATATTTAAAACAAACTCCCCATACATGGAACTGAAACTGAAAATATTTTTTTTTTCATGAAACCTATGCGTGTGTTTTATCTATAGACAGGTATCTAAAAATGACATTGAGGTTTCTAAAACCACTTTTTCATAAAGTTAATAGTTTAAAAGATATACGCTTCCAAAGTGGTAAAATGTGCCCTACCACCCCCCCCCCCCCTTTCAACCAAAATTGGTTTGAACGAGATCGGGTCAGCAGTTTTTGAGATACAGCATATTTTCTAAAACCGCAAATATAACTTTAATTCATACAAACACAAAGTTATTTGGTGTAGTTGTAAAAAATGAAAATAAGCTAGTTTTAAGTAATTTGTAAGTTTTTTTTTTGTTTAATAATACATATTATATTATATTATTAGTTACTACGGAACCCTTCATGGGCGAGTCTGACTCGCACCTGGCCAAATTTTTCAAAATTTAAATTGTACTGTGTTAATTATACTTTCCTCTCATACCTATTAAACTTGTATTATGGATACATTGTAAATTTCTAAGTTTCTTGCCGCATCTTCGCTATATTCCTATACATCCAATTTCAAACCGTGTTTTTTTTTTCACGTTTTATAAGTGCCCTTGTAGGCCTGTGTGAAATAAAATATTTTGAGTCTAAGTTTGAACACATTTGTCGCAAAGGTACGGTTGTAGCACGTCTGCACAAACCCAAACCGTTTTAAATGATTGTTGTTGATAAAGGTCAAGTTTGACGTAAATGTACTAAGTTTATGACTTTCATATCATTAAATAGAATAGATAAGGATCTAATTGGTCTTTTGACCGGCCGAGTTTGCACGAAAATGCGTGCGTACCAAAATAGATTATCGTGGACGACACTTTGTGAGATGGGGACGGGGCGATGCCTGCCGGGGTTGCTGGAATGTTCTAACGAGATACCGCGGCCCCGGAACGTAAGGGCAATTGAAGGAAAAGGGTTTTTATACAGAAGTCTGACACTTTCTTCCTCTCCACTCAGAGCGCGACGAGTCATTAGATGATTTTTCTATCGGAAAAAAGGGGACGGTGCGACATATGTATATAGTTTCTGGTTCTTAAAATAACACTAGCACCATTGCCCAGCTTCGCATGGCTAAATATGGTCTATGACTATAACGAAATAGTAAGAAGAGTTGCGGACTTTAATCTAAAACCTTTGAAGTTTTTTATTTTTTTATTTTTTATTAAGAATGAGTCCGCCCTTGACCTCGATCTCGCCTGATGGTAAGCGATAGATGAGGTCTGAGGTCTGAGGCAGAGAATTCCACAACTTGGCTGTGCGCACAATAAATGTGGAGGAGAAGCGCTTGGTACGACAAGACGTCTGGTAGACCGGTAGTGAAAGGGAGATGGAGGAATCAGGTCATGGTGCTCCTGCGCACACTCCCCGAAGTACAATCTATAGAAAACCGACAGGCAAGCAACGGTTCGCCGATGAGATTTATATCTTTAAAAAACTTATTTATTTATTGATAGGAAACTCAACAGCTTACTTTACAAAGTACATGGTAATGTCAGTAATACGGTAATACAGTCCTCCTGAATGATTTCGGTCACGGCAACCAATCTCAGCGGAGATTGTAGCCTTCTGCGCTATAGTGCACAAGTATATGTGCAGGTATAGATTCTCTCCCTGCTCCTTTACTCTCATAGCCAGATGGGACGGCAATATGACACGACCCAAAAGAGTACTATACTATACTGCCCTGCACTAACTAAAAGGCCGTTAAGCCACAAAAGGTCATTTTTCACTTATTAATGTATACTTAAACTATTTTCGATTCTCTATCTTTTGGTCTAAGAATGATTTTCCTACGTTTCGAGATATAGCAATTTTGCTGAGCAGTTAAACAAAATAATTTTTTTCACTTCCTTTGTTTAAAAGTGACTAAACCACAATACTTGTAAACACAATACTAAAAGATACTTTTATTTACTTTAAAATACTTCACATATATTGTGCACAGAAGCTATGCCCACAAAAATAAAATTACCATCGTCCTAGCTAGCGCAGTTTTGTAGAAAAATCATTTCCCACTTATTTTTACGTTTACTCGAAAAATACTTTTTAGGGTTAGCGGCTTTTTAGTTAGTGTAGGGCAGTATATTAAATTAAGAAGCAGCAATACCCTATTGACTAAGGTGTCAGCCTTGTGATCGTGATGATGAGGGTCAAACCCCGCCTTTTACACTGTTGACGTGAACCCACTCCAGACACAAGCATATTCAGCTTTGTTGGAGGGGTTAGATTGCTAGTAACATGAATCCTACCTACATTGCAAGTTCTCTCAAAAAAAAAAACAGGAACGTAAGTATTATGCATATAATTATGCGGAACAGGGCGAGCTCGATAGCGGGTAGAGAGCGGAACAGCGGCAACCATCTTTGCTGACAAATTGGACAGGCCATTTTGCGGCATTCGCAGGCCCTACAAAGCATGGGGCATATAGAGTACTGATTACACTAGTTTACAAGGTTTTTATCCCTGTCATTATATTATTGTTTTTAGAGGGTTTTAGATGTGCTGAATTAAATTCTGATGTTACAAAATTTCTAACACGTCAGGCTACCAAGATATCATTAGAACTTAAAACCGGATATTTAACCATGTGTATTTTTTGTTTCGAGTTTCCGATATTTCGGCACTGTTGCAAGCGCCATGATCACGGATGAACTGAAGTAACTGCGGGTGGAAGTTTATGAGCAGACAAATCGGTCTACCCTCCAGGGATGTCAGACGGCCACCCTGAAATCCTTGTATCGAGCTGTCTAAAAGCTGGTATTGAAAGCGAAAAACTGGTACCCCTGTGCTCCGCTGCCGCGCTGCCACCACTGATATATAAAAGATATCGGAAATCGCACCCTAGTAAAAAAAAAAACAATTTCATGTATATAGGGCAGTAATTATCGAACGTACCAAAGAAATAACACATTTTTATCAGAAAGGAAGGTTCGTTCGCTTAATCAGACAATAGAAAAGAAATCCGAAGCTAGCGTAAACAAAGAACAAAGGCGAAAAAATTGTTAATAGAATATTTGAGCGTCTATAAATGTCATGTTTGCAAATGATAATAAAATAATTTCTTAGTTTTTTTCAAGATATGCTTATGAACTGACCCACTCTAATAAAAAAAATATATTTTTTTGGAAATACAATTGACTAATACGATCACAAGGGATTAGATTATTTTTTTCCTTTTCAATTTGACTTCATGTCTTTTAGCCAATATTGTCTCAGTTGAAAGTTCTCTGCTGGTTTCTCTGCCATATATTAGTAAATCTACTCCAATTAATTCAAAATGGTTTGCCCTTATTGTATAAGTATACTTTACAAGCGTATTTTGTTAAGAATTCTGCTGAATAAATAAATACTAAAATAAAGTCATACTGCAAGCAAAGTATGGCAACAATACGACATACATGACATTGACATCTGCGTAAGGTGTATTGACCAAAGAGTATGTAATACACTATAACTGCTGCTATCTCTTGTAATTTCGGTTGTGTTTCCGTACTTTTGAAATTATTAACTGCTTCTGTGTATAAACTCAGTTTTTCCTTGCGACTAGTGCTTGCCTAAGGATAAGGATCATCTGCTATTTACGCCGTCACCGCGTCGACGTTTTGCTTTGACTTTTTTGGACTACGATTCTACCTGATACTTTGGACTTTGTTGTTTGTGCATCCATTTGTATATCACAATAAAATTGGAAGTCGTGTACTGCCTACACGCATAATGTGTGTTAACTGCCGCATAAGTGGAAGTGGTCAATGGTTACTTTAAAAGAGATTTTAAATTACTGAGGCAAGAATATTTCGATAGATCACTCCCCCACATGATGCAAAACTTCCAGATAGCAGCAGCTTTACTAAATAAGTTTGGTGCTCGCCTGCAAGACAGTGAATATGCCAAAGAAATATTAAACATAATTAGGCAAAATATGAATTTAGAAAATGATCTGGATGGTTGAGGCTGCCAATATAAATAGAAGAACTTCTAATTTCCAAAACATATCAGCAAACAGAAACAATGTTTACTTTCCTGTCTTAGAATATAGAGACCTCATTCTATTCGCCCTGGGAACGTACCAAATACGACAAGCACGTTCATGTTATGGTGAACATGTACGTTTCTACGGCGGATACAAGATTGAGGTATGCAGTGAGTGAGTGAATTCATCTGAATACAATCTTAGAGGCCGTAGTGATACAACCCTTATTAGAGGCAAAATTAAATCACGCCATGTCTCTAGAAGGCAATACGTATAATTATATTAATAGAAAATAATGTGCCCGGCCGTGCAGGAATAATAGAGTACTGTTGCAGTTGCTTAGTGGGAAGACGAACTGTCGGATGTTGCGCGCATACCATGACAGTAGTTTGGTATCTCGGATGGGCCAGACATCAGACAACTATTACTACACCAGCAGGTTTTCTGGACGATATTATCATAAGAGAATATGAAGAATAAATACATACATATATAAAACAAATTGTTTCATTTTTATAAGTACCTATTACCTACTTTTACTACCTATTGACTAAGATCCATATTTGAGGATGGCAAACAGATGTTCCGACTGATGGAAAGTGATCACCGCGGCCTATATGGATCTGTATTACAAAAGGCATTGTACATGCATTGCCATCCTAGAGACAGAGCCGCAATTAACTTGTAATACTTAATGCCTGTAATTATACCTTTCATAACCCATAGTTACTTGTTTAAAACAGATTTTCGATATAATCAACTTCTAATACCTTGGAAGCGGCGGGGGACCCATTTTTTCCAGGGTGGGGGGTAAATCATCGAATGACTCCTCCCGCTCTGGATAAAACGGAATCCCTTCCGCTTTACCCAGAGCGGTATCAGACTACTACTGACTAAAAATCTTCCCTGTTCCTTCAGCTGCCCTAAGTTCCGGGGCCGTGGTATCTCGTTAGAACATTACCGGGGTTGTGCCCCGGCAGGCAATGGCCTTATGGGGCCCCATCACTGGTGCTGATAGCTCTTTGAGGTGCGCGTGGAACACGATGCGCCGTTGACCCTGGCCTGGTCCTTACCGGACGGTGAGCTACCCTTGCTCGCCGTCCGCAAACCCGCGCCTACGGTGGCCGGAGATCGGCTCGCGATCCCCGACGCACGAAGCGTCGTCCGCGGCGGCTGGGGAGTGAGTTGCCTCTCCTTCGCGCGTTCGGCCTTCTCTTTCGCTAGCATTACTGCTTCGCAGAAGGAGGCGACTGCATTCTATTCCCACTCGCTCCGCTCCAGGGCCGGGCGCGAGAGGTCACCGCTGTCGATAGCCTCAACGCGGAAACGGCGAAGCTCTGCCCAAGCGTGGCACACCTTCACCGTATGCTCCACCGTTTTCTCCGGGTGGTCCACGCAATGTCGACACCCGGGCGTGTCCTCCCGCTGAATCCGAAATAGGTACCTCTCAAAACACCCGTGTCCAGTAAGCACCTGCGTCAGGTGGAAGGTGAGGACGCCGTGGTGTCTCTCCAGCCACTTCTCAAAGACGGGACTTATCGCCGCGATTGCGGCGTGCCCAGCCTTCGGTTGCGACAGCCACTTTTTCCATGCTGCCGTGAGATCGTGGGCGGAAGACCCCTGGCCAACTGACAATGGCTCACTACTAGGTCTGTGTTTTCCACACTAGCGTTGACTATGGATATAATCAAGTCTGCGGAACCAGTCTGCTTCCAATAAATCGGTTTACGTAATAATGGCCAGACATAACCTCTAAAACTTCTTCAACGAATATCTTTTTTTCAAGAGTTCCTTTAATAGTGGATCTTAAGGCAAAAATGATCATGAATTGAAACTCTATACTCTTGTATATTTTCCATTAATAGACGCTACAAAATTATGCCAACAAAAATTTGTTAGAGGATTCGCCATTGTTCTTTAGATGCCGAAAAAATATTTTCAGACTCGAAACTATTCATTTTGAGTTTGAGATTCAAGTTTTAATGATTTTTTTCACTATTAGGTATCATCAGTAAAATGATTGGGGAATGTGCGATAATATTTTTGATATTTGATGTGGTATTTATCTTGTGAACTATGTGAACAATTTTAGCAATGTTATTTTTATTTTTTAGGGCTAAAAGGCGAAGTGTTTAATAAGGTAAACAAGAAGTACAATTGTATTGTGTACTATACGAAGATTGCGCAGTAGTCGACTAACCATAGCCAAGCAGTTCTACCAACCGTACAATAGAAAAAATATTAACAACTGACTGCGATTTTTTGTCTGTTATATTTAAGGATTTGATGTTCAGAAAAACACAATAATAATTGATCATTTTTAGTTAGTAATACCTACTCGATTCTTCCATCAAAATATATGTATTTTTGCATACAAGGACCGAGTAGTCTTGGTACATGGTACGTGACACTGAAAACTAGTATATATACCAAGAAGTTGGTACGTCTGACATCCCTGCTACCCTCTTTCTCGTTCGTTTTCTATTAGCGACACCGCTACCACTGTCACATGTATCACTAAACACTCGATTCTGTTCCCGACACACAAAACTCACCGTGTCGACTCGCGAACTTTCTACGGAACTTTATCGGATTTTACACATTTGAACGACTGGCCACCCGCAATGACTTCAGTTCATCCGTGATCATGGCGCTTGCAACAGTGCCGAAATATCGGAAACTCAAAACAATAAATACACTTGGTAAATATCCCGTTCTAAGTTCTAATGATACTATTAGTGACCATATTGTCAGCTTAAAAACTTATACCTAGATATCTTTGCTCAAAGTAGCAAGCTCTCCAGTTTCAAAGCACTGTTATACCGTGTAATATTAATAATAAGCTCAGTAAAAATCGGCTGCGATGACTTAAAGCTTTCACTTCCCTCATAATAATCCAATTTGATTCTTTTTGATATCTGTTTTCATCTCCGAATAATCCAGTATTGAATATTTGCTAGCAAATTCCATCAAAAATTTACTTCGGAAATATTAATTACCGTTAGAAAATAAAAAATATGAATGCGGTAGTTTAGCTTTTTATATACGTTTGTAATCCATAGTAGTACTTTTAAATACCATGACAAGTTTTTCGTGAAAATATTTTTTCATGGTGCTGTGATATCTGAAAAATCAAGATTTTGGTACTTTTTGCCCAAGATTACTCAAAAACCTGTCATGTTAGAAAAGTTTTGACGTCTGATTTTAATTCAGGACACCGAAAACCTTCAAGAATGGGTAGTATTGTAAAAAGGACTAACTCAAAAAAAAATGGTAAACTAGTGTTATTATATTAATTATAAAACTATATTAAATTATTATAAAACTAGCTTTCTGCCCGCGACTTAGTTCGCTTGGGTGGGTATTCCCATGTAAAATCCCGATCCCATATAGCCTATGTCACTCAGTGAAGATGCAGCTTTCTAATGGTAAAAGAATTTTTGAAATCGGTCCAGTACTTTTTGTGTAAAAACGTTACAAACATACAAAAACACAAATTTTTCCTCTTTATAATATTAGTTTAGATAGTTTAGATCTAGAATTTTTTTTATTGTTGATAGGCTCACGTTTGACCACCATCCAAAAAAAAAGAACTATTACATTCACCCACTCACTCCACACACACTCACTATACATACACACTATACACGCACCTACGTCTCCACTTCATACTAATCCCACTAACAATATTATTATTATTTTTTGTATTTAGATTAATTTTTAGTTTTATTTTCTTCTTAAATTTTTAAAAACTTGTAAATTATAAGGTGACTCCTGACCACTAAGATATAGAGCACTTGAAATGTTAACCCAAAGGGTGGAGACCTGGTGTCCTGAAATACAGGCCCTGGCCTAGTTTAGGCACCAGTCTCCCACAATGTTTATTGTATGGAATATGTCCCTAATAACTGTAAAATTGTACATAAATATTGTGGTGAGAGAATAAAGATTATGATTATGATCTCACCTGATGTTAAGCGATGATTTGGTCGAAGATGAAGCACGCTTGCGTAGAAGTAACCTATTCACTCTTGACTTAAAGAGTGTACGTATTATGTGTGTATTTTTTTAAATTTTTATGTGGATAATTTTCTCTTTAAAAAAATATATAACTAACCAAAGAGCACAGTCAACGTTTTGCCAAAATAATAATAGTCTGGCAGTTTCAATAATCTACAACACTGTGCCGTATTATCGAGATACAGTTATACGGTTTCCTAATCTTCGGCATGGAACGCCAAGTCTTATCTAAATCTGTGCAAGTGTTCAGGCGTGATGGATGAACATGCACCTCTGAAATTCTGTTAATATTGTAGTAGAGTAGCTGTGCTCCTGACTAGGTTCGCAGTAAAATCAGATCCCGTGGGAATTCCAGTATAAAAAATAGCGTATATGTTATTCCAAAATGTCAACTATCTACTTACCACAGTTCATTCAGATCCGTTCAGTAGTTTTGCATGAAAGACCTATGTATAAATGTTTGTTACCCATGCTCACAAACTTTTGCATTTATACTATTAGTAAGAATATCTATCTGTGCTCCCGACTTCGTTTGCGTAGTCTATTTTTTCCGCGTAACTCCCGATCCCATGTGAACTCCAAGATAAAACTAAGTAGTATATAATACTCAATTACTTCCTCTATGTTTTTAGTGAAAGTCCCGGTAAAATAGATTCAGCCGTTCCAAACATTAGGCCGGACAAATAGATAGATACTCAAACTCAAAGGTTGACTGGTAGAGAATCCATGTAACACAATTGTACATAAAGTTTAAATAAATAAATAAATAGATAGACAGACGATTTTTTTTTATATATAGATTTAGGGAAATGTATTTGTCATATTGAGTGTATTTTATAAAATAACTAATATTATAAAGCAGAAAAGTGTTTTTATTTATTTATGTAAACTTCATGTATAGTCGACCAAGAAATTGGTTTACCACTTTTGATGACATCTCCCAGTAACATAATTATTCGCTAAGGATTACTGTATTACATTAACGTAATTGGTTAACTGTGAGCCAATCACAGAGCAATGGTTAAAAGAGCATGCAACTTGAACTGTGATGTCAACGCAATAGAGAATATTTTATGTAAACACAAACCAACTTGTCCTTATAAATCAAGGAGGTTTATGCTAGATACCATACTTAAAATAAAACTAATTCATTTTCGAATCGCTTTTGACTTGTTGTTCTAAGCTTTTGACATATGATCTGTCAAGTGTCAGTTATTGATCAACTCGAGTCACTTACTGTCAAGAAAATGTCGCGTAATTGAAACTTACAGGAAAGAGCCGAAATTATATCATTACATCGGTTAGGATACAACATAAGTGATATTTCTAGAGAACTGAACATATCGCGATATACGACACGTTTTTGGATAAGACGTGAAGGGGAAGACTATGTGCATAAAGTGTAAATAAATAAATAAATAAATAAGGTAATCTTCAAGATCATAGGTGAAGTGGTCGGCCGCCTGCACTGTCCAGCGAGCAAAGAGAAACAATGAGACGTCAGTACGAAGAGAACGGCTTCACTTTTACCGGCGATTTTGCAGAAGAATTCGATGTTACGAAAGAGACTATTCGGCAGCATTTGCATAGTATGGGATTGCATTACAGACGTCACGCTAAAAAAGTTTATTTGACCGACGCTAACAAAGCGGCTCGTTTAAATTTTGCCCGGGAGTACTTGAATTTCGATTGGTCTACTACTATATTTACGGACGAAAAAACGTTCAAATCTAGCCAACATGGTCGAATGACTCTCTGGCGTTACAATAATACTAGATACACTCAAAAAAATATTGTGCCGACCACGGAGTCTGGTAGAATCAGTGTAAATATTTGGGGCTGGATGTCGGCAGATGGAGTTGGAGAATTAAGCAGACTACCTCCGAAAGCCAAAGCTTTAGATTATGTGGATAATTTAGAAAATGCTATGTTGCTAACCGTCCAGAATGTCTACCCAAAAAGCGATCTGCCTCAATTTAATTTTCTACAAGACAACTGCAGATTACACACAGCTAGAGTGACTCGTACCTGGTTTGATCAACATTCATTCATTAACTTGATTCCATGGCCGTCTAAAAGTCCAGATCTTAACCCGATCGAAAACCTTTGGGGACTTATGGTGCAGCGATGGCATCACCGCAATGATAGAACTCGAGATGCCATCGATAGTCATTGCCATGAAGTTTGGGAGGCTTTGCGCGGGACAGACATTTGTTCACGCCTCGTTGGCTCTATGAGAAGTCGCTTGTTAGCAGTCATCGAAGATAATGGTGGAAACACGCGTTATTAGGCTGACATTTCCATATTTTGTTTTTTTTTTACAATTAAATGTTACTGTTACGTTTTATGAAGGACAATAAATTTGTTATTTTTAAATGATAAATCATTGTTTATTATTAATCCTAAAACCCTTTACGTTACTAGCAGGAAATGGGACGTTTTTAAATCTATTAAAAACATATATAATAAAGTTCAATTCCCTGGATTCAAAATTCAATTATTTTACGTCGAAACTAAACAAAACGTTTTATTGCACATAAAGTATGAGTAGCAGGAGGATAAATTGCAAGCCATCAGTTCTTAGTTTAAATAAACAGTAATGACAGATTCTGACGTAGCAGTTATTAATCTGTCAAGCGAAAATAGCACTTGATGTTTTGTACGTGCAAATGATATTCAACCTTAGAGTGGTAAACCAATTTCTTGGTCGACTGTACAATAGTGCTGCATGGGCGGACTTAATGCAACAAGGCATTCTCTACCAGTCCACCTTTGTGTTAAAAATAGTAATAAGATTATTTTTCTCTCCACAATATACATAAATTGCATTACACAGATTTGCCAAATTATGATACATAACTTAGGTAAGTATCGAGTTATATTGTGGGAGACTGGTGCCTATGCTAGGCTCGAGGCCTGTGTTACAGGACACCAGGATCCCACCCCTTTACGTTTCAATATTATATTTATGTACTAAGCGCGTAGACAATAACACGGTATCATACTATAATATACATTTTTTTTTATTTATTTATTTTGCTATTATGCGAGACGAATGTTAGTACATGTGAAGTATGTGTGAATGTGTGAGTGTTTGAGTATGTTGATGTGGGTATGTGAGAGTGCGTGATTATGTGTTTGGGTTTATATGAGTAAGTTTTATAGTTATAGTAGTAGTAGTTAGCAGTAGCGTTATAGTTTAAATTTAACAGCCAGTCAGTAAGCCTTTTTTTGCATGCATTTTTTGTAGTGTTGCCCAAGTCTGTTACATTGTTCTGAGATCTCAACTACCGTTTAATAAATAGCAATAGGATAATCGCTAATTGCAAGACTCTTGCGAGACTCTCGTTTGGGCAACACTAATTTTTTGTGAGACTAAACATATGTAATACCTTATGAGTCTTATTACCTATATAAGTAGCCACCTTGGTAGCAAAAGAAACGCTTTGCGAAAGCAGTTTTGTGACGTATATAGTTGCGCTCCACTGGGTCGTAACGTCTTCTCCCTCTGAACAGAACAGGACTATATTCCAGGCAAGTATGTTGTTTCAACAGAGTGTGCAGAACAAACAGTTGGCGCACTGTTAGGACTTGACTGTCTCTGTAAAGTTGCTCAGTGGGGTAACGATAGGGTCTAAAAGATGACACTTTCAGTATAGCTCTTTGGGCTCTTTCAATCTCTATCAGTATCGTTTTCGAAGCACCACCCCAAGAGGTGATGCAGTAGCATATTATAGATTGCCCTAGAGCATAATAGAAGATGATTTCATAATATTTTTGTCAATAACTAGTCTCAGCGTTTTGAATACATATATTAGTTTTCTTAATCTGTTACTGAGTGTTTATGTGATCATGAAATCTTAGGTTTTTGTCGATTGTTATTCCCAGGTATTTTACATTCTCAGCCTTGGTGATAGGTTCGCAGTTACATCTACGGGTGAGTGGGTTTGTGCAAGAGTGAGCTACGATAGTATAAAGAGACGTTTCAGACGATGTATTGTTTTTCTTACAAAATGTCATGTAGGTAACTGGTTTTGGTTGTATTTAGGGTCAACAGGTTGTCGCGTAACCAGTCACATACTTTATTAAAACCTTGCTGTGCACGCTCAAATACCTTTTCCCACGAGCTCGCACTGAACAAGAAGGCAGTATCATCCGCGAAACTAATTATTTTACCATTGGGGATAGGGAGCGTACCCAGATCGTTAATATAGATGAGGAATAGTGAGGGCCCGAGGACACTACCATGTGGTGTTCCGTAGTTAATTATTTGTTCATCACTAATGAATACGTCTATTTTAACTCTCTGGGTATGTCTACTCAGGTAGTCTGTGAAGAGCTCCAGTGGAAGTCCCCTGATTCCCAAGATTTCTATCTTACGTACAAGAATAGGGACAGAAACCGTGTCGAAAGCCTTGGCGAGATCGAGGAATATGGCTACTACTTTATCCCCACTATCCAAGTTTTTAACTACATAATCAGTTAACTCATGAACTGCGTCAGAAGTGGATTTGCCTGAGCGAAACCCAAATTGCGCTGGAGCCAAAAGTTTATTGTTTTCCAGGTAGCTCACAAGTCTGCTGTTCATTATCCGCTCAAGTATTTTGGAAAATGCAGTTAGCACAGATATGGGTCTGTAGTTATCAACACGGCTCCCGTCCTCACTCTTGTAGATCGGATGGATTATGACTTTTTTGAACACGTTAGGAAACCTACCTGTGGAGAGAGCAAGGTTACATACATATGTTAACGGAGGCACAATCATGGTTGCATGTTTTTTTTAAGAGGTCGCTAGATATGCCATCCCATCCCGCGGCACAGTGTGGAAAAATGTGTAGTTGCGCACAATGTGGTAGTTTGCTGGTTTAAACGCGCAAATCTACAAACGTACTGGGTGGATTTGGATGAAATTTAGTATGAAAGTAAGTAGAGGAAGGTTAATAGGGGGGTTAAGTTTTATCGTGATAAAGTCCACGTGAGCGAAGGCCCGCGTAACTGCTAGTATCTAAAAAAAAATATCTCCCGCCGCGTTTGTCTGTCTGTACGTTCACGATAAACTCAAAAACTATAGCACAGATTTTTATGCTTTCACCAATGGATACAGTGATTCATGCGGAAGGTTTTAGTGTATAATTTATTAAAGTTTTATGTTAATTGGCAGAATGAGATCGTACGAAGTCGAAGCGGGTTGCTAGTCTATGGTATAGGTATATTTAGTCGAAACGCTTAGAAGAAAGAAGACTTGAGACAAAAATCAATTTGTCTAAAAAATATATTATATTCAGCTGAATATTGAGTATGATACGCGATTGGTATCTTCCTACTTCAAAGCTACCCTAAATATTGGAAAACTGTTAAGTGTGTCGCACAAATCTGATAAAAGACGTACAAAATCCGATATTATTTTGTAGTCCAAGGATACTCGCTGTTCCGTAATACAGAGGGTTGCTCTTGGCCCAATTGAACCACGAAATACATAACGTAATCCGTAGCTACATTATTTTTTTATTTTTATTAATAATAGGCTCGCGTTTGACCACCATCTCACCTGATGGTAAGCGATGATGTGGTCGAAGATGGAGCACGCTTACCTAGAAGTAACCTATTCACTCTTGACTTAAAGACACCCACCCAGGTTATAGCTATCAGGACACACAGACTCCGGCAGGGAATTGCACTCCTTAACCGACTTAAAAGCTTAGCAGTAAAAGACGCTAAGTCTTTTGGGTGCTAGAAGTTTACTACAAAAATATGCCAATGCTTAGTCAAGTGTACAGTTTAACTGTATTTGTTTGTTAAATCTTCTTCTTTTCAGCATGTCGATGGCAAATTAGCTCGATCCTACCCATACGCACAAAACATTTTGGGAATACCTTCATTGTGCGTACGGCTAAGGAGTGGAATTCCCTGCCGGAGTCTGTGTTTCCCGACAGCTACAACCTAGGAGTCTTTAAGTCCAGAGTGAATAGGTTACTTTTAGGTAAGCGTGCTCCATCTTCAATCACAACATCACTTACCATCAGGTGAGATAGTGGTCAAACGCGAACCTATTTTCAATAATAAAAAAAAGATGGAGTCTGCCCAGAACTGGGCAACAAGTTTGGCACCGTCGGTAGCTTCCATCAAGTCCTGCAGTGAGCAGTTGACTGGACCCGCAGGACAGGAAATTAAGTTAAATCATATCTCCCCTTTTGTTATTAGGCTTAAGAAATAAATATTTTATTATTATCAAGACGGTAGGTATATATCTGAATGCCATTCTATCGGTTATTGACAGACATACGATATTGTTAGATCGATTACAAGTAGGACACGATTTCGACGAGGGAACGATTGGTATATTTATGGTCATGTAGGCTCTTGATAACTACATAATTATATTGATGTGTTAAATATATATTTTTTTAAAGATTACTTGCAATTTGGGTAGAATTCACATTACTAGCAATCTTGTTAACCCCTCCAACTAAGATAAATATGCTTGTGTCTGGAGTGGGTCACGGCAATAGTGTAATGGGTGGGGTTCGAACTCGTGACCTCTCGATCACAAGTCCGACACCATTTATCAATTAAGCTATTGACACTTATTAAAATCTGTCCAGTTTGAGTGAAAGTAAGTTACTTTTACATTTCCGCAGGTGTTTCGAGCTCATGAAAACAATATATTTACATTTTAAAGTCGCTGTACATTACAAAATTATTTATCTATCAATGGGATCCCCGATTCTGGGGGGGTATTATATTCCTAATCTGATTCTGGAGAATCAGATAAGTGCCAACCAATAATGGGTATTTTATTAAGTTTTAAGAATCATAGTTATGCGAAAAATTAAATGATTAATAGTTATTTTTAACCGACTTCTGAAAAAGGAGGAGATTCTCAATTCGGATGTTTGTTTGTTTTTTTTTTTATGTTTGTTCGGTCATAGCTCCGTCGCTTGCCAACCGATTTGAAAAATTCTTTTTTTGTTGGAAAGGGTATACTTCCCAAATGGTCCCATGAAAATTTTATCGAAATCGGACAAGCCGTTTCTGAAAAATCAACAAACGTAAAAAAACAATATTTACATTGATGATCTTTTCGTTTACTCTGCATTGTGTTTTTTGTTCGCGCGTTTTTAGTTTTTTGTAGTTGACATTTTGGCTTTTATAACTAGATTAATTACAAATTGACCCACTAAAAAGCGCGAAAATAAAAACTATTTTGCAAAAAAATAAAACCGACTTCCATATCAAAACACTACAAAGCCAAAAATAATTTTAATTTCGGAAGGCGGTGTGAAAAAAAAAGAAAATACAAAACCAATAACACCGACTACCGAAATTAAAATTATTTTTGGCTTTGTAGTGTTTTGATATGGAAGTCGGTTTTATTTTTTTGCAAAAAAGTTTTTTTATGACTCAAAACAGTCAGTGCTTTGAAAAAAATGTGTATTTTTGTGTTTCTATCACGTAAAAACGGATTGAGGGATTTGAATGACATTTGATACATTTATACATAGGTAGATTACTAGCTTTGGTTTGTTTATTTATTTATTATACACTTTATTTCACACCTGTCAATACGGATACAAAAAGTAAAACTTGTGTAAAATGGACGGTCTTATCGCACAGGGCGATCTCTTACAGACAACCTTTGGATGGACAAAACTTAAAAGAGACAGATTTAGGACGTACATTATTAAAAAAAAAACTATTTTTTTTTTTTTTTTTTATTAAATACGTTTATTATTTACATGAAAGAATACAATTTTAATTTAAATAAAAACCCTAAACTACATATACACACCTAAAAATAAACTAAAATATTGCATCCAGAAATTCGTGCGCATCGCTGTCCACTGGCAATGTGCCCAAAAGACTGGCGGCATTGCCACGTTGTATGGCAATGCTTAACCTCTGTCCAAGGTAAAAGCCAGCCCTTGGGTCACGCGAAGTGTCAACTAGGCGTCTGGACAGATCTTTAAATAATTTGTGAGCACTCGGACCCCACGACCCCAAGGTTTCAACCCCAAACGGCTCGAAAATATAACTACCAACAAGGTTATTATATTTCCGCCGCTTGAGGTTCTCAGCAGCCGCAGCGGCAGCGCCAGCGCAACAAGATGAGCTAGGAAGATGGGATGGCGCAAGAGTATCGACACAAGTTGCGTCCCACACTAAAGGCCTACCCATCTTCCAAGGAAATAAAGACATACCGTCCGGTCTTTTGCCATCGTCGCGTGCCAGGCCATTTGGTTCTAAAACAGCTGGAACGCCGACAGTGACAAGAGCTCGTCGGATAATGTCGTTAATATTCGCGTGCCGTGCTATGCGACCCGCGCTGCGGCCGCATGAAAGGCCGTGGTGACCGAGGCTGTTGACAACTTCGCCACAGTGACAGCGATGAGCAGAACAGCAGGGAGCACCTAATCGAAGGGAAGCAGCGAGGCGGAAAGTAGTATCATCGAACAAGGTGCCTATGTTCGATGACGGAAGTGCATGGAGCCAGAGACCCGACTCCCATTCACCCACAGCCAGCAGGCGCGCACGCTCTGCAGCCGAAGCAGATGTGGCAATAAGGTCACTCTGAACTGCTTTACAGAGCGGCTCATCCCACCGCCTCTGAGATGATGGATTGTCGGGTGGATTTAGGTTCGGGCAAGCGAGTCTCCAGGTATCTATAGCCTCGGTGAAATACGGCACATTGAAATCAACCAGTGATGGAGCTAGGATATTCCTGATTAATTTCTCAGTGCCGTGTACCGAGGATACAAAAGCCGGTAGACTGATACTAGTAATTTTGCGGACGCCGAGACCACCCATACGAATGGGAAGAGTAGCTTGTGCCCAAGCTCGGTCGTCCATAGCCACATTTAAAATTCCTGTCAGAGTTTGACGAATAATTTGGTCCATTTTTTCCAAAAGGTGAGGATGATGCCATAGATGTGAAGAACGAAGAAAATACATTAATTTGGGTCCAAAACAACAGTAACGAATTAAGGTGATGGCCGAATGCATATTAATTTGGTATATCCTGTCCAAGATGTCATTAAAATTTTGTATTTTTTCCTCGACAAAATCGGGAAAGGAATTCTCATAAATTGGAGACCCAAGAAGACGAAGAGAACTTTTTTCCACAATTTGGATATCTGGGGCTATTGCGTTGAATTTTGAAAGTGTCAGTTGTCTGTCAGTACTGTCGGATATAAATAGTTCACACTTCGAAAGGTTGAGGTCCAATCCTATGGAATGGAATTGATTTATTAAAAACTGTAGATCATCTAATACCGTGTCTACATCGCCTCCCAGGGTTCCATCATCGAGATACCACACATTAAATTTCGAATTTAACTGTCGAATGATTGGGTTAATGGCTAAACTGAAGATCGCTGGCCCGAGGGGATCACCTTGTTGACAGCCAACAGCTGATTCCAAAAGGTTTTCCTTATAAAGTAATTTAGTCGGATGTCTGTAACATTGCCAAAGAAAACTAAAAATTTGTGGTACTTCTTTTTTAGTTTCTGCCAACAAAGTGTCCCTATTGACTGAATTAAAAGCATTTTTAATGTCAACCTTCAAGATGACCTCTCCTTTACCTGAATTTAAATAGGTCGTCAAGGCATGTACGGCAGCCTCACAACCCCCTTTGGAACCGTAACCCAGTTGCAGGGGTTGAAATTTGGTCGAAATATCCTCACCATAAAATTTAGAGCAAATCTTGGCTGCCATACGACGGTAGGTAGTTCCCACGGCAATGGGACGAATGCCGCCATCCCTCTTGCGTAGGGCACATAGATTGGCCCCGTACAAGATATCGGTGACGGTTTCGTTCACCTGGCCTGAGAGCATAAGATTAATCAGAGCCGTTAGCTCCTTCAAAAGCAACTCACCAGCCTCTCCGGCGCCTGAGCTGAGTAGGTCCTTCAGGTGCTGCGGACTCAGCCCATCGAGGCCGCCAGCAGAGCCGCTTCGGAAGGAACAAACGGCTGTGATCACCTCTTGACCTGTAACGGTGAGGGTGTTTATGTCCTGATCGGGGGGGTCGGGAAAGGAAAGACCATCCGCTGGGGCAGGGTGTTTGCTCTCCAGAGCTGCGAGAGTATCTGGAGAGTATGGGGCCACCACATCACTACTAAAAAGTATCCTGGCAGCTCCGCTAATGTCACCTTCCCCTAATTTAGATTCGACTAGGCGGGATATACTTCTTGTGGAAGTAACCCTCTGTGTCGGTAATTTTGCATCCTGAATATGGGCCGAAATAGTACAATTTTCTTTAATTTGTGAAGTTAAAGTTTTTTTGGTTGCCAAATTTTTTCGAACATGTAGTATCCTATACGGGAAGGTAAGCAGATGTTCCCAGGCACTTTGAGAATTCTCGCGAGCGGCAAGGCGAACGCATCCTGCTAGGTTTTGCGCCACTACAGGTCTAGCGCCGCGGGGAATTCGCTTTAAAACCGGAACAGAGTTTTTGAATTTTGAAAGGGTTTTCCAAAACGGATCCAAATTGGAAAATGATGTAGGTGTTAAAGAAATGACGGGGTCTGAAGTAGATACATTGGGTGGTTTGTGTACCTTCCCAATATGTACTTTCAGACCCCGCTTACCTTTAAAAAACCGTGCCTGGGTGCACAGAGGACACCTCTCCAGAATATTTAGTGATGTTGAAGGTTGATCAGCACTATTACACAACACATCACTGCTGCCACTCGACATTAATCTGATTATGTAACAAAATTAAACTTAGTAACTAAACTAGTAAATAAATTAAATTAAATAATAAAAATCTAAGGAAAAACACTGATTTAAAAAAAACGTCAATAAATGACACCACCCGTCAAAAACTAGCGCAGTCGCGGTGGTGGCTTAGGGCGCCGCGAGGCCAAAGAAGGCATTTCGGCGGCGCCCTAGATCAAAATTGCCGGATGGCACGCGGCTGGTGTTATGTCTACGGTGTCGCCTCCAGGATCCTCCTCCTCGTCGTAATTTTATAACAGTCTATCTTCACTGAAGTTATCGACCGAAATCGCTAGTCTAGCTTTTTATAGCATTATAAGTTAATTATATAATCTCATCTTAAGGTTTTCTTATGATGCTGATTTTCATTGGATTAAAAAGTGTGGAGACACAGTTGGCGCAGTGGTTGAGCCATTCTATGTTGCGCTGTTGGGCTGCGTGTTGTCAATATAATACTTAGATTTTTACGCAACTTTTTAATATTTTCGTAAAGTTTATCTTTAGCTCACGGCGGTTTGGGTTTACGCTCTTATTAGGAGATCACAAATCACAAACAAATAAATACAATTGATTGATATCATCTTTGAGTTCCGATTGCCCTTTTCCTTTGCCCGCTTTATAATATTAGTATAGATTTGTCTTTCGTAAACATAGGTGATAATTATATCAACAGCTTACTAAAAATACTAAATTACGTAAAAATATTTTTTAAAAACTAATTGAACAAAATAATATAAAATACGTACATACAATACAAAACCATAATTATACTAAATAAATATTAAATGTATAACTGGGAAAGAAGGGGAAAAGTTATAGCAAGGCCATATCTGATGCTATGTATTATCATCATTGTACTTTTGACGTATAAGATTTTTCATGTGATTTCATTTTGATTTATTTTTTTATTTTATTTCTTTGTTGTATTATTTATTAAATAAACTGTTCTTTATAGATTTTAATCCGAAATAAACGTTCAAAGATACGTCCTTCTCCAAATTCTAATCAGTATAATTATGTACCTACTAAACATCAAAATCAATTCAGTGGTGTAGAGGTGAAAAAAATCAGACAGACAGTGTTACATTCGCATTTTTAAGTAGGGATATCCTGAACTACTATTGATCTCGAAAATTGAGCGAAATTCGCAAACGATTTAAGTCGCGGACAACAGTTAGTGATTCATCCTACCGGGGTTGTGGAAATGTTCCAACAAGATACCGCAGCCTCAGACACGAAGCAAACGAAAGAACAAGGTGTGTTTTTAGTCAGTAAAAGTCTGACACTCCGCTCCACCTAGAGCGGGAGAATTCATTTGATGATATCTCCTCCCAAAATAAAGGTAAAAATTCGAAGAAATATTCTTTCACTAACAGTCGAGCGGGGCTTAAAAACTTAACATAACCTCCTGTTTCGCAGTCGGGTAAAAAGTCTATAACTCTAAAGCCTATGAGCTTCCTCAAGCATAAACAACTTCTATACCATAATTTCATCCAAACCCACCCAATACTTTCGAAGCGCGTACACAAACTTTTCCGCTGTATAATATAAGTATAGATGTAGATTCAAATACGATATTGGTTTAATATTTGCTCCAACGACTGTGAGTCAACGAAGGGCCCTTTGTAGGGTAGCATAAGTACCTAAACCTATCAGATATCGCCTTCCAAACTACGTAATCTATAATCTCTTACGCGTCCCTGATCAATGAAACCTTACAGTCAATAACTAAATGAAAAGGTCTCAGGTAAGTAGGAGATATTTATGTTTAGAATGACGCGTCGCCTAATGGCTAAGGTGTCGCACTTGTGCCGGGCTTGCGGAAATGTTCTAACGAGATACCGCGTCTCCGGAACTTAAGGGCAGCTGGAGGAACAGGGAGGGTTTTTAGTAGAGATGAAACAGATATCCGGTAACTATCTGGTATCCGGCCTATCCGGACTTGTTTTCACTATCCGGCCGGATACCGGATAGTACCTCAGTATCCGGCCGGATAGAAATATTCAAAAAATTCTCATTATTTTACACAAGGAAAATGATACCACACTACGTTATGGACACGGTTTCTTTTAATAATATTCTATTTTTAATTTATATTAAATTTTAGTAACGCGATAAAGGGCAGAATATCCGGCGCTCCGGCCTCGTAGCTTGCCGAATATCCGGCATCCAGTTTCTGGCCAAACCACTATCCGTTTCATCTCTAGTTTTTAGTCAGTAGAAGTCTGACACACCCTTCCGCTTAACCCAGAGCGGGAGAAGTCAATCGATGATTTTCCCATCAGGAAAAAAAATGTGTCGCACTTGTAAACGAGAGATCGCGGGTTCGAAACCCAACAACCGATTACACTATTACCGTGAACCCACTCCAGACTAGACATGGGCAAAATGTATCACTAAAAAGAAAAGATTGAAATGTATCTTTCGATCACAGGGATATGTATCACTCTTTCATATCTTTGTATCCATATGTATCAGTAGCTCACACTCGCGCACGCAACACGCTGCTCAGCGTGGCATCGAAAGATTCGATCACAGGGATATGTATCACTCTTTCATATCTTTGTATCCATATGTATCAGTAGCTCTCACTCGCGCACGCAACACGCTGCTCAGCGTGGCTTGCTTCGCTCAACTCGATCCAATGAATTATTATGAGCGATCTTAGAATACAGTGAGCGATAGATAAGTATATCTGTTTGCACTTTGCTTAGTCGTTACATTAGGTATCTTTCTAATTTATCGGGCTGCTGTTTCTTTCTAGGTATCTGTTTTGATTGATAAGTATTAAATAGGTGTTTGAAAAATTAACTGTAATTTTCGTTTAAAATAGTAAATAATTAATTACCGAATATAACATTGGTAAGTACTTAGGGTAGGTATTGTTTTTACTTATTTGTAGAAAAAATATATTCTATAGTCTACCGATTGAACTGATATTTTGTTTAATTTTGTAAATCGCAAATTTCTTTTATTTATTTTTTATCCTGATCCTTAAAACGATGTTTTTATGACTGAAATTAGTTTGCATAGTTTACTAAAACTTTTTTAAGCAAAGTAAAGTACACGTGTAGGTAAAACTAGTATAATACATAAATGTTCACGTATCGTTTAACGACTTTAAGCCCTACATACCAGTAATAGAGTTGTCAATTTATGTTTTTGTGCCGACGTATGTCAGATTATAATGGTCAAACTACTCTCTCTGTCTTGCGAAAGCACGACAGAACATTCTAAATAGGGAGGTGCGAAAGAGACGTCTGAACTTTCCAAAATCTTCCTTAAAGAGTGGTCGTCCGGCCGAAATATAATAGACGCCATGAGTGAATGAGTTGAAAAGATACACTGATACAGTGATACATTCGGATGTGAACGGATATAAAGAGTGATTGATGGAAACGAAGTGATTCATATCTTTTGTATCTATATCTCCTGAGTTACCCATCTCTACTCCAGACACAAGCATATTTAACTTAGTTGGAGAGAGGAGAACAAGATTGCTAGTAATGTTAATACTACCCACATTATACGTTCTCTTTAAAAAAAAAAAAAGAAAAGACAGAAAGAAATAATATGATATCCAGACATTTTTCCTAAACACTAGGAATTTATTATGTTTCATGAGTGTATTTTTACAACAACCATATCCAAACAACTATTATTTGTAGGCCATACAAACATTTGTATCAATCCCGTGACACGCAGCGCAGCAGCCAATAGCTTAACCAATACGCCAACCGTATCGTCATCGATGCCGTGAAGATCATTATCCGCTTAACCTCTTCCCAACTATAGTGGGATTGGCTTCCGATCTAGCTGAATGTCACAGAGTACTAGTGTTTTACATGGAGCGACTGTCTATCTAACCTCCACAACCCAGTATCTGGGTAACACGAGACCGACTACAACTATGCCAAGTTTCTCTGTCCGCGTAATTTTCAGCCTGTAATACATGCTGGCCGAGCGTTGTCGAGTGAAGGCCAATACCAACATGTAGACGGTATATTTGCCTTATCTTGCTATTGCTCGGTGTCACTTGCCTAGTTGGCCGATTGGAGGCCAGCGCCAACGTGTATAGAGCTCATTTGATGCAACTTGTCTTCGCTCGCCGTTGCCCGTGATCACTTGCCTCACTTCGGCTCGGCCAACGTGTGGGCAGCTCTACAGACCCTGTTCTACATTGGTCGTCTGCATTGGCGTTCGACGAACTTGTCGAACGTGTGGACATTATTTCTTGCCGTGTACCTATTTGCCAACGCTCGCGTTGGCCTACGCTCGGCCAACATGTATTGCAGGCTTTAGTGAAAATAGGTTAAACAAAGGTTTGCTTCAGATGCAACGATGGTATACTAGAGCGAGCTAGTGGGCGAAATTTGACCATAATTTAAATGATTTCTAATGCAATACTATAATATATTAGCTTTCTGCACTCCTCCATATTTAAAATTTAACTGCACCAAATTTCAAACCCCTCCGTGCATAGTTTATTTTTTTGCAGGTGCCATGTTATTTCTTTACCACCCACGGTTGACTGGTAGAGAATGCCTCAGGCAATTGTCCCACCGCCGACGATGAACGAGAAACGAGTAGAGCTAGAAACTTGAAACAAGTGGCGAGCAGCGAGAAGCGCACGATTTTTTTTTTTGGTAGGGACACTCGTAGTTCAGCACTCTAAGGCTGGTTACTACTTAACCGGACGATCCGATCCGTCGGCGAGACCGGAATACGGAATGCGTTTTGTGTATGTATTTTTTAAGAGTGCTAGTTTCCCTACTGCTCTCATGTCGGTGAGAAGCGCACGTGTAGAGTCGATAGTTTTATCGCTGGTCTATAAAGGTGTGTCCAAACATCGAGCGGCAATCGAACGCGGCTGCCGCGCGCGGCCCGCCGCCCTGTGTTTAGATGACTGCCGCGCAAACATTAGTCGGCTTTGTCCTAACTAGAGCGCGGCAGAAATATGTCCCAGAAATGCCACGTGTTGCTGCCGCGCTCTTGCTGCTCAATGTTTGGACACACCTTAAGCGAGTGTGCGAGTGCGATGGGGGATTATTCGCTAGTTAGTCCGCTAGTTGGTCTCTGGGCGTGAGTTCTGACCATCAAGCTAGCATCGCTGAGTGAGTATTATCTTTGACAGCTCTTGTCGCTCGCGACAAAACTAGTGAAGCGAATCGACGCAGGCAGTGTGAACCGTCAGAGAGCAACTATTAATAAATGCATCTCTTGCGCGAGCGTTTTTTGAGCGAGAAAATCGCCGATAGTTAGTCGATTTCTCGCCGGCATCGGCAGTCGAACTACTGCCTAAGGCACAAAGTCCACCATTGCACCTTTTGTGTTGCATAAAGTTATAATAAATGTAGACAGATGGGGATTCACGGGCGGCTCAGATCTCAACTGCATATGCGGAGTGAATACACAGACAACAGTCCACCATTTATCTTGCCCCACATGCCCTGTCACCAGTACAATTGACGATCTTATGTCTGCATCAGCGAGCAGAATTAGCACTTCTGGTTTTTTTGGGCCAAACATTGAAATATACACACTAAGATGAAGAAGAAACATTGGGATTGCGTAACACACAACCATAAACAAAACTCATCCATTTAGCCAAGTCAAACAATATACATTACGTTAATCTAGTTGTCAAGGAGAGACGTAAACAAAACAAAAGCTGCAATGAACAGTAAAATGGAAACTTTACGAGTATGTTGGTAACTGTGTTATATAATAAGCGGGTAGAGATCTTTGAGGGGAGGGCGGGTCTTTAAGTCAAGAGTGAATAGGTTACTTCTAAGCAAGCGTACTTCATCTTCGACCACATCATTGCTAACCATCAGGTGAGATGGTGGTCAAACGCGAGTCTATCAGTAATAAAAAAGGTTCTAAAAGTAGGTACAGTATTCGTGGAGAAACTCAATGTCGTTACCCTTACTTAACCTCTCAAGGACCGCCATTATTTACGTCAACTATTAGTTGAGCCCGACTGGCACACAAATTTGTTGCCAGCGGGGCTCAACTAATACTGGTTTACTGGCACGTTTTTGTGCCAGCGGGGCTATAGAGGTTAATATTATAAATGCGAAAGTAACTCTGTCTGTCTATGTGTTACGCAATCACGCCTAAGCTACTGAACCGATTTAAATTAAATTTGGTACGGACATAGTCTAAAGCCTGAGAAAGGACATAGGCTACTTTGTAATGCAAAAAATGGCTGTAAGGGGTTGAAATAGGGGATGAAAGTTTGTATGGAAATTGCGTCATTTTTAAAGCCAGAAGCTTGAAACTTATTTTTTAGACTTTCGATTAGATATTAATAAATACGACATTCAAATAATGTATGAGTTTTGTTTTCAAAATAATCAGCCTAAAAAATTAAAAATGCTGCTGAAAGTCACTATGCCGCGCGGACAAAGTCGCGGGCACAGCTAGTAGTTTATAAAAGACAAATTATTGGTGTGGAATAAAGAGTATTCTGTCTATCTATCTATCTATCATCATTTGCTTAGTCTTATCCCAACTACAAATGTCAGAGCCGGCTTTCAGTCAATCCAGATTAGTGTGTAACGACATCTATCTCGCAACATACAAACTAAACGATAGAAATCCTGTATCGCGCAATCAGAGTTTACCGCACAACTAGCATACATACAAATCACCCGATCACAAACACCAGACAAAACACCTGTCTGGTCGGAGGATCCTCCCTTCTCAATGGGATTGCGGGACCTTACACCCTGTTCCGCATATCCCCAAAAGTGATTTACATGGAGCGTTAGCCAATTTGACCTCCACGACCCAGGAACTGGCAAGACTGGTGACAGAGTTTCTGACTTCCGACTACTGGTAACGACTGTCAAATATGCACAAATGAGAGCCGGGACCAACAACTTAATATGCTTTCCGAGGCACTGAAGAATCTCGGTATGTTAACCTCACTAGAGCTCCAGCGGCACAAAATTTACCAGTAAACAAGTATTAGTTGAGCCCCGCTGGCACAAAATTTGTGTGCCAGCGGGGCTCTACTAATAGTTGACGTAAATAATGGCGGTCCTTGAGAGGTTAAAATGGTCATCCAATCACGAACTACGCTCAACAGGCTTTGCTTAACTTCGAAGATCGACCCGTGGGGCTGTTAATGTTTAGCCACGACCTCATCAATCAAATATTTTTAGTAGCAATTAAAATCAATCATCAATCAATATATACAAGGTGTAACAGATTAAGCGCAATACCTCAGACACCCCAATTAGAACATAAAATTGTGAGTCTAAAACAACATCCGTAACTAAATAAATTGATAAAATAGATATCCTTACTAAACGCAAAACGTATGTGCGTCATACAATATCCTTACGCAGACGCATACACTCATGCAATGTTAGCGGCCGACATGCACACGAGCGCATTTCCTTGAATTTTTCCGTCAAAATTGAACACCTATTTTTATGACGGAAATCGATTCAGAAGCCGATTCTGAACCAACTACTTTCAGGAATTGCGTTTATTCTGTTACACGTTGTATAAAACGCTTCCGTTACTGACTAACTGACAGACAACGCACAGCTGAAACTACTGGGCGCAGGAAGCTGATATTTGGGATCCTTGGGATGTGTGGGGAGCACTAAGAAAAGATTTTTGGAATTTCCCACGTGATCGGGATTTACACGGGAAAGACCTCCGACGCGAACGAAGTCGCGGGCATCACCTAGTTTTACATATAATGGAGATCTGTTTCCTGAACTGCCAGGTACACAGTGACTTCCCAAGTCCTATAGATCTTATGTTACAAAAAATATTTAATGTTAAATTAAAACATCGTGGAAAAATTATTAAAAAAAAGGTATTAACTAAGTAATCATAAGAAAAGTACCTTAAGAAAGAATTTTTTTTTTGGGTTTATGGCAACAAACTAAATAATTATTATGATATCAGTGTATGAGTTTAGATATATTTGAGTGTGTGTACGTGGATCATGGACTTAATATTAATAAGCGGAAATGTTTGTTTGTTTTAACGCGCTAATCTTCAAAAGTACAGAGTGGATTTGGAGGAGGAAGTTAGCTTTTTTTTATTGAAAATAGGTTCGCGTTTGACCACTATCTCATAGCTTGAAGCTTGAGGAGGGTATAGGCTTTTTACCCGACTGGAAAAGAGAGGTTTATCTTTCTCGTGATGAAGTTCACGCGAGCGAAGCTCTCTCTCGCACGAGTGAGTGCTAGTTATTTATTCGCCTGCGAAAACACGCAATGAATATGATTGCAATGTCCGAATAATAGAAAATGTCATCGATCCGACTCATTAGTGTGTTACGCAATTAAGCGCCAGCTGATCGGCTCACCTTAAACTAGATAATTATATTTCACCAATCACGTATAAGTAAGTACTACGTAATAAGGTCAGGTGGTTCAATTAACAAGACATCTACAGATACAAGTACCTATATCAGTAAAATTTGTGAAACACATCATTTTGAGACACATAATCTCTCTTGTATCTATTTATAATCTGGGGATCTTTAAGTCAAGAGTGAATAACTTATAGGTGAGCTTGATTCATCTTCGAACACAGATCACTTAGCATCAGGTGAGATGGTGGTCAAACACAAACCTATCATCGATATAAAAAATATATCTTAAAATATAAATGAATCGATGAAATATATGTATGCGCATAACTTCGGAAGTCCTGCACAAAATCGGTATTTTTTTTTTGTGTATATATGTTATTAACAGGACAAGATTTTTTACAAAATTAAAAATAAAACGAACAGAAAAGAAATAGCACTACGAAGTTAGCCGGGGCACCAGTCATCATTCATCGGCTTAGCCTTATGCCAATTATGTTGGGGACAGTTTCCACTCTAATTGTTTTCCTAGGAAAGCGGTGCCGTCATATAGCGGCCGCAATATTACGGACGCAAAAAGGCGGCCGTCTTTACGGTGACGACATGTGGAAAGTTCCACGGCCGTTTTAACACACTGTCTGCTTCATCGCTATCTAGTGTATTACATTCTCTTTGGAAACGTTCACAAAACCATCTGACACCGACAAGGCGGCCGTCATGCAAATGGCGGCACCGCTTTTTGACGTTACAGTGTTAGTTACCGCTCTCTAGGAAACCGCGCCATTTTGTTTACATAGACAACGTTCTAGTGACGTCATTCACCGCTGTATTACGGCCGCTATTTGACGGCACCGCTATCCTAGGAAACCAAAGCTTAAGGCAGTTGTCTCACCGCCGACGATGAACGTGTGGCGAGTAGAACTAGCATCTGAACACGAGTTGGCGAGCAGCGAGCGTGTAGTTCCGATAGTTTAGTCGCTGAGCTATCATCTGGTTGGTCTCTCAGCGTGAGTTCTGATCGCAAAGTTTTTTTTATTCTTTTAATTTTTATTTTTTTATTATTGATAATAGGTTCGTCTTTGACCACTATCTCACCTGATGGTAAGCGATGATGTGGTCGAAGTTGGAGCACGCTTACCTAAAAGCAACCTATTCACTCTTGACTAAAAGACTCCTAGGTTGTAGCTGTCGGGAAACAAAGACTCCGGCAGGGAATTCCACTCTTTAGCCATACGCACAGTGAAGGTATTCCTAAAACGTTTAGTGCGTATGTGTGGGATGTCCACCATGTAACGATGGCGCTTCGCCGTTTGTCTCGTAGTCCGATGATGGAACGGGCTTGGCGGAATTAGATTGTGTAATTCCATCGCACACTCCCCGAAATGTAACCGATAGAAAACCGATAGACTTGCAACTCGTCGTCGGTGTTCAAGGCTCTGGAGCTTTGACTCGACCAGTGCATCGTTGCCAATGAGTCTCTTGGCCTGCTTCTCGATAGACTCAAGCGCGTCCAGTTGGTATTTAGTTGGAAGTGATCGCTGAGCGAGTATTATCTTTGACAGCTCTTGTCGTACAGCAACAAAACTAGTGAAGCGTGTCCTCGCTGGCAGTGTGAACAGTCAGAGAGCAACTATTAATATATGCAAGTCTTTCAACGGAATTTATATTTCATTGTGCATTTCTGGAGCGAGTCAATCGAAAAAAACTTTCCTCTTCATAATAATTAATCTCCGTTTCAACCGCGCGGCTACCTCATAATACTTGATGAAACTTTGCCAGGAATTAGTACTAATTTGTTACTTTACACACCTCTTTTCGGTCTCAAACTTTTCTTTTGATGCATCATTCGTCTATCTGCATTATATGCATAGTTTCTGTGTGATCACGGGCGATGACTACGGCAAGTGGTGGTTCTAGCGGCCAACTATTCTTTGTCATAGCGTCTTAGTTTTTATTGTAACTTTACGAAAAGAGGTGTGTAAAGTAACAAATTAGCACTAATTTCTAGCAAAGTTTCATCAACTATTATGAGGCGGCCGCGCGGTTGAAACGGAGATAATAATTAGAGCAAGTATACATATTTTTAAATATACAATTGTTGAATTGCAGTTACTGATCGATGGATGAAATAATTGTAAATATCTGAATACATCTGCTGGTACCCTGGAACACAGGCCTCTTCTATGAGAGGAAATGGGCCATTATCCGCCACGCAGACCCAGTGTGGGATGGCGAATACTTCTTATGATAAACTTTGAACCGTCGGATTTCATACACCAATAAGGAAATCTTTCTAGAATATTCTACCCCTCAACCGCTAATAAACACTTTAAGCAAATATATGTAGTTAAAAAGCTATAGGTATATGAGCAATCCAGTAGCAAACGAAAGTGTTACTGCAATCATAAAATGCAGTAGTTAATCGGATTGTAGACGGCAATTTGCACTTAGCATTATTAAATCGACCGGTTCGGACGGAAAACGTATAAGTAACAGATTTTAACTACTTACTTACTTGCTTTTTATTTCGGTGGGAAAAACATCTAATGACTCCACCCGCGATGGATGGAGCGGAATGGAGTGTCAGAGTTCTACTGACTAAAACCCACCTAGTTCCTTCAAATGCCTTTACGTTTCAGAGCTGCGGTATCTCGTTAAAACATTCTTATTTTTGATTGAAAACAACTTTTCACGCTAGTAGATCTATCTATACTCTATCTGTACTAATATTATAAAGCGGAATAGTTTGTTTGTTTGTTTAAACGCGCTAATCTACGAAAGTACTGGGTGGATTTGGATGAAACTTGATAGACAGATTAGATATATTCTTTTTTGTACACCATAACAGTAAAACTAAATTATGGACTTAACAATTAAAAAGGGTGATACAATGGGCGGTCTTATCGCTAAAAGCGATCTTTTACAGACAACCTTTGGATGGATTTGACACAGAAGGAGAAAATAAATACGCGGGTAGTCCACGGTGTACTATTTATCTATATAAAATACAAAACAATAAATGACGTTCTCAAAACATATATATACATATAAATATTTAAAACAAAATTAAAGAAACAAAGGCATACATAATAACAACAATTTAAGAGTAAAGATCTTTTACTAAGTTTTTGAAAGAAGATAGGGTTTGTGCTTGTCTTACTGACACGGGTAGATCATTCCACAGCCGTACTGCTTGAGTTGCGAACGACTTACCATAGAAATTGGTGGCGTGACTCGGTACCCCAAGCCTTAAATTTTCTGATGACCTCAGAGATTGTCCATGTGTGTCATGAAGGAACTTAAATCGTTCTTTAAGATAAGTGGGGGTTTTAGGATTAAACAGCACACTGTAAAGCAGAGACAAAATGTGTAAGTTCCGGCGAAAACGTATTGGAAGCCACTTGAGTTTCGTACGAAATTCGGATACGTGATCATATTTGCGCAAGCCAAACATAAATCGAGCGCAAACATTTTGGAGTCGCTCAAGTTTATCAAATCGTGCCTCAGTAAGATCAAGATAACTGACATCAGCGTAGTCTAGGATGGGGAGTAAAAGAGACTGTGCTAGCGCAATTTTAGTAGCAGTTGGCAGAAAGTTACGCAACCGTCTTAGGGAATGGGTAGAAGCAAACAACTTGGTATGGAAGTAGCTTGAAGCTTGAGTAAGGTTATTAGATTTGGTTATAGGCCGAATGCAAACGAACGAGGTTATATTTTTATCGTGACAAAGTCCACGAGAGCAAACCTCCGGTGACTGTTAGTAAAAAACGCTGAAGGACAGATATGCTGGACCTAAAAGGCTTGCTTATTTTAATACGGAAAACTGAAAATGGCGCCTCTCGCCACTACAGTTGCGGTATTCAGAGCTATATACCTATATCCACCGGGTACAGATGAGCTTTATTATTACTCTCGGCCTTATATTAATTTTTTGAGGTCGTTTGTTGCCCAGCCCATTACTTTTTTTCTATTAAAAAGAAAGCTTGCAATGTGGGTATACGACACATTACTAGAAGTCATGTTAACCCCTCCAACTAAGCTAAGTATGCTTGTGTCTGAAGTGGGTTCACGTTTAGCCTAACCATATCTTGGTGCATTATAGTGCCTCCGCCAAGACGAGCCAAGTGAAGCGCAAAGGCACTACCTACCTTTTCTATTTTTTTTACTGTAATAACTTGGGTTTGGATTATGTCAGATAACCAAAGTTATCTGGAAATTATGTCCATAGTAAGCTTATTCAATAAGTACACAAAGTTTCAGATATTATTTATACATTTAAAAAAAAAACGATTTCGTCACTCACTCATGATCAACGAAATTCTCAAGGTGCTTCCTGATGTCCTAGATCGGGATTCTATCGGTTACATTTCGGGGAGTGTGCAATGGAATTACACAATCTAATTCCGCCAAGCCCGTTCCATCATCGGACTACAAGACAAACGGCGATGCGCCATCGTTACATGGTGGACATCCCCCCTATACGCACTAAACGTTTTGGGAATACCTTTATCGTGCGTACCGCTAAGGAGTGGAATTCCCTGTCGGAATCTGTGTTTACCGATAGCTATAACCTAGGTGTCTTTAAGTCAAGAGTGAATAGGTTACTTTTAGGCAAGCGTGCTCCATCTTCGACAACATCATCACTTACCATCAGGTGAGATGGTGGTCAAACGCGAGCCTCTGATCTATAAAGATCGATCTATAAAAAAAAAGATAGCTGAAATTGTTATTGAAGCGTCAATAGCTAATGGCTAAGGTATCGGACTTGTGATCGAGAGGTCGCAGGTTCTAATCCCACCCATTGCACTATTGCCGTGAACCCACTGCAGACAGAAACATATTTAGCTTAGTTGGAGGGGTTAACAAGATTGCTAGTAATGTGAATTCTACCCACATTGCTTCTTATTTAAAAAAACTTTTTAGCAAAAAATAGAACCGACTTCCATATAAAAACACTACAAAGGCAAAAATAACTTTAATTTCGGAAGGCGGTGTCAAAAAGAAAGAAAGAAGAAAGAAAGAAAGAAAGAAATCATTTATTAGCCATAATGTAGGTATACATATAAGTTGGTTAAACGTTGGTTGGTTGGTTGGTGGAAACGAAAATATATACAAAACTAAAGACACCGCCTTCCGAAATTAAAGTTATTTTTGCCTTTGTAGTGTTTTTATTAACCGACTTCTAAAAAAGGAGGAGGTTCTCAATTCGGATGTTTGTATTTTTTTTTTTTTTGTTTTTTTTTTTATGTGTGTCCACGCATAACTTCGTCGCTTGCCAACCAATTTGAAAAATTCTTTTTTTGTTGGAAAGGGTATACTTCCCAAATGGTCCCATGAAAAATTTATCGAAATCGGACGAGCCGTTTCTGAAAAATCAAAAAAAGTCGAAAAAAATAATTTACCTTGATGATCTTTTCGTTTACTCTGCATTGCGTTTTTTGTTCGCGCATAACTCCGTCATTTACGAATCGATTTGGAAAATTCACTGACCCACTAAAAAGCGCGAAAATAAAAACTTTTTTGCAAAAAATAAAACCGACTTCCATATCAAAACACTACAAAGCCAAAAATAATTTTAATTTCGGAAGGCGGTGTGAAAAAAAAAGAAAATACAAAACCAATAACACCGACTACCGAAATTAAAATTATTTTTGCCTTTGTAGTGTTTTGATATGGAAGTCGGTTTTATATGGAAGTCGGTTCTATTTTTTGCTAAAAAGTTTTTTTTCACGCGTTTTAGTGGGTCGGTTTGTAATTTATCTAGTTACAAAAGCCAAAATGTCAACTACTTATCACCTTTTACAAAATATTGCTTTTCTAGGTGCAGAGCCGTTAATTTTTGAGGAGTTCTCCTGGTACATCACCATCAGCTCTACTTCACCATATGCATTGTGACGAGCATAAAGTGCTTAACATCCATATTCAAGTAATCTAATCGCAATCAACGAAATACTTATTATTGAGTAGTTTCGGTGGTCATCTGGGGTATTCATCATCAGTTCCACTTCCTCAAATGGTGCTTTTCGAGAGCAACTGCACAAGGTACTTTAAGAAATACCCAAAACGCTATAGGTGTGCCTATAATATTTTAAGAGTTCCCTCGATTTCTCCATGATCCCATCATCAGATCCAAACGTGACGACAATGGGACCAACTAGAAAGTATACCATTTCAAACAAAAAAAGAATTTTCCAAATCGGTCCAGCCATCTCCGAGTTATGAGGTAACAATACATAAAAAAAAAAGTTCAAGACGAATTGTAAACCTCCTTTTTTTGAAGTCGGTTAAAAATGGTATGTATGCCAGTATTAGTACGCAAACAAAAAGAAATCAAAACTTGGAACTTTTATCCTAACTCTTAAATTCACCGGGCACGCCGCAATTGCGGCGGTAAGACCCCTCTTTGAGGAGTGGCTAGATCGGCGTCACGGCGTCCTGAAGTGTCGTGTCCGGTGAGGACCTGCGTCATCCTACCGCATGACGCAGGTCCTCACCGGACACGGAAGTTTCGGGAGGTACCTGTGTCTGATGGGAAATGAAGAAACGCCAGGGCGTCACCACTGCGAGGGTCACCCTGAGGACACAGTAGAGCATACGGTGCAAGACTGCCCCGCCTGGGCAGAGCACCGACGTGTCCTCACGGCGGCGATAGGCGGAGACCTCTCGCGCCCGGCATTGGTCGAGGCCATGCTGCGGGGCGAGAGGGAGTGGGAAGCGGTCGCTTCTTTCTGCGAAGCAGTCATTTTTCCGAAGGAGGAGGCGGACCGCGTGAGGGAGAGGATGGCGTCCTCCCTCCAGCCCAGCCGCAGTGGTAGACGCCCACGGCGTCGGACGTCGGCCAACGATCTCCGGCCACCGTAGGCGCGGGCATGCGGACAGCGAGTAAAGGGCAACTCGCTGTCCGACCATGGACCATGCCCGGGTCGACGGCGCGTCGTGTTCCACGCGCGCCTCAAAGAGCGTCAGCAACATGACGAGGCCCCCCCTGCAGAGGGCCGCAGCCTGTCGGGGTCATGGGACTTATCCCATTACCGTGACTCCGGTACGTAAAGGGTTATTGAAGGAACACCGTGGGTTTTAGTCAGTAAAAGTCTGACAGTCCCTCCCACCCTGCACGGGGTGGGAGGACTTATTTGACAATTTTACCACGTTAACAAAAAAAACTCTTAAACTCACAGCAATTCCGGTATTCCGAGCTCTGTATCTACCTATATTGATTGACCAGGTCTTTCCGGTCGCACTTTATTATTATCCTCGACCTTATCCCAATTACTTTAAGGTCGTCTCAATCAGTCGCTCTTCTTATTGTTTACTTCCTTTCTAACTTTTTTGTTAATTTTTATTCCGGATGAGCCCACTCTTGACCTCGATCTCGCCTGATGGTAAGCGATAGATGAGGTCTACGATGGAACGAGCGAGCCCAGAAGATGCCTGTTTACTCTTGCTTTAATGGCTGAAAGGTGGCAAGGACTGTATCAACATTTACAATATCTATCTTTTACAATCTTGTCGCATATTTTACGATTTCACAAGGGAATTGAAACCTATAGGGTCATTTCTATCAAAACATATAATATCTAAATAATTAAAAAGTGTGTAATGTACATTGAATATATTTACAATATTTACAAAAAAATTAAAAGGAGTTTAGAAAAAGTAATAAAGCAAGAATTTATGTAAATGTCCGTCTGTTTGTACACGCTAACCTCCGGAACTGCTTTTTACGGATTTTAATGGTTTTTTTTTAACTTTTTAACAAAATTTAAACCAACTTCCAAAAAAACTGCAAGGTGAAAAATAACTTTAATTTCGGAAGTCGGTGTCAAAAAACGAAAATGCAAAAGTAAGTCCTTATTTTTTTTGTGTTATGGTGTACAATAAAGAGTACTTATATCTGAGTTTATTTTTCTGTATCATCCTCAAAAAGCTCATCGTATCCGGCAAAGTAGACGGAAAATGGTCTCGTGGACGCAGCCCCATACGTCGATCTGACCAGATCCGTACCGCTCTCAACTCTACAGTTCACAACGCCTTTCACACCGCCAGAGACAAACTATTGGAGGAAGATAATAAGGGAGAAAGTGATGCAGAAGGGAGGTCGCGACCCTTAATTATGAGGAAAACAACGCAAGGAAGTGGAGACTATTTTCTTCATCATTAGTTCCAAATTTATGTATAAATTGTTTTAGTATTTTTTTTAAACAAAAACCGTGGTTTCTGAGGCACGGAGGAATCTCGATATAACATTGAAGATCAAAACGTGTGGCTATTATTATTTAGCCACAAACTCCTCTACATATTCATATTCATTTATTTGCTTTCCACAATGTATGTACAGTAGATGTTTAGATAAAAGATAAAAGGAACAATTATGGGAGGTATTCCTCGAAGCGCTACCATTTTGAAGCGCACCTAATGAAGCGCTCCTTTTCCGATAACATAGTATCGGGAGCGCTATTAAAAGGAGCGCTCCGAGGAATAAAAAAACCGATCAAGTGCGTGTCGGGCCACGCGCAGTGTAAGGTTCCGTAGTTTTTATAACAGCCAAGTGCGTGTCGTATTCGCTGACTGATCGTTTCGTACCATGCTCTAACTAAAAGCCAAACATGACTACCTAACTAATTTGACTTCCTATGCAAATCCTCACCTGATCCGACAATTTTGCACGGAAAGTTTCAATTTTTTTTAGAGATTTATATAAAACTTGTCATAGCCAGTGTTTTGAATTTAAATATGGACACAAAGCTACACTACTCAATCGTCACAAGAAGCTAGCACGATACAACTCGCGCTTAACGCCATCTATCCACATTTCTATAGAGTTGTTCGAAATTTTCGAGTCAAATACAATTGGTCGACTATTACTCGTAAACTTGTAAAGCCCACTTATGTGTGATAGTTTTCCTTTAAATTTCGTTATATATAAGTACTACTGCCGTGACAGAGAGGGGAGACACTTGACTCTAACGAAAATTGGTACTTTAAAGCTTGATAAGTCACGAACGGTTTACTTAATCAAAAAACGGTCTTACCAAACCCCTAATATTTTTGAAAGACATATCCAACGATATCCCACACTATACGAAGAACGAAAAAAAAAATATCATCGCACTTTACATGTATGGGAGGTACCCTAAATAATTGTTTTTTTCAAAATTTTATTTTACCACTTGTTCGGCGTCATTAACGTATACACTCATGCCAAAGTACAACTTTCTAGTACCAATATTTTTTGAGCTAAACCGCGGACAGACAGACGGACATGGCGAAACTATAAGGGTTCCTTGTTGACTACGGAACCCTAAAAAGGAGCGCTTCATTAGGTGCGCTTCAAAATGGTAGCGCTTCGAGGAATACCTCAATTATGGACCCTGTTAGGGTACAGCAATAATATAAAATAGAAAACTAGAACTTAAAACTTAAACATAACATTATTTAAAATTTATTGTTTGAGTAAAAGATTTAGAAAAAAAATACTTAAAAAGAAAAAACCATATTTCCTTATAATTATTGAGATCAGTTACAAACAAGTAAGTAATTATATTACAAGGTATGCAGAAAATTATAATAATTAAAGTATTACATGTGTAGATTATGTGGGTAGTAATTATTACATACTTATATACATGCTAGAACTAAGTTCAAGAGCACTAGGTGTCTACTGAAGGTCTCTCCTCCTCGTTTCGTGTATCTCATTACTTAAGAGTCGTCATTCCCCCCAAATAAATTAGTTTTTGACAATCTTTTTCCATCGGTGCCCATCTTTTCGTACAACTTGGTGTTTAGTGCTGATCGGATTTTGTCAGACCATCGAGTTGAGCTGCGACTTCTCAACCTTGCCAGTAAACATGAGCTGCTCCAAGTTATGTCCATCTTTCCTGGCAATGTGGCCAAAGCAAGGCCAAAAGGCTGTTGAAATCTCTAAAGGACCATCAAACAACAGCAAGCCGGATGTTACAACAAACGCGATACACAGTCACGATATGATCGCACCAACATTACTTTGCATTGTAAATCTATCGATCCACGCGGCTTTGTTGAACTTTGTAAGGATATTTTTGGTTTGTAAATATCATAACATAACCAGGCTATATCGTTCAGTATTTTTTTTAATTACGAATGAGCCCGCTTTTGACCTCGACCACACCTGATGGTAAGTGTTAAGATGAGATCTACGATCGAACGAGCGAGCCCAGAAAATGCCTATTCACTCTTGCTTTAAAGGCTGACGAGTCATATATGGCAGGGAACACAGAAGCCGGCAGAGAGTTCCACACCTTGGCCGTGCGCACAATTAATGTTAAAGAAAAGCGCTTAGTACGACAAGACGGTATATCGACCAAGTGTGAATGGTCCTGCGGTACGTCTTGGAGACCGGTAAGTAAAAGGGGGATGAAAGGATTAAGTATAATCTGTACTTCTGTAGAAGATAGACAGGCAAGCAACGTTTTGCCGGTGAGCCAGGCTGTGAAGCTTGCCTGCCAGAACCTCGTCACCTATGAGCCTTTTAGCTCATGCTAGTGAATGAGGAGGCTGAACGCGCGATGGAGTGGCACCTCTCTTCCTCACGCCCCAGCCACCGCGAGAGACGCCCCGGGCGTCGCCCCAGGGATCGTGAGCCGATCTCCGGCCACAGAAGGCGCGAGCTTGCGGACGGCGAGCAGGGGTACCTTACCGTCTGGTAAGGGGCCGTTCAAATATTACGTAAGCACATTTATTGCAATTTTTAACCGACCCCTCCCCCTCGTCAGCAAAAGTAAGCAAAGCTCTTACCCCTCCCCTTCATACTTACGTAAACATTGGTACAATTGATTGATTCATGAGCAGCAGTTATAAATCTAGATATAAGGAATAGGTTTGGAAAGAAGACTGTAACGCACATAATATTTATTTAGATAAACTTTACTAACACGAAATTCAACAATTCATTATTTGTAGGAATCCCCGAAAATGCATTTCATTTTGAAGCATAGACAATGTGTGTTGCTATATATGTGTAAAAAATTAAATAATTACTGCTGACGTAATCACCATCTAGATCCCCCCACCCTCCATGTCATCAAAAATAAGCAAAGCAAAGACCCCCACGCCCCCCTATAGTGCTTACGTAATACTTGAAAGGTCCCTAAGTACCTGGCCCAAGCCGGCGCGGCGGCGCGTCGTGTTTCTCGCGAGCCTCAAAGAGTCGTCACCACTAGTGACGGGGCCCTATAGGCCATTGCCTGCCGGGGTTGCGGGAATGTTCTAACAAGATACCGCGGCCCCGGAACTTATAGGCAGCTGAAGGAACAGGGTGGGTTTTTAGTCAGTAGAAGTCTGACACTCTCTTCCGTTCCACCCAGAGCGAGAGAAGTCATTCGATGATTTTCCCACCCAGGAAAAAGGCTATATCGTTTCCACTGCTGAGACACAGAGCTCTTTTTTATCAGGAGGACATACCACGGAGGCCCAGTGCGAGTTGTATCATGTGGAAGACATACGACAACTCTCACTGGGCCTGAATTTTTGGTCCTTGGATTCCTTGCGATATTTTTCTTTACCGTTTTGAGAATAGGTTAATCAAATTGTTTGCTACCGCGAACTAAGAATTACGTCCCCACAGCACACATTAATTTTTAAGGTTGATTATTATATTTCACTCTTAAAAAACCACCCAGAGCGGAAAGAGTAACAAATTTGATGATATACCCCCGAAAAAAAAACAATAATCATCTTGACAACAAGGTACCCACACCTCATTTCGCACTCTACACAACCTCACATACTACACGATGTCATTTCACGTAATATCTGCAGGTAATCAAAAAGACTTCAAAAAACAAAGTCATAAAAATTGGTCAAGCCGTTTTGGAGGAGTTCGATAACAAACACTGTGACACGAGATTTTTATATGTTAGAAGCTTTCCGCCGCGTCTGGCTGTTTGCGATATGCTCAAAAACTGCTGAATAGATTTTCATGCGGTTTTCGCCAAGTGTGATTCATGAGGAAAGTTTGTGTATAATTTATTAAGGTTTTGTGTGAAGTAGAATGAAAGTTATAGCAGTTCTTTGCAAACGAAACGCTTCGAGTTTCTTACAACCGAATTTAGCTAGAAACTCGAATGCCAAAAAGGCAGTGGTTTATTATACTACCCACATTATGTATACCTTCAGTGGTAACAATAATCGTGTACACAAATCTTCTTGAATGGCGGTATATCTGAATTAACATAATGTGTTTTTCGCGAGAATACATTACGACATATCTACAGCGAATAAATATGTTTACCATATTTTTTCAGGGTATACCTTCAAAGGTGAATACTTGGAAAACTGAAATGTTGCAAAATACATTCACTTTTTTTTTCTAAAGAGCCTGCTCTTGACCTCGACTACGCCTGATAGTAAACGATTGATGAGGTCCACGATGAAACGAGCGAGCCCAGAAGATGAAGAGACCTGTTCTGTCTTGCTTAAGGCTGCGTTTCCACCAGAGATGTGCTATGGAAATGTGTTGTGCGAGGATGTCTAGCTGTGCTGTGAAAATGTGTGGGGGTTTCCACCAAAGCTGTGCGATGAAAATGTGCCTACGAGGATGTGTAGCGGAGCTGTGAAAATGCGCATTAATGTGTGGTGCGAGGATGCGCAAACCTCGCAACACATCCTTCTCAACACACATTCCTCGCAACACATCTCTCGCACACATCCCTCGCACACATCCCTCGCTTGTTTTGTATGCGCAAAAATCTAGCTCCGCTGAGCCGTTTCCACCAGAGCTGTGCTAACCGAGGCGAGGTAAATGAAGCGATTCTAATGGTTCTTTACAAACACATCCCTCGCTACGTATCCTCGCACATCTCTCGTGGAAACGCAGCCTTAAAGGCCGACGGGTCATATGTGGCATGGAACACAGAAGCCGGCAGAGAGTTCCACACCTAGGCTGTGCGCACAATAAATCTGCCTTCAATAGCATAGTTGCAGTAAGTACGCTCTAGACGGTTTCGAGAAAATCTTCGATAAATCCTTTGTTTTTAATCAGATCAATCATAATCTGATTAAAAAACCATCATCATCAAAGAGGACCTCATCAAAGAGGACCTCAGCACGTATCTCACTAAATTTTTCTCGAAACCGAACAGGGCGTACTTACTGCAACCATGCTATAGACGGCAGAAATGTGGAGAAGCGCTTAAGTATGACAAGACGCTATATTAACAAGTGTGGATGGTACCCTGCAGTAAGGCTGGGAGACACCAGATGTAGTGCAAGGCGGTCAACCCTAGTGAAAGGAGAGGGTACATTTAACAGTCCTCCTGATCGATTTCGTTCAGGACATCTAAACTAAGAGGAGATTAACCATCTGCGTTGGAGATATTACAGTGCACAAGTATGTCCAGGTACAGGAGCACTCTGTTCCTTACTCTCATTGTCCGATGGGACGGCAATCCGACACGTCCGGAGACAGATCAAGCGCAGGACCAATGACTTAATGTGCTCTACGAGATATGAAAGAATCCCGATATTTTAAGATGGTCACTCATTCGGACCAACCTCGGAAGGAGTTGCTTTCTCTTAAAGATCAACCCATGCTGTAGTTGGCGTAATTATTTAACCACAAGGTCCTTATAATTAAGGGTAACATATTCGATGAAAACAATATGTTACTAGCAGTTGCTCACGACTTCGTTCGCGTGGAAGTTTTTCCCGTGTAAATCCCGATCCCGTGGGAATTTGACAAAATCCCGTCTTAGCGAGCATCTACGTACTAAAAGGAACCCCCATGCAAAATTAGAGAGCCCTATTACTTTTATTTTCTGAGATTGAGTGAGTAGTATTTCGCTTTAATATATTCGCTGCCCGGCAAAAAAGTGTCACAACATAAAAATTACTAATTCGAGATAACGACACTTTTAAGATAGTAGTATAGTAGTGTGGTAGTGTGTTATTTAATTCTTATATTTTTTACATTATCAATCAAATCATTATCATTAAAAATCTTAAAAATCTCGTTATCTCGAATTAGTAATTTTTATGTTATGACACTTTTTTTGCCGGGCAGCGATATATAGAATCGGTGGTGGTGTAATTGGAAGGAACTCGCCTACCGAGGTATGGACATGTGATGGGGAGGGATGACATGCATGTGACTAAAAGACTGATGGGTTTGAATGTTAATGGATGGACAGGTAGAGGAAGGCCAAAGATAAGATGGATGGATTGTGTGAGGAATAATATAAAAGAAAAGGGCGTAAATGATGAAGTGACGTCTGACAGGAGAGAATGGAAGAAGACTACGTGTGGCGACAACCCGAAGCAAATGGGACAAGGGCAAGATGATGATTCAGTGGTAGTGTAAGCAGATAAGATAGTAGCCCTGTTCGACTTTTTTTTCGCTTTCGCTTGGCTCTCGTTTCACCACCATCTCACCTGATGGTATGTGATGATGTGGTCGAAGATGAAGCACGCTTACCTAGAAGTAACCTATTCACTTTTGACTTAAACTCACTTTTGACTTAAACTCCCCCAGGTTATAGCTTCGGGAAACGCAATTTTATGACCTTTTGCTGTGGTTTTGTTAGCAGCTTTATTTTCAACTGGCATTCGTGCGGGGCTTCACTCCCGTGGACGTCATCACGATAAAAACATAACCTCCTCTATTGTAGTCGGGTAAACAGTTTATAATCTTCCTCAAGCTACAAGCTACTTCCATACCAAATTTCATCCAAATCCACTCAGTACTTTCATAGATCAGCGTTTAAACAAACTTTTCCGATATAAGTTTTTAAGCCAACATGGTCACTAACAGTATCATTAGTTTAGTGACACATGTGACAGTGGTAGCAGTGTCGCTATCAGAAAACGAACGAGAAAGAGGGTAGACCGATTTGTCTGCTCATAAACTTCCACCCGCAATTACTTCAGTTCATCCGTGATCATGGCGCTTGCAACAGTGCCGAAATATCGGAAACTCGAAACAAAAAATACACATGGTAAATATCCTGTTTTAAGTTCTAATGAATCTTTTCCGATTATACTTATTCCCTACATAGGGGTATGCTTCCCTTTTATATGTAACACCTACCTATAAAAATATTTTTATTTTTAACCGACTTCTGAAAAAGGAGGAGGTTCTCAATTCGGATGTTTGTTTGTTTTTTTTTTTTTTTTTTTTTTTTATGTTTGTTCGGGCATAGCTCCGTCGCTCGCCAACCGATTTGAAAAATTCTTTTTTTGTTGGAAAGGGTATACTTCCCAAATGGTCCCATGAAAATTTTATCGACATCGAACAAGCCGTTTCTGAAAAATCAACAAAAGTCTAAAAAAAATATTTACATTGATGACCTTTTCGGTTACTCTATATTGTGTTTTTTGTTCGCGCGTTTTTAGTTTTTTGTAGTTGACATTTTGGCTTTTATAACTAGATTAATTACAAATTGACCCACTAAAAAGCGCGAAAATAAAAACTTTTTTGCAAAAAAATAAAACCGACTTCCATATCAAAACACTACAAAGCCAAAAATAATTTTAATTTCGGAAGGCGGTGTGAAAAAAAAGAAAATACAAAACCAATAACACCGACTACCGAAATTAAAATTATTTTTGGCTTTGTAGTGTTTTGATATGGAAGTCGGTTTTATTTTTTTGCAAAAAAGTTTTTTTATGAAAGAAATTAAACGCCTAATATCGATAATACTTCATTTTTATCACAACTTATTACTATGGACTGTGTTATGGATAAAGACGTCATCTATTCTTATTTTTTTCGATTTTCTATGGTTCTTACGATGATATTATTATTTGTCACTATGACCACAAAACATAATTATAAGATTTCCATCACATCTCAGTTTTCAGATAACATAGCTAGAAAATTCAGATTTATTCCATGAATTCTAATAACACAGGTTTCCAAACAAAGTGAAACATTTTATTCAAGGCAGTCACAAGTCACAACAGCCTTCTGAGAGTTATAGCTGACAGGCATGATGAAAGCCTCAAACCTGTCATCTGCCTCCGTGGTCGAGTGGTTTAGGCGTTTGCCCTGTGACGACTCACGACCACCGGGGTCGTGAGTTCAATTACCGCGAGAAGCATACTTTGTAAAGTAGTTTCCAGTTTGGCTAGGACATTGCAGGCCTAAATCGCCTGATTGTCTGATAAAAAGATGGTTCCGTGCTTCGGAAGGCACGTATAAGCCGGTGGTCCCGGAAGCCAAATGGCGGTCGTAAAAAATAGACCACGTCAGAGGTCCTTGAGGCGGTCTAGAAACTCTGCCACTAGGGTGTATGGGGTTGTTAGACCTTACTACCCGGGGTGCTGGACAAGAAACCTCCCCGTGTGCCCAAGAGCTGGAGTTCCTTTGCGGACACGTCCGGGAGGAAGACTAGTTTTCCGGGCCGGTGCACCCTGGGATACGGGCAACAAATCCTTCTTAGGAATCATTTACCTAAGGGGTCTTGTTGTCCGTCTGCTAATATTCTGTCTGGAGCTCAGCTGGGGCCCAGAGGCGGCCAAATGAGAAGGTGGATCCCTTCAACGCGTGTGCTCTGTGTAGCAGAGGGGCTCAGCGTTGGAGGTAGAGCGGGCTTGACGTGCACTAACCCTGCCGCAGGCAGAAGCTCTGCTTCTGCCACCGCTAGTCTCGTAGCCCCGTTGATTGTCGCGGTCATGTCTCTGTGACTTTTGACGGGAGACGAGGGTCTTGGCTTAATTGCACGGACCGCGCGGAATAAAACGTCTATAAATAATTACTCCAAAACTCCAAGCAGCGGCGCATGGCGAGGGAGGTTGGTAGCTTGGCTCATGGGTAGCTACAGGGGGGTTAAGAGGGAGTCATTAGTGCGAACCACTTTTTTCTTGGTTGGTTGGTTGGAACTTTATATACTCGTGGGAACAACAATGGAAAATATTAAAAACCCAGACAAAGACGATGGAAGGAGAGATGCGGGGTCGGATTTAGACTCTGCGTCTGAGACGCTGAGCGTGGGGAGCTCTGAGGGCTCCGGGCGCAACAGGCAGAAGGGGCGAGCGGGGAACAGTAAGTTCTTCCGCAAGCTCCCACGTCAGGAGGAAAGCCAGGGGCCATCCTCGGGCGAGGACGATTTTGTCTCGGCTTGAAAGATCCCAACAAGCATGCGGGGTAAGGCCCGAGAAGAAAAGAGCAGAGGAAGAGGGCTCGCGATTCAGAAGGCGGCTGAGCGGGCTGAGACTAGCCGAAGGGTAGTCGTCTCCGAGTCCTCTTCGATTGGCGAGCTGGAGGAAGCCAACCCCGAGAAGAGAGCGCTCGGCAAGCTGGAGGAGGCCGTGACCTCGTCATGTCAAAATTATTAAAACTTTATTTTATTTTTGATGACACGCTCGCTTTTGTCGCGCACCAAAATATGGAAAGGAGACTAGTTTTATTTCACACAATATTTAAATAAATAAAAAAATTAATAAATCCTTGTTTTGTACTCAAATGGTTTGATTTGACAGCTAAGACATCACAATTTTTTTTTTGGCACAAAATTTTTCCTAATAGCATTTGAAATACACTGTACCTATGAATCAGGCACCAATTCAGACTCTAGTTAAGTCAATTAATTTACCAAGCATACGATTTTTAGGTCAAGTTCACCATTTTGATTTCAACAACTACAACTCAAAAAGAAAATTAAAGATGCGGGAATTCATAATAAGTTGTGTAACAAGTTATTATAGGATAGGCTTCTATATTTATTGAATTGATTGTATATATTAAGAGGATGTAAATAGCGGTTAACAACTCTTGAATGCTAGAATCTATAGAAATAACTATCAGAAAAAAGCTATCCAAGAAGGTCTAATAGATTTTTTTTAAATTCTCTTTTTGAGGGCCAACTTCAGACCAACCAATGCAAAAACATTAATAAATCCTTGTTTTGTACTCAAATGGTTTGATTTGACAGCTAAGACATCACAATTTTTTTTTTGGCACAAAATTTTTCCTAATAGCATTTGAAATACACTGTACCTATGAATCAGGCACCAATTCAGACTCTAGTTAAGTCAATTAATTTACCAAGCATACGATTTTTAGGTCAAGTTCACCATTTTGATTTCAACAACTACAACTCAAAAAGAAAATTAAAGATGCGGGAATTCATAATAAGTTGTGTAACAAGTTATTATAGGATAGGCTTCTATATTTATTGAATTGATTGTATATATTAAGAGGATGTAAATAGCGGTTAACAACTCTTGAATGCTAGAATCTATAGAAATAACTATCAGAAAAAAGCTATCCAAGAAGGTCTAATAGATTCTTTTTAAATTCTCTTTTTGAGGGCCAACTTCAGACCAACCAATGCAATGTGTATCTAGGTCCTCTCGCAATTTTTTCCTCGGCCAGCCTCGGCGGTGCCATCCATTCTCAGTATAGTTATAAAGAAACAAATTAACTATCATGGATATTGAAGTAACAATTGTGAGGTTCGAAGGAGACAGTGGCAGTAGTATGTAGAAGTTCTCATTGAAGATCCTAAGGGAACCTTTGACGCACTCACTGCATGTGTATGTTTATTAAATATGGTTTATGTAATGTTAATAGTAAAATAAGTTTAAATATTTTATAACATAGAATTAGTTTTAGTTTTATAATATGTAACTATTAGTTTATTTTTAGTAACTGTTAAATTATGCATTTTATTTGTATGGGCCAAGCTTGATTGGATTGATAAATTATTAGTGAAAGTGTTAAATAATGCCACTAAAATTATTGTGGATGCTTTATCATGAATACTGTGCATTGGTGTAAAAATACCAACATTTCCAGAAGTTAAAAAAATCCTCACATGATTAGGCTGAATAAAAACTCTTTGGCGAAACATCCATTAAAAAGTCACTTACCTTTGTTTACAAACATTGGAGCTAAAACATAAGTATTTCAATAATTTAAGCATAATTTCGATAGTAACATGCATTTTTATTTTCTAAAGTAATTTTCAGTGATCTACTTACCGGTATAAGATGTTGAACTGTAGGAGTCTGCAGAAGATGCCGATAAAGATCTGCTTCTATAACGCGCGGATTTTTTCAAGGCGCCCGATTTCCCGCGCGGTGTCTCAAATTTTCCGGCTGCTGCACCAGCTTCAGTATTCCCGCCACGCACCTGTCCCGGGTCCGTCACGGGACTATCACTCGGTACATTAGCCGCCGCAACACTTTCTTTCCTACTAGAATTCGAATTCAGCTGATTCGGCTCTCCGTGTCCATGACCGTCAGACATATTTGAATTATTATTTTTTTAATATTATTTTTTCTTAACAACAATTCAATAAGTTTACGGTTTTTTTTTAATTAAAACCTCTTTAGAATTGTGAACTTTATTTTATAAATAATTAATTCCAATATTCGCACACAAAAATTATTAAATAAAAATTTCAATAATAAAAACAGCAGTACAAACAACCGCAGTGGCGATTAAAATAAATTTGAAGACCGGGGGAACACTTCACGGCACAAAAATAAATTATTATGATAGTATGACGTTATTTTGCTATCAGTAAACTCATGAAAAACTAAAAAATTAAATAGAACAGATGGAAAACACAATTTCTTCAGTTATCCGCCCGAGTAAAAACGCACACCCCACTTCCATGCTTCACCCCCGTTACTGAAATGTCATTTTTCGATCGGCATTCAGCGAGTGATTACATTAGGAATTTGACGTTAAACCGTTAACGAGTAGTTTCGATTATTCTAATAAGATTTATTGAATGATTAAAGAAAGAGGTTTGTTAATCTTTAACGTAGATATTCTGTAACGTAGATGATCTAACAAAATCATTACATTTGTCTACAATAAGATAAAAATACTTTTAATCATAAAATATTTTTCTTTCTTTCCACTCATTGTGTTAAAAATAACCAAACTTTTTCTTCAAATGTAATTCAAAATTAATTGTTTGCATTATTCTCTATAATACCTTTATATTGTTTATAAATTCCTTTTTTCTTTAATACATTAACCGTAACCAATAAACCGATATTATCGGTTTACTCCACAAAGTGTCGATTAGAAACTTAGGCCCTCACTATACTCGCCAATATGGAAGTGAAACGTATGTCAACTACTGCGCGACCAAACAACTAGGAAATAAAACTCAAAAATACTTTCTATTATTTAACTTGGTGAGTAAATATTTACAAAATTAGTAATTAAACTTTTGTCCCATAAATTTTATTGAAAATCATCAATTTTTAAGTGCCGTTCGTAAATGGAAATGTACTCGGTAATCGTCATCATAGCATTCGCCGGCGAACAAAGATATTTTTAAAAGATACATAGCCTATAAATATTTAAATCTTATTTGAAACCGCTGTAAACAAAACCTATTCGACTTCTTTGTTGAATTTTCATTGATGATTTTCCTGTATATTTTTGAAAATATACATGTGTGACATTATAGTTGTCATAGTGTTTACATGTCAAGCATTTTATTATTTTACGTATTTAATGTAGAAGAAAGGTGTTGGAACGTGTATATTTATCTTAACAAGCGTCATATTGTATAAAGTTAAGTGATAATGTCGTGTAAATAGTTGTTTTCAAGATATTCAGCCAAGGCTGAACATCACGTTAATACAATACATTGAACACACGCTCTGACATGTGCAGTGCCGTTTTTTTTTAAGAAGGAGCATCGTTCTACAGTTTACGATTTTGAATTTTTACTTTTTTGAGTGTGTTTATTTTCTATCAACAGCACATCAGTAGGAACAATTGGATACTTCGGTTATATCGTAGCTGTAAGGTTGATTTTCGTAGCGCATTTGTGACCACTGATGTGTGGTTGACAGTACAAGTACTCTTCAGAACATTAACTCAAATCTTTGAATGAAAGAATTACAGAAATATACTAGCTACCTATTATCTTGTGATTTTGTATTATAAAAAGCTAAGATTGAGTTACTCATAGCAGCCAATTACATGTAATTTGCACAAATCTTATAGCTATCCACAACAGCTTATATTTTTTATCTGATTACCAAAAGGCCATATACTCTATTCTCTCTGTGTATGTCATTTATTTATGGTCCAGGGACATGCTTACCTACACTAACAAGAACCAAGCACCAAAAAGGTTTTACTTTCTGCACATCTTTCTTATGTTGAATCAGTGATTATAGCACTACACTTCAATGTGTTTAAAATTACTAGAAAAATAAAATATGGCCAGTTTTAAATTAACACGCATAAATAGAGCTGCACATAATTCAATTTAATTAAATAATATTCCAGGTAATCAACTTTTACTTGTATATTATTGTTGTGCGTTAAATTACATTAAAATACTGACACGAAACACCAAAACCCACACAAGATTGTAAGCAGCTAATTCAGTCTGTTTTTCCTTCTTTCCCAGATTGCCATGGACTTAAAAAAGGTATCTGCCATTTATTAAATATTTTTGTTTTGCACTATTTCTGCCAGCGATAATAACACCATACTTATCAAAATTAGAGTACATTTAATCATAATATCTAAGTACCCATTTGTAACAACTAAACAATTTTTCTAATAATAAAAGTATAAAGATTTTTTTTATTGACATCAACAATGACATCAAAATGGTCTGTTTAACTAAGAAATTAAGTATAAAATAACAAAGGTATACTAGCTGACCTGAAACGATTTTTGGTCTTATATAAAAATTCAATTATTTTTAGTGAAAACAAAAGCCTTTGATCTATTCTAGAACCCATACACAAAAAAAAACATAAAAATCGCTTAAGCCATTTCAGGGGACTTCTATAACAAACACTGTGACACAAGATTTATTTATTAGAGTTTGGAAATCGGTTAAAAGTCACCATTTTGACACATCAATGTTTATGATTACTCTAAACTAGCTAAGTCCAAGCCGAGTTGAGGAGAAACACCAAAACAAACTCAGCAGTCAACATTTCTTTTAATATGTTTTCAAACTGTATTTGGTCCTATCATATGATCTCCCCTCTTGGAGGTAGGTGCTAATGGTTGCAATACAGTATTTTATGCTAATGTGATTGTTAACTTACACAAACTTTTGTAAACTGTTTCTTGTTCTAATAAATATATTTGTATATGGAAACCTTGTTGCTTATCCATCTAGTCTAGACATTAGACATGTAGCTAAACTTGCACTTAAAGATGTCAATGATTTGACAAACAACACCAAAGGAACCTTGGGTAGGCCACATAAGTGGCCAAACTACCAGATCTGGTTAAGATAAAAGTCATGAAAAAAGCCGCTCTAAGCTAAATGAATTAAAATATTCAGTAGGTTTAACAAACCTGAGGTATACAATAGAACAAGTAAGCCCGGAAGATGCCTGTTAACTCTTGCTTTAAAGTACATAAATATATTATTTGTATATTCTTTCTTTATTTATGACATTTTATTTACTTGTAAACCTACCACATTGTGGTCTTTTTAACCCAAAGGTTGACTGGTAGAGAATGCCTTCTTGTAGCACTATTGTACATGAAGTTTAAATAAATATCCTTAGAAAAATATAAATTGGAGCAGGGCACCTTTCTTTTTAACTGTATAAAAACCTTTTTGGCATAGCTTATTAGGTATTATAAGTATTTGAATTTATTCATGCTTAGTTCTTGAACATCACTTGGAATTTTATTACTGAAACCTATATATTGGCATTTAAACGAGACACTTATTTTCTGGAGCCTTCGATTCACGGAAGTATTTTGTTCCAAATGCGGTTTATCTATAAAATAAAACTTGACCATTTAGTAATTTATGTTAAAAAATCTACTTCAATATTTACATTTGTGTGAATATTGAGTATAAATACGCTATAAGTTATCCGAAAATCGAACCATTCATGTAGGTCTTTTTTTGGGGGGATAATCATCAAATTACTCTTCCAGATCTGAATGGAGCGAAAGGGAGAGTCACACTACTGACTAAATACCCACGCTGCTCCTTCATTTCTCTCTGTCTCTTCCTCACGCGTCCAGCTTCCTCCTTCGCTAGCATGACTGCTTTGCAGAAGTAAGCGACTGCAGCCTATTCCCCTTCGCCCCACACCATGGTCTGGCGAAACCAGGGCCGGGCGCGGTATATTGTCGCCGACGTTCGCCTAATGAGGACACGGCGTTGCTCTGCCCAAGAGGGGCACACGTCGACCATATGGTCCACGCTGTCCTTCGCCTCCAAAATATCCATGTTGATTTGTGGTGTTCTTATGAGGAAAAAGAGTTATATGCAAATCCGTCTAGTAGTTTCGGAAATTAGCGAGTACAGAGCGATACACAAACAGAAATTATATTCAATTACAGACACAGTATCTTACTGTTTTATTATATGTCATTAAATAATTGTTGTGCCTGATTCTTTAATCTAACAACGCACTCAGCCTAACCGACACCAAAGCAATTAAAAGCGTGAATATACACAGTCAATGCACCTATTAAACCTTGATTTAGCCACGAAGGTCAACAAATATAACAATACATAGTCAAGAGATACTTGCGAGCCTCTTAGATAATGTATGATAATTTAATTCAGAAAAAACCACTGAAATTACTTGTGACGTCAAGATTATAACTCACTAACTAAATAGACAGATACACTCTTCATTGTACACCAGAACAGAATTAAACAAGGACTTAACTAACTAGGTTCTGGTCTCGGCTTCGCTCGTGTGATAAGATTTATTTCTGCGAAAAATTTAGCATATATCACTCAGAAATAATGTAGCTTTCTATTGGTAAAAGAATTTTCGAAATCAGTTCAGTAGATCCAGAGATACAAACTTTGACCACCATCTCACCTGATGTAAAGCGATGATGTGGTCGAAGATGAAGCACGCTTGCCTAGAAGTAACCTATTCACTCTTCACTTAAATACTCCCAGGCTATACCTCGTCATAATATTAGTATAGTAGTAGGTATAGATAAAAGATTGTACGAAAATATTTATCTTTTAAATTAAATGAGCTAACTGTTTCGTGATGTGCAATATTCTTGAGTCGTAAAAGATTACGTCATACTTAATTGGCTGATTCGAATCCTATTTAGGTATGAAATATCTAAATGTGTGTACTAAAATATTAAGTAAATAGCTGTGCAGTGTGCACGCAGTTCGTTCGAGTGGGAGGTTTATCGCGGAGATAGCGAGATAAAAAGTAGGATATAATTATGTTGATATACAGTATGTTAACTAACAGAGGGCGTTCCCGTTAACCCGCAATAGTATAGCATCAATACATGCTAAAAAAAAATTACCGTTCGAAAACAAAATGTTTTTTTTTTTCATATTAAAATATTCACTAAAATTTTTAAATTGATACGTAAAAGAAACACTGTACACGCGTACGCATTCATAAATAAATTGCGACGTTGCCGAATCTCCTGTATCTTCCAGTGAAAGTTCTATTCAATTGTTTCTGCCGCGGACAGTAGGTACACAAACAAAAAATAAACTTTCTGTTTTAGTGCCATCAACAATAAGCACTTAAATAACACTTCAACTTTATTTATATGAACTCTGAGAAGAGCAAGGGCGGATCCAGCTTTGGTGCCAGGGGGCGGTCACATAATCGTGGTCAAGTCCCAAGAAGTTATAATTTGTATTTCTTGACTCCGCTGCCACTTGGCCATCCACTGCCGATATTCGTTTACAACGACAGAAACTGGAGTATTATCTAGTAACAATGTTTAAAAATTTTAATTAGTGGTCCACCTAGGTCCTGGACCCAGCCCAGGGGTGGAGAAGAGTGCTGTGTTATGGAGGTCCCGATAGGTAGTTGCTCCGTATAAATACTTGTACTCAGCTCGCCTTCCAGTCTAACCGAATATACTGGAAGCCTAGCCAAACAGTTGGGAATAGGATAAGCAGGTGATGTATTCTGAGAAGGCTGAAAAACTTTTATCCTCATGACAATATCCTTGGTGTCAGTTGAAAGTTCAAACAGACTCGTGCTTACTAAATAAAACCACATCGTTCTCGCTTTCGTCCGGAGCTTAAAGTGCGGATGCTACTTCCGTTGTCCTAAACCGGTATCAGCCATCCGGAATCGGTAGTAGGCTTCAAAATTAGTAAAAGGAAGTGCGTTATAATCTTACTAATATAATAATTATCGGCAGTCGCAAGCGCGGTTGCTTGGCTTGAGGTCGATTCGATTCCCGGCTCGGACTAAAAGTGCTACCTATTGGGTTTTTCTAATAGAAATTTCACAGCCCGGAGTTAACATTGGTGGTGTGATAACCCCAGTGCCTTGGAAAGTTCGTTAAGCCATTGGTCCTGCGCTTAACACGTTGAACGCCAACGCGGTCAGTGCTGACCGACAGTGAGCTTTCCCCTTGGGTCAAGCAAAAATCACAGTTCTATCCAAAAGACCGAATGTTTTTTTAATTGTTAGTTTGATGAGAAGCCAACCTCAAAAAAAAATTATATACTTATATCTAATGTCCAAATGTATGTTTTCATTAACAAAAGTCAACTTTAGTCATTAATTATGGAGATATTAAACGCCGGGCAGCACTGACCGACGCACGGTGGGCTGAAAATCGGCTTTCATAGACTTAGGCATTTTATTTTGCAAGTGCGAGTTTTTTTGCCGGATATCACTTCTATTAGTTATAACAATATACAAAAATGACACCAGAATTGATTCTGCACAGAAACGAAGGAATTATAATTTTTTTACGAAAATTTTGTATGGAGCTAGTATGAAAAATCGAAATATCTCTAAAACGGCAGCGATAACCGTAATATCCTTATAGGGGGTTATAGTACTAATTATTTATGATTTTTTGACATACGTTACATAATGGTTGTAGATGCCTTTTTTTTTAAAAAATCGTCAAAATATTTTTATTTATTTTTACATATTTAAACGTTCCTTTTAGTGTTTAAGTTGAAGAATTCAGAGCTTTAACAACTCTTATCATAAAATAGCATCACCCCTATAGACCTGAAGGACTAGACAGAGGTGTGTAGTGTCTTGTTGATCTTGTAAGATTTCCAACAATACCAAATAGTTGAATATCAGTGTCAAAGTGCCCATGCTGTCGCTTCTTTTTGAAAGATAGGGGAATGAAATTGTTAATTGATCATACCCTAAAAGTATGATTACAACATAACCGGACACATAATAATAATAATATCCTTATAGGGGATTATAGTACTAACATTATTTATTTTAACATATGAAACTGTTCAAAACGATCCATGAACTGTGTCAAAGTTAAGAACATCGTTAGGAAGCATGCTTTTTCCCCAAATATTAAGAATATGTGAAAAAAAAAAGACTGTATATAAACTTTTTATTGATAGGTAATTTAAATAAAACAGAAGTAACAAAAATAATATCTAATAAATTCAATTATACAAAATACATATTTGAAACTATAATTTATGAAATTATTAATTAAACATATTGGTACAATAAACTAACATAAATAACAAAAGAACATAAAGAAAAATAATTAAATTTTACAAATTTTCTTTACAACTTTCGTTGTCGGACTCCAATTCCGAGTCAGAATCCAGATCGGATATACCTACAAACTCGAACTCAGTTTCCGGAAACTGTATTAGGTCGAGAGTTTCAGCAAAAAAGGTTGTCTTCCTTTTGGCATCTAACTTCGGCTTTTGTGCACTTAGAAAAGGATCCGAAGAAACAACAAGCATATTTAGGATATCTTGATTAGAATCTTGCCTGCTTCTTTTCCGCGAATGATGTTCCCGGAACCTCCTAAAATCTTTGTTTCGAGACTCTGAGGCTTCTTCCGAGAGAGTCCCAATCGGGACAATATCATTTTTTTCGATTATGTCAGCTCCGTTTATTAATAGTTTATGTACGGTTGATGACATGTAGTACCAGTCGTATAATTCCACGTACTTTTCTGCTGTTTTGCGAGCAAAATCTTTAAATTTGATGACATCGATCTTCTCACCAGATGTTATTGCTTGCAAAATAACAGCAAATCTTTTTATCAGGTTTTGATCCAACCCAGTAATAGCTGCAGTTTTATTGGGAAACTCGAAAAACTTCCTTGCGGTATTCCCGTCATTGGTAGTTCCCGAGCCTTGTTTTACTATATCAATTAACAGATTGAGCTCCTCTTTAAATTTATTTTGAATGTTTTTTTTCTGTTTTGTAACATATCTTTATGCTCATTACTTCTTGCTGCCCACTGTTTGAAGTCAAGTCTGTACGCAATGTGTAACAGACATTCCATGCAATTTATACGGGCATGTAGGGATGATAGGCCAAATTCATATATGTCAGAACACACAGTTTTTGATGTTACAGCATCTAAGTGGTTCATTTCTGTTGGTTTTGCTAAGCACAGGTAGCATGATGCATTTGATCTAGCTTCAGAAAGGTACGTGCAGACTTTTGCGTCGATCATTGTCATCATTAGTTTATGAGTCACCCTGTTACTATTAATGCACTCTGTGGGGTTAAGGGCCTCAATTTCCTCATCCATTTTTCTTTTGTTATCAATGACAACTGCATGGCTTTCTTTTACAAAAGTGAACTGAACCGGACGACAATAAAAAGTTGAGCATGGTTTCGGGTTTGTCCATATAGTATTATCTCCATCTGTCAGTTTCAGTGGCACCAAGGAGGTCATGAAAATGCTTGAATCATCATGCTCGCCGTCCATTTTCTGCTTGTATCGGCTTTGATTGGAAGCACCATCAAATCCCCACTTCGATATCAGCTTTAACTGCTTATTTTCCACATTATCAGAAAGACTTTGAAGAATCCGCTTCACCGTGATGTCAAGTAAAGCTTGAAGTGTAATTCTAGCTGATGAATCCGTAACTGATACTGATTGATTAGGAGGGTAGCATGCAAGCTTAGTTTGTTGCAGTTTATAGTAGGATGGGTAAATATCCTTAGCACCTTCCCGAATGGCAGTCTCTCGCAACGTAATATATTGCCACTTTGAAAGCTTAAGTGAAAGAAGCAATCCAAGTGCTTTCTCTGGTGTAAATATTACTGTTTTCTTAATGCTTTCCTTGATTTTAACGGCAGCTTCTGGATTTTTGATCATATAATTGATTACAGATGCGATATCTTCATAACCTTCTTCTTTTAAACGTGCTGCAGCTGCATATGCCAATTCACAGGAATCCTCGCCTATGTGCTCACTAGATCTTCTCTTTTTCTGTTTGCTTCCCAGATCTTTGAATGGTTTTCGGGACCTTTTTGTCATGTTTCCAACAGTCGATGATGTCGAAGGTTCTGGAGAGACTGAGCGTGCTCTTGGTATCTCATCAACAGTTGGTTCTTGATTTATTAAAGTTTGCACGCAACTCGGCCAATCAATATTTGCTTGCAACCACTCTCCGTACGTATTTCTAAACTTATCAAAGAATCGTTTAGATTTCTGCCACCTGTTTAAAGCAGCTCGCGTGAATCTCCGGCAAAATTCTTTGAGAGTTACTTGATCTTCGGCAGAAAGGCAATCGCCTATGCGGGACACAATTGCACTAAACAATACTTCATGATTAAATGAAGGACACTCACTTTTTAGAAGAACAAACAAATCTAAGTTGGTGATTAAACTTTCCATTCTAAGATTTTGTAGTCGCAAAGCAAATAGTTTTAGTGTTAGCAGTTACACGGTTGTGAACAATCTAAATTATGGAACAAAATTATAGCCCTTTTATTGTATAAAGTCAATAATTAGTTAACTACCCTCATTAAAGTTATAAAAGATATGATAATAAAAATTTATAATCGTCAAAAACATTTCGTAGAACTCATAGTAGAACTAATCAACATTAGCAAATCACATTAGCTCACTAATTATAAAAAGGTGAATGCAGTTCTTAGTTGGTATTGTTGCGAGATATTTCAAATCATTTAATCACTTAATAGGCTCATTAGAATCAGAAGACTACAACCATCATTCTAATTACTTAATTACTTGTCATCAGACTCATTAGATGACTACACAATATGTTATTTTGTATTTTGAACGTATGCAAGGTTTTAAAATTCCTTTTGTGTCGATATTATTATGTGTCCGGTTTTGTTGTAATCATACTTTTAGGGTATGATCAATTAACAATTTCATTCCCCTATCTTTCTAAAAGTAGCGACAGCATGGGCACTTTGACACTGATATTCAACTATTTGGTATTGTTGGAAATCTTACAAGATCAACAAGATACTACACACCTCTGTCTAGTCCTTCAGGTCTATAGGGGTGATGCTATTTTATGTTAAGAGTTGTTAAAGCTCTGAATTCTTCAACTTAAACACTAAAAGGAACGTTTAATATGTAAAAATAAATAAAAATATTTTGACGATTTTAAAAAAAAAGGCATCTACAACCATTATGTAACGTATGTCAAAAAATCATAAATAATTAGTACTAAAACCTCCTATAAGGATATTACGGTTATCGCTGCCGTTTCAGAGATATTTCGATTTTTCATACTAGCTCCATACAAAATTTTCGTAAAAAAATTATAATTCCTTCGTTTTTGTGCAGAATCAATTCTGGTGTCATTTTTGTATATTGTTATAACAAATAGAAGTGATATCCGGCACAAAAACTGGCACTTGCAAAATAAAATGCCTAAGTCTATGAAAGCCCTTTTTCAGCCCACCGTGCGACGCGGCCCGAACGGCAAGTCAAGTTGTCGGCCATCACTGACCGACGCGGCTTGAACGGGAAGAATGGAAGATGCATTTTTTTTTCTTGGCGTTCAACGTGTTAATCTCTCTCCGGTTGTGAAGGATTGCAGTCCCATCGGACCATGCGAGTAAAGGAACAAAGATTACACATGTACCTGCGCACGCTATAATATCTCCTGCGCGGATAGCCAATCTCCGCTAATATAATAAATGCGACTTTGGATCGAAGGAAGGATAAATGAATGGATGTTTGTTACTCTTTGCAAAAAACTATCGAACGGATCTAAATGATTTTTCTTATGTAGTAAGTTGAAATTCTGGAATAAAACAGGCTACTTTGTACACCGAATCGGGATGACATGACATACAACTGTATGTCATGTCATCCCATTCGGCTTCTAGTCTAACTAGGCTAAAAGCCGATTCAAAGTCCACCATTGTTTAAAAACCTCAAATATGACAAACAATTTGAATTCGCAATACGACTCATCATCTGCATTGCCGTTTCGCCAACTAAATTGAGGTCAGTCTAACTGGAAGCTGAGTAACAGTATTTTTCATAGAGCGTCTGCCTATCTGACCTCCATAACCCAGTAACTGGGTAACACGATACCTCTAGACATGATTTCTGACTGCTCTTGACTATAGCTGGGACAAACGACTTACATTTTCACGGAGAATTTTCGATATCTATACTAATACTCGTACTAACATTCATATTATAAAGAGGAAAGATTTGTATTTATAATGTTTGTAACGAATAAACTCAAACTACCTACTGAACTGATTTCATAAGTTCTTTCGCCAATGGAAAACTACATTTTTCCTTAATAATAATAATCGTTCTTTATTTCAGACAAGATCCACAATAATAAAAACTTACAATTCTAAATGTTAGTAACATATTTAACTTACATACTATGTTAGTACTTATATACTATTACAGAAAAGACTTACGATTATAGAAGTTAGTTAGTACAGAAAATTTACTTACAAACTACGTTAGTACCCGTATTGTATAACTGACAGAGTGCTCTCTATGAGATGCTTGATAATGGGGCTTTCATCATGCCTGTCAGCTATAACTCTCAGAAGGCTGTTGCGACTGTTCCTCGTTGTTTTGCTGAAAAAAAAAACGTTAACTGCGAGTGAATCCGCGAGCAGAAGCTAATGTTGAAACGAAAATACTATATAAAGTTACTAGGTATCTAATCGTCACATCTGCTCTATGTAATTATTTACTTGAACTTGAGTTAAGTGCACTAATATTATTAATCATGCAGTATGTTTACAATATTTATTTGCAAAACACCACATGTTAAGATGTGATGCACCACGACTCATATAGCGACCTCGTTAAAAAGAAGAAAACAGTTATACCGTTACGTGTTCTTTTGGACTCGTACGCAAATCACAGAAATAAATATTTAAATCAGTATTTCGGTAAAAATGGTAAAATGCTACTTTTAAAGTTTTTTTTTTGGGGATTGAATCATCCAATGAATCCTCCTCCCCTCTGGGTGGAGCGGAAGAGAGTGTCAGACTTCTACTAACTAAAAACCCACCCTGTTGCTTCAGTTTCCCGAACCCTAGCAGGCAATGTCCCTATGGAGCCCCATCAATAGAGCTCACTGCTCCCTTTTTTTTTTTCTCTACCCTATACTGTCCTGCTAGGCAAAGGCCTCCCCCAATTCCTTCCATGAACTCTTCACGTGCCGCACCAAATCAAACCAGCCCTCGGAACACTGTCCAAGTCGTCTCGCCACCTCTTCCTAGGCCGGCCTCGGCGGCGCCGTGTATTCTCCGGTACCGATTGTATAGAGACCCAGCAGTTCTCGTGCATGCTGACGTGACCCGCCCCATCCCATTTCAGCTTAGTAGCCTTTTTGCCAACATCCACTATTCCCGTTTTGGAACGCAACGTAGTATTTCGGACCCGGTCTTCTCCTTTCACATCCAGAATTCTGCGTTCCATTGCCCTTTGACAATCTCCAAGGCGGGACTTTGCGATTCGGTGAGCGACCAGGTCTGAGCACCGTAGGATAAGACTCCAGACTTATACTGACTAAACATACACCTTGTTCTTTCAGTTGCCCTTGCTTTCCGGGGCTGCGGTATCTCGTCAGAACTTTCACGTAACCCTGGCCGAAAGAGACTATATTTCAGTTTATTTCAAAGTCCGTGCCTCTATCTTTCGTCCGTATTGGTAACACAATATTTGTTTTACAAAAACAGTTATTCGTGATATTTATAAATGAAGTCCAAGGCATTAATAAATTTAAAGATATGTATATGTAACTACTGTGCCCTGCCCTCTCAGTATATTCATGAGAATCTCTTGTATGCCCACAAAACTCGTTAAAAATACTGTGATATCCATAACGTCATCACTAGTAGAAATAAACACAAATTTGTCGTTCCAAAAACAAGGCTCAAGGCATAGGTGGTTCGTTTAAATGCCAGTGCATACGTTTTTATAATAAACTTCCTTGCCATTTACAAGAACTAAGCATTAATAAATTCAAATTGGTCATAAGACGTAAGCTATGCCAAAAAGCTTTTTACACAGTTATCTAAACTAATATTAAAATTGAGCTGCTTCGATGATATACAAGGGTCATTAGTGACGTTTACAATTATAAGTTACTAGCTCGACTTTTCGCGTGGGTTCCTGCGTAAATCCCGATCCCGTGGGAATTCCGGGTTAAAGAGTAGCCATGTGTTATCCCAGAATGTCAAATATCTATTTGGCAAATTTAAGTCAGTTCCGTTCAGTACTTTTTTTTTAAAGAATGACTAACATCCATCCATCCATACTTTTATACATCCATCCGATATCTTAATCTTAACATAGTATAAAGTAAAGTCGCTTCCCTGTGTCTGTCCCTATGTATGCTTAAATATTTAAAACTACGCAACGGATTTTGATGCAGTTTCTTTCAATAGAAAGAGTGATTCAATAGGAAGGTTTTAAAGTATAGAACATGCATAATATAGTAGAGGAACACTGATAATTTTTGAGGTTTCTAATGTGATGTCGCAAATAAACACATTTTTTTGCGCTTGCTTTGCAAACGCTGGCTGAACCCTACGAAATAGATCAAAATAATGTACTACAGTATTGTACACCTTAAAAAGGTCAACAAAAAAGTCCGCGACGGTATCTGTCTATCTCTTATAGATAACCCACAACAGCCATTTTTTATCCTTTACTTTTTACGAGAAATACGAGCATATTTTACGAAGCGATTTTAAGCAATACAGCATTAATCCTTATCCAATTAAGTACCATAAATACATTGTGCACTTAAAATAAATCAATATTGCCCTTTACAGAATATATTTTAAATAAACAGTTTCGAAGATATTACAGATTTAAAATGCAAGGACATAGCAGTTGCGGCGCGGTGCCGGCGGAGGCACGGCGCGCGTGCCTATGTTGCTTAGATTTGAGCGTTGAATGTTTTTCCCATGGTAAATTATGTGTCACACTTTCAAGAGTAATTACTAAAGAGAACATATATGTCGAATAACAAAAAGGCTGTCAACGATGTATATAAAGACATTCTATAGTATATTTAAAATAAACATTGATTGCACCCGTGCGAAGCCAGGGCTGGTCGCTAGTACGATTATAAGAAGTAAAATTTTATTACTGTTTATGTAACTATTTATGTTATACAAGTTGACATCTTACTAATATTATAAATGCGAGTTTGTTAGGAGGTATGTGCTACTACTCAAAAAGGACTTATAGAAAAACGCAATAACACTTTTTGCCCGATCTGGGATTCGAAAACGAAACCTTAAGCTCAGCAGGCACGCTTCCGCAGAAGGCGCTTCTGGCGTCGGGAGTCGCAGGATGACTCCCGGTTACCGCAGGCGCGGGCCTGCGGGTTGCGAGCAATGAGTAGCTCGCCGCCCGACAGAAACTAGGCCCGTGTAGACGAGACGTCATATTCCACGCGTGCCTCAAAGTTTAACAGCGAAATTGTCGGGGCCCACTAGGGGGCCGTTGCCTACCGTTGTTGTGGAATTGTTCGAAAGAGATCGCGGAACACGAAGGGCAAATGACGGAACAAGGATGGGTTTTAGTCATTAAAATCTGACACACCCTCCCGCTTCGCCCAGATCGGGAGGCAGTCATTGAATGTAATCCCATCCTTTAAAAAAATGCAGGCGCGCTTACGACCACTATTTTAAGGCAGTTGTCCCACCGCTGACGAGAAACGAGTAGAGCTAGAAACTAAAAACGAGTGAGCAGCGAGAAGCGAGCGTGTAGTTCCGATAGTTTTATCGCTGGGCTATAAGCGAGTGTGCAAGTGCGACGGGCGATTACTCGCTAGTTGGTCCGCTGGACCGCTAGTTGGTCTCTGGGCGTGAGTTCTGACCGCCAAGCGAGCATCGCTGAGCTAGTATTATCTTTGATAGCTCTTGTCGCTCAGCGACAAAACTAGTGAAGCGAGTCGTCGCCGGCAGCGTGAACAATCAGAGGACAGAGAATAACTATTAATATATCGACGGTTAAAAGGAAATAGGGTACAAGCGACAAAAAAAGAAGTGTTTAGGAGAGCCATTAAAAGTTTAGAATTTTACAAAAACTTATGTATTTTTTATTAAAACATCAGACAGTTGAATAAGTGTTATAGCAAAAGAAGGATAAGGTACTTTTGACAGTGGTTGTATAAAAGATAATAGAACACAAGAAACAGTCGGCTTTTAAAACAATACCAGTCCAAAATGTCGCTTATTTCCTTTTAACCCTCGATATGCATCTCTTTCGTTTACACGGAATGTATATTTTATTGTGCATTTCTAGAGCGAGAAAATCGCTGGTAGTTAGTCGTTTTCTCGCCGGCAGTCGGACAACTGCCTAAGGAGGTAATTGGAAAACGACAACCAAGCGACAAGAAGTTGATGATGATGATAATAGGATTAATTTTTCAATGTTTGGTGTATTTCAGCTAGTTATAATGTCGAGTGTTGGCCGCGGGAGGGGGTATACCGGTCGACATCACTTGAGGGAACCGCGGCCCGGTGACGATCGAGACTCTGAGGCGGACGCAGCCCGCACGCTGGCTGAGCTCAGTCCCCGGACTACTGGTAAGTTACGTACCTCTTAAGGTGTGTCCAAACATTCTGCTGCTGCTGCTAGCTGCTGCTGCTAGCAGCAACACGCGGCATTACTGCCGCGCTCTAGTTGTATGTATGTATGTCGGGCAGGTATCCGCAACCCCACGACCGTGCGCGTATTTTGCGTAAGGGGTAAGATTTCTCTTCACTCAATCCATGCCAGTTCCTCCAGGAAGGCGAGCAACGCCCTTGTTTTGCTTACCATTTCTCGGAGGGTACCTGGGTTGTCGAAGTATTTAGTCCTGTAATCCGCGACTACAGGGCAGCTCAGTAGCAGGTGTGCTGCTGTTTCGTCCTCCTCCATGCAGGCTCTGCAGAGTGGGCTGTCTGTGACTCCTATTAGATGAGGTGTTTATTAAATGATCCATGACCGGTAAGGGCAGCTGTCACCAGCCGCAATAGCGGTCTAGATAGTCTAAGGACCTGTTTCGACAAGCGGCCATCAAGGGTCTGGAGAGCCTCTTTGGCCTGCCTGCACTCACCATGGTCCTCCCTCCCGCGCTCTAGTTAGGACAAAGCCGACTAATGTTTGCGCGGCGGCCGTCTAAACAAAGGGCGGCGGGCCGCGCGCGGCAGCCGCGCTCGATTGCCGCTCGATGTTTGGATACACCGCAACTTAAAACGCAATTTAAGAGACGTTAACCTCTGAGTTTGTTTAGGTGTTTCTTCTCAGGTTAGTCAGGAAACACCGAACACAGTTAGCTAACATAACACGCAAAAAAACTTGACGTGTAAAAGTGTTATTCATAAATGTCCGTCTCCTGGTTCACAATTTACCGCATTATTTTTCGTTACAGTATCGAACTGAAATCGTTTGATTACAATCTGTCACCCTTTAAAACCCAACTATCTAAAGGCTGTCCCTGATTGATAGATTTTTCTGTGCGCTCTATTGGCAGCGCATTTCACAACCCGGCTGTCATTAAATTATACATTTTTGACAGTCGTTATTCAGAAGCCAGAAAGTTGACTGGGTTGTGGAAGTCAGATAGGCAGTCCTCCACAACCAGAGATATAAGAATAGAGTGCAGAAGTGCTACACTAGCCGGTAAGTAGGAACGATAGAAGCGAGGAGAGAGACAGACGCCGACTATTCATCCATCTCTCTCTTGCAGAGCGTTGTGATTGGCCCTACTGAAGATGCTGAAGTGGGAGTTTTCTCACACTCTCCCACTCATTTTTTCACCTTTGTTATCGGCACTGAATTCAAATAATACTTACATGATTTTTTAAATATCCTACAAACCAAAGAATCAGTCAAAATCAAAACAAAAAGGTGCCTATATAGGTACTATATACGTTAAACGTATGTATACACGATTTTCATACAGCTCCGCGTCTGCTACACTCAATATATAAGCGATATGATTTGCTAGCAAACACTGCTCATTAGCCAATCACAGTACTCTGCAAGAGAGAGAGAGATGAATAGTCAGCATCTGTATCTCTCTTCGCCTCTATCGTTATATTTAACCGTTTCTGCACTCTATTCTTATATCTCTATGTCCACAACTCATTAGCTGGATAACACGAAACCTCTTGCCTAGACCTCTGTCAGATTTACTGGCTTCTGACTACCCGTAATGACTGCCAAAGATATCCGAATGACAGCCAGCCAACGGGTTAACGTGTTTTCCAAGGCACAGAGGTATCAACACCACCAACTTTCAAACTCTGGGCTAATACTGAGAAATCCATAAACTAAGAAAAGTTTGTCATAATAAGTTTAAAATATATATGCGCTATAGTGAAGAAAGAGATGACATTATGATATATAGTAAAACAAATTTTTCATTTATTTAATTAATCCCCAAATGAATAACAAAATATACCTTCTATGTTAGTTTTGGCATTCGCAAACGTTGTGTTAAAATAAGTGGACGCACCGTTTCGCATTAGTCACTTTTAAAATAAGTTCAGTGTGTGATTCATAATGGTTTTGAATAGTAAGAGTGCAGATATTCATGATATAGATTCAGGTGAGGAATTGTTACTTATGTGTGGTATTTTTAGATGCCATCTTTCCGGTGTTTGGAAAATTATTTTTGGCTACAGATCAAGTTTTTCCGTCCCACATTTAAATGAACTATACGCACAAAACGTTTTGGGAATACTTTCGTGCAGCTAAGGAGTGGAATTCCCTGCCAGAGTCTGTGTTTCCTTATAGCAATAACCGATCGAGTCGAGAGTGAATAACTGAATAGGTTACTTGTAGGTAAGCGTACTACATCTTGGAACACATCATCGCTTACCATCAGGTGAGGTGGTGATCAAACGCGAGCCTATTACCGATAAAAAATACCAGGGCTATTTTATCGATTGGCCTTTTATCCTAGGAGATTTTCGAGTGCGGATTAAATTTAACTAGGGACAGCGCTGTGATTGAAATTCCACTGTAAATCATTTTCACGTTAATAACACAGGCCAACAAAATTTAACCAAACTTCTCAACCAGAAACTAGACTATACATTTCCGAAGGGTTTTTTTCGATGCGCTGAATACACGATATCTCAGCGAAAAAAAAAAAACATTTTGCAAACTCAACGGCATTTGAAAGAAGAAGACTTGTTCTTTAATATGGCAACCATTATTTAAAAAAAAAAATCGAGAGTCTACATAACCTAAAATGGGACAAAAACTGTACTTTTTGCACTTTTAGGTCAGGATATCTCGGAAACCTGACGTGATAGGGCAATTCTGAAGCCAGATTTGGATTCAGCGTATCGAAAAACTTCGGAAATATATAGTCTGGTTTCTGGTTAAAAATTTTGTCGGCCTGTGTAATAATTGAGTTTATTACGTTTCTACTGCTGAGATGCAGGCCTCCTCTCCATGAGAGGGAATAGGCCGTAATCCACCACGCGGGTGCAGTGAGGGTTGGTGGAAGTCACATCTCTTCGAAATTTTGGTCCTAACACATGATAGTGTCCTCACGTTGTTTGCCTTCACCAATTTCGAGTCTGTGTTTCCTGATACCTATAACCTGGGAATCTTTAAATCAAGAGCGAACAGGTTACTTCTAGGCAAGCGTGCTTCATCTTCGACCACATCCTCGCTTAACATCCGGTGAGATTGTGGTCAAACGTAAGCCTATCAATTATAAAAACAAAAAATATTTGTGATGATATAAATTACACACAGCATACACGTAACCGAGTTCTTAGCTAAAAAACCGGTCAAGTGCGTGTCGGACCACGCGCAGTGTAGGGTTCCGTAGTTTTTATAACAGCCATGTGCGTGTCATATTCGCTGACTGATCGTTTCGTACCATGCTCTAACTAAAAGCGAAACATGACTACCTAACTAATTTGACTTCCTATACAAATCCTCACCTGATCCGACAATTTTGCACGGAAAGTTTAATTTTTTTTTTAGAGATTTGTGTAAAACTTGTCATAGCCGGTGTTTTGAATTTAAATACGGACACAGAGCTACACTACTCAATCGTCACAAGAAGCTAGCATGGTACAACTGGCGCTTAGCGCCATCTATCGACATTTCTATAGAGTTGTTCGAAATTTTCGAGTCAAATACAATTGGTCGACTATTACACGTAAACTTGTAAAGCCCACTTATGTGTGATAGTTTTCCTTTAAATTTCGTTATATATAGGTACTACTGCCGTGACATTTGAATTTCTAACTATAACCGTTTAGTTGATAGAGGGGGGAGACACTTGACTCTAACGAAAATTGGTACTTTAAAGCTTGATAAGTCACGAACGGTTTACTTAATCAAAAAACGGTCTTACCAAACCCCTAATATTTTTGAAACACCTATCCAACGGTATCCCATACTATGGGAAGAATGAAAAAAAAAAATTATCATCCCACTTTACATGTATGGGAGGTACCCTAAATAATTGTTTTTTTCAAAATTTTATTTTACCACTTTTTCGGCGTCATTAACGTGTATACTCATGCCAAAGTACAACTTTCTAGTACCAATAGTTTTTGAGCTAAACCGCGGACAGACGGACAGACAGACGGACATGGCGAAACTATAAGGGTTCCTTGTTGACTACGGAACCCTAAAAAGCACTTTGAGACATTCCTTCCTATTTATTTAAGGTATTTTTTCTCAATAATTTCATTTTGTTATGTAGATTAGCTTTATTTATTTTAGTTTATAATTTGTGTCATTTTAATTTTAATTACTCAAGCACATTTGTAATTTTTAGATTATAAGTTTTTTTTTTGTTGTAAATTTTGCATGCCTACAGGTAAAATGCGGCTGAGCCTAATATTTATATGTATAACTAGCTGACCCGCCACGACTTCGTTCGCGTGGTATCCTACCCCTACCCAACCGATACCACTACCCCTATCCTACCGATACCACTACCCAGGCGCGTGCATAGGATTATGACAGGGCATGCGGCGGAGAAAAACACACAAAAACTTCTTCTTTTATAGATTTTTAGCATAGCCACAGCCACGCATCGCCACCATGTTACGATGCGTTGCTGTGGCTATGCTAAAAATCTATAAAAGAAGAAGTTTTTGTGGGTTTTTACTCCGCCGCATGCCCTGTCATAATCCTATGCACGCCCCTGCCACTACCCCTATCCTACCGATACCCTATCCATACCTTACTCTACCCAAACCCTACACTACCTCTACCCTACCCTACCGTACCGTACCCTACCCCTACCCCTACTCTACCCTCTCCTTGAGACCTTTCCTACTTTTTTATTTTTTATTTTTCATAAGAACCTTCTCCTGACAAAACCAAACACAACAAAAAAAGAATCAGCCAAATCGGTCCAGCCGTTTTCGTGTTTTGCGCTTAGCACCACATTTAGCGATTCATTTTTATTATATAGAGATACCGTGTACTGTACCCATATTTGCAAAATAAAATATATGTATCTTTACACAAAGTTATGTGCCCAGCGGGGATCGAATTCACGCCCTGCAACTTGCAAGTCGGGCCCGTAACCTGGGTCACCACTGTCCTTATCCCTTGCTAATATTTGTACATTACAAAGTTTGAGTTTGAATATGTAAGGCTAATAAAAATACCATGTAAACGAAACAAAATTAGTGACCCAAGTATCGTACCAGGTGGCCTATAGTTCCGACTTTCTCCCTTGGGAAAAAAGGTAGGAAAATACCACGCAAGCTTTAACAGGTACTTAATTTTTAATGTCGAATTATATCTATATCATCATTATATCTATGGATTACATATCCAAACAAACAACATTACATTATATTTTCATTTTCATTACATAACAAACTGACTCATCGGCGAAACGTTGCTTGCCTGTCGGTCTTCTATAGACTGTTCTTCAGGGAGTGAGCGCAGGAGCTCCACGACCTAATCCCTTCATCAATCATCACCCTTTTACTACCGGTATACCAGACCACACTTGGTTGATATACCGTCTTGTTGTCCCTACAACATATGACCCGTCAGCCTTTAAAGCAAGAGTGAACAGCCTATCCCTGGTTCGAAGACACAACATTACATAGAAGTTATGTCAATTTAATATTAAGACTCCGTTCTGGGCACTATCCATCGGCAAACTTTGCATTACTTATGAAAAAGGCTGATTCTCCCAATTGCACAGTTTGCAATCAAATAGAAGACGTGCAACATTTGCTGATGGAGTGTGCTCGGAAAGGTGTAGAACGCGAGGTATTTTTTAACGATTATAAAAAAAATAATATTAATCTGGGAATAATCCAATCAATCTTATCTCTACCATCTTCGGAGATTATTAAGAAGTTGTGCCATTTAATTATGGTCCTACACAACTAACTCATTCTTTAGCTATTGTATAACTTTAAGTAATATTATAAACTAATACTGTGTTAGTAAGTCAGTCCATGTAAAAGGGTACGATGGGGCTGACATGTCCTTGATAAAAGCCCCTAAATAAAATTAGATTTTCAACCATTCAATAGTTAAAGCCAGAGTGAACAGGCATCTTCTGGGCTCACTCGTTCCATTGTAGACCTCATCTATCGATTACCATCAGGCGTGGTCGAGGGCAAGAGCGGGCTCCATTCGTCATCATCTGCTTAGTCTTACCTGCCTATCTGACCTTCATAACCCAGTACCTGGGTAACACGATACCCCTTTAAAAGGCCAGTTACAGATTTACTGGCTTTGGACTACCAAAAATAAAAATATATTTTTAAAGAGAACTTGCAATTTTGGTTGAATTCACATTACAACCAATCTTGTTAACCCTTCCAAGTAAGATCAATATGCTTGTCTGGATGTGGGTTCACAGTAATAGTGTAATATGTTGGGTTCGAATCCACGACCTCTTGATATCAAGTCCGACACCTTAGTCATTGACTATTGAAGCTTTGAAAATGTTATTTACTCTTTTACTTAACCTCTAGAGCCCCAGCGGCACAAAAACGTGCCAGTAAACAAGTATTAGTTGAGCCCCGCTGGCACAAATTTGTGCCACCAAACCCCAACCGATTTAAAACTGTATTTGTAGTAAAGATAAGTCTTAAAATCGTTTGTGACCGGGGTCAGATAACGCTTACGATAAGAGCCCGCCCGCGGTGCTTAACGTAAATAATGGCGGTCCTTGAGAGGTTAATCAAACATCATATCAATTTCAGATCTAACCAGAATGGAAGTGAAACGCGACAGTGAGAGGGAGATCATGGAACCTGAGAGAGAGAAAGAGATGGTACCAGAAAAAGAAAAGCAGTCGCCTGTCGAAGAAGACACCACACTCAAAGAAATGCTGAGAGTAGACGACCAATATATACCGCTGTTGACACTGGTAAGCGAATTTGTATCTTAAGATGATGTAGAAGTGAGTTTCTATTAGCTACCATGTAATCTGCCTGGCCTTGCTTTTTCTCGAGGTTGCATCAGAAAATGTTTGACCGCAGTTCGGCCCAAAAACCAGCTACACAAATTCCGCTCGCGTATGCTGGCATAAGATCCGTTCCATCATCGAACTACGATGCTCCATCGTTACATTGTGGACATCCCACCCATACGTACTAAACGTTTTGGAAATAATTTTATTATGCGTACAGCTAACTAGTGGAATTCCCTGTCAGTCTGTATTTCCTGATAGCTATAACTTGGGGCTCTATAAGTCAACAGTGAATAGGTTACTTCTAGGCAAGCGTGCTTCACTTTCGACCACATCATCGATAACCATCAGGTGAGATAGTAGTCAAACGTGAGCTTATTACGAATAAAAAATAAAACACCAAATACAGTTGGGTATGCGGAGCAAGATAGCAAGTGGACCATTGTCTGTGGAGACACACCGCATATTTTTAAGCAGCAATAGCTTAATGGGTAAAGTATCGGCTTTGTAATCTAGATGTCACAGGTTTGAACCCCGTTAAGCCTGCATTACATGTTGGCCGAGCGTTGTCGAGTGAAGGCCAATACCAACATGTAGACAGTAATATTTGCCTTGTCTTGCTATCGCTCGGTGTCACTTGTCTAGTTGGCCGAGTGTAGGCCAGCGCCAACGTGTATAGAGCTCATTTGGTGCAACTTGTCTTCACTCGACGTTGCTCGTGATCACTTGCCTCACTTCGGATCGGTGTCGGTTTTTGGTCACAAATCAAAGGCGCTCGGCCAACGTGTGGGCAGCTCTACAGACCCTCTTCTACATTGGTCGTCTGCATTGACGTTCGACGAACTTGTCGAACGTGTGGACATTATTTCTTGCCTTGTGCCTATTTGCCAATGCTCGGCCAACATGTCCAGGCTTTACACTATTGCCATTGAAACCATTCCAGACTCAAGCATTTAGCTTAGATGGAGGAAGGGTTAACAAGATTGCTAGTAATGTAAATTCTACCCACACGGCTAGTCATCTTATCAAAAAAAAATTGCTTGGTGGCTAAGGTAGAACGGGTTCGAACCCCACCCATTACACTATTGCCGTGAACCCACTCCGGTCACTTATTTAGCTTAGTTGGAGGAATGTGAATTCTAACCACAATGTGGTTCTCTAAAAAAAGAAAAAAATAGTAGTTCCCTTATAAAATATACACTTATATTCTGAGCTATCCGTTAGTGATTATTTTTGCTATGGCCGAAATGGATCCGTTTGCAGTTAAGGCATACGGGCGAGACTCATTGACAACGACGCACTGGTCGAGTCAAAGCTCCAGAGCCTTGAACATCGACGACGAATTGCAAGTCTATCGGTTTTTCCAATCTAATTCCGCCAAGTCCGTTCCATCATCGGACTACCCTCAATTTTGGCCCGTTTATCGAGGCTAAGGCTCAACTAGCATCAAAAAAGTTGGGAATCCTAGCAAAGGTGAGACGGTACTTCACACCCGAACAGCTGCTCAATCTCTATCAAGCCCAGGTTTGGTCGTGTATTGAGTACTGCTCTCATCTTTGGGATGGATCTGCCAAGTACCAACTAGATGTGCTTTAGACTATTGAGAAACGGGCCAAAAGACTCATTGGCAACGATAAACTGGTCGAATCAAAGCTCCAGAGCCTTGAACATCGGTGACGAGTTGCTAGTTTATCGGTTACATTTCGGGGAGTGTGCGATGGAATTACACAATCTAAATCCGCCAAGTCCGTTCCATCATCGGACTACAAGACAAACGGCGATGCGCCATCGTTACCTACATGATCGACATCCCACCCATACGTACTATACGTTTTGGGAATACTTTCATTGTGCGTACGGCTAAGGAGAGGAATTCCCTGCCAGACTGTGTGTTTCCCGATACCTATAACCTGGGGGTCTTTAAGTCAAGAGTGAATAGGTTCTATCTTCGACCACATCATCACTTACCATCAGATGAGATGGTGGTTAAACGCGAACCTAACATCAATTTAAAAAAAATACATTTCTCTACCCTACAAACTTTAAAAATTTGAATAAACCACTTACCTAGGCACATTGAGCCCTAAATATGATGTCATTCCGTTCACAGCTGGAGCAGTTTTCTCCTGGTGAAGACGGTATACAATTCAACAGAAAACTACGACACTTTGAAAGCACCGTGTCTTCTTTATGTCCCGATGAAACGAGACTGCAGTAAGTATCTTTGGAGTTAAAATATCTTAAGGTAGTTTTCCGAATGCCGGCGAGAAAACGACCAACTATCGGCGACTTTCTCGCGCAAGAAACGCACAATAAAATATGCATTCCGTGTAAACGAAAGAGATGCACATATTAATAGTTGCTCTCTTAAGGGCCTATACTACCTCAGCGCTTCTCACTCTTTATCTCGCTCGCACACTACTGGTCGCGGTCACGCGAGCAAGCGAGACAGGGTGGCAGGGAAAAGACTCCAAGACAATGATAATTTAGTTTATTTCTTTTTACGGTGAAAATAATGGTAATTTAAAAGAAGTAAATCCCATAAAAAGCAATACTTGTCAAAAAACCAAGTCTCGCAACTTAGTTGTTCTACCGTAAAAAGTTGTGAGATCCATGTAATACCAAGTCGGTTATTAATTTATTCAGTCCCTACTTAAGGGACCTTATGTCTTAAGTTGTTACGTAATTATCTAACCTAACGGCATCTTATAGTGACCATATCAATATTAAAAATCTTTACCGTTTTAAATAAATAGATTGACTTGGCAATCTATTTATTTAAAACGGTAACAAGCAAGTGCCTTAGACTTTTGATGATCGGTCAGTCAGTGAGTGACAAAATTAACACAATTAAGGAACTTTGACTCGTTATAATTCTTAAACTACTGGTTCAAAATGAATGAAATTTGAAATATACCGTGTCTATACAATGCCTGTTTGGTTACTGAAAATTCAGGCTTCTAGTTTTATCCACAACGAAGCTATAGGGGGTCGAAAATGGCCTGAATTGCTTCGAGAAAAGAATGGTACGGCCGTGCCGCTTTTTTGCTCGACTTGGCGGGGGCACTGCCATGCCCCCAGATAACATAAGACCTGTTTTATAGTTAGTTCAATATGCAAAGTTTCATTATCTAATTTGAAGTTATTTTTGAATACCAGCGGCTTATTGTTCGGTTTGGAGGTAACTGGTATTTTTAACTATCAAGAAAATTTTATGGAATCGTGTTTTCGTCAAACATAGTACCTAACATTAATCCTCAACTTCCTTTACTTTATCCTTTACTTTATATATTTATTTCAAAATTATTGCTGCAGTATTTTCGACATAACGGAGGATCATGCTTAGCCATTTGAGGTAGTATAGGCCCTTAACTGTTCACACTGCCGGCGACGACTCGCTTCACTAGTTTTGTCGCTGAGCGACAAGAGCTGTCAAAAATAATAATCGCTCAGCGAGTCTCGCTTGGCGGTCAGAACTCACGCCCAGAGACCAACTAGCGGACCATCTAGAAGCTAATCGCCCGTCGCACTCGCACACTCGCTTATAGCCCAGCGACAAAACTATCGGAACTACATAAGTCATAAGTAATTTATTTCATAACAATATGTACCTACATTGTGTTGAAAATATTAAAAATAAAAGAAAAAATTGCAATTAAATAAAATGCAATTTAATTTTTTTTAAAAGGGTGCTATCGGGCAAGCTTCATAGTCTGGCTCATCGGCGAACCGTTGCTTTGCCTGTCGGTTTTCTACAGATTGTACTTCGGGGAGTGTGCGCAGGAGCTCCATGACCTGATTCCTCCATCTCCCTTTCACTACCGGTCTACCAGACGCACGGCTGGGTACCACCCACACTTGGTTGATATACCGTCTTGTCGTACCAAGCGCTTCTCCTCCACATTTATTGTGCGCACAGCCAAGTTGTGGAATTCTCTGCCGGCTTCTGTGTTCCCTGCTACTTTTAGCCTTAAAGCAAGAGTAAATAGGCATCTTCTGGGCTCGCTCGTCACATCATAGAACTCATCTATCGCTTACCATCAGGCGAGATCCGGGGAAAAAAAAACCGTCAATTACAAATTCAGTACTGCTCGCTGCTCGCCACTCGTTTTTCGTTCGTCGTCGGCGGTGGAACAACTGCCAAGGTAATGTCGGTGCGGGATTGCGGAGCAGGAGTAGCTCGAGACAGTCGAGTGTTCCACTCTCGCCTCAAAGACCAGTCAATGGGTTCGAACCCCACCTGTTACACTTTTGCCGTGAACCCACTCCGGTCACAAGCATATTTACAACCCGTGCTCGATTATTGTATTAGTAATATAGGCTATTTATTATATTTTCTTCATTCTTCCTTTTATACAGTATGTTAACTAACGCAGGGCGTTCCCGTTAACCCGCAATAGTATAGCATCCATACATGCTAAAAAAATATTACCTTTCGAAAACAATTTTTTTTATATTTTATTTTATTTACATATTCACTAAAAATGTTAAATTGATACGTAAAAGAAACACTGTACACGCGTACTTGAAGGACGGCAACGTCGCAATTTATTTGTTAACCAAACGGTCTTCTCTAAGCCCATTTTGTGTCGTGTTCCAGCCAAGCATTCGCCACATTCCGTGCCGCAGCCCTGCTTAACTCGGTGACTGCCCGTAAGTTGGCAGCCGTGGGGGCTTCGTTCACGAGGCAACAGCGCCAGCAGCTGCTGAGGGGAGCCCTACTCAATGTCGTCATGCAGGGGACCTTCTCTAGTAAGTTATCATTATAGTATCACTGGCAGCCGTGGGGGCTTCGTTCACGAGGCAACAGCGCCAGCAGCTGCTGAGGGGAGCCCTACTCAATGTCGTCATGCAGGGGACCTTCTCTAGTAAGTTATCATTATAGTATCACTGGCAGCCGTGGGGGCTTCGTTCACGAGGCAACAGCGCCAGCAGCTGCTGAGGGGAGCCCTACTCAATGTCGTCATGCAGGGGACCTTCTCTAGTAAGTTATCATTATATTATCACTGGCAGCCGTGGGGGCTTCGTTCACGAGGCAACAGCGCCAGCAGCTGCTGAGGGGAGCCCTACTCAATGTCGTCATGCAGGGGACCTTCTCTAGTAAGTTATCATTATAGTATCACTGGCAGCCGTGGGGGCTTCGTTCACGAGACAACAGCGCCAGCAGCTGCTGAGGGGAGCCCTACTCAATGTCGTCATGCAGGGGACCTTCTCTAGTAAGTTATCATTATAGTATCACTGGCAGCCGTGGGGGCTTCGTTCACGAGGCAACAGCGCCAGCAGCTGCTGAGGGGAGCCCTACTCAATGTCGTCATGCAGGGGACCTTCTCTAGTAAGTTATCATTATAGTATCACTGGCAGCCGTGGGGGCTTCGTTCACGAGGCAACAGCGCCAGCAGCTGCTGAGGGGAGCCCTACTCAATGTCGTCATGCAGGGGACCTTCTCTAGTAAGTTATCATTATAGTATCACTGGCAGCCGTGGGGGCTTCGTTCACGAGACAACAGCGCCAGCAGCTGCTGAGGGGAGCCCTACTCAATGTCGTCATGCAGGGGACCTTCTCTAGTAAGTTATCATTATAGTATCACTGGCAGCCGTGGGGGCTTCGTTCACGAGGCAACAGCGCCAGCAGCTGCTGAGGGGAGCCCTACTCAATGTCGTCATGCAGGGGACCTTCTCTAGTAAGTTATCATTATAGTATCACTGGCAGCCGTGGGGGCTTCGTTCACGAGGCAACAGCGCCAGCAGCTGCTGAGGGGAGCCCTACTCAATGTCGTCATGCAGGGGACCTTCTCTAGTAAGTTATCATTATAGTATCACTGGCAGCCGTGGGGGCTTCGTTCACGAGACAACAGCGCCAGCAGCTGCTGAGGGGAGCCCTACTCAATGTCGTCATGCAGGGGACCTTCTCTAGTAAGTTATCATTATAGTATCACTGGCAGCCGTGGGGGCTTCGTTCACGAGGCAACAGCGCCAGCAGCTGCTGAGGGGAGCCCTACTCAATGTCGTCATGCAGGGGACCTTCTCTAGTAAGTTATCATTATAGTATCACTGGCAGCCGTGGGGGCTTCGTTCACGAGGCAACAGCGCCAGCAGCTGCTGAGGGGAGCCCTACTCAATGTCGTCATGCAGGGGACCTTCTCTAGTAAGTTATCATTATAGTATCACTGGCAGCCGTGGGGGCTTCGTTCACGAGACAACAGCGCCAGCAGCTGCTGAGGGGAGCCCTACTCAATGTCGTCATGCAGGGGACCTTCTCTAGTAAGTTATCATTATAGTATCACTGGCAGCCGTGGGGGCTTCGTTCACGAGGCAACAGCGCCAGCAGCTGCTGAGGGGAGCCCTACTCAATGTCGTCATGCAGGGGACCTTCTCTAGTAAGTTATCATTATAGTATCACTGGCAGCCGTGGGGGCTTCGTTCACGAGGCAACAGCGCCAGCAGCTGCTGAGGGGAGCCCTACTCAATGTCGTCATGCAGGGGACCTTCTCTAGTAAGTTATCATTATAGTATCACTGGCAGCCGTGGGGGCTTCGTTCACGAGACAACAGCGCCAGCAGCTGCTGAGGGGAGCCCTACTCAATGTCGTCATGCAGGGGACCTTCTCTAGTAAGTTATCATTATAGTATCACTGGCAGCCGTGGGGGCTTCGTTCACGAGACAACAGCGCCAGCAGCTGCTGAGGGGAGCCCTACTCAATGTCGTCATGCAGGGGACCTTCTCTAGTAAGTTATCATTATAGTATCACTGGCAGCCGTGGGGGCTTCGTTCACGAGACAACAGCGCCAGCAGCTGCTGAGGGGAGCCCTACTCAATGTCGTCATGCAGGGGACCTTCTCTAGTAAGTTATCATTATATAACGTAATTTAAAGGGTATATACAGACCAAGTGCACGGCTTCTTTGGATGATAACAAACGATATGGCCAGGGTTTTCTAATCCTATGTCTACATGTGTGGAACTTATTACAAATTTCAATACATTGGTACCAGAGACTGAATTTTTCAAATTAAGAAGAACGAAGGGAATTATCGTTTTATTGGCAAGTGACGTGGAAAGTGATGACCCTCATAGTGCTGTGACACGTTTGTTATTATTGGCATTCAAGAAACATATGAAACCAATAATTTTGAGTCACTTATTTTGAGCTGAAACTTTGCATAGAGACTCCATACCAGATGTTGTCTTCAATCCTTTTGGATAGATATGGGGTTTCCGTTACACGTTGTATATTATACTTCTAAGCGCGGGGGGCTTCGCTCCCGTGGATTTTATCACCCTATAACCTTCCTTAAGCTTCAAGCTACTTTCATACCGAATTTCATCCAAATCTACCTAGTACTTTAGAAGATTAGCGCATTCAAACAAACAAACTTCTCCGCTTTATAATACTAGTATTGGCATGCCTCGTTAGTCGAGTGCTAGCAAGCGCAACTGCGGAGCACGAGTTCTCGGGTTTGATTTCCTGGTCGGGCAAAAAGTGCTATTGGGTTTTTCTGATTGAAATTTCTCAGGAGAAGACCGAATAAAGACCAACGCCTTTACGTGTTTTCCGAGAAGCCTTAGGCTCAATTTACACCGCCGCAAAATGGAATGGAAGCGAACGAAATTGTACAGACGCCAACACATCAAGCTACAACAATCTGTCAAATCTCTTTAATAGATTTTCAACTTTATTGTTAAAGAAATTAGGTTCAAGTTTGATTGGGAAAATTTGATAGTTGCGGGTAGCTTCATGTGCTGGCGTCTGTACATAGCATAATAAACTTTATGTCAATTGTATGAAATACAAACTAAACAGGAGCTCGCGCGTCTTCCGCGGAATCCTCGCACATTCTCGAGACTTCCCCTATACTACTGTCGTTTGTATAATAATTGACATAAAGTTCATTATGCTATGTACAATTTCGTTGCAAAAAGTCGCTTTCATTCTATTCCGCGGCGGTGTAAATTGAGCTTTAGAAAACAAGTTAAACCGCTGGTCCCGGCTGTCATTCAAGTCTTTCCAATTGGTATCGTGTTACCCAGTTACTGGGTTTTGGAGGTCACATAGACATTCGCTCCATGTAAAGCACTAAAGCGGATGATGATGACCTTAGCATACTGACCTTATAGTGGTGAGGTGTGTCTCTCGCCGTACGGAATGGGATGCAGTCGCCTCCTACGAAGCAGTCATGCTAGCGAAGGAGGAGGCTGAACGCGCGAGGGAGAGACAGCGCCCTTCCTCTCTCTCTCAAAAAAAGAAAATCTACTACCTGTGTTGGTCTTTTAACACGTTGAACGCCAAGAAAAAAAAATGCATCTTGCCGTTCGGGCCGCGTCGGTCAGTGCTGCCCGGCGTTTAATATCTCCATAATTAATTAATTAATGACTAAAGTTGGCTTTTGTTAATGAAAACATACATTTGGACATTAGATATAAGTAACTATTTTTTTTTTGTGGTGGTCTTCCCGTCAAACCAACAATCAAAAAAACATTTGGTCTAAATTTGTATAGAACTGTGATTTTTGCTTGGCCTAAAGGGAAAGCTCACTGTCGGTCAGTACTGACCGTGTTGGCGTTCAACATGTTAACTCCGTTTGCTACAAATTTTAACTTTTTTCATATTTTTCTTTTATTATGTTATCCTGAATAACGCTTATGAAAGCTGTTGCTTCAATTTTACAGCCAACTGCTCCATTCTAAAAAGAACTGTATATCATTTCGAACCAAGTAGTTAAAATTAACTCTTTGCCCTGTTTTAAATGACTGTACTGAAAAAAATACATATGTAGCTGAGTTCTAGTGTTTTCTATAGAGCGACTGCCTCTCTGACCTCCACAACACAGTAACTGGGTACCATGAAGCCCCTTGTTAAGATAGGTGTCACATTTTGTGGATTCTCACTGTCATAAGTACTGTGAAAGATGTATAAATATGACAGTGAGGACCGGCTTTACGTGGTTTTTGAGGCTCGGAGAAAGGACATCACCACTTTGTATGGCGTTTGGGCTTGAAAATAAACATAAAAATATTGCACTATTTTTGATTTTATTGAGTGGCTTACAGTACAAAGAAAACATAAAAATAAGAAGTTTTGTGTCAAATTGATTAATATAATACAAAACAAACGGAACCTGGAAGGACCAATGCTCGCCACGGGGAATTTCTAAAAAGGATGTAGTAAAGTAGTCAGCAAAAGTCCAACACAACCTCCCGTTTCACCCTAGAGCGTGAGAAGTAAATGGATGATTTATCAATTCAAATACTCCAACGGCCAGAGTAAAGCCCGGTCTTCCAGAAAAACATTTTAATGTTTTGTAGCTCTAGAATCGAAATATCAAATATCGATATTCACCCCCTTTTTTCTAGGTTTTTATTTTGACAACCCTAACTCAACGCACCCCGCACGCTGCACCGCAACTGTCACCATACACAAACAAAATAATCAATTAAAAACTTTTTTATTATTTTTTAATAATATTTATTTTGACACTCCCGAATAGAGACCAATGTTCATTAAATATTATTACTAAATTATTTATGATGTCCTTTTTTTCTAATACGCCTGTTTGCGGTTATGGCCCATTTTGGTTGATGTCCTTTCTATATGTTAAGATTCACCCATCCACGAACTGCGACCTCCGCAAGTGTTGCTTAACCAAGAAAATCTACCGTGCGGCTGTTATTATTCAGCATTTTCGTTAAAATACTAACATTCTTTTATTCTTTTTTACAGAACTGGACGTCCTGGAGAGGTCAAATCCAATTTTTTTAATAAATGCGGCTAACCTAATGGGCGACTATTTTGCAGGTAACTTGTTAACATTTCTTTTATATTGGTGTTTAGACCGGTAAGCAAAACTAACCTAACCTAACCGGTGAAAAGACACGTAGTTATGTGTTATAGATGGAGAGTTGGATGAGTGAACTGTTATAAATTAGAAGACAGCCCTAAGCATATAAAATATAAATGCTGACACCTCTTAGGTGTCATATAATGTTTCCCACAGTTGTTGTTTTCCGAATCGTAATTATTGGTCTTTTCCGGCAGTCATACTTTGAACTTCGTGGCGGACACATTAATTTTGTATTCTTGTACTAATTCTAATTAAAATTCTTTCAAGGTTCAAAAATAGTTTTTTTTAAAAAGGGACTTAGAACCGGCCCCGTAACAGTGGTGTCAGAAGTGGGATAGTCAGTATAAGTCGTTGCTGGCTATTCATAAAATAATATAAAACTAAATTCAGTGCCCGCCCGCCTTGTTCGTCTTTAAATCAAGCTTAAAAATCGGTATCCAGTGTGACTCTATCGTCTCTATCCAGTGTGACTCTATCTTATTTCTATCGTCTCTATCCAGTGTGACTCTATCTTATTTCTATCGTCTCTATCCAGTGTGACTTTATCCTGTCTCTATCCGGTACGTGTGTGTCATTTTGTCGTCAAAACCACGTTATTATCACGGTATCCGATCGTGATCACACCGAGTCCAACCGAGTTGGCCAAAGTAGTCAACGCCTCTACGAAGCCTTTCGTCTCCTGCCTGGGTAAGCTTCAAGCTAAGCTAACCCCAACCAACGCTGTCTACGGATCAGCCAAGTGTCGCCTGTGTCTGCTGCTGACTGCTGCTGCTGCACGTCTGCGCTGGTGTCAAGTGCTCTACTCACCGAGGTCTACGTGATGCATCCTGTCCTTCAAACCATCAGTTTGCTGTGAGTAGAATATACAATTTCGTTATTGCCGCATAAGTATCCTTGTCTCCTAAATCCTTTTGATAAATAATTACCTTTATTCGTCTAAATACTCGTTACCATGACAAGTGAAAGAAAACAAGTAACTCCTACTATCTCTGAGCCATACCCCATCCAAGTCTTGTGTAACTTTATAAACCCATACCAAGGGGAGCGCGAAACTTTATCGGCGTTTTTAACAAATTGCCAAAACGCTCTTGACTTAGCATCTGAGGGTCAAAGTCCTTGTTGCTCAAATACATAATATCAAAATTACAAGGAAAAGCACAGGTAGCTTGTTCAAATAAAATTTTTGATAGCTTCGACGAATTACGAACATTCTTAAGGCAGAATTTCGGGGAAAGAAAACATTATAATCATCTTTTGTTAGAGCTGCAATCGTGTAAACAGTTGCCAAACGAATCCGTCGCACAATATGCCCTCAGGATTGAGACCTGCCTGACGGACTTGCAATCCGAAATACATAATTCAGATTCCTTAAAAAAAGAACTTCCGGGACGCATTGCTATGACAGAAGATTTAGCTTTATATACGTTTTGTCTGGGACTACATCCTAGATTAAGTACTATTGTTCGTTGTCGAGATCCCCGAAACCTTAATGCCGCTATAAGTGTCGCTACGGAAGAAGAAAAAATTTACAACTTCTCGGTTCGATCATCTTGCAAAGTTTGTCATAAAGTAGGCCACTCTGAGTTAGAATGTAGATTGAAAAACAATCAAAATAAAACTCAGTTTTCGTCTAAACCAAAGCAGTCAAATTACACACCTAAACCTTCAACTTCTAGTTCTCAACCATTAATCTGTCGCTATTGCAAAAATATCGGGCATGATATCTCACAATGTCGTAAAAGACTATTTAATAATTCCCGCTTCGATCGCGGAAATCGTGAGAACACAACAAATGAAAAGAGCGTCGAGTGTAATCAGATTTCAACACCTACCGATGACGACGATGATTTAAACTAAATGATCAGATTACGAGCCGGTGCCGCCGTAACTCTGTTAATATAGGCACTAATCGTGGGAAAGTTTTCTTAGAGGCTTCAATTTCTAAATCTAATTCTATTTCTAAATACAAATGTACTACTAATTCCGAAGCCACTAAAAATTCCAATTCCCCAATTACTAAATCAAGTACTAACTCTAAGGTATATCATGACTCTATCCTTACTAATTCTACTAAATCAAATACTAATTCCAAAAAATATAATGACTCTATCCCTACTAGTTCTACTAAAGCAATTACTAATTCTAAAATATACAATGACTCAATCCCTACTAGTTCTACTAAATCAATTATTAATTCTAAAATATACAACGACTCAATCCCTACTAGTTCTACTAAATCAATGATAAACACGAGTCCACCAAAAGGAATACTAGATAATTTTATCCAAAATCCAGGTGGCTATTCTACGATTCACGATGTTTTCCCTAATTCAAGGCGTACTTTACCTTACATTGTAGTAGAAACTTCACATACGAAAACGCCTATTCGTCTCTTAGTTGATTCTGGCAGTTCCATATGCATCCTTAAAGAACAGTGCCTATCTGAGCCACCTCAGGTTGAAAAAGATATCTTAAAAATCAAGGGTATTAACGACATTGATTCGTTCTCCGAAACTAAAGGCAAGTTTATTTTATCTTTGGAACTGAACAACGGAGATATGTCAGTTCCGTATTATTTCCATATCGTAGACAAAATTAATTTAGAGTATGATGGCATCCTAGGTTCAAACTTTCTAGACTGGAATAAAGCCGTAATTAGTTATGGCGATTCTAAATTGTTCATTCAAGATAATCCATTATACTACTTCAATTTAAAAACAACAGTAACGCCTACGGTAAAGATTATTCCTTCTAGAAGCGAAATGTTTATTCGTTGCAATGTCACTAACCCCGAAATTAAAGAGGGACTTTTGCTAGATGTTAAATTAAAAGATCACCCTCATTTATATATTTCCCGGTGCTTAGTTCGTGTTGATCCTAATAACCAAACTACTATTTCTGTGCTTAACACGTCAGACCAAGACATAACTTTAAAAGATCTCGAAATAACCCTAGAACCTATCTCACAAATATTGGAACACAATGAGAACACTGTTTCTATCAATACAACCGCAACCTATTCTGAGTCAACATACCCGTACACAGCTGATCGGGATTCAAAAGTTCAAAACATGATTAGATGCGATCATCTTAATTTAGAAGAAAAAAATCGCCTACGTAATATATGTTCAAAGTTCCAAGACATATTCTATTTGGAAGGAGACAAACTTACACATACTAATACTTTAGAACACAAAATTCGTGTTACCTCCGAAACCCCCATTGCGGTCAAGAGTTATAGGTTTCCAGAATGTCATAAGGAAGAGGTCAATAAACAAATTCAAGATATGCTAGATCAAAACATAATTCGACCATCCATATCTCCATGGTCAGCACCAATTTGGGTTGTACCAAAAAAACAAGACGCATCCGGTAAACCCAAATGGCGGATTGTTATAGATTATCGCAAATTAAACGAAATCACGATTGGCGATGCATACCCAATTCCAAATATCTCCGATATCCTAGATCAACTAGGTCATAGCAAATATTTCACCACACTTGACCTTGTATCTTCATTCCACCAGGTCAAGGTCAAAGACACAGAAAAAACCGCGTTTAGTGTCCCATCCGGTCATTATGAATTTACAAGGATGCCCTTCGGACTCCGAAATGGACCATCCACATTCCAAAGGCTTATGAATATTGTCCTCAGTGGGCTTCAAGGAACTCACTGTTTCACATACATGGATGACATTGTATTATTCGGCCACGACCTTGAATCCCATTGCCGAAATTTAGAGTCAGTTTTTGAGAAGTTACGTGAACATAGGTTAAAGTTACAGCCTGCCAAATGCGAGTTTTTACGAAAAGAAGTACAATATTTAGTACATATAATATCGGATCACGGCGTGAAACCCGATCCGAAAAAGGTTTATTGTGTTCAAAATTTTCCAGTTCCAAAATCGCCTCGTGACATTAAATCATTCCTCGGATTAGTGGGGTACTACCGCCGGTTCATAGAAAACTTTTCGCATATCACAAAACCTCTCACTAGCCTTCTAAAGAAAAATGCAGCTTTTATCTGGTCTCCTGAACAACAGAAGTCTTTCGATGAATTAAAACATAAAATAACGACCGCTCCTATTCTTCAATATCCCGATTTCTCTAAACCTTTCATATTAACTACAGACGCTTCTAATTTCGCTGTATCTGCAATCTTATCCCAAGGAAAAATCGGTCAAGATTTACCAGTCTCATATGCGTCTAGAACTCTCAACAAAGCGGAAGGAAACTATTCCACTACCGAAAAAGAATGTTTAGCTATAATTTTCGGCACAAAAGTCTTCAGGCCTTACTTATATGGTAACAAGTTCACTGTAGTCACTGACCATAAGCCACTTCAGTGGTTGTTCAATTGTAAAGATCCTAATTCGAAATTAGTTCGCTGGCGCTTAAAGCTAGAAGAGTTCGATTACGAGATAGTCCATAAAAAGGGCAAAATGAATTGTAACGCCGATTCCTTGTCTCGTAATCCAATACTTACCACAGATACTCCTTCTACTTCTGAAACTTACGAAAAATATTTACAAATTAGTCAACAACATACTAATTCCTATGACACTGTTATCGAAGAACATAATATCTCGTTACTTAAAACCAAGTGTAAAATGATCGTTTACCCTACTGCCATTGATTTAGACGACTCTATCCCATACTGCTCTGAAATTTTACAGATGTCTAAGTTCAACGAGGACTTACCTGACATACGGAACTTAGAAAGAGAACTCTATACGTTCCAAAGTACATCCAATGAAAATCATGTGTTCACCCATTTATTCTTACGTGTCCATCATTATGACGAAATGACTTATAAGGACATTTTTAATATGATAAGAGATTATCGAGACATGATTACTGCATGGTATCCAGAGGAAAAAGAATTTGCTATTTCCGATTTCCAAGATCCGTTCGCAAAGCTATCATTTACAAAATTATATAATATTATTGGATTTATTTTTCATAAAACAGGTCTCAAAGTTCATATATATCATAACAATATTCTATATCCTACACCCGCGGAAGTTCCTCGTATATTAAAAGATAACCATGACTCACCTTCAGCAGGACATCCGGGTATTTCTCGGATGTACGATAGGTTAAAAACGCTTTATTGGTGGAAAAATATGCGCCAAGACATAGAGAACTACGTCAAAAGTTGTAAGTCCTGTCAAATAAACAAACCATTACGTCAAACAAATCGCGCTCCTATGATAATCACATCCACGGCAACAAAGCCTATGGAAAAAGTATATTTAGACGTTGTAGGACCATTACCCGAAACTCACGATTATTGCTATAAGTTTATCCTTACTTTGCAAGACGATTTAACCAAATATTCACAAGCTTATGCAATGACATCATGTTCCGCTGAAGAAACTGCACAAAAGTTTGTACTTTTCATTTCTCATATAGGTATTCCCAGGATGATCGTAACCGATCAAGGGACCAACTTTACATCCGATGTCCTAAAACAGCTGGAGAGATTATTCGGTATCAAACATATTTTTGCCTCTCCTTATCATCCTCAAACATGTGGCGCTCTCGAAAGAAGCCATGCCACTTTAAAAGAGTACCTGCGATCATACATCGAAGACAACCAACATACCTGGAGTTTATATTTACAAACTGCCATGATTGCATATAATACTAATGTCCATTCAACTACAGGCTTTCAACCGATGGAGTTGTTGTTCGGATTTAAACCTTACATACCCAAAAGTGCTGACACCTTAGAATTAAATACATACACGGACTATATCCGTGCTCTCAAAGTAGACAAAAATTCTTGCAAAACATACACTCATCCAAAGAAAAGTCCAAAGAGCGTTTCGATGTTCATGCGAAACCCGTGACGTATAAAATAGGTGATATGGTATATTTACGGTACCATCATAAACAAAATAAAGCAATGTCTCCTATATGGAAAGGACCCTTTAAAATAGTTAAAATCAATGGTAACCATACAGTTACCCTTTTAATTAATAGAAAATACGTTCGTCATCATTACGACGAAATAAAAATGGCAACAGATGACTAGCTTAATCTTTTCTATTTCAGGTTATTACTCCATCCATCTACGAGCCACAAATACGTTACTCCAATCATAGGCAGTCCAGGCTTATACTTCGACCAGTTATTGAACGTTAAGTTCACAAACGATCACTGGAATGTCGTAACGTACTTAGACATTAGTCATATAAAACCCCATTTAGATAAAGTCGAAGCTCTAATCAAAGAAGTCTCTAATTTCTGTGTTACCAGCTCTTCTAGTAAAATCCAATTAGAATGTACTAATTTACTATCACCATTACAAAACCAACATCTTAACAATGTTCGTAAGTTCCTGTCTATATCCTACCTTGTTCAAGATCAAAAACCAAACCGTTTTAAACGCGGGCTCATTGATGCTGGCGGCTCAATTTTAAAATCAATCTTTGGAACTTTAGATACCGAAGACGCCTTAAAGTTCTCGGACGCTATCACCAAAGTACAGTCGGACGAAAAACAGCTAGCTCACTTAATGAAAGATAACATTCACGTCATCAGATCTACTATTTCAACCTTCAATAACACAATGTCAAGGGTAAACAAAAATCAAAATCAATTGAATCAAAATCTAGAAACTATTCGAATGGCATTTGAACAATTCTCTAACTCAACTGATAAATTGGAAATAAAAAACCATCTGATAATGTTATTGAACTCTTTAGAAAGCATTACGATAGCCTTGTCATTTGACATTGATGACGTCAACAACGCTATCCTATTTAGCAAGCTCAACATTCTTCATCCAGCTGTACTTAGTCCCTATCAATTATTCCAAGAACTAGACCTACATAAAGACAAGCTTCCTAAACACTGTGAGCTTCCTACAAGTTTATCTTTAGAAAATATACACATTATTATAGATATTTCTGATTTAATTTGTTATTATCATCTAAATAAAATCATTATTATCACAAGAATCCCACTCGTCCTTCCACAGACATACAACCTTTATCATAATGTTCCACTTCCAGCTCCCTACGACGTCACGAAACCTGACACTTACATACTTATTGCTCCCGATAAACCTTATGTGGCCGTAACTATAGATCGTATGTTCTATTCACTGTTAGAGTCAGTGGATAAGTGTCAAGTGATTCATAACGAGTGTTATGTGTGTTCTTTAGGAAATGTGTACTCTACAATTGCGAATCCGACGTGTGAAACAATAATCTTAACCGAAGCTATAAGTTCATTGCCAGATTCTTGTAATACCAAGTTGTTACATGGCTCTATTGATGTATTTTTCAAGTTAAATAATAATAAATGGTTGTTTGTACAGTCAGAGCCTGGAAAAGCTCATATAACATGTGAAAATGATCCTACCAATCATGATGAGATCTTTTTTGGTACAGGCATGCTCACCTTGCCAAAATATTGTGTTGCTTTCTTTAAAACTTTAAAGTTTACGCCTAGTGATAATGTTATCTCTAATTTTACTAATCATATATCTAATTTTAATATTATAGAAGATGATTGCTGCGATAATCAGAGAATAAATAAAACAGTAAGGCATCTCCCTTTTGTAAAGTTATCTAACGTTAATGATTTCAATTCACTACTACAAGCAAGTGTGCATCTTAAGGAATTCGAAAACGAATTAAATAAGATTGAACAACCATCTCACTTATATAAATATAGTACTCATTATCTCTCAGTAACATATGTTATCTCTAGCATTGTTCTTATTTATCTTTTATACAGATCACGGAAGTTATTTTGTTCAACTAAACCTCGATATTGTATCCAAGTGTTTAATCAATGCTATACTAAAAAGAAACAAACAATTCAGTCTGTTCAGTCAGTAAACAACAGCATTGCCGAATCATCTGATGAAGATATCCAAGGGTCATGCAAATCCCTACCTACTCCACTAAGACGTAATGTTATGACTTAGCCTTATCAATTGTTATTGTAATCTCATATCTTATAAAACAATTAAAGCCTCGTCTGTAAAGGCTATTATTTTATTGTAAAATATACTATATTTTCTATGTTAATTCTAGACTAGTTTTTAAGTATTAGCAGTTATGTACATTTATAATGTTTCTTATGGTTTCTTAAATCCTAGTTTGTAACCAAAACGAAGTTCAATCTTTTGACTTAGATTTCTCATCACTCTTAATCGTAATGATCAATCTTATCGGGGGGGTTGTTATAAATTAGAAGACAGCCCTAAGCATATAAAATATAAACGCTGACACCTCTTAGGTGTCATATAATGTTTCCCACAGTTGTTGTTTTCCGAATCGTAATTATTGGTAATTTCCGGCAGTCATACTTTGAACTTCGTGGCGGACACATTAATTTTGTATTCTTGTACTAATTCTAATTAAAATTCTTTCAAGGTTCAAAAATAGTTTTTTTTAAAAAGGGACTTAGAACCGGCCCCGTAACAGTGGTGTCAGAAGTGGGATAGTCAGTATAAGTCGTTGCTGGCTATTCATAAAATAATATAAAACTAAATTCAGTGCCCGCCCGCCTTGTTCGTCTTTAAATCAAGCTTAAAAATCGGTATCCAGTGTGACTCTATCGTCTCTATCCAGTGTGACTCTATCTTATTTCTATCGTCTCTATCCAGTGTGACTCTATCTTATTTCTATCGTCTCTATCCAGTGTGACTTTATCCTGTCTCTATCCGGTACGTGTGTGTCATTTTGTCGTCAAAACCACGTTATTATCACGGTATCCGATCGTGATCACACCGAGTCCAACCGAGTTGGCCAAAGTAGTCAACGCCTCTACGAAGCCTTTCGTCTCCTGCCTGGGTAAGCTTCAAGCTAAGCTAACCCCAACCAACGCTGTCTACGGATCAGCCAAGTGTCGCCTGTGTCTGCTGCTGACTGCTGCTGCTGCACGTCTGCGCTGGTGTCAAGTGCTCTACTCACCGAGGTCTACGTGATGCATCCTGTCCTTCAAACCATCAGTTTGCTGTGAGTAGAATATACAATTTCGTTATTGCCGCATAAGTATCCTTGTCTCCTAAATCCTTTTGATAAATAATTACCTTTATTCGTCTAAATACTCGTTACCATGACAAGTGAAAGAAAACAAGTAACTCCTACTATCTCTGAGCCATACCCCATCCAAGTCTTGTGTAACTTTATAAACCCATACCAAGGGGAGCGCGAAACTTTATCGGCGTTTTTAACAAATTGCCAAAACGCTCTTGACTTAGCATCTGAGGGTCAAAGTCCTTGTTGCTCAAATACATAATATCAAAATTACAAGGAAAAGCACAGGTAGCTTGTTCAAATAAAATTTTTGATAGCTTCGACGAATTACGAACATTCTTAAGGCAGAATTTCGGGGAAAGAAAACATTATAATCATCTTTTGTTAGAGCTGCAATCGTGTAAACAGTTGCCAAACGAATCCGTCGCACAATATGCCCTCAGGATTGAGACCTGCCTGACGGACTTGCAATCCGAAATACATAATTCAGATTCCTTAAAAAAAGAACTTCCGGGACGCATTGCTATGACAGAAGATTTAGCTTTATATACGTTTTGTCTGGGACTACATCCTAGATTAAGTACTATTGTTCGTTGTCGAGATCCCCGAAACCTTAATGCCGCTATAAGTGTCGCTACGGAAGAAGAAAAAATTTACAACTTCTCGGTTCGATCATCTTGCAAAGTTTGTCATAAAGTAGGCCACTCTGAGTTAGAATGTAGATTGAAAAACAATCAAAATAAAACTCAGTTTTCGTCTAAACCAAAGCAGTCAAATTACACACCTAAACCTTCAACTTCTAGTTCTCAACCATTAATCTGTCGCTATTGCAAAAATATCGGGCATGATATCTCACAATGTCGTAAAAGACTATTTAATAATTCCCGCTTCGATCGCGGAAATCGTGAGAACACAACAAATGAAAAGAGCGTCGAGTGTAATCAGATTTCAACACCTACCGATGACGACGATGATTTAAACTAAATGATCAGATTACGAGCCGGTGCCGCCGTAACTCTGTTAATATAGGCACTAATCGTGGGAAAGTTTTCTTAGAGGCTTCAATTTCTAAATCTAATTCTATTTCTAAATACAAATGTACTACTAATTCCGAAGCCACTAAAAATTCCAATTCCCCAATTACTAAATCAAGTACTAACTCTAAGGTATATCATGACTCTATCCTTACTAATTCTACTAAATCAAATACTAATTCCAAAAAATATAATGACTCTATCCCTACTAGTTCTACTAAAGCAATTACTAATTCTAAAATATACAATGACTCAATCCCTACTAGTTCTACTAAATCAATTATTAATTCTAAAATATACAACGACTCAATCCCTACTAGTTCTACTAAATCAATGATAAACACGAGTCCACCAAAAGGAATACTAGATAATTTTATCCAAAATCCAGGTGGCTATTCTACGATTCACGATGTTTTCCCTAATTCAAGGCGTACTTTACCTTACATTGTAGTAGAAACTTCACATACGAAAACGCCTATTCGTCTCTTAGTTGATTCTGGCAGTTCCATATGCATCCTTAAAGAACAGTGCCTATCTGAGCCACCTCAGGTTGAAAAAGATATCTTAAAAATCAAGGGTATTAACGACATTGATTCGTTCTCCGAAACTAAAGGCAAGTTTATTTTATCTTTGGAACTGAACAACGGAGATATGTCAGTTCCGTATTATTTCCATATCGTAGACAAAATTAATTTAGAGTATGATGGCATCCTAGGTTCAAACTTTCTAGACTGGAATAAAGCCGTAATTAGTTATGGCGATTCTAAATTGTTCATTCAAGATAATCCATTATACTACTTCAATTTAAAAACAACAGTAACGCCTACGGTAAAGATTATTCCTTCTAGAAGCGAAATGTTTATTCGTTGCAATGTCACTAACCCCGAAATTAAAGAGGGACTTTTGCTAGATGTTAAATTAAAAGATCACCCTCATTTATATATTTCCCGGTGCTTAGTTCGTGTTGATCCTAATAACCAAACTACTATTTCTGTGCTTAACACGTCAGACCAAGACATAACTTTAAAAGATCTCGAAATAACCCTAGAACCTATCTCACAAATATTGGAACACAATGAGAACACTGTTTCTATCAATACAACCGCAACCTATTCTGAGTCAACATACCCGTACACAGCTGATCGGGATTCAAAAGTTCAAAACATGATTAGATGCGATCATCTTAATTTAGAAGAAAAAAATCGCCTACGTAATATATGTTCAAAGTTCCAAGACATATTCTATTTGGAAGGAGACAAACTTACACATACTAATACTTTAGAACACAAAATTCGTGTTACCTCCGAAACCCCCATTGCGGTCAAGAGTTATAGGTTTCCAGAATGTCATAAGGAAGAGGTCAATAAACAAATTCAAGATATGCTAGATCAAAACATAATTCGACCATCCATATCTCCATGGTCAGCACCAATTTGGGTTGTACCAAAAAAACAAGACGCATCCGGTAAACCCAAATGGCGGATTGTTATAGATTATCGCAAATTAAACGAAATCACGATTGGCGATGCATACCCAATTCCAAATATCTCCGATATCCTAGATCAACTAGGTCATAGCAAATATTTCACCACACTTGACCTTGTATCTTCATTCCACCAGGTCAAGGTCAAAGACACAGAAAAAACCGCGTTTAGTGTCCCATCCGGTCATTATGAATTTACAAGGATGCCCTTCGGACTCCGAAATGGACCATCCACATTCCAAAGGCTTATGAATATTGTCCTCAGTGGGCTTCAAGGAACTCACTGTTTCACATACATGGATGACATTGTATTATTCGGCCACGACCTTGAATCCCATTGCCGAAATTTAGAGTCAGTTTTTGAGAAGTTACGTGAACATAGGTTAAAGTTACAGCCTGCCAAATGCGAGTTTTTACGAAAAGAAGTACAATATTTAGTACATATAATATCGGATCACGGCGTGAAACCCGATCCGAAAAAGGTTTATTGTGTTCAAAATTTTCCAGTTCCAAAATCGCCTCGTGACATTAAATCATTCCTCGGATTAGTGGGGTACTACCGCCGGTTCATAGAAAACTTTTCGCATATCACAAAACCTCTCACTAGCCTTCTAAAGAAAAATGCAGCTTTTATCTGGTCTCCTGAACAACAGAAGTCTTTCGATGAATTAAAACATAAAATAACGACCGCTCCTATTCTTCAATATCCCGATTTCTCTAAACCTTTCATATTAACTACAGACGCTTCTAATTTCGCTGTATCTGCAATCTTATCCCAAGGAAAAATCGGTCAAGATTTACCAGTCTCATATGCGTCTAGAACTCTCAACAAAGCGGAAGGAAACTATTCCACTACCGAAAAAGAATGTTTAGCTATAATTTTCGGCACAAAAGTCTTCAGGCCTTACTTATATGGTAACAAGTTCACTGTAGTCACTGACCATAAGCCACTTCAGTGGTTGTTCAATTGTAAAGATCCTAATTCGAAATTAGTTCGCTGGCGCTTAAAGCTAGAAGAGTTCGATTACGAGATAGTCCATAAAAAGGGCAAAATGAATTGTAACGCCGATTCCTTGTCTCGTAATCCAATACTTACCACAGATACTCCTTCTACTTCTGAAACTTACGAAAAATATTTACAAATTAGTCAACAACATACTAATTCCTATGACACTGTTATCGAAGAACATAATATCTCGTTACTTAAAACCAAGTGTAAAATGATCGTTTACCCTACTGCCATTGATTTAGACGACTCTATCCCATACTGCTCTGAAATTTTACAGATGTCTAAGTTCAACGAGGACTTACCTGACATACGGAACTTAGAAAGAGAACTCTATACGTTCCAAAGTACATCCAATGAAAATCATGTGTTCACCCATTTATTCTTACGTGTCCATCATTATGACGAAATGACTTATAAGGACATTTTTAATATGATAAGAGATTATCGAGACATGATTACTGCATGGTATCCAGAGGAAAAAGAATTTGCTATTTCCGATTTCCAAGATCCGTTCGCAAAGCTATCATTTACAAAATTATATAATATTATTGGATTTATTTTTCATAAAACAGGTCTCAAAGTTCATATATATCATAACAATATTCTATATCCTACACCCGCGGAAGTTCCTCGTATATTAAAAGATAACCATGACTCACCTTCAGCAGGACATCCGGGTATTTCTCGGATGTACGATAGGTTAAAAACGCTTTATTGGTGGAAAAATATGCGCCAAGACATAGAGAACTACGTCAAAAGTTGTAAGTCCTGTCAAATAAACAAACCATTACGTCAAACAAATCGCGCTCCTATGATAATCACATCCACGGCAACAAAGCCTATGGAAAAAGTATATTTAGACGTTGTAGGACCATTACCCGAAACTCACGATTATTGCTATAAGTTTATCCTTACTTTGCAAGACGATTTAACCAAATATTCACAAGCTTATGCAATGACATCATGTTCCGCTGAAGAAACTGCACAAAAGTTTGTACTTTTCATTTCTCATATAGGTATTCCCAGGATGATCGTAACCGATCAAGGGACCAACTTTACATCCGATGTCCTAAAACAGCTGGAGAGATTATTCGGTATCAAACATATTTTTGCCTCTCCTTATCATCCTCAAACATGTGGCGCTCTCGAAAGAAGCCATGCCACTTTAAAAGAGTACCTGCGATCATACATCGAAGACAACCAACATACCTGGAGTTTATATTTACAAACTGCCATGATTGCATATAATACTAATGTCCATTCAACTACAGGCTTTCAACCGATGGAGTTGTTGTTCGGATTTAAACCTTACATACCCAAAAGTGCTGACACCTTAGAATTAAATACATACACGGACTATATCCGTGCTCTCAAAGTAGACAAAAATTCTTGCAAAACATACACTCATCCAAAGAAAAGTCCAAAGAGCGTTTCGATGTTCATGCGAAACCCGTGACGTATAAAATAGGTGATATGGTATATTTACGGTACCATCATAAACAAAATAAAGCAATGTCTCCTATATGGAAAGGACCCTTTAAAATAGTTAAAATCAATGGTAACCATACAGTTACCCTTTTAATTAATAGAAAATACGTTCGTCATCATTACGACGAAATAAAAATGGCAACAGATGACTAGCTTAATCTTTTCTATTTCAGGTTATTACTCCATCCATCTACGAGCCACAAATACGTTACTCCAATCATAGGCAGTCCAGGCTTATACTTCGACCAGTTATTGAACGTTAAGTTCACAAACGATCACTGGAATGTCGTAACGTACTTAGACATTAGTCATATAAAACCCCATTTAGATAAAGTCGAAGCTCTAATCAAAGAAGTCTCTAATTTCTGTGTTACCAGCTCTTCTAGTAAAATCCAATTAGAATGTACTAATTTACTATCACCATTACAAAACCAACATCTTAACAATGTTCGTAAGTTCCTGTCTATATCCTACCTTGTTCAAGATCAAAAACCAAACCGTTTTAAACGCGGGCTCATTGATGCTGGCGGCTCAATTTTAAAATCAATCTTTGGAACTTTAGATACCGAAGACGCCTTAAAGTTCTCGGACGCTATCACCAAAGTACAGTCGGACGAAAAACAGCTAGCTCACTTAATGAAAGATAACATTCACGTCATCAGATCTACTATTTCAACCTTCAATAACACAATGTCAAGGGTAAACAAAAATCAAAATCAATTGAATCAAAATCTAGAAACTATTCGAATGGCATTTGAACAATTCTCTAACTCAACTGATAAATTGGAAATAAAAAACCATCTGATAATGTTATTGAACTCTTTAGAAAGCATTACGATAGCCTTGTCATTTGACATTGATGACGTCAACAACGCTATCCTATTTAGCAAGCTCAACATTCTTCATCCAGCTGTACTTAGTCCCTATCAATTATTCCAAGAACTAGACCTACATAAAGACAAGCTTCCTAAACACTGTGAGCTTCCTACAAGTTTATCTTTAGAAAATATACACATTATTATAGATATTTCTGATTTAATTTGTTATTATCATCTAAATAAAATCATTATTATCACAAGAATCCCACTCGTCCTTCCACAGACATACAACCTTTATCATAATGTTCCACTTCCAGCTCCCTACGACGTCACGAAACCTGACACTTACATACTTATTGCTCCCGATAAACCTTATGTGGCCGTAACTATAGATCGTATGTTCTATTCACTGTTAGAGTCAGTGGATAAGTGTCAAGTGATTCATAACGAGTGTTATGTGTGTTCTTTAGGAAATGTGTACTCTACAATTGCGAATCCGACGTGTGAAACAATAATCTTAACCGAAGCTATAAGTTCATTGCCAGATTCTTGTAATACCAAGTTGTTACATGGCTCTATTGATGTATTTTTCAAGTTAAATAATAATAAATGGTTGTTTGTACAGTCAGAGCCTGGAAAAGCTCATATAACATGTGAAAATGATCCTACCAATCATGATGAGATCTTTTTTGGTACAGGCATGCTCACCTTGCCAAAATATTGTGTTGCTTTCTTTAAAACTTTAAAGTTTACGCCTAGTGATAATGTTATCTCTAATTTTACTAATCATATATCTAATTTTAATATTATAGAAGATGATTGCTGCGATAATCAGAGAATAAATAAAACAGTAAGGCATCTCCCTTTTGTAAAGTTATCTAACGTTAATGATTTCAATTCACTACTACAAGCAAGTGTGCATCTTAAGGAATTCGAAAACGAATTAAATAAGATTGAACAACCATCTCACTTATATAAATATAGTACTCATTATCTCTCAGTAACATATGTTATCTCTAGCATTGTTCTTATTTATCTTTTATACAGATCACGGAAGTTATTTTGTTCAACTAAACCTCGATATTGTATCCAAGTGTTTAATCAATGCTATACTAAAAAGAAACAAACAATTCAGTCTGTTCAGTCAGTAAACAACAGCATTGCCGAATCATCTGATGAAGATATCCAAGGGTCATGCAAATCCCTACCTACTCCACTAAGACGTAATGTTATGACTTAGCCTTATCAATTGTTATTGTAATCTCATATCTTATAAAACAATTAAAGCCTCGTCTGTAAAGGCTATTATTTTATTGTAAAATATACTATATTTTCTATGTTAATTCTAGACTAGTTTTTAAGTATTAGCAGTTATGTACATTTATAATGTTTCTTATGGTTTCTTAAATCCTAGTTTGTAACCAAAACGAAGTTCAATCTTTTGACTTAGATTTCTCATCACTCTTAATCGTAATGATCAATCTTATCGGGGGGGTTGTTATAAATTAGAAGACAGCCCTAAGCATATAAAATATAAACGCTGACACCTCTTAGGTGTCATATAATGTTTCCCACAGTTGTTGTTTTCCGAATCGTAATTATTGGTAATTTCCGGCAGTCATACTTTGAACTTCGTGGCGGACACATTAATTTTGTATTCTTGTACTAATTCTAATTAAAATTCTTTCAAGGTTCAAAAATAGTTTTTTTTAAAAAGGGACTTAGAACCGGCCCCGTAACAGAACTATACAGTATGTTAAATAACAGAGGGCGTTCCCGTTAACCCGCAATAGTATAAGCACATCAATTAGATCGCCGCACACGCGGCCCGTCATTCATAAATAAATTGCGACGTTGCCGTCCTTCGAGTACGCGTGTACAGAGTGTTTCTTTTACGTATCAATTTAACATTTTTAGTGGATATTTCAATATTAAAAAAAAAACATTTTGTTTTCGAATGGTAATATTTTTTTTAGCATGTAGGGATGCTATACTATTGCGGGTTAATGGGAACGCCCTCTGTTAGTTAACATACTGTATATTATTGTTATTTTTGAAAGAGAACTAGCAATGCAGGGAGAATTCACATAACTAGTAATCTTGTTATCCCTCCAACTATGCTTGTGTCTGAAGTGGGTTCACGGCAATAGTGTGATGAGTTGGGTTCGAACCCGTGACTTCTTGATCACATTACCTGAGCCATTAAGCCAATCAAACTCAACCATTTTTAACATGCTTTTATTAGGTCGACCTGTATGTAACTAACTTTGTAATGGAATCTAAGGTAACTAATTTAACCATCTTCCAAGGGTCGTAGCGTAACGAAAATTGGCAGCTGTATGTAGTTCTGATGACAATACAATAATATGGTACACTGTTGAACTGATCTGATGATGGAGCCGGAAGATATAAACTGGAACTTTATGATGTAAAATCGTATCATAGCTGTTTTGGATTTCTTAGAAAAGTCTTGTAATGAACTTTGACCACGATTAGGTTTCAAGGTCTGATGATGAAGCCGGGAGATAGTCACTGGCATTCCATGATGGAATATCGTATCATAGTTGTGTTCGCACTTGTGAGAAAGGCCACGTAATGGATTTTGAACACGATCAAGTTTCAAGGTTATAACAAACCTAAAGAAAATCCGTTATTGGTTTTCTTAACTTTTTTTTTGTTTTTATTAAAGCGTGTTTTTCTAGTGTTTTTTTAAACTATTAATTTATTTTAACACGGGTCGTAAACAAGTTTTAGCCCAGGCTGCTAGAAATAGTACATTGTTCACCGAGAGGAGAAAGTGACCGATTACCGTCGAGGGTGTCGTTTGAAGCCCGAGCCGTAGGCGAGGGCTTTAAAACACCCGAGATCGGGAATCGCACTTTCTCTCGAGTGATACATAGTGCTTTATACTACACCTACGAGGAAAATTGAATTTACTTTCTACGAAAACTGAATCCTCAAACAACACACAAATTGAAAATGGCGCCAATGGCGTCTGCAATTTTCACATGTTCTTTTTTCAAATAGTTTATCCTGCCGCCGCAGGGTCGCACTGCCAGCCCGACACCATCCAACACACAGCTAGTGGCCAGTGCTATTTTGCGAACTTGGAGATAAAAACTCACTAAAAACTTTTTGGCTTTTGATATTTAGGTTACCGGCGCATAGTCTTACCCAAAATTAAAAAAGAAAAACCACGTAAGAAATGGATTTTCATACACTTTTCTCTCCCGCTCAGATGCGTTTTCTCCTCGCATATTTGTTCGATATGCAATGACGTACTTTCTACCGTAAATTTGATAAAGTATCAAGGTACTTTCCAAGCAGGTGTAGTATAAAAAATAATTTAGGTTTTTATTAAAACGCAATTCCAAGTTAACGACGTGTTCTTAATGAAAAATAATTAAAAGAAATGAAACAAGTTTTAATACGATTTTTTAAATTGTTTAAACCCTTTCATGACTTAAGATTTTTTTATTCTTGATACACTCTCGTTTGACCAACTCATTGCCTGATCGTATTAAGCGATGATGTGGTCGAAGATGGAGCACGCTTATCTAGAAGTAACGTATTCACTCCTGGCCTAAAGACCCCTAGTTTTTTATAGCCATCAGGAAACACAGACTCCGGCAGAGAATTCCACTCCTTAGCTGTACACACAATGAAGATCTGGCTTGTGACTGCATGCATTACAGTATTTCAATCTTGTACATCACCCAGATGAGAATCTGTAAGTTTGTTGCTGAACGCATTCTTGGTGTACTTAATTTTTTTTTAAAGAGGATTTGCACACATAATAGAATAATAATAATATAATATTCCACAACTTTTCACACAACGCCATCTAGTCCTAAACTAAGCAGAGCTTGTGGTATGGGTACTAGACAACTGATAAACATACATATATATTTCTAAATACATACATATTATAGATAAATTTTTGGATTTGGGCACACTGTGTTATATTTACAACTAAGTTATAAATCAGGTAGGCCAATCAAAATCGCCAGGCGGCCGCGTATTTAAAATGGAAAAAAACTTTTTATCAAAAAATTAAACCGACTCAAAAAACACTGCAAAGTGAAAAATAACTTTAGTTTCGGTAGTCGGTGTCTTTAGTGTTGTATTTTCGTTTTTGGCACCAACTTCCAAAATTAAAGTTATTTTTTACTTTGCAGTGTTTTTTGAGAGTCGGTTTAATTTTTTGGAAAAAAGTTTTTATTTCACTCTTTTTAGTTGATCGATTTTTAATTTACCTAGTTACAAAAGCCTAAATGTCAACTACTTATAATCATTTACAAAATATTGCTTTTCCCAATGTTGGGCCGTTAATTTTTGAGGAGTTCTCCTGGTACTTCACCATCAGCTTCACTTCACCATATGCATTGTTTGAGCATATTATGCTTAAAAACCACATTCAAGTAATCGAAGCGGATCACATGAAATACTTATTATTCTTACTTATATATATTGAGTAGTTCCAGTGGCCATCTGTGGTCTTCATCATCAGGTCCACTTCACAAATGGTGCTTTTCGAATGCAACAACACAATTCACTATAAAAAATACTCAAATCACTATAGGTGTGCCTATAATATTTGAAGCGTGCCCTCGATTTCTCCAAGATCCCATCATCAGATCCTGATTTGGTGACAATGGGACCAACTTCAGAGTATACCCTTTCAAACGAAAAAAGAGTTTTCCAAATCGGTTGAGCCCTCTGAGTAATCGGTGATCATACATTAAAAAAAAAATATACGCGTCGACTTGATAACCTCCTCCGTTTTTTTCATCGGTTGAAAATTGATTAATGTAAGGAAGTAGGATATATAAAACTCCACTAACTTTAACAATTGTATAATTTCAGAGGCCCGCCTATGCAACGGCAACAAAGTCCACATCTTGGCGAGTCCTCTGCTACAGTACATGCGGGCCTTGCTCGGCAGCCACGACATCAGGGCGCACAGGAGTCTTGCTACACAGGTGAGTTCCTACATACGTACAAACAAACATTATATACAACGTGTAACGGAAACCCCATATCTATCCAAAAGGACTAAAGACAACATCTGGTATGGAGTCTCTATGCAAAGTTTCAGCTCAAAATAACTGACTTACAGAATTGACCCCAAATTATTGGTTTCATATGTTTCTTGAATACCAAAAATAACAAACGTGTCACAGCACTATGAGGGTCATCACTTTCCACGTCACTTGCCAATAAAATGATAATTCTCTTCGTTCTTAATTTGAAAAATTCGCTCTCTGGTATCAATGTATTGAAATTTCTAATAAGTTACACACATGCAGACATAGGATTACAAAACCCTTGCCATATCGTTTGTTATCATCCAAAGAAGCCATGCACTTGGTATGTATATACCCTTTAAATTACACGTTGTATATAGTGTAAAAGTATTATTTAATAACCAATTTGCAAAATAAAGATCATTTATCATTTATTTTATAAATGGTGAAGGAGAACCTTTCCCTGTGTCTTTTCCCTTCTTTCTCAACTATGCGTGTAATATTTATTAGTATATGATTTTTGTATTGCATGTATGTATATTATATTATTATGTTCAATTAATATTATTTATGATGTTTGTACACTGACAGCGCTAAATCTGTCTCCTTTAGTTTTGATTATCCAAAGGTTGTCTGTAAGAGATCGCCCTGTGCGATAAGACCGCTCATTGTACACTAGTTTTACTTTTTGTATCCATTGGAATATTGTAAGGTGTACTATAAAGTAAACAACGTGTCCCAGAAATCAACGTCAAGCCGAAAACTGACTATAGGCCAAGTCGTGACAGTTATTAGAAAAATATTTAAAAAAATCTTGGTCATGTACTTTTCAAATTTTATGGATTCAAAAATAAACCTCAAAAAGTGACACCTCGTGATGATCTTTCAAGTCCTGTGACTACAAATATTAACTTTTCGTCAGTTTTTTTCTGTGACGTTACCATGAATAACCCTGCTGTAAATTACAGTTAAGAGTTAAAACATAACTACCTCAGTTTTAAAAAAAATGTTAGATTTTTTACCTAACATTGAATTCAACCATATTGTTTATTTTTGTTTTGAATTTCCGATATTTCGGCACTGTTGCAAGCGCCATGATCACGGATGATCTGAAGTAATTGCGTATGAGCAGACAAATCGGTCTACCTTCTTTCTCGTTCGTTTTCTGTTAGCGACACCGCTACGACTGTCACATGTATCACTAAACAATCGATTCTGTTCCCGACGCACAAAACTCACCGTGTCGACTCGCGAACTTTCTACGGAACTTTTTCGGTTTTTACACATTTGAACCACTGGATTCCAGGCTCTCGACAGTTGAAACCCGTCCTCCCGGTTGAAATTGTCGTATTTGGTAATATCAATCGCTTCCCTTACCAGTCTTGGTATATAGTGGCGTTCTGTCGAGATGACTTGAGGGTTATGTAAAACCTTAGAACAATGACGCATAGAAGGATAGTACGAGTGCAAAAAGTGAGACAACTAAAACTTAGCCATTTTGGCTAACTTTGCTCGACGAGCCGTCAGTACTCAAGGTCACATTCTGCCGAACAGAGTTCGCGAGTAAATAATTTAAAACAACCGTTTGTAGCGTAAAGGAATGTCATAGTCCTTCAGGAAAACAAAAAACGTGTAATCAAATTATATTTGACAAGTAAATACTTACATTTTATACATTATACTAGCTGACCCGCCACGACTTCGTTCGCGTGGTATCCTACCTCTACCCAACCGATACCCTACCCCTATCCTACCCCTACCCTACCCTACCCTACCCCAACCCTACCCTACCCCTAACCTACCCTACCACTACCCAACCCCTACCCAACCCCCACCCTACCCCTACCCTACACTACCCCTACACTACCCCTACCCTACACCAACCCTACCCCTACCCTACTCTCCATTTCTTCTTCGTTCGCGTGGGATGTTTTTTCCGCTTAAATCCCGATCCCGTGGGAATTCCGGGATAAAAATATCCTATATCCGTCTCCTGGTTTTAAGCTACCTCCCTACCAATTTTCAGCCAAATCGGTTCAGCCGTTCTCGAGTTATAAATAGTGTAACTAACACGACTTTCTTTTATATATATAGATTTACGTAAATCGACCATCAAACAAAAATTCTAATAACTTATCACAATTCCATGTTGCTATCCGTGAGGAAAAAAATACCCATATTGATTTCTTTTGTGCTTATTTTTGTTTAAAAAATATAGTTTTGGCGGCAATTATGTATGCGTGAAACTAAACTATATTTATTTACAACTACTACCTACAGTGTTTTATAACTAAAAGTTACTGTTAGTTCGAAGAGTGGCATCATAAAGATGACAATTTTATTGATTAAGATTTTTTTCATTTAAGTAATGTTCTCAATAATATTTTTCTATTTCATAAATACAACACATACTTTTAATTGATATCAAACGAGATTTTTTAAACAATTAATACATTTCTATAATATCATTATAACACATTACACATCAAACATTCTAAACGCAATGAACGATATCTCATTTCGTTTACCTTCCATAAAAATATGTCATATAAGTCATATTACATGAAAAAACATCATCTTATCTAGTTTCATAACATAAAATACTTGATTTGATCCAGCAACATAATAGTGCGTTTTCCCATTTTTGTGGGTAATGGTCTGGTAATGGTATCACTGAAAGCTATATTTGTGTGCGTTTGAGGAACGTAGACACATTCGGGTCACGCACACAAAGAAAACAAAGTGGACACACGAAATCGCTCCTGTTTTGTCTAGACTTGGGGGATGTGTGTAAAACTTATAATTGGATGCGGCTGCGTATTAGTGTTTCACATATCGCGACTACCTATTTGACCTCCACAACCCAGTAACTGGGTAACACGATACTCCTTGGCCGACTTGTGTCAGATTTCCTGGCTTCTGACTACCCGTAACGAATGTTGAAGATGTACGAATAACAGCCGCGACCAACGAGTTAGCGTAAAAAAACTCATATTTTAAGATCCCATCCAGGGATCCACCCCGGCAAGGGTTGTTTAACCTCGTAGATCGACTTGTGTCCCTGTTTTAATAGCCATAAGCTGTCGTTCTGCCCATACGGAGTTAGTGGATACAGCTCTTAATGAAACGTGTCGGATCATTACTGGTTGCCTTAAACCGACCCCGGCACAGATGTTGTATCCACTGGCAGGAATAGCGCCACCGGAAGTTCGCAGAGCGGTTGCAGGTTCCAATGAAAGAGCCAAAATGGTTAGAGACTCCCGACATCCAATGCATGGGTACACTTTAGTGCCACAAAGGCTGAAAAGTCGAAGAAGTTTCCTGAAGTGTGTCACTCCACTTACTGGCAAGCAGCCTAAGGAGCGCCTAAAGCTGTAGCTGGAAAGTACATCCCTTCCAAGCTCATTTGTCCCACCAGCTGAGCATCTCCCACCTGGACACGAACTGCCATGGCTGACCTGGAAGTCTTTAAATAGAATCCGTACCCAGGTTGGTCGCAGCAAAGAAAATCTGTTCAGGTGGAGATTTATCGATGCCTCTGCCTTGGGGTGTATATGTGGTTCTGTTCCACAAACCATGGCACACTTAATTTCCTGTCCTGCGTGCCCTGTCAACTGCTCACTGCAGGACTTGATGGAAGCTACCGACGGTGCCAAATTTGTTGCCTAGTTCTGGGCTGACTCCATCTAGCTATTTGCCATCGACACGCTAAGAAGAAGAATAGCCATAAGCTTTTTAGGGTTTCTATACACAAGTCTTCTCTTTTTTATACCTGTTTTACTTCTATGCACTGATAAAAAAAATACATTTGATTAGTCTATACAATCTATACTAATATTTTATTTTATTTTATCAGTGCATAGCAGTAAAACAGGTACTTGTAAAAAATACTAATATTATAAAGAAATTAACATTTGTATGTTTGTATGTAATCTAAAAGATGTGGTAGTCTCTGAAACTAAGGATCCAATTCATAAAATGTTTTCATGTGTAGTAAGTTGGCACTATTTTTAAGTACTATAGGCGATAGATTAATTCGAAATCCACTCGAACGAAGCTGCGGTTGAAGTGCTAGTTTGACATATCCTACTAATCCTTCCTACTAATATTATAAATGCGAAAGTTTGTGAGGATGGATGGATGTTTGTTACTCTTTCACGCAAAAACTACTGAACGGATCTGAATGAAATTTGGTAAGTATATAGTTGGCAGCCTGGAATAACACATAGGCTACTTTTTATCCCGAAATTCCCACGGGATCGGGATTTGCGCGGGAAAACCTTCCCACGCGTACGAAGTCGCGGGTAGAAGCTAGTACATAAATAAATCTGAACTGTCAATCTATAATAGCATTTCGTGACTGTAGACTAATCTAGCTTCAACGGTAAGTTGATTAGGCCATTAATTTAATGCACGAAAATGAGCTATAACAATAAAGATTACGATGCAAATATAATCTATTGGTTATGTGAAATCATGTTAATACTTAAACAAATAGAGCTATAAAACTTACATTTTGGATCGAAAATTTCTTCAAGGCTGCACTCAATAATGATATGTTTAATCAGCATCCGTAGGCTTGCACTTGCCCATAATATATACAACATGTAACATAATTAATGCACATCTTGAAATTAGTTTGTAATCGTTTATTGAATCGATTTTTATCGTTTTTAATAAAAAATAAATTATCGAACTTTTTATCCCAAAGCAATTAAATCTACGTAAATTACAAATTATACTTTCGCGTATAGTAAAAACACACTAAGTATCGACCGTAAATTAAAGTAGTAACTTTATAAATGCAGATTTATATAAATTCCGTCATTCAGTATACATTACAGAAAAATGAAACGCATTTAAAAGAAGTTAAAATCTTAAAAAAGAACCTGTTTAAACAAGTAAAACTAAAAATTCAGAGTATGTATTATAATAATAACATAATTTTCTAATTGGGGTGTTTGAGCGTGTGTGTTAACTAAGATACATGTTGTATACAATTCAAATCAATTTACAATTAATTCAATCTATAAAATACCCGCTTTTGCCCGCAACTTGGTTCGCGCGAAATCCCTCCGGTTTTCTCCCAGGGCGAATCCCAATCCCGAGTGGGATATCGAGGATAAAAAGTTGGCAATGTATTATTTCAGTACACCAATAATCTACTTACCAACTTTCATTCAGAAAAAGCAACAAACATCCAAACATCTCCAAACAATCCATCCTCACAAATTTTCGCATTTATAATATTAGTATGATAAGATAAGTATACATAATATAGCTAGGCGTCATCAAGTTTTTAGGTGTAAGTAGGGCTGCCATCCGTCCGGGTTTCCCCGGATTTGTCCTAGTTTGGACAGCGTCCGGGGGATTTTTCCTACAAGCGTCCGGGTAAAACCCGGACACATATTGGTTTTATTTCATCTTATTGTTTTTCTTACGTTAATTAATTTCTTACGTTACTTAATTAAAAAGAAAGCCTTTTATTAATGAACTTCTAACTGTCTACGATGTTACCAGTAAATAAAAACCATAATTAAACATCATTGTTTTTAGTTTCAAATACAAAAATGTATTTTTCTACGGTGTCTGGGGAAAAATTGCGATTTTACTCAAATGTATGAAGTCTTTGTCTGGGGCCGGCAATTTTGGTGATGGCAGCCCTAGGTGTAAGAGTGTTATTTTTGACCTACTTAAATAAATATAATTTATCAAACAAGTGTTTTCTTTATATATCCCACAATTTACAAATGGGACCATATCAAAGAATCAACTGGCATAAGAATTGTTTTTTAAAGAATTAATTATTAATGTAAAACAGCCTTACATGAAATATGACAACGATTGGTTTCAACGAAAATGAATATCTCGTATTTATGAATGAAACTTAGATACCTACCTGCATAGAATCTAGTGTTAGTATTTTGATTATTGATGATATTTTCGAAACTAAGCACTTTTGGGCCACCAATTATAGTTATTTTTGCTTTATAGAATATAACCCTAGAGTTATGGGATATAAAAAAAACACATTTATTTATTGGCATAGTAAAGTGAAAACATATTACTACTAAAAGAAAATGAATAAAAACTAACAATCTGAAATTTTCTTTCCAGCTAATGCAGAATGGCCGTGAACTTCTCTCGGTGCTAGCACAAGAGCTCGACGAACTATCGATCTCTATTCGTCTCCGACTGCTATCTCCTCCACCCATTAGCACCATATGGCTACTACTCTCCGCAGATCTCTGCCTAAACAAATTCTTACCACTCCCCAACACACTACAACAATTCTACGCAGCCCATCTAGAATTAACAACAGAAGAAAACTTCAGTGAAGTTAGCTATGGCTCTTGGAAAAAGAGTCCAGAAAAAGAAGACTACCGACCCGATACCAGTGAAATTTCTGAAAAGGTTAGCCAGAATCTCTCCCAAGTAAGCCTGAATAACAATGAAGATACCAAACCGAAACTAAGGCCCATTTTAGGCGCGGGAGCTGGATTACTAAGGCAAGAACAAGCGTTATCTGTCAGTCAAGATACCTTCGAAACTTGGACAGCTAAAAACAACTTGAATAAAAGATATGACTTGAACTCTTGGCGGCAGCAAGACGAGGAGAAAAAAGAAGAATTAGAGTATAACCAAACAGTTTTACCCCCTAATGTGCAACCCTTCCCCGTACCAGATTACCCGCCCCCTATAAACCGTTTCAATTATCAGGAGAATTTCGTCAACTACTTACAACAAGGTGACGGGGCGTATATACAAAGCCAGTACACTAATGTGGCGTTTAACCAACAAGGTGGTGATAATTTTCAGAATTTCCCCGATAGACCCCCTGTAGTTCCCCCAAACACTGAACGGCCTCCCCCTGTCGTGGAAAGGGTGGCCCCTACCCCAGCCATGCCAATGCCGGAACGTGTCAACAACGAAATACAGAAAAACAGCAACAGACGACCCGTAGAAAACTGGAGAAAAGAAAAAACAGTAGATAAAGACGACCCTAACAGGAATAGACAACGGAATTGGACCCGACAGAAATCCAAAGACAATGTAAGCGAAGATGATGAAAAAGAGAAGTACAAAGACCGCTCAACGTCTAGGAATAGAGATGGTAGACCGGCGAGAATGAACCGCAGGAGTAGCGCTGAGGAGGAAGGGGGATTAGCCAAGACTCCCCCGAGGAGACATGTGACAGAAGTCCCCAGAAACACTAAATATTGGGACCATGATGATCGCTGTGACAAAGATTATAACAGTTAGTAGGAGCGGGCTTTATAGCCGGTATGTGGCGTTGTGTGGAAAGTTGGGGACCTGGCGCACTATGGGGGCCTGTAACCCTATGGGGAACTCTAACCCTATATAAAGTTGGTGAATAAAAATTATATTGGATGCATGGCACCATCATGTACAAATTTTTATATTTGAACATTTTTATGATGCTTATTTCTAGCGAAATTACATACTGCCAATTTGCCATTTTCTTATTGTGAAAGAAATCTGTATCCAAAATGTTTATTCACTATGACGCCATCATTACGAGACGTTAAACGCAACGCCGCCACTGGCGAAAACTAAAATGGACTTTACCAAACAAAATTGGGACTTTTATAGTGAAATTAATAAGTGACATTGACACTGCCTAGTGAAGTGACATTAGTACCAAATGTGGAACTCAGTTGATAAATTGTAGTGTTCATAAAGTACCAGTAATGGTACCGCATACATGCAAACTGGTGTTTCGGAAATCGTATTTGTCTTGGATAAATTAATCATATTAATTCGTCTTAATAGTAAAATAGATAAAAGAAGGTTTATTGATAAGCAACAGTAAGGTTGCCTGTCAAATTCGGGCACAATAAAGCCCGATGTCTGTGGTCCGCCACTAAAAAATAAACTTTTCTATTGAAAGAACATTGGTTAGCAAAATGTGTTCATAAAATCTACTATATTCGTGATTGCATAACTTAATAAATGTAACTGTGTTGGTAATTTATTCGAACTGTACTCGCATGCATATTTCGGACCCGTTTAGCACAATATTTGGGTCGAAAACGGTCGGACAGTCGTGAAGATTAAGAATAAATGGATCCATAGTAAAGCATCATGTATTTATCACAAAAATACTTAGAAATTATTTAGGAAATGTGAACTTGAAAGGTATTTGTAAAGATTCCAGAGGTCCTTTGCGATTCTGGGGCTGAAAAACTGGATGTTTTTCGCTTTCCAAGGCTCTAGAAAATTGACTATAGACATAATGTCAAAATATAACAGATCATGTGACATTTTGACAACGGCTGTCAAAATGAAAATTGAAAAGTATGTAGTGTCTTAAAAGTATGTTGTGTATTGGTTGAGGCCCTAAACACCCTAGGATTCTGTGTTGTAGGATCTAGGCCCCACAAAAGCAAAAAGTCAGAAAACTAGTCAGACGCTGGTTTTCAACCGAACCCGCTCTTCTTTCCCTCTCTTCCTTCAATTATCCGGGGTCGCAGCATCTTGTTAGAATATTCGCGCAACCCCGGAAGTATCACCCGAACCTGGAGTTGAATTTTGGTGATCTTTACAAATATCTTTTTCTGAATGAAATTGTTTCATTACTTTCATTTAGGAACTGACTCTAAGTTTTAAATTAAAATACAAAAGTCGCTAACTGAATTAAACACAAAGGATTTTACATTATGGGATATTGAAATATATTTAATTTAATTAAGGAATTATTTTTAGAAAGTATGTAAAATTCTTTTATAATAGGTAGTAGACAAATTAATAATTAACTGATTGTTTTTAAGGAAATTAACTAATTTTCTTAATTACAGTTACATTCGTGGTTAAAATTTGCGATGCGCTTGCGCTTTGGTCGCCGTATTCAAACTTGTTAAACTTAACCTTGTTTCAGAATAGTTTTTAACCAAACGCAAAGTTTAAAAAAAATCGCAAGTTTTACGTAACTTGTATATTTTATGTTGCTCAAGTCTTTAATTACAGAACATGACACCAATATATACAAATAAAAAAAAAATATATACAATGTTGATAAAAGCGAGAGGCATTAAATGAACCACATTTACTATTTCATAATTTTCAGGCTACACACAAAATATCAGATCAATAGAAGCAATAGTTTAGTCACAGGAAATTTTTGAAGTTTTTTCTTAGTTAAAACACGATGTATCTTCCCGAGCAACTGACTGAGTACTTACGCACAGTTATCTAGAGTCGTACACCTAAAAACGTCAAAATTCACGCTACGATGCCTCACTGCATCATAAGTTTTTACAAAAGGCTGTTTACGTTTTACTTTGATTATTCACTTACTTATTTGTTTATTTCTTTTTTTTTTCGTATTTTTGTCATATTTTTTTTTTTATGTGTGGTTTATTTTAATGCCTCTCGCTTGTATCAACGTTTTATAAAAAATTATAAATGTTTCTTAGTCTCACTAAAACTCCGGAGTAGCTGGAAAGATTTCATAAATTATTATGTATTGTGTTCCTTATAATACAAGGAAGGCTTAAACGGCCAGAAATATAATGTCTCTAGCAGAAATAAATTTGTGATATATTATCCGATTAATACATTTATTTAATTGGATTTTTATTAGGCTTTTGGGCTTGACCAATGCTACATGTTCTAGTATTTGATCTAGCATGGTCGATGTTGACCTATCGTGGTTTTTGTTGTTCTATCGTGACCACTGTTGATCTATCGTAACCACTGTTGATCTATCATGACCTATCTAGCATGGCTCATTTTGGTGATGCCCATGTTGTCTATTATTGGTCCAAAATGACTCATGTTGGTCTATCATGGACCATATTGGACCACAGCCAAATCTATTGAGTCCATTTGAAGTGTAGATTGTTGATACATGCAGTATTTTGTTTGCAATATCCTCAAAAATGCCACTGAATTCTATGTCCTAATGAAAACTAGTGAAATTTTCATTGAGCTGGTTAGCATAGAAGATTGATATAGACTGAAAGATTGACTCGAAAGTCGGATTAATATAACTTCGAAAATCTTCAGCCTTATTCTAATTTATTTTACTTTCAAAATATCTATCTGCTATTCCCTACTATCTTAGAGTCAGCTTTTAGTCTAATCTGATGCCAGTTTCGTACCAATATTTTGTATGGAGTTGGATTGAGTAATGGTTACAACGACCGTTTTAAGAATGCTGACAGATTTACTGGCTTTCTACAACCCAGTTTCTGTTAATCACTTGGTAGGATTCTGCTCGTAATTGCGTGAAATTTAAAGCATACCGCTTAAATCTGAATAGGCTTTTAAGTGGGACAAGGTTTCAATGAAAAAAAAAACAAACAATAAAAAAAAAAACAAAAAATGAAACCTTTGTATCTCCTAATGGCCTAATGGCTAAGGAGTTGTGATAGAGGGATCGCGGATTCAAATCGCAACCATTAAACTATTGTCGTGAAACCACTCCAGACACAAGCATATTTAGCTTAGTTGAAGGAGTAAAAAAATGCGGCTTTTGTTAAAGCAACTGGTCTTTAAGTGAACAGGGAATAGGTTACTTCTAGGGACCTTGATCGATAGATGAGGTCTACGATGTAACGAGTCCAATGCTCAATGCCCAGAAGATATCTGTTCACTCTTGGTATAATTTCTGACGGGTCGTATGTGGTAGGGAACACGGAAGCCGACAGAGAGTTCCAAACCTTGGCTGTGCGCTGTTTTATTAGACACTGAGTCCAATAACATAGAAAACAGAACCTTTTAAGAATAATCTTAAGGTCGTTTTTAAAATGAGCCTCCCAATAACTCCAGTGATATTAGGGTCGGTTTTCACTGAATTATGATTCAGGTAAACAGGTCCAGAACATCAAAGAAAAAGTGATCTTATGTCTACAGATGTAAGGTTGGTTTTCATATAGCGTTCTGATTTAGTACTTGGCGAGTCTATTAGTGTAATTCTCTCGATGTGATCTTTGAACTTTCTAAGATATATGGTGTGTTATGTCTAAAGATAATTATCTTAAGAAATGATCTCGGAATGGAATGGGGCGCATTAGTAATTGGAATAGTTAATGAATGTGATTTAACGCGGATGAAATAACAAAATGTCAACAAAAAAAATTCTGACAATGTTTTTCAACCGGATTTTTTTTTATAAAATAATAGAACGTGTTTTTTAAAGATTTCTATCGATACTAAAGCGTCTTTTAAAGTATATATTTTGCTCATGATTGGATAGAAAGTACAGAAAGTAATGAAATCAGCCTTAAATATAATGCATAATAATTAAATTAGATTTTTTATTTTTCATATTGTAATTCGTATGTTAAATTAATTAGAATTTAAATAGTTCTAAGACTTAAGTACATGATAAAATATCTAATATTATTTTTAAATTATGGATAGTGTATGTGAATTTTGGATAAAGTTGGATAAATTATGGGTGCAATGTTGTGAAATACTCGAATTAATTTATTTCACAAATAATAAAATTGTGGGCATTTCAAACAAACTGTTGTTTTTATTTTACAATACAATAAATTGCATGTAATACAACATCTAGTTACGCGTAGTATTTCAAACATTGCAATTATTTAAAAACTTAATAAACGTCTGCCTGTCTATTTTAGTTTTTGTTGTTTTAAAGAATAAAGAGCATTTTATGGAAATAGTTTTAGCAAATATAATTGGGCATTGACGACACATTTCACTAAGTGTGATACCAGTCTCCCGCCGCGTCTGTCTGTATGTATGTCCGCAATAAACTCAAAAACAGACTCACGCGGTTTTTTTTTTTCAATGGTAAGAGTAATTCTGGAGAAAGGTTTTTGTTTATGATTCATTTAGGTTCTGTCTGAATTAGTAGAGAGAGAAACCAGGCCGGGTCGCTAGTAATTTCTATAGGTAGGTAAAATCAAAATTATTTTATTTCACATAGGCCTACATGGGCACTCATAAAACGTCAGAAGTTAGTGCACGGTTCGAAATCGGTCGTTTCCTATAGAGAAGAACCGGCAGGAAACTCCACTCTAACAAATACTCTTTTAAAAAAAACCTTGATTTTCACAATCTGCATAATAGATACATTTTTTTTGGTATATGAGTACAGTATAGACCAATTAGCATAATACAATGTAATATAACTAATCAGAAATGAATCTCAGAGTATATAATGTTCTCGAATTCTTATTAAAAATTAGCTTTACAAAACTAGACTAACAAAAGCAAACGACATAAAAAAATTATATACAAGTAAAATAAAAATAATAACCACAAGCACACACACACAAAAAAGTGTAGTTGTTAATAGACCTTTATACATTACTAGCTTTTGCCCGCGACTTCGCTCGCGTGGGAGGTTTATCCTGCGCAAATCCTGATCGCGTGGGAATTTCGGGATAAAAAATTTCTAAGCTACCACCCTACCAATTTTCAGCTTAATCAGTTCAGCCGTTCTTGAGTTATAAATAGTGTAACTAACATGACTTTCTTTTATATATACAACGTAACGGAAACCCCATATCTATCCAAAAGGGCTGAAGACAACATCTGGTATGGAGTCTCTATGCACAGATTCAGCACAAAATAACTGACTCAAAGAATTGATACCAAATTATTGGTTTCATATATTTCTTGAATACCAATCATAACAAACGTGTCACAGCACTACGAGGGTCAATAACTTTCCACGTCACTTGCCAATAACACGATAATTCTTTTCGTTCTTCTTAATTTGAAAAATTCGGTCTCTGGTATCAGTGTATTGGAATTTGTAATAAGTTCTACATACTTAGACACACAGACAGACTTACAGACTTAGGATTACAAAACCCTTGCCATATCATTTGTTATCATCCAAAGAAGCCATGCACTTGGTATGTATATACCCTTTAAATTACACGTTGTATATAGATTATTGAGAATCGTGGACCCTATTGGTTGGAAGAGCTCTTGGCTATATAATAATAGTCACACGGGGCTATGCTATCGTCAAGGTAAAGAAATGCTAGACGAGGTCGGTCCTAAGTAACCAACTTAACATATTGACCTCCGTGCCTTGGAATGCACGCTAAACCTGAGCCTAAGCTGGTCTCGGCTGTCACTTTACAAGTTTCACAGATTTAGTATGACTAAATCTGACAAAAAAAAAGACAAAAATTTTATACCAGTCTTGCCAAGAGCCATCGTGTTACCCAGCCACTGATTGGAAACTAACATAGATTGGAAACGGCTAAGCAGAGACCATGTGCACAGATTACTAAATAGTTACTTCGTAACAGATACATCACTCTCATACAAAAGCGAAAATAATAATACCAGCTGTTTGCAGCGAGAAGAAATGTACCATAAGTACGCACACAGAGAGTTGAGATTGTTTTGCCCGCCGCGCGACCCACGTCATCGAGCGAATGTCCTAGGGTTGTATATGATGATATTGGTAATAAAACGAATATAGAAACAATTATTTTTTAGTTGTTGATCAAATGTTTCAGTTTAATAAAATAATAGATGCATTTTTTCCTTCTCTGAATTCCCGATTATTAAATTTTAGTGTCGAAAATATCCGAAACCGCGTAAATAATTTTAATTTTAATAAAATTCCGCGCAAATAAATAGTCAAAAGGGAAACAGGAGCAAAGCGGAGGAAAATCAATCGTTTGTAGGTCGATCCATTATGACGTTGTCAAATTATTTAAAAAGGCTCAGGCAGGCATGCGGCAGCCCGCTGTCGGATGTACCGACGGCGATACGTGAAGTGGTAGGCATATAACGCGTGGCCTTGAGCGAGTGACGGACGCCTGCCATGTGCCTCATATGGTACACTGCTTTGGTATCGCTCCACGTCTTACATATAAGGTTCTCTAAACTACAAACGTTTTAATCAAGGAGCGTAAATACCCTAACGGCTAAGGGGTCGGACTTGTGATCGACAGGTCGCGTGCTCGAACCCACTCATTACACTATTGCTATGAACCCACTCCAGACAAACATATTTAGCTTAGTTGGAGGGGTTAACAAGATTGCTAGTAATGTGAATTCTACCCTCATTGCTACTTCTCTTTTGAAGAAAGAAGTATAAATATCAATATCACATCTGTTCTAGCAGTTTATGGTGCTATTAATAACAGCATTGCCCTTTTTTATTGATAATTGATAATGATTGACCACCATCTCACCTGATGGTAAGTGATGATTTGGTCGAAGATAACTTTTACCGCCTTATATGCTCTGAAGTCGGATTTCTGGAAATTAAATTAAAAAAAAAAAACAACCTATTTATTCTTTGTTTGTGATAATAACCGTTCCAGGAAAATAGCTCTAAAAAATAACAAAAACAAAAAAATTACAGGCAAGACGTGAAAAGGAATTAATGTCAAGTAACATCGCTCGAGAAAAAGTACCTGTGTAGTATAATTAATTCATTGTGATGCAAACAATGTTAAGGTAACTTTAGTTAGTAACAGGCCGTGGTATATAGGAACGAGCGTGGGTCATAAAAACTCGAAAAAGGCTTCAAAAAGTACATTTTAGGCCTTTTCTGGGTTTTTCAGGCAATATTTTGCTTTTGGGTCTTAAAAATTTTCGATAGGTCAGTAATTTCAGTATGAAATGCCTGGTGAACAGAATTTAGCAAAAAAAAAATTTCATGGCATAAGAATTGAGGCCAAACATAACCATGGAAGGCCACTAAACGCTTAGGTAGTGAATTAGTAAAAATTATTGGATGAACTCTATAGACCACGGCTTTGTAAAAAAATCTTTTTCATGCAAAATTATACCTAACTAGCAGTCATGCGGGGCAAAAACATAACCCTCCTTCAACCTTCCTGGCTTCAAGCTACTTTCATACCGAATTTCATCCAAATCTACTAAGGACTTTCGAAGATTTAACGCGTTTAATCTATACTAATATTATAAAGCGGAAAAGTTTGTTTGTTTGCTTCAACGCGCTAATCTTCGAAAGTACTGGGTGGATTTGGATGAAATTTGGTATGGAAGTAGCTTGAAGCTTGAGGAAGGTTATAGGCTACTTTTTACGCGACTGCAAAAAAGGAGAGTTATGTTTTTACCGTGATAGAATCCACGGGAGCGAAGCCCCGCGTGAGTACTAGTATTAGTATAGATGAGCAGGCATAAACAGTTTTTAAGTTCCATCTGCTGAGATACAGGGTGCCTCTCTTTGAACGGGCTACAAGACATGCGTGTTGACATAGAAATGCTTGGTCTGGGCTCATAGATGTTTTATGTATGTATATAATTGAACCGTTGTATTAATGAAATTGTTTTATTTTTTATTAAAAAAGACAAACATTCTTACAAACCCAAAACCGGTACAAAGTATTTGTAGGCCATTTGTTCCGGTTTGGGAATTGAACCCGTGACACGCAGCTCAGTAGGCAATCGCTTAACTAATGCACATATCGCACCCTTAGTAATATAAGGGCACAACTCAAAAAAGTAGATTTTTGAGAAATCGCGTTTCAAGATTCTGGATTCCTACATTACAGATATTTTTTCATATAAAATGCTTATTATTTAAGTTAGCCAACCGGTAAGTTAGTTAACCGGTTAGTTAACTGGTTAGTTAACCGATAGCTAATTTAATTTTGAGCCCTAAGCATTTAAAACCTCAGTTTGCAAAAATTTTGACTTGATTCCTTATATTACTGAGGGTGCGATATTGTGTCGACCTTTAGTCTACTCATGATATTAAAACGTTTACAAGACAGAAAATATTCTCTATAATTTTATTTATGTCCTCAAATCTTAGAAAAACTAACAGAACTAAAAACCTAAAAGCGAGGTATAATTTTGCACGAAAATTTACTCTGTTAAGGCGTTGTAAATTAGCTAAAAATATATTTAAGATTTTTCTAAGATTTCTTAATGAAAATAATGTGGTTTTTTGCGATTGGTTCGCTAAATGTGTTTAATTATGGTAGTTGTTTGCGCCGTTTAACAGCCAGTAATGTTCTTACTATTGGGACACAGGGCCCGTCTTTCTGAGAATGCGTTATTAGGCGAAAATTAGGCTCATATAAAATTATTTATTAAAACTAGCCACGCTATTATATAAAAATATAAGCTCAATTTTTTTCTTGTAACATTGTTTATACTAAAAATAGTTGATGCACATCAGAAATTAGTCTGTTCCGAACACAGACACTGAATCTATTTCTATATTGTTTATTATATAGCTATTTTTTTCATTCAATTACTGTTCGATGCAATATTTTGCAATCGACCACGTTTGCTGAGCAAGCGATATAACGCGGTCGCACTAAGTGCGCCGCGAGCTTAGTGTATTTCGGACAGCAACCGTGTGCACTCATTTCCATCATTTAGCGAGTTTTAATCCTTACGTTACTTTGTTACTTAGCAATAAACCCTTGAAGGTTATCAGTGTGTTTAACTTAGTAGCATAGCGAATCCCACAAGGTACCACTTAGGTCGCGCCCCTACAATTACAAATTAAAGAAAAATCATGACTTCCTTGAAATCAGTTTAATTTTTCTTTAATTTGTATTGAATGACGGTATTTGTAAAAAACTGCATTTAAAGTCTTGTTACTTTGTTTTACGGTCTATTTTGGTTTTTTTTACTGTATAGCATTAGTGGGACAGTTTACGTAGATTTAATTAATTTTGGGATAAAACTTTACCTATATTCAAATTTGTAGAAATTGTATTAGTAAACGATTCTGAACGAACATACTGGATGTGCATTAATTTGTATAAACCAAAAATGTTTTTATTGAAAGGTCATATGTACAATTCTTTAACTATTATAACCTACTTTATTTCTAAGATGTTAAGATTGATAGTGAAATGAAATGTCGGCTGACGTTAAGCTTACAAAAAGCTGTTTATTTAGAAACCTTAGCTAAAATAGTCAGATTCAAACGACATCACGATATTTTATTTGGGTGCTTCATAGCAAAGAATACAAGATCATAAAAGGAAATTAGATATAATGTACTATGCCCTGAAATCAGCTGTTAACGACGTATTATTCTAGTTAGAGGTTCGAGGTTATTCTAGCAGAAGAGAATAAGTGCAAAATTAAAAGAAAATAGTTTATACATGGTTTAACTTCAAGCATTTTTCTCCTTTTTTTATCTAATACAAGTACTTCGTCCGCGTGTATTTCGAAATCTATACTAATATTATGAAGAGGTAAAATTTGTGAGTTTGTATGTAGGGGGTAATCTCTGAAACTACCGAACCGATTTTGAAAATGCTTTCGCTTACATGTAGCTGCATTATCCCTGAGAAATTAAAAATAAAAATAAATGGTAAATTATCTTTACATCATGCATATTAGCCGAGCTATTATAATCTTTGTCAAGCAAGTCGGGGACGGGATCCCGTGGAATATTTTCGACTTCTACGCGGACAAAGTCGCGGGCTGAAGCTAGTAATCTATAAACTTATAGCACTCACAAATAGTGCACCTTACTAACAACGAAAACATTTATAATAATAAATTGGATCTTTCGTTTCGGAGACACCTACATACAAACTTACAAACAAATTTTACCTCAATAAAATACAGTGATAACATTATAGCGATTACTCTCTTCACTCCTAAAAACAACTATTAAACATTACATTATTGTCGTTAAACTATGGCCACTCAAATCAAAGCTATTTTAATATTTATTGCGCTTATCTGATTCTATCAGAAACCTTGATATGTACAAATTGACTAGTACAATGAGTTACGTCTTCTGGCTGTCAAAACATACAAACTGACAGATCTTTAATGGTGCAGATATATGCAGTTACTTGCCCTTACAATCTTGCAAAACTAGTTAAATATTTCCTATTATGGGGACACTGGCTTATTTCCCAATGCGGGTAGTAGTAAAATGTCTTTAAATTAATTTACATCAATATTAAATCTACCTGAAAATATATGACAACTGTATATTTGTAAGTTTGTATTGTATAAATTGTAATGGTTATAACATGGTTTAAGAGCGTATACACCCCGTTTTTATACTGACTTTCAAATTTATTCCTTATTTATGGCTTTATTTTTGGAAATAAAAGAGCCTTGGCACAAATAAAATACCTAGGTTATTTTTTTAGTCATAATAGCCTCGCGTTTTACCCCTCTCTCACCTGATGGTAAGCGATATTCTGGTCAAACCTGGCCGTAAGCGATGAAGGTTGTTGGGTTGTGCAGGTTTCCTAAGTCTAAATAGTAAACAACTTTTAAAGACGGGAGAGTGATTTTTTACTTTCTATTATAATATGTAATAAGTTAGCCTATTAAGTTCCATAGATTTCACTTTCAGGAAAACTTAAAATTGGTCGCTTTCGCTATGAATGTTTGTTCGAAAAAGTTTTGAACCATTTATATCTAGTTATTTTTTGTATGTCTCATTAAAATCAGTTATTTAATTTCCAAAAATAAGGACTTGAAAGTTTGTATGAAATAAGGTAATATGTAAATTTGTCTTAAAAAGTAAACGGCAATAGCGTCCCTGGAAGCCGTTTCCTTTTTAGAACTTTGTCAAAGCACAATTGTTTTAAAATTTGTAGTCCTTGAATTCTGAAAACAAAATTTTAACAACGTTAAAATAACTTCAATTTTTTTTTCTATTTCTCTTTACCCCGTTTTACGGAATATATTTGTATCACCATATTTCCTATACTTGTAGATCTCAATGGTGATAAAACATGTTTTTTTTTGTGTACAGCCAAATCTTATCTTTAGTTCTCCTCTTAAAATCGTCGTTATTATTTGAAAACTTGAATGAAAATAGTTTGATACATCACATTCTATAGACAAACTAAATTTGAAGTCTTTTCTTCTGTATCTACCCTATTTCCGAAAAAAACTTAACTATTTAATCTATGTACAGTATCTTTCTTAGACGTATGTATATGTACCTGATTACATCAAAATGGACTTGCAAGTACCTATCAAGGCTTTCTGGAAATAATTCAATAAATTACTCTTATTGTTTAAAAAAAACTGCTGTTTCAAAGCTAAGAAAAGGGTTATGTAACTGTGTAAGGTTTTGTGTTATAATAATTTCGATTTTAATGGCGCTAAGATTTCGTTATTAAATTATGTAATCTCGAATAAAATGAAATATGATTTCTTTAACTTGTTTTATTTCCTAAAGGCTGTTTTTTTTAATTTTTATAGGTCGAAGATGAAGCACGCTTGCCTAGAAGCAACCTATTCATTTTTGACTTAACGGGATTTGATTATAGCTATCTGGAAACAGACTCCGGCAGGGAATTCCACTCCTTAGTTTCGTACACGCGATGAAAGTATTCCCAAAAAGTATTGTGGGGATCATCAATGATTACGGGAAAAAATTACATAAGTGTACAAACAACAAAAAAAACTATTACAAGCTTAAATATACAACGTGTAACGGAAACCCCATATCTATCCAAAAGGGCTGAAGACAACATCTGGTATGGAGTCTCTATGCACAGTTTCAGCACAAAATAACTGACTCAAAGAATTGTTACCAAATTATTGGTTTCATATATTTCTGGAATACCAATCATAACAAACGTGTCACAGCACTACGAGGGTCAATAACTTTCCTGTCACTTGCCAATAACACGACAATTCTTTTCGTTCTTCTTAATTTGAAAAATTTGGTCTCTGGTATCAGTGTATTGGAATCTATATATATAAAAGAAAGTCGTGTTAGTTACGCCACTTATAACTCAAGAACGGCAGAATAGATTTGGGTGAAAATTGGTATGGAGGTAGCTTAGAGCCAGGAGACGGACATAGGATAGTTTTTATCCCGGAATTCCCACGGGATAGGGATTTAAGCGGGAAAAACATCCCACGCGAACGAAGAAGAAATGGAGAGTAGGGTTGGGGTATGGTAGGGGTAGGGGTAGGATACCACGCGAACGAAGTCGTGGCGGGTTAGCTAGTTTGTAATAAGTTTACACACGTAGACTTAGGATTACAAAACCCTTGCCATATCGTTTATCATCCAATGAAGCCATGCACTTGGTATGTATATACCCTTTAAATTACACGTTGTATAACTGAATAATGGTGTGGTGTTTCTCCGATTTGCACCTAATGGAAGTCCAACTGAGCATGTGCCAGGCTATAATATGCTGGACGCTAGGATACTTTTGGATCCCAGTAGCGCGGACGTCGACAGATGTGGACAGAACAGTGAAGAATTAATGAATAAACTCAAACAATATTTGACACCTATTTGTACCCTACTAGCAAGCTTTCCTAAGATAATAAAATAATCTGTGTTCTGCTGCGGAATTGGTGAGTATTTGATGAATATAACTTTGTAAGTAGTACCTAGTTCCTTATCCAGGGACTCATAGATTTACGGGAATGCTGTAACGAGAACGCAGCCCCGGACCGTGAAGGCAGTTGAAAGAAGAGGCTGCGTTTTTAGTCAGTAGAAGTTTGACACTCCCTGCCGCTCTCACCAGAGTGGTAGCAATCATTCGATGATTTTCCCACCGGTAAAAATGAGTCTCATGGTTCCCGTTTTCCGGGCAGTTGTTATTTGGGTATTCAACTTTGGCTTGCACAATTTTTGTTTTGGGTGGGAAAATCATCGAAGTCATTCTGCCGACAATAGCATAGGTTTCGAGAAAATCTTCGATAAATCCTTTGTTTTTAATCAGATCATGATGGTTGATACCTTAAATGGAAGGAGGACTTCAGCACGTATCTCACCAAACGTACGTCACGTACGTGACCAAAACTTATACCGCGTTTTTCTCGAAACCGAATAGAGAGTACGTACTAAAACTATGCTATTGAAGAACTTGAGGATGTAGGATTTTACTTGGGTGTCACCGTGGTTAAGGCACAACGTACCGACGCGTAGGCAGGCGTACCTATTACTAAACTTATTATTTAACTTAGGTACCAACTAGGCTAACTCTCGACTACTTACACGATAACGACAACTCGAAACTCGGCGTCACTTGGAGAGGGCAGTTAGAGCCTGACTGAATCAGATAATTTCCAACACGTTGGGATAATAGGTACATAAGAAAATACGTACGTTAAATAGCCCTTAGTTAGTCTACTATAGCAATACATATTATTACTGTGGAAAAAGCAAAAAAAAAAAACTCAAAATACTTTATTTCACATATCAAGCCTTCAGGGGCGCTTATAAAAAGTCAGGTTATATTTCTTTATACTTTTATTACACTAATAAAAATTGTAAAACATCTAAGAGTCTACAGGGTTCTCCCATTCACAAAAAGTTTATATATATTATATCAAATCATAGGTATAGGTATTATATCAAAATTAACTTGACAAGCGACAACATTAGACTTCACTATTGAAGACAAAATCTATATATATATAAAAGAAAGTCGTGTTAGTTACACTATTTATAACTCAAGAACGGCTGAACCGATTTGGCTGAAAATTGGTAGGAAGGTAGGTTAGCTTTTTATCCCGGAATTCCCACGGGATCGGGATTTACGCGGGAAAAACCTCCCACGCGAGTGAAGTCGCGGGCAAAAGCTAGTGAATAATAAAAATGAAACAAAAAGATTTTTTTTCGAATCGGATGGATTATCGTAGGGAAAAATAAAAGACACTCACGAAAGTGGAGTGAAGAAAAGCAAGGAACACAAAAAAGTTAAAACTCGTCAAGTGTTATCTGTGCCACGCTGAGCATAGATATTACGCACGGGGTTCAATAAACAAATAAGTGCCACATCCGGGACTACCCAACAACAAACATTATTGTCACGTCCCTGAACAGTGTTGCCACCTAACTACAATGACCCATTTGCAAGGTACTACTTACATACAGAATCCTTTTTTTAATTTATTACCTATATACATAGAATATATAATTACAGTAGTATAGAGCGCGCATAATGCACCAATTGTTTAGTACACATAGTTTGAAACATCCTGTTGCGGGCGGGGACCGAGCCTTGATTTCCAAGGCCGGCATGGAAGAGCGGTGACATTTTTATCAGAGTTTACTCACCCTAGCGTACAACAACGTCATAATAATAAATATTATTTTCAATTTTAAATTTTTCAAATGTTCATAATTATGTACATATATTTTTTTTAAATGAATGTTTACTCGTCATTGGATACATGACGTGGGCTGCCGTTGTAAGACGACTAAAATAACACGGTGTCTATACATATATTGACGAGTGTATGACAGATAGGGATGTATCAATTACGTGCCGATAGGCAACAAGCTATCGATAAGTTATATAAATAAATATCTTTGTTAGGTACCTACTTTTTATATAGGTACAATATGTTATTTCCTATACTAATAAATGAGAAATGTTTGTATATAGCTATTTATATATTTGTTTATAATCACGTTCTCGATAACGGATCTAACGATTACGATGAAATTTGCAACATGGGTTTACGCAGGCAAAAAATCGATCTAGCTAGGTCTATCAATCTATCAAATATCCCACGGGCATTTTCCATTGTCCGTTTACCGCAACTAAAAGAAATACCAGGGCTTGTGTACACAATACGGCTGTATCTCCGGGCTCGTCCATTCCTACTCCAAAGTTCACATAACCTTCCACTTTGTTGCCATCAAACTCTTTGAGTTTACGAATGGACATTATTTTCATCAGTTACTATGTTACATAAAATTTTATTTTCGGTCGCCAAGTTACCTTTTCGCGAAGAGCATTGAATGCTTCGGTAGTGAAACCTGGACTTGCATCGAGGCATTGGTACCATTTCCGGAATGTACATACTCGGGTGTGGCAGACATGTGTTAAATGTACTCCTTATGTAAGAGTAGACCTTCGCAGAATAAAAATGGAGTGTTAGCGCAAATGTGCGGAGCTCTGGTGAATATTCCTTGCCTTTACTAATCTTTGTCTTAATGAGAGCTCCTGCTGAAACTCCGTACGATTCTAGAAGGTCAACTTGCTCTTGAGTAATTAATCTATTTTCTTTCAACTCGTTAAGTACTGGCGACAAATTTTCAACTTTCTTTTTCAAATGCCGACGTGTTGCGTAGAGCGCATTTCATCGCAATCGGCGACGACGTTTAGCTATGTCGGTATATGACCATCATAAAATATCAAGAGCTCGTGGCTAAATAAAAATAGCCGCACGGCTCGATCATCAAAGTTAAGCAACGCTTACCAAGGTCAGTCTATAGATGGCTGACAATTTTAAAATACCAAGATTCGTCCACGCCTCGAAAAGCACTCTAAGCTGTAAGTTGGTCCGGCTGTTATTTGTACATTTTAAACAGTCGTAGGCAATGACGTATTATAATAGACGCGTCATATTCCCACAAAACACCTCTCAAAAACGTCACGAAACACACACATAGAGAATTACTATCTAATACGTGTAAAGAAAGAGACAGAAAATAAATGCCGTCTTTAGGTACACCTGATGTTAGAGAGAGATGAATATACATCTTTAGTTAACAACCTTCCCTAACGTCACGTGACTGACTTCATTCATACGCTAGCCGCCATTGGCCGTGTAGAAAAATTAAAATAAAAAATATATTTCTGTTGATATTTACCTATGAAATGACACATTTTGACCTCTCACGGAAGAAGTATAATTAGTGCAACGTCTGAAAACACACAAAGGCATGCTTTTCTCCTAATTTTCTTTTAAAACACATTTTTTCTTAAGATGTGTAGTGTAGCAATCGCGACACAGGTTCGTGCGTAACTAAATAGACACGAGGCACTTACCTTGATTTCAATTTGCCATTTTAGAGCGCGGACAACGTATCTATAGTTTATTATATATCTTTGGTCGTAGGTACATCGTTACGGGTAGTCAAAAGCCAGAAAATCTAATACTGGTACAGCCAAGGGGTTTGTTAACCAGCTACTACTCGGTAGTGGAGCGCAGATACGAAGTCGCTCCTAGGAACACTAGTAGCTACCATGGACTACCCGCGTATTTATTTTCTCCTGCTGTGTCAAATCCATCCAAAGGTTGTCTGTAAAAGATCGCTTTTAGCGATAAGACCGCCCATTGGAACACCCTTTGTAGTTTTTTAAGTCCTTGTTTAATTCTGTTAAGGTGAACGCAGACCTAGCCGCACCGCAGTCTCTACAGTCCCCGCAGTCATCGCTTTTTGTTAATGGCCTCGCAAATCTATCCGCGCCGCAGTCGCTGCAGTCGTTCCCGTCGCCGCCCGCATCGCACTTGCAGTGTTGCCAGATTTTTGAAAGCATTATCTGTACCGAAGATTTAAAAATCTGTAAAAAATCTGTATTTGGTATTGGTATTTTGCTCTTTTGTGTAATTTTATCAGTAGGTGCTATAATAGGGAATAAGCAAGTAATTATTATTTTATACGAGAACAAGTAATTTTATTATAAACCGTTGAAAGAGGTTCTCTGTCTACATTATAACTCTGGCAACACTGCGCGCCGTAGATGCGAATGACGTCATCCGCGCTGCGCTAGCCGCAGCGTCCGCTGCGTGCGGGTGACGTTATCAGCTGTGGCTTGGGGAGTTCGGTTGTTTCAAGGACTGCGACGACTGCGGCGCGGATAGGTGTGCGAGGTTGCATAGAACTTCATATAAAGAATTCGAATGCAAAGACTGCGGCGCGTGCGGTGCGGCTAGGTCTGCGTTCACCTTTATGGTGTACAATAAAGCGTATATCTATCTATCTATTTATCTATCTAGGTACTCAGCTGCATCCGGTTAGGCTAAAGCCGTCTCCAATATAGTTGAGAAAGAAGGCTAAGTAAGCAGGTGATGATAGATACTGAAAGATAACCAAAAATAATCTTTTTTTATTTGTCCTGGGCTTATAAAATGGCATTTATTGTATGAAGGGTCGAATCAAGGAATTTATTAAGTTACAAGCAGCAACACTCGTACATGTTTGACAGAGGATAATAATAACATCATCGCGGTGAGTCAGAGTCAGTCAGACGGCCAAGTAAATGATAAAACAAATAAGTACCTATATTGTATTTTACGAGTCATTGAAAATATAAACACTTCAATATTAAAAGTTTACAACAGTATTCTACAGGTACGTACATTGAATGCAACTTCATCACTTATTGGTATAATATTATTTTATTTGTAATTACATTGTCCTATGTTAATAAAATTAATCTGTACTGTCCTCTCATACCTATTAAACTGTATTGGTTACATGGAAGCGATGTGAAAATCAGTTAAGTTTTAAAAATAGTAACTATGTAAGTAGTTTCTAGCGCAGTACGAACAGTGCAGTAGTTGTTTGTGACTTTTGATAGGTAAGTGACTGTGTAGGCCTATCTATACATATAATAAGTAATGTAAGTTCCGCGTATCTATACAGTATACATTGCACGAATTTGGAAAAAAAGTAGTTCGCAGAACGTAGAGTAGGTACCTACCTAAGTAATTAAGACATATTTATCATCTTTAGAACTAGTGTGTCTGTTTATCTATCTGTATGTTTGGCCGAGTATCAAAGGAGAACTGCTAAATTAAATTCATGGGATTGATGAAACATCAATATCTTTATTATAAATTGATCCACTCGATCAAAAGTAATTAGGATTTAAAGCCAGAGAGTCAGAGTTGTGAGTAACACCGGTATAGTCGATAGACAGCAGGATGGATTAGCATTATTAGAAGTTTCATTAGTTCTAATTTAAATGTCAGTTTGGTTAAATCGTTTTATGTAAGACTCAGTGGCGCATCTAGGATTTTGTTTAGGGGGGGGGGGGAGTTTTTGGGGTGGGGGGGTTTGAGTAGTTGGGGGATGGCTTGAGTAGTTTGAGGAGAGACCGTCAAACATAAATCGTATCATTAGAACTTAAAACAGGACATTTAACATGTGTATGTGTTATTCCGAGTTCCGATATCATATATTTTATGAGCAAAATATGAATCAGTCTACACTCTTTCTCGTTAGTTTTTTTGTTATCGACACCGCTACCCCTACGACATTCAAAACTCGCGGCGTCCCCTCGCGAACTTTTTTGACACTTTTCATATCGGAAACTTGAAACCATAAATACCTACACATGGTAAATTTCCCGTTGATACTGTTAGTGAGAGCTTTTTAGGGTTCCGTAGCCAAATGGCAAAAAACGGAATCCTTATAGTTTCGTCATGCGTCTGTCTGTCCGTATCTCACAGCTCACAGCTTCCGAAACTATTAGGACTATACATGTGAAACTTGGTAGGTAAGTAGATGTACTCTGTGAATTAAAAATAATTAGTAATAAGTAATAATAAATGAATTAAATAAGGGGTAAGTACTTAAGTAGAACTGAAACTAAAAATATTTTTTCATCAATCCTATACGTGTGTGGTATCTATAGACAAGTCTTCAAAAATGACATTGTGCCTTGAGGGTTCTGAAACCACTTTTTTGATTACCATGAGAGCTTAAAAGTATAGTTAAATCGTGTCTATACGCTGTTTAGAGTTAAATCACATTAGTTAGTGGTGACAAACGGGCGTTTGGGGGGACTGTAGTTAAAATAAATAATTTTAATTCTCATCTCTTTGTGGAATTATTTTCATAGGCGATAGAACATTTCCACACAATGATGAATGTTTTATTTCAATTTCAGAAACCCTTGAAGAAATGGATGCCGACAAAGACACGTTAATAAAAACATTATATAAATTACAACATGCCGTCAGAAAAGGAGACAAAAACAAAACCAAAAACATAATATTTTGGTTCCATCAGAATCTGGCGCGAAACAAACAATTATTAACAGATTTATACACAAGCGGCTGTATGTGTATAACGCAAACCGATTTAATCGTAGCAGCGTGTCAGAACAAGCAAGCGGATATCCTGTACTATTTATTAAACGAGACAGATATTCTAGTCCACCTCACCGATGACAGTTTTGATAACGCAGAAGTGAACAAGCTGAGGACGGAAGCATTTCAACACGCGCTGCGTTTAGACGCTTTCAATATGGTCGAAATGTTATATGACTACTGGTGTGGAAATCTACACTGGATCGGGCACGACCTGAATAACATAGAAATGGTAGGTGGCGTGCTTAAAGGTGCTGCCATCACATGTCCATATACTGATATTACTCTGGTAAATAAACTTTATTCTCTTATAAGACTCAATGATTTTCAACGTGAAGTGTATATCAAGTTAGCTGAGCTAAAACCAAGCGACAATGCACCCAAAGAAACGGCAACGATGGTGCTAAATGTGTTAATAATTTATAATAAGTATTCACATTTAGACACGCTTCGTGGTACGTCAAGACAAGTAGAAGAACATCAGCAGCAATTGAAAGCTGATATCGAAAACAAATCTAGTTTATACTGGAGAAGTTTTGGGAACATTGTCTATGAAGTTTACTATCGTAAATTGGACTTTAATATGTCCTTGCTCATATTAGAAAATTTGAATATTATTAGAAAGTATTTAAAAAACCGTTTTAACAAAACTGAAAAATATTTTATGGATAACCCGCATTTAAAAATCTTTTACACACGCACGGCAGAGGCGTATAAAGAATTTGAATCAGAGATTTATCATTTCATCTATAGGACTGGTGAAGATTGGCGTTTGTACTCGATTGGAAAAAAAGAGATTACAGTAATAAATGAAAGGACCAGTCACACAGCTCATGAAGTTGCAAAAAACATAGTGAAAGTAACGTTTGACATGAATAAGTATGACAGTGGACCGGTCAGATACCTAGAACGTAAGAGTTTCAGACGAAGTCTTAAAAAATTTGCTAAAATATTGAGGATACATGTTATACGCAGAGATCCAGCTTTGGTTGGAAGCGGCGCAGGAGTAGCACAGCCTAAAAATAAGGACAACATGAAAGTAGTACCATTACTAGATGAGAACTACCTGCAAACGACCCGCTACATGCGCGATCAGTATTCACTCTTTAAGATAATATACTATATAGAAGCCGTTGAGAACAGAAACTACATAAATGTTCTCATGATCGAAAGAGTGTTACATGTAATTGGTGAAATGTTAAAAAGTACCGATGACTCAAATCATTTATCTAGATCTACACTAGCTTTGTTACAGATAGCAATGTCCGTAGAAACAGTGAGGCATCTCCATAACATCAGAGATTTTTTATCAAAGGCCAATAAAGGGCAAATCAGCACAAGGATCGATGTGGCACACACGCAAGCGCTCACATTATTTGTCAAAATAAAACAAGAATTGATTATTATTAAAAAGATTATATTTTCCGTTCTTGACATTCAGCAGTGTATCCTTGATAAATCATTACTTCAAAAAGGTTATAATCTTTTGGAACGAAGAATCAGAGTTTTACCTGCAGAGGCTCTGGTACACGTTGAAGAATTATGTCGTCTAAAATTACATATTTTCGATTTGGTTTCGGAGGATTCACTTCGGTTTCATCGAGAAGTTTGGCAACCCACAGGCTTAAGCGATCTATTGCTAAAAGAGATCCCATGGATAGAAGAAAACAAAGACGAAATATTTTCAAACATACAGTTGGCTAAAACACGCATTAGTGACTACGTTGTCATAATTCTGCCATCACTTATACAAAATGTAAGACGAATTCTAGAATGTATAATAGATAACAATAATAATGTGAAAAGAATAAACGAACAGCTATCCAATTATGATAAAAATGCCACAATGCCTGAATTTCCCGATAGTGATGAAATAAATCGAACGCAAAACAAAGCGGCAAGATTGATGAAAAGAAATCAGAAAGTCGTTATAGACCTCAAACTTCTAAATCAGATAAAGAATTACAAACTACACTGGAATTCCATAAAGGACATGATACATTTTTGCCTTACTGAATGTGATTCGTTTGCGCCAATCACTCATTTAAATTTAAGTGAAGACAGTCTACCTGATGCAACAAACGTTAATAGAGTATATAATATTTTAACAGAGTTGGAAACTGTGTGTGTAACGCGGAGATCAAGTCTCGGTTGGTGGCAAAAGATGTACAGTTTATTTAAAAACTGGAAGCACTGGAAATTTTTAAGATCTACTGATTTTACTGGCATAGAAAAGCTTATAGGTAAAATCACCACTGCCGAAAAGGCAAAGTCGAACAATCCGAGGCTTGCACGGGAAGAATTAATATTATGTCTAATAAAGCGACTGGATCAGCTAAAACAGACATTATTGTATCCACAACGGATATCTTTAAAACAACAAGTACGAAGATTTAATCACGATGTGGACTATCGTATTACACTTGAAATGATTCTAGCCGATATAGCCAATGTATTGGTAGTGTGTAAAATACGATTGATGAACAAATCTTCCAAGTTATTGAGAGAAATTGACTTGGGTAACGTGCTAGATCATGGTAACCCGTTTCTCGAAGTGATAGGTTATATCTTTAAATCTTACGATTTCGCCGCAGATTTGTTGGATAAAGCAATTATGTTCGTTGAAGACGGAGAATCAATTGAAGCTCTCTACGAATTGTTTAAGGGTAGTGTGAACTACGAAACCATCAAAGCGGGGGATCTACTCAAAATGGATTCCACACAGCGGAAACTATATGAACAATTCAAAAAGTCTCCGAACTGGGAGTCCTATGCGAAACTTACTCGTTACCCGAACTCCAAACAAAATAATACAGCTATACAGCATAATATTTGAGAGTTCGCTTAAAGCCAAAAAATATTATAAAAAATCTCTTTGTGCCAATAAATACATACTTACATGTGTTTATTTATTTAAAATAGGTACGCGAACTGTACATGCAATGCATTTTAAAATCTAATTTAATATTAAGGCGAAATATTTGTATTATATTATTTTTGTAACGAATAAAAATGAACTCTAAAACTTCTGGTTTTATTCTGAAAATCTTCACCAATAGAAAGCTACATTATTCCTGACTTCCTGAGTGACATAGGCTGCATTTTTCCCTGAAAAACTTTTCACTAAGCCAATCTAGTTTAGGTAGGATAAAATCAAGAATCGTAAAGGAGTAGCTCGTGGGTGAGTAATAACAGCAGCACGAGTCGATCTTCAAAGATGTTGAAGATTGCCGAGAGCCGGGGTTGCGGGAATGTTCTAACGAGATACCGCGACCCCGGAACGCAAGGGCAACTGAAAGAGCAGGATGGGTTTTTAGTCAGTAGAAGTCCGACACTTCCTTCCGCTCCACCCACTCACTCCACCCTCATTTGATGATTTTACCACCCAGAAAAAAAATTGAAGATTGTGTTGACCGACTACGCTTGCTGTGGTCACCGCCACTACTGGGGACTTTGCAATTTATTTTTCCCATTTGTCAGCACTGGTGGCAACTGGGAACAAAAATAGTGGCCAGTCCCGATTGCTACTATTGGTGACGCCATCACTGGTGGTAAATGAGAAATTTTTCGCCACAAATTCCCATTTGTCACCAGTCGACGGTGGGGACAACTGGGCAAGACCCGATTATCCGTAGTATTATACACTCGGCGTCACAAAAATCGCACCTCTAAGAATTTTCTTCAGTCATTTTAACCCTATTAATCAATGGTAGACATATGACTATGAGGTAGGTATTATTAAAAAGGCAATTTATGTAAATATCAGAATAAAGCAAAAGAATTGCTTTTTTACCGAGGAATAAAAAAAGCAAGCAATGCAAATGATTAAAACGTTTCGTTTTATTTTTACAGCTAAAATGACAACAAAAGCTTTAAAAAAAAAGTCTTAAAACCCCCCTTAGCCCTGATGACTGCTTCCATGCAACCTCTCATGGACCTAATTAATGTTACAATAGCCACTTGAAGAATGCCTTCCTGGCAGAAGCCAGGAAGGCATCTTGGAGGTCTTGGAGAGTGGCAGAGGTAGGATTACGTACTCGCCGTTTCAGTTCATCCCAAAGGTGCTCCATAGGGTTCCAGTCTGGACTTCGAGCGATCGTCTCGCTCAGATGTGCAGCGTTGTTTTAAAGATCTACGTCTTCGAATATAGCCACTAGTCTCTAGGAAGCATTGGAACACTCGTTGAACGGAAAAACGATCTAAGTTTAGTTGACGAGCAATGTTGCTCGTCAACTGAACTTGCACCAACTAGCATAAATGGGCTACATTAGGGCTTTAGAGCGTGGCGGTAAGACCCCTCTTTGAGGAGTGGCTAGATCGGCGTCACGGCGTCCTGACCTACCGCATGACGCAGGTCCTCACCGGACACGGAAGTTTCGGGAGGTACCTGTGTCTGATGGGTAAGGAAGAGACGCCTGGGTGTCACCACTGCGAGGGTCGCCCTGAGGACACAGTCGAGCACACGGTGCAGGACTGCCCAGCTTGGGCAGAGCACCGACGTGTCCTCACGGCGACAATAGGCGGAGACCTCTCGCGCCCGGCCTTGGTCGAGGCCATGCTGCGGGGCGAGAGGGAGTGGGAAGCGGTCGCCTCCTTCTGCGAAGCAGTCATGCTTTCGAAGGAGGAGGCTGGCCGCGTGAGGGAGAGGATGGCGTCCTCCCTCCAGCCCAGCCGCAGTGGTAGACGCCCACGGCGTCGGACGTCGGCCGACGATCTCCGGCCACCGTAGGCGCGGGCATGCGGACAGCGAGTAAAGGGCAACTCGCTGTCCGACCATGGACCATGCCCGGGTCGACGGCGCGTCGTGTTCCACGCGCGCCTCAAAGAGCGTCAGCAACATGATGAGGCCCCCTCTGCAGAGGGCCGAAGCCTGCCGGGGTCGTGGGACTCATCCCGTTACCGTGGCCCCGGTATGTAAAGGGTTATTGAAGGAACACCGTGGATTTTAGTCAGTAAAAGTCTGACAGTCCCTCCCACCCTGCCCGGGGTGGGAGGACTTATTTGATAATTTTACCACGTTAAAAAAAAAAAAAAAAAAAAAAAAGGGCTTTAGAGCGTATCCGATTATTACTTATGGTATTAGACGTAAGCGCAAGAGCGTCTACTACAGACTTAAAGCAGCCGCTTTAGCGCTATTTGGGCGCCATTTTATGCAGCCTAAAGTTCCATTTAACCTGCATAAAGGTTCCTTAATAGCTATAACGATTTATTAACGCTATACTAAAGCTCTCGTAGCGCTACTTTTGAATGATTTTGAACTACTTTAACGAATGAATTGATTATAGTTCTTTATTGTATATCTTCAGTTGACATTATTTGTAATATTTTGGTAAAGTGTTTTCGTCGCCACCATGAAAATAAAACAAAAGTAAGTACTTAAGTAAAAGTTTGTATTCTGTATTAGCAAGATATATAAAGATACTTAAAACGCTGTCCAGTTTACTGTAGATATATAAGATAACTAGTATTTGCGTGTTGCACGAGGTGCAAGCACCTCGCGTGCTTGTGAAAAAAAAAAAAAAGGGTGGGGGGGTGATGGGGCGAGATGGGGGTGGTTTAGTATTTGCGTGTTGCGCGAGGTGCAAGCACCTCGCGTGCTTGTGAAAAAAAAAAGGGGGGGAGTGATGGGGGGGGAGATGGGGGTGTTTAGTATTTGCGTGTTGCGCGAGGTGCAAGCACCTCGCGTGCTTGTGAAAAAAAAAAAAATGGGGGGGGTTGCAGAAGTATTTCGACTAAAGCATTGCCCCTCTAAATGAATCTGAAAAAAAAATTTTCCAAGTCTCTTAATTTCCGAGATCCGCCTAAAGGGGGTGAGAAGGGGGGCGGGCCCCCCCCCCCCGCCCCCTTTCTCACCCCCTTTTGAAAAATGAAAAATGGTTTTTACTTTACCGAGCCTCCTCTACACGAATCCGTAAAAAAAAAAAAAATACGGGTCTCGTAGTTTCCGAGATACGATAGGGGGGGGGGGGGAGAAGGGGGGTGAAAAGGGGAGGTTTGGCACTTTTCCCGTAGGTTTGAGAGTTACTTGTTTACGAATCTGTCAAAATATACCCACCTCCCCATCCACCATCTGGGAGAACAATTATGTCAATGAGTCAGTGAGTGGTAATTTAGCTTTATATAGTATAACTAGTATTTGCGTGTTGCGCGAGGTGCAAGCACCTCGCGTGCTTGTGAAAAAAACTAAAGCATTGCCCCTCTAAATCAAGTATTTGCTTGTTGCGCGAGGTGCAAGCACCTCGCGTGCTTGTGAAAAAAAAAGGGGAGGTGATGGGGGGAGATGGGGGGGGTTTAGTATTTGCGTGTTGCGCGAGGTGCAAGCACCTCGCGTGCTTGTGAAAAAAAAAGTATTTGCGTGTGCTTGTGAAAAGAAAAAAAATGGGGGGGATTGATGGGGGGGTTTAGTATTTGCGTGTTGCGCGAGGTGCAAGCACCTCGCGTGCTTGTGAAAAAAACTAAAGCATTGCCCCTCTAAATCAAGTATTTGCGTGTTGCGCGAGGTGCAAGCACCTCGCGTGCTTGTGAAAAAAAAAAAAATGGGGGGGGTTGCAGAAGTATTTCGACTAAAGCATTGCCCCTCTAAATGAATCTGAAAAAAAAATTTTCCAAGTCTCTTAATTTCCGAGATCCGCCTAAAGGGGGTGAGAAGGGGGGCGGGCCCCCCCCCCCCCGCCCCCTTTCTCACCCCCTTTTGAAAAATGAAAAATGGTTTTTACTTTACCGAGCCTCCTCTACACGAATCCGTAAAAAAAAAAAAAATACGGGTCTCGTAGTTTCCGAGATACGATAGGGGGGGGGGGGAGAAGGGGGGTGAAAAGGGGAGGTTTGGCACTTTTCCCGTAGGTTTGAGAGTTACTTGTTTACGAATCTGTCAAAATATACCCACCTCCCCATCCACCATCTGGGAGAACAATTATGTCAATGAGTCAGTGAGTGGTAATTTAGCTTTATATAGTATAACTAGTATTTGCGTGTTGCGCGAGGTGCAAGCACCTCGCGTGCTTGTGAAAAAAACTAAAGCATTGCCCCTCTAAATCAAGTATTTGCTTGTTGCGCGAGGTGCAAGCACCTCGCGTGCTTGTGAAAAAAAAAGGGGAGGTGATGGGGGGAGATGGGGGGGGTTTAGTATTTGCGTGTTGCGCGAGGTGCAAGCACCTCGCGTGCTTGTGAAAAAAAAAGTATTTGCGTGTGCTTGTGAAAAGAAAAAAAATGGGGGGGATTGATGGGGGGGTTTAGTATTTGCGTGTTGCGCGAGGTGCAAGCACCTCGCGTGCTTGTGAAAAAAACTAAAGCATTGCCCCTCTAAATCAAGTATTTGCGTGTTGCGCGAGGTGCAAGCACCTCGCGTGCTTGTGAAAAAAAAAAAAGGGGGTGTGTGATGGGGGGAGATGGGGGGGGTTTAGTATTTGCGTGTTGCGCGAGGTGCAAGCACCTCGCGGGCTTGTGAAAAAAAAAACAAAAAGAGGGGGGGGGTGATGGGGGGGGGGTTGCACAAGTATTTCGACTAAAGCATTGCCCCTCTAAATGAATCTGAAAAAAAAAATGTTCCAAGTCTCTTAGATTCCGAGATCCGCCTAAAGGGGGGGAGAAGGGGGGCGGGGGGGGGGGACTTTGAAAAATGGTTTTTACTTTACCGAGCCTCCTCTATACGAATCCGTAAAAAACAAAAAATACGGGTCTCGTAGTTTCCGAGATACGATAGGGGGGGGGGGGGGGGAGAAGGGGGGGGAAAAGGGGAGGTTTGGCACTTTTCCCGTAGGTTTCAGAGTTACTTGTTTACGAATCTGTGAAAATATACCCACCTCCCCATCCACCATCTGGGAGAACAATTATGTCAATGAGTGAGTCAGTGAGTGGTAATCTAGCTTTATATAATATAACTAGTATTTGCGTGTTGCGCGAGGTGCAAGCACCTCGCGTGCTTGTGAAAAAAAAAAGTATTTGCGTGTTGCGCGAGGTGCAAGCACCTCGCGTGCCTGTGAAAAAAAAAAAGAAAAAAAAAGGGGTGGGGGGAGATGGGGGGGTTTAGTATTTGCGTGTTGCGCGAGGTGCAAGCACCTCGCGTGCTTGTGAAAACAGAAGATGGTATTTGCGTGTTGCGCGAGGTGCAAGCACCTCGCATGCTTGTGAAAAAAACTAAAGCATTGCCCCTCTAAATCAAGTATTTGCGTGTTGCGCGAGGTGCAAGCACCTCGCGAGAGTGTGAAAAAAAAAAAAAAAGGGGGGGGGTGATGGGGGGTTTAGTATTTGCGTGTTGCGCGAGGTGCAAGCAACTCGCGTGCTTGTGAAAAAAAAAAAAAAAGAGGGGGGGGGGGGTGATGGGGGGGGGGGGTTGCACAAGTATTTCGACTAAAGCATTGCCCCTCTAAATGAATCTGAAAAAATAAATGTTCCAAGTCTCTTAGATTCCGAGATCCGCCTAAAGGGGGGAGAAGGGGGGCGGGGGGGGGGACTTTGAAAAATGGTTTTTACTTTACCGAGCCTCCTCAATACGAATCCGTAAAAAAAAAAAAATACGGGTCTCGTAGTTTCCGAGATACGATAGGGAGGGGGGAGAAGGGGGGTGAAAAGGGGAGGTTTGGCACTTTTCCCGTAGGTTTGAGAGTTACTTGTTTACGAATCTGTCAAAATATACCCACCTCCCCATCCACCATCTGGGAGAACAATTATGTCAATGAGTCAGTGAGTGAGTGAGTGGTAATTTAGCTTTATATAGTATAACTAGTATTTGCGTGTTGCGCGAGGTGCAAGCACCTCGCGTGCTTGTGAAAAAAGAAATTGGTATTTGCGTGTTGCGCGAGGTGCAAGCACCTCGCGTGCTTGTGAAAAAAACTAAAGCATTGCCCCTCTAAATCAAGTATTTGCGTGTTGCGCGAGGTGCAAGCACCTCGCGTGCTTGTGAAGAAAACTAAAGCATTGCCCCTCTAAATCAAGTATTTGCGTGTTGCGCGAGGTGCAAGCACCTCGCGTGCTTGTGAAAAAAAAAAGTATTTGCGTGTTGCGCGAGGTGCAAGCACCTCGCGAGCTTGTGAAAAAAAAAAAAAAAAGGGGGGGGTGATGGGGGGGGGGTTGCAGAAGTATTTTGACTAAAGCATTGCCCCTCTAAATGAATCTGAAAAAAAAAATGTTCCAAGTCTCTTAGATTCCGAGATCCGCCTAAAGGGGGGGAGAAGGGGGGCGGGGGGGGGGGACTTTGAAAAATGGTTTTTACTTTACCGAGCCTCCTCTATACGAATCCATAAAAAGAAAAAAATACGGGTCTCGTAGTTTCCGAGATACGATAGGGAGGGGGGAGAAGGGGGGGGAAAAGGGGAGGTTTAGCACTTTTCCCGTAGGTTTGAGAGTTACTTGTTTACGAATCTGTCAAAATATACCCACCTCCCCATCCACCATCTGGGAGAACAATTATGTCAATGAGTGAGTGAGTCAGTCAGTGGTAATTTAGCTTTATATAGTATAATTTTCGAGTAATTTTAACGCGCTTTTATGATATTTAAAAAATTAACAAAAGATATGTGATATTTTTTATTTGTTATACAGAATAAATTTTATTTCCGTATTTTTACGTGTCGATAACTTACTATTCGCAAGTGGCCGATTGTTTACCGGTACATTTAATGCACATTTAACTGAAAAACCAATGTATATGAACTCAATTTTGCAAGTGAATTATAAGTTTTCTTAAAAAATCATGGCGTCATTGTAATGTAGTCATAACCTGCAGTTTTAGCTCTAATAACTCCCTTTTGAAGATCATAGCGCTAATTTTCACCCTTCTAACGCTTCCAGTGATTTTTGTTCCCCTAGTGCAACTCACAGCCACAAAAAGCTCCTATTTTCCTGTTTTTGAGGTTATAAGATCTAGTTACGTACTTATTCGAATGGTTTCCATTTTGGAGATCCGTGGTCTACCCTTAAAAACGTTCACTTAACATAGACATTGTATTCTTTAAAATTAAAAGCTTAAAAATTAAAATACTTTAGTATTCGATGATTAGCAGATTGACTGGAATGTTCAGCAATGTTTGACGATTTTAGCAGGTTTTCATAAACCTTGCGTACTTTCCTGCGATAACCTCCACTTTTCTTTATTAATTTCCATCGTTTAGCATCAATTTTTATTAAATGTTTTATAATAGTTACAAAAGCGGCTGTAAAATGGCGAATGGATTGAGCCTGCAAGGAATGACTATTGCTACTAAAGGCCTTAGTTACACTGATGAATTTTTTGTAACTATAGTATGCATAAGAGTATCTATTATTTCTATAATGAAACTTCTAGTACTATAATAGTGGTTACCTACTGTTACTATAACCTATAAAAGTTACAATGGAAACCACTGTACAGCTGTGAGTGGCAGAATGACCTTCGTAACTCTCATATAAAGGTGTAAGTGGTAAATGAGTTCTACCGTGAACTACTGTGAAGGCTAGGGTAGTATTTGATTCAGCTTATAGCACTTTAAGTAACTTTTATAGCTATAGACGTTTACGGATGCAGATATGCAACTTTGAACTGCTTTTTGAACCCTTCTAGCGCTATTTTACAGCCGAAAGTAACAAAATAGGCTGCTATTTCCACTAATGTGCTCGTTGGAATACTGCCGCCTCCCTGATTGCAGTAGTGCAATGACTTGAGCGGCTTCATCTGCAGTGCATCTCCAGGGGTAATTTTCTTCCTGTAGCTGTTCACGTTTTAAATGGAAATCATTATTTCCTCAGGATAATTTTCTAAAATAAATTTCTTAAAGTACATAAATAAGGTAAGAATTTATTAGCTAACCAGAAGAGTGTTAGGCTTATAAGCTGTCAAACTAGATTAATATATATTATGTGTAAGTAAAGTAGGTCAATGTATAAAGTGGTTTTTAAAAAGCACGAACCAAAATTTAAGGGGTAACTGTACTCGCGCTACTCAAAACTTTGTTGTTTAGTATAATGGACAGAAACATCTCCTAAATATTGGCTCGCTCTATTTATCAGCTCATATACAGGGTGCCGATTTAATTACCTGCATTGTTTCAACGTGGTGTAATACTGATAACATAAAACACATTAGACGTGATTATTAGGATTTACCCGAAATGTTCACGACATGCTGTGCTACACCGCAGGACGTCGAACTTACGCGAAAGCGAGATTAAACATATTATTATCTATGTTTGTCTATCGGGTTCACCGTTGGCGCTGTTTCTACGCTTGAAAAATAAGGACGTTAAAAAAATAAATAAGGTATTGATTTTTTTTATTAATACGGGTAGGGTACGGGGCATGGACTGATTGAAATCCTAGAATGCAGGTAAGTAATTAAATCGGCATCCTGTATGAATGTCACGCCATTCGTGTTCAATATTCTACACTGGCAAAACAAGTAGGTGAATAAAACACTTTTTAAGTTCCACGGAAAATCACTAGTTTGTGGCGATTTGAATGTAATATAGATTAATATTTATCAATTAAATGCAAGCGAATTCTTAAAAATTCTTCAATTACAGCTCTGATTAATAAAATGTTGCTGTCATGAAATATGTCTTCGTTCAAAATATAGAGCATACCCTACTGAGTTGGTAACCAGTCATTCTCTCTTCTTTCTAAGCGGATTGCTCTCCTATCTACTATAGTCGTCGTATACTACGTATACTACTCCTCTGTAGTCGTCGAATCTCTTTTTTGGGGAAACTAAAAGTAAATGATTGATAAGAAACACTCACAGGAAATCCAATTCATCATATTTATAAAATTGTTTACTTGATATAAAATATATAATAGTTAGGTATTAAAAACTGGCTGGCTACCTATTGCATAATACTGATAACTCGTGGTTGTCTATACGAAAATAAAATACGAAATTATTTTACTTACGAGTTATCCTAAGTTATCCCAGTTAGTTTTTTACTTCCTTCTTTCCGTCTTTTTTTGACCACCTTGCTACGCAGAAGGTCATTTTTATCCATGAGAAACGAGCTATTTCTTGGATTTTGCACTAGTTAGTTAACACGTTGCCAGCGTCTGTCAATCCGGGTCCGCTGCGCCAATTTTCTAACAAAACATGTTAGCGAAACCGCCAGTCCGCTGCGCCAATTGTTGTAACGTTTTCGTTTAATTTCAAAAATGAGTTCCGACGAAGAAGACGTGGAAGCTGTTATAGCAATAGTAGATTTAGTTCTCCAAAGAAGAAACAGAAATAGATTCCGGGTCCGACCCTACCTGAAACCTCGTTCGTTCAATATAATATAATTATCAAGAACTGAAAATTGATGATAGGTTCAGTATAAAAATTGTTTTAGATGTTCAGAAAGTGATTATGAAGAGCTGTTATCATTAATTTTACCAGATATAGAGAAGAAAACAAAGTAGTAAAAAACAAAGTATTTTATTTATTCCACTTGAATGAAGAATTGTCATACACAATCAACACACTCTTCGAACGATTCCGTCTTCCTCTAGTGAGCGCCAACACAAAATGCGTCACTCTCCCTCCCCGCAGGCGAACGCGGGGGATGTTATCCATTCGTCTCGGCAAACATGTTATTGTGCTTTTGCTAACAAAACTGTTAGGCCACGCCCATATTCGGTTAGCAAACAATGTTATACTGTTTGCAAACACGAAAACACGGCGCAGCGGACCCGGCTTCACTGAGCGCAGGTCAGACTAGGCATGTTTAACTCTTTACGGAACCAACTCACTGATTCGAATCATTTAAGTGATTCAAAAGATTGGTTCAGTAACAATGTTTCAAATGCATCATTTGAATCTGAAACATTACTTTGCTCTGGCTCATTTCGCGGGACGCGTCGCTCGTGTGGCGACTAAGCAGTGTGCGAGCGAGAGAGAGATCGAGACACACTGAGTTACTTCAACTATTGACTCTTGTATCCTATGCACGAAGATCGACTTTATTTATAATCTCAATTATTACAATAAATATGTAGACATAAAACATTCAGTATTGATGCCTCAAGAGTAAACGCCCGCAACGCAACGTAAGAATGTTACGTTTCTATACATGACGTCACGTCGCCGGCGTTTACTGAATCATTTGAGCCGATGATCCAAATGAGCCAAATGAAACATATCAGTGTTCCGGATCATTTCAGTGATCGAGATGCAAATGTTCCAATCTCAAAAATGATACACATTGCCCACCTCTACGTCAGACTGAGAGGCGCTTTAATTGTACTTTTTTCGCCCCGCCCACTTGATTGAGGTGTGCGTGGAACCATTTTTGAGCGGAGTTCGTGTTCTATATCATTCCTAATTCGTTGGCGAAACCTCACTTTGTCCACACCAACCGCCAATCGCCTATACCTAGCCACTAGCTGTTGCCCGGGACTTCATTTGAGTGGAAATAATGTCAATTACATACCATACCTATATGTACCTATATGCATCTTCTGTGCTCGCTCGTTCCATCGTAGACCTCATCTATTACTTACCATAAGGCGTGATCGAGGTCGAGAGCGGGCTGTTGCTGAATATAAAAAATAATACTTATCCTCTTTATAATAATAGTATAGACTACATTTTTCGCTAACGTATTTACTGCTGAATTATTAGCCTGCAAATGCTAGGTAAATAGCTCACTAACCATGTGCAGCAAACGCTCATGCACGTTCAAATAATTTTCATGTGGTGCGGCTAGCCGCATTGAGTAGATATTCTTCAGTTCAGTAGTTCGTTTACTACTTTGTCCGAGTGCGGCACACAAAAATTTTACCTCTTTATACCTAACTAGCTTGTGCCAGCGGCTTCGCTCGCGTGGGAAGTTTTTCCCGTGTAAATCCCGATCCCGTGGGAAATTTCGCAAAATCCTTTCTTAGCGGATGCCTATGTCATAACCTCTACCTGCATGCCAAATTTCAGCCCGATCCGTCCAGAGGTTTGGGCTGTGCGTTGATAAATCACTATGTCAGTCAGTCAGTCACCTTTGAGTTATATATATTTAGATAGATATTAGTATAGACTACATTTTTCGATAAACTCTGATAACTCAAAACTCAAAGTAGATATTCTTTTCTTGCCTGCCGGGGTTGCGGGAATGTTCTAACGAGATACCGCGGCCCCGGAACTTAAGGGCAGCTGAAGGAGCAGGGTGGGTTTTTAGTCAGTAGAAGTCTGACACTCCCTCTCCACCCACAGCGGGAGAAGTCATTCGATGAATTTCACAACCAGAAAAAATAAAAATTGACCAAGTGCGAGTCGGACTCGCCCATGAAGGGTTCCGTAGTAACTATAATAAATATTATACTTAATATATTTATTTGAAAAAAAAAACAAAAACTTAAAACTAGCTTATTTACAATTTTTACAACTATACCAAATAACTTTGTTTTTCATAGTTTTTGTATGATTTACAAAGTTATATTTGCGGTTTTAGAAAATATATTGTATCTCAAAAACTGCTGACTCGATCTCATTCAAACCAATTTTGTTTGAAAGTTTACGTTAAGATCTACAACATATGTTTTTTTTAGATTTTTCACTTCATTATTATAGAACCTAGAGGGGGAGGGACACACATTTTACCACTTTGGAAGCATATATCTTTTAAACGATTAACTTTATGAAAAAGTCATTTTAGAAACATTAATGTCATTTTTAAAGACCTGTCTATAGATACCACACACGTATAGGTTTCATGAAAAAAAAATATTTTCAGTTTCAGTTCCATGTATGGGGAGCCCCCTTTATTTTAAATATTTTTTAAATTTCTCTTAAAATCGGAAAGCGGTTCACAGAATACATCTACTTACCAAGTTTCACATGTATAGTCCTAATAGTTTCGGAATAAAATGGCTGTGACATACGGACGGACGGACAGACAGACAGACGGACAGACATGTCGAAACTATAAGAGTTCCGTTTTTTGCCATTCGACTACGGAACCCTAAAAAGGTACTCTTTTCTTATTAATGCGTTTGATACACAGGATACACTTACCTGATTCTACCAGCATACTCAGCTACATCATTATCTGCTTAGCCTTTTCTCACTATAATAATAATAATATTCCACAACTTTCACACAACGCCATCTAGTCCCAAACTAAGCAGAGCTTGTGCTATGAGTACTAGACAACTGATAAACATACATATATATTTCTAAATACATACATATTATTGATAAATTACACCCAGACAAAGAACAAATGACCGTGCTCATCACACAAACATTTGTCCTAGGTGGGAATCGAACCCACGACCTTGCGCATAGCAGTCAGGGCCACTGACCACTAGGACCTCGAACCTCGGCTTCCAGTCTAACCGGATGCAGCTCAGGATTAGTATTTTACATGGAGCGTCTGCCTATCTGACCTCCACAATACAGTAACTGGGTAAGCAACCCAGTAACTGGGTAAACAACCCAGTAACTGGGTAACACGGTACCCTTTGGCCAGACCAGTCGTCACATTTTCTGGCCTCTGACTACCCGTAACGACTGTCAAAGATGTACAAATGACAGCCGGGACCAACGGATTAACGTGCTCTCCGAGGAATCTCTCTACTCTCTCTTAAAATAGTCACGCATCCAAATACTGACCTCAGTAAGCGTTGCTTAACCTTGAATATTTACCCGTGTGGCTGTTATTATTTCGGCACGAGGTACAGACGCCAGCACATGAAACTACCCGAAACTGTCAAATTTTCCCAATCAACTTTGAACCTAATTTCTTTAACAATAAAGTTGAAAATCTATTAAAGAAATTTGACGGATTGTTGTAGCTTGATGTGTTGGCGTCTGTACATTGTAAGACAAAATTTAATGATGTCAAGCAGTTTGAGTACTTGTGTGGCCTACCCAAATGTCGTTACTTTGGTATTGTTCGTCGAATTGTTGAGCTCCTGAAGTTCTAAGTTGAGCTACACGATAACTGACAAATGCTTGCACTGTCTGGACAGGTCCGCTCAAATTTGCGTGGTTATTTCCTCAAAAGAATACCACAGACATGGACCTACATGCTTCTCATATACAAATACAAATTGTCTGGACTTTAAAAGAGACTGACTTCTGAGTTTGTTTCGGTGTTTCTTCCCAGAGTAGTCAGTTAGGAAATACCGGCTTCATCTAGCTAAACACGCAAAAAACATGCCGTGTAAAAGTGTTATTTCTAACCAATTTACAAAACAAATATTTAATTTCATTTCAAATAAAAAACTTGAGAATTTTTCCAATTCATTTATTGAAAATAAAAAAGTATAATAACTTATAAGTAAGTAGTCGACATTTACAACTAAAATCATGATAGGAACAACAATGATAATGCTTATTTACAATCACTATGACTTAGAACTTATAAAAATAAAGTACGTATGCACAGAGCACGCTGCCGGGGTTAAGGGAATGTTACAACGAGATACCGCGGCCCGGAACAGGATTTTACACGGACAAACAAACGCACAAACTAACTAGGCAAATAAAATAAAATATTGTAATACTTGACAAGCTTACAAATCGTTCATTTACCAATAACATTACCATTTCGATTGGGCACGTTTTGTTAGAAGTCAGTGGCCCGAGCGAGCCTATACGATTCAAGGGAGGACTTAGATTACGGGAACTGAACGTCGTACGACACGAGCATTTCAATTATATCTACGTCAGTGTCGACCGCACGTCTGTAAAACCCAGAGTTATCTCTATACCAAACGCCACATAAACTTGGAATAAAAGTCATTGACTTTCCTACATTTTTGTTGACTAATTTATTTCAAAAACGGAAATAAAGACAAATCTGTCTTGAATCCACATCTATCGCGACCCTTTACATTTTATAGTAATGAAAAACAGTTAATTGCTTGTTTTTCGGGTATCTACGCAGAGATATTAGAAAAAGGTTAATGTACTTTATTTCCCGTTTATCTGGCACCTTGTATAGCATCCTACAGTGTCTCCGCGATCAGGAAGTGGACAGATATTATAATGAAAGCGTGATTGACGGAAACCTCATGGCTTAAGTTCACTCAGCCCCCGTAAGAGACAAGTGGCTCCCTATTTTTGCATCCCCAATCGCCAGGATTGACGAATGACTAAATTCCAGATGCTTGGATGCTCAATATTTCATTACATTACCATAATTAGTATGATTTCATGAATTTCCAGCTTTTTTTTTCTGTGTGGGAAAATTATCAAATGACTCCGCTGTGGGTGGAGTGTCAGACTTCTACTGACTAAAAACCCACCCTGCTCCTTCAGTTGCACTGACGTTCCGGGGCCGCGGTATCTCGTTACAATATTCCCACAACCCCAGCAGAATGAATTAATAGCTGAACCGAAAGACTTTGTATAACTCAGGTTTTAGTGGAATAACGAACTGACATTTTCAGTTGTAAATCCCTCCTCAGACGACAATTTTAGGAGGCCCGCCAGAGCCATTGCCTGTCGCGGTTGCGGGAATGTTCTAAGTAACTAACTGTAAGGAACAGGGTGGGTTTTTAGTCATTAGAAGTCTGACACTCCCTCTCGCTCCACCCAGAGCGGGGATTCATTAGATGTTTTTCCCACCGAAAAAAAAAAAGAAACAATTTGCCATTAGAATAAAACTCCACCATGATTGAATCAGTCACATAGTCAAATATCCGTGTTGTCACTTACATATACAATATGTAACAAAAACCCTGTCCGATCCAATAAAGGCGTATTCCTGGTTCAACATACGTACTAGAAAAAATGTTTTAAAATGTAACTCATAACAATCAAAAAAGTTATTGATTTTTTATTTTTATAATCCATGCGAAATACAGGTCATATATTACAGGGGGGTGAAACTCCCGAAGAAACTTCAGACACAAGGGGGGTGAAACTCCCGAAGAAACTTCAGACACAAAAACTAGCGACATCTTATGTCGTGGGTCAACTTAGTTTTGTACGTAATGCATTTGTTTTGCTAATAGATTACAGCAGCTACGATATATTTATACATATATGATAATCAAAATTAATAAAAAAATATTATTTGTATCGAAAAATTCATAAAACATTATTAATAATGTATTTAGGCACCTAATTCACAAAATCACAAAATTAAATGGCATTATAGTTTTACTGCATCATACGCTCTATACACTTCGCTTGTTTATGAAAAACAAAGAAAAAAGAAAAATATAAAACTGTCAAAAACAGTTTGACAAAATTCGATTAATTAATAAATTAACAGAAAAACATGTAATGAGTAATAAAATCCCTAAAATGAAGGTAAAATATGCAGCACAAGTGTTCAGCCAGAGGGTGTCTAGCGCTTTACGTTTTTATCGAATTAGTATATTAAATAATTTCATATATTTGCATCATTATTGTTACCTAGCAAATTTTGCAAATGTTATTAACCAACATTAATATTTTGTTTCAGAACACAACATTCTGCCCGAAGAGTGCAGTGGGACCGCAGATTTCTTGTTATTATCTGATAAGCTCTTCGAATCATTTAATCGTCATATTAAAATGTCAGGTAGACGCCACCTATTGGATTTTTTCGGTATTAAACTACCGTTACGCTACCTGGCGATCAGGGTCATAAACTCAATTTACGAATCATAGAGTGGCGCATTTATCTCAGTATTAATATGTATCATCTATGATATATTATATCATAAGTTGACAACACTCCCACCCGGTCAGGCGGCTTCTTTGACATAAAACTGTAGGTAGTAACATGTTAACGTCGAGCGACCAGTGCGCCTTTGATCAGTTTTTATTTTTTATTTAAATGTAATTATATTCACTGGGAAAAATAATAATCTCAAATCCATTAAATGGGCTACGTATATGTGTACTGATATGTATGCGCACTCACACATAGTTTGTACTGTGTAAATGTGTGAGCGTCTTCCCCTCCTAAAACAGTAATAAACTAGCGTTCAAGGACGACAAATATATCATTGGCGACGAGGTGTAAGAACGAGTACCTACACGAGTACAATATGTCGGCGTTTCTCGGGAATCTGTCTTTATTTGACCATAAAACCAGCGAATGGCAAATATATAAGGGCAAATTAACCCAGTTTTTTGAAAATTAACGGTGTTAACGAAGATGTGAAGAGTGCAATATTTTTGTGCCATCTTACGGAGGAGACGTATCGTCTTGTACTTAACCTAGCTTTTCCAAAGGAATTGGAAACGCTGAGTTATAATGACCTAGTGAATTTACTCGACAGTCATTTCAAACCAAAGTGTTGCTCATTTGTGGACAAGGCAATTTTTTTGGTGCGAGCAGAACCACAGGCGAAACCATTGGGGAATGGGCGGCGCGACTAAGAGGTCTGGCAACCTATTGTGACTTCGGCGCCGCGCTGGAAACGAATCTGAGAGATCGTTTCGTCCTCGGCCTGGGGGCAGGTCCAGAACGTGACATGGCTGTTTGAGCAGAACACGTCAACGCTCACGTTGTCGCGGCCAATTGAAATGGCGGAGCAGGCGGCGTGTGCCAGGAAAGCAAAGGCCTTGTTAGGAAGCAGTTCAGAGGCCACTTATATCAAAGAAGAGACAGTGAACAATATATTACGCAAAGCGGCAGCGGCGCCGCGCATCCACGTCGGGTTATGATCGCAGCCAACGCGGCGAGGACTTTCGTTGTTCGGTGTGCGGTTTGAAAATTCACGATAAGGACAAGTGTCGCTACAAAAATTATAAATGTCAAAAATGTGGACAAGTAGGTCATTTAAAGAAAGTGTGTGATAAAAACAACAAAAACGCGCGTACGCGTAAATAATTTCGGTAATGATGATAGTGATTCCGTCGGCAGCTGCGACGAATGCAATAATTTCAATATAAGGTACGTAACTGATAAACCGTTGACTTTAAAATTTAAAGTAGGTAGTGTATTTCTGACTACGGAGTTAGATTCAGGGTAGGGTGTGTCAGTTATCTCAAAAAAAAATCACACTAAATTGTTCGCACATTACAAATTAAATCATTGCAATGTCAAAATCTATACTAATATTATAAAGCGGAAAAGTTTGTTAGTTTGTTTGTTTGTTTGTTTGTTTGCTTGAACGCGCTAATCTTCGAAAGTACTGGGTGGATTTGGATGAAATTTGGTATGGAAGTAGCTTGAAGCTTGAGAAAGGTTATAGGCTACTTTTTACCCGACTGCAAAAAAGGAGAGTTATGTTTTTACCGTGATAGAATCCACGGGAGCGAAGCCCCGCGAGAGTACTAGTGTGTTTATATAACGGGCATAAAATATCACCGTTGATGTATTTCCAAGCTATAGTGGAATATAATAAACACAAAAAGAATATTACAATATTTGTAGTAGATTCAAATGGCCCACCCCTGTTTGGTCGCGATTTCATATCCGCTTTCGGACATAAAATCGCGACCAAGCAGGTTGTTTCAGCAATTCAGCAGGTTGAATGAAGCCGGTTTGCGCCTTCAAAAGGACAAATGCGAATTTTTTAAGGAGAACGTAACATACTTAGGTTATTTTATCGATAAGAACGGAATACGTACTAACTGCGATAAAGTTAAAGCGATATTGAATGCCCCAGAACCGACTAACAGAAGTAAAAAGGTTTCTTGGGGTGGTTAATTACTACATAAATTTTATTCCAAACGTGTCAAGCATTATGAGTTGCTGCGCGCCGGCGCACGGTGGGAGTGGGGCCGCAAGTGTGCCGAGCTCAATATCTATACGGAAGAATTAACCCATTTATTCTTAAAACAGATCACCGTCCATTAGTGTCAATATTTACTAATGAAACGGGTATATCAATTACCACGACGCGCGTTACGTTTGCAAAGATACGCTATTATATACCCTACGCTATGCTACGCTATTATATATCTAGCGAGCATAACTAGTCGCCGATTATTTTTCCCGCGCACCAATAACCGATACTGTGTGCGAGGAAGATGGCAAATATGACGCATACTGCTCGCTTAACTACCTAGATACGTTCGCGCCGGCTGTGTTCTTTACAGATATTAAGAACGCTACACGTAATGATAAAACTATACAAACAGTAGTTAAGTATACTAATGTAGGTTGGCCCCGCAAAATTGTTTGTGAGTCTATACGTCCATATTTTTTATGTCGTACGGATTTACAATACGAAAATGGGATTTTAATGCGGGGACACAAGGTAGTAATTCCTAAGTCATTGCGTGAAAGAATGTTGCGGGAATTACATAGCACTCATTTAGGCATTGTTAAGATGAAATGCAATGCGCGCGTTAGGATGTGGTGGGCCGGTGGCCGAGCGCAGCGCACAGTGGTTCCACCGAAGGCCATAAGTATTAAATTTGGTCCTCAAGCTAGGTACTTTTAACACTTACTAATTAGTTAACTTGCACCACACAAAGTATAAATAGTTAGACAATAATTAAATATTTTCACCCCCTGATCGTATCGGCCGCCCGATACAGACCCTCCAAAATGTCTCGGGTTCGTCGCCCGCGTAACGTCCTAGACGAGCCCGACGACCCCACCACCATCCGACAAGAGAGCAGTAGGGAAACTAGCACTCTTAGAAAACACACACACAAAACGCGTTCCGTATTCCGGCCTCGCCGACGAGGCACATCGCTACGTCCGAGTACATGTAATGGAAATCCTCTCCAACCTTTGCCAAACGAGCCAGCCCGCGATGCTGAGCCAGTAGCAATAAATACTTGCTTAAATACAACCCAGCCTGTCCCTTTGCTGCCCTCCCTAAATGACCCCGCTATGCCGAGGCCCGTACTCCACAGGGAGTGCCCTTAGCGTGCGGTCATTAGTTGTAAGTATATTTTAGTTTGTAAGCCCTGGCTGGGGGCCTTTAATTTATTAGAGGTCACCACAGGAAAGACCGGTTAAGTAGTACATTAGCCCTAGCGAGCTAAACTACGAGTGGCACTACATAAAAAAAAAAAAAAAATATTTTCATTACTTTTGAGACCTCGAAAGTGAACACATTGTACGCCGCGTTATCAGTAGTGTAATTAGTAAGTCATTAAATACGTCAGTGAACTTAAAATTCTTGGAATTGTTTGTTTGCTACCTGTTCCATTGAGATGGACGTCGAAGACAAAGGTATGTTGTCTTTTTTAATTCTGATTTTAGAATTATTAAAATTTTGTTTTTTGAATTTACTTGAGTGCTACGAATTAAGTAAACATAAGCATTATCCTCTGTAAATCTCCCTCGTATAATTTATATATCAAAGTAAAGTTAAATTATTCTAGTATACTACACTATAACCTTCTATTGCTAATTTTTGCTCTTTTTTAATTATGAGGGGGCTACGTGTTCGTAGGCAACTGCTACGAAATGGTTAATTTTGCTAAAAAATATTTTGTTTCTTTTTTTAGGTACTTTTTACCAATGCACCTGTTCAAGAATGGATATTTTTCATCTCTGGCACAAGGCCAGCGGGTCAGACACAGAAAGGGCTGGTTTTGTCCGGAGCAAAGTGCTCGAGATGGTACCAGACTCTGATAAAGTTAATACTGAAGACCTGTATAAACGCATTTGCTATATTAGCAAGAAGCTTTCGGAATTTTGGAAAAAAGCAAACAGAGGTGTCGATAAGCTAACGAAGCTACATTCGGAATGGTTAAATAGTCAAGAGACCGTCAAAATGAAAAAGACAGAAGCATCATCGTCTGCATGTGAGGCGCCGAAATCAAGTAGCTGTGTTTCTTTGAAAACGGGTCGGCCCAGAACAGATTTCGCGAATCGCAGCAAACGTACTAAACGTAGAAGATTGGCAGAACTTTCAAAGGTTGATGAGACTGCTGTTACGACGTTAATGAACACGTCCCGCCAATCTGATACTGATCACAGAGAAGTTAGCCCAAATGAAGTTCTGTCCCTTATCACGGAGGCAACTCACCAAGCATCAATAATTGTTGATAAGGGAGTTTATCAACTCACATAAGTCGCCGATTTTGCCATCTTATCAAATAGTCTTAGACGCCAAAAAACATGGTTACCCAGACACCGTGAAAATATCTGAAAAGGTGGCAGAAGTCGAACTACAAAGTTTGCTGGACCACACAGCCACACGCATACTGGAATCGCAAAAGGAAATTTTAGCAAGTATGGATTATGCGTCTATAGGTAGTTTAATTTTGATTGGAAAATAGGGTTTTGATGGAAGCACAGGGCACAGTGAGTATAAGCAGAACTTTTCCAATGATGATCCAGACCTGACAGATGGAAATCTGTTCGTGACGTCGTACGTGCCTTTGCGTCTTGTGTCTTTAGTGGAGACTACAGGGGAGGAGACTATTGTGTCGAAAAATCCTCGACCTTCCTCTACAAGGTACTGTCGACCTGTTCGATTCCAGTTCGCTAAAGAAACAAAAACCTGTCAAAACATACATCAAAGAAAAATTGAGGCCTTGGTTCCCACGTCATATAGACTAAATAACAGTAATGACGAAGTGGAAGTGAATCACATGTTGCATTTCACCATGGTGGATGGCAAAGTTTGCAGTTCTTTAAGTGACCTACACACATCCAGATGCTATTTAGGTGGAGCTCGATCCGCCGAAATGAATTCTGTTGATTTATGCTTACAAAAAGAGATCGACGTAACGAAGATACGAGTTCGGCTTGTCTCCACTACACTCGTAGATTAGATTTTTTGAAAGTTTGATCCACATTTCATATCGCCTAGATGTAAAAAAGTGGCAAGTCAGACTGCCTGAGGACCAGCGGGCCTAGACAAAATCCATTTTCTGTAAGCGTTAACGCCAAAGAAAAAATTAATTGTATGGAGTTGACATTTACTAACACATGACAATCACGTGACATGTGGTTAACAAATGTCAACTCCATACAATTTAATTTTTCCGTTGGCGTTAACGCTTACAGAAAATGGATTTTGTCTAGGCCCGCTGGAATCGGTAGCCCAGAGAAAACTACGAATCCAGAGAGAGCTAAGGCAGAAGTTAGGGCTAATTGTCGACAAGCCACGCAGCGGAGGTAGCGGAACCTCCGACGATGGAAATACGGCGCGCAAGTTTTTTGCAAACTCTGCCATCTAGTAACCGGAGTCAATAAGGACGTCATTGACAGGTTTGCAACAATTTTGAATTGCCTTTCGTCTGGATATGCAATAAACTGCCAAAAATTCAAAGTGTATGCTTTAGACACAGCTCGACTGCTGATTCAACAATATCCATGGTTTAATATGCCACCTTCAGTGCACAAAATCCTGATTCATGGCTCTGAAGTGATGGAGCAGATAATGTTGTCTGTGGGAGAGCTATCTAAAGAAGCAGCAGAGTCTAGCAATAAAAATTTAAAGGCATTCAGACTAAATAATACCCGGAAACATTCACGAGTTGTGACAAACACAGGTTTATTAAATCGTTTGCTTTTACATTCGGATCCATTTATAACGGGCCTCAGAAAATTACCTAGGAAAAAATACTGTTCTTTCTGAGCTTGTAATTAGCTTATTAGATTAGTTATCTAATTTGTAGATCATCATTAGCTCAAGTATTATCATGTAATACTTAGCCTACTCTAAGTTCATAATAACTAATTAATGATATCTAATTGTGTTTAGTTAAGGTACGTAAAGCTATAATTTAAGTTATTTTAAACTGTAATTAGTAAGATATTATGATACTGTAAGTTTTTAATTTTGAGAATCGTTTTTGTATGATCATAGGATTGTGTGTATTTAAATTAATATTTTTTTTACGGTATTTTTGCAATTTTAATTTTATTTTCTGTAAAATGATGCCTTTGATTACTTGTTAATACCTTTTTTAGTCGATTTGGTTAGATATAATAATCAACAGTTCAAAATACGACATCGGCACTTTTGGCCACTTTACTTAGAGCGCGGGACCACTGTGCAGCGGCACAGTGGGAGCGTATTCATATCGACTATTTATCTATACGGCAACAAACTTACCTAGTAGTTATTGATGCGTACACTAAATGGTAGAGTGTATTTTCATGGGGAATGATCTTACTACACAATCTTACTTCTTACTAATATTATAAATGCGAAAGTTTGTGAGGATGGATGGATGTTTGTTACTCTTTCACGCAAAAACTACTGAACGGCTCGGAATGAAATTTGGTACGCAGATAGTGGATATCCTGGAATAACACATGAGCTACTTCGGGATCGGGATTTACGCGGGAAAAGCCTCCCCCGCGGAACGAAGTCGCGGGTAAAAGCTAGTCTTTAATAAAAAAATTGAAGCAAATTTTTCCGTGTTTGGATTACCGGGTACATTAGTCTCAGATAATGATGTGAAGATAAATTATAAAGAATTCAATGCGTTCTGTTACAATAATGGTATTATCTATATGACATCACCGATTTACCATCCATGCAGTAACGGTCAAGCTGAAAATTCAGTGAAGACGTGTTAAAAAAATGTTAAAGCATATATTAAGCGAAAGTACAGCACAAAATGTAGTTTACGACAAATTATTAGTATATTTGTTTGAGTATAGGAACACAGAGCACTGTACTACTGGACAATCGCTCGTCAAATTAATGTTTAGTAGGAATTTAAAATCACGACTTGACCTAATATGTACTACCTAAGAAAAAGAAACCTCGTAAGATACCGTCAGGGGAGAATGTTGGTCGCACCAGAGCTTTTGAAGCCGGTGACAGGGTATGGGTCCGGTGGTACAGTGGTAGGAAAGAGACATGGAAGATGGGAGTAATTAATAAAGTGATAGGTAAAATAATGTATAAAGCCTCGTCCCCACTAGGAACATTTGTCGAGCGACATGTGTCCCCGGTGACATAGGGCGATGTCGGGCGACGTCGGACGACATCGCCGCGACATTGTTGAAACTGTTCCTTGTTTAGATATTGAAGGGGATATTTTACACAAGAGTATTTCAAAGTCTGTTGATGACATCCGAGTAAAATTATGAAATGAGCCGTCTAGGACACTGAAATCATTAAATAGGTACACTTGTTTTGTTTCGCAAGTACTGTTTAATCCACCATCTTCTCTTCTTTTTTGTTCTTGATGCATTCATCATTATATAAGCCGCACTGTACAACACTACGTCTTCCGGAGACATGATAGGTTCGACTGAACTGATGTGGACGGAGACAAGGCATCGCCCGATGTCTCCGGGGACACATGTCGCTCGACAAATGTTCCTAGTGGGGACGAGGCTTAAGGTGCTAGTTGAAGATCAAGGTGTATGTTGCATTAGACATTTGGATCAGTTGTTAAAATGTAGAAAACCTATTGTTTGTGCCGAATCAATGGTTTCCGATTGTCAGTGTATTGTTAGTCCTCCCACTTCACCAATACTGACCAACCCGGCCGCTGAGTCAAATACAGTCTGTACAGAAGTAAGCGCAGCTTCAGAGAAATCGGTGGAGAAGGAAGTAGGTACTGCGGCTGCAAGTAAGCTTGAAGCTGATAGGAGCCACATTTTAAGGGATATTGTGAACCGAGAAAATGCACGGCAGTCATTGGGTTACGAATTAGATAACCAGGCTCCTCAAACCTCAGCCGCGGCGCAGGATTCAGCAGTCATACATGAGTAGATAGTTGCTGTTAAGTAAGTTTTATTCGATACAAGAATGTTTAAATTATATGTTATGTTTATTGTCTACAGGTTTCAAAATAAGTGTGGAGGAATGATATGTATGCGCACTCACACATAGTTCGTACGGTGTAAATGTGTGAGCGTCTTCCCTTCCTAAGACAGTAATAAACTAGCGTTCAAGGACGACACTCGTTTCATTAATATATCAGTACGCAGTACGATGCCGAATAATACTCATAAGGATCGGACAGGGTTTTTGTTACATGCTGTAGAATTTAACCTTATTATGATAAAAATAATTGTCTCTGAATGTACGTCACACTGAACTAGCTCTTACTAAAATGATGATTTTAACTCTGATCACATCGTTTGATCCTGAAACAAACAAAAACATTTCGTTAATATTAATACTCAAAAAATGTAATGTTGCCATAAAACTAGCTTTATCACATCCATTAAAAAAATTCAATAATATACCAAAACAAATTCGAGAGCTCCATTTAAAAACTTCCAAATCGAACTAAAAAAATGTCTCATAGATTTTTAAAGTGTATAGGAATTTTTTGATAAGGTAACAGATAAATAACGCTACAGATTATTTTAAAGTTATTACTAACCTAATTCTAGTCTACAAATATTTAGATTTCATTCATTAAAATTATTGTCTAAATATTTGTATGCCAATAAATGGCGAAACATGAACGATCTATGTAATTATATTAAGACCTATAGTGCACCATGTTTTATGCAAATAAATATTCCCAAGGTCTGTCCCCTCACATCAGTGCCGTGTCAGGGACGGGGCAGGAACGTGGCCGTGACAAGACCGAGCATCCGTGTCCCGTCAGGAGCTGTCTGTTCACACATGTCAGTGCCGTGAACAGACGAGGCCCTCCCTTCCACCTATAATACCCGCTTCTTACTTCATTCTATTTCATTGGCCGAGTATAGCCTCAGGGTTGTATGGTGAAATAGATAACAGGAAAAGTGATACACGTCATGGCTTTATTTAATACAGAGGAGTTAATTGCGATTACAATTGCTTTAGATGAAGAGTCTCTAGATCTCGAGTTAGACAAGTCGTACAATATCCACTCAGCTGTGCATCGGACTCCAGGAGTCCGCTGTCAAAAATGCCTTGTCTGTGTACCGCGCTCCTAGAGTCCGATGTAGGTTCTAATGTATTTTTTTACTGATTTAATGCCAATACTATATTGATCCTGCTCTAACTTGCACACAGTGTAGGGAAATAAACAAGGATGACATACCGCCATATGTTTTGTTTCTAAAACACACCAACGACAATTAGTATACTTTTCAAATAGTCTCGTTTTCGCGCGCGCCTTGAAAGTTTGTTAGCTTGTGTAAAGTGAGTGAAAATCGTAAAAAAAGAAGAGAAAAGGACGTGAAAAGTGTTTGGAATCATGAATAGGTAAGTAATGAACAGTATTTAATTCATTGATTGTGTATTTGACAAAGGTTTTGGTCAGAAATAGATAATTCAACAAATATTGTTTGCCATTTTGCGCGGCAAACTTTTTTATGACAATGGGTTTTTTTTTTAACATTTTCGTTATTATGTTTTTTATTATTTTTATATATTCTATATTTTTATTTTTATATATATAAAATAATACTAATAATATAGAAGTTTAAATGTAATTACTACTCAAAAACGATAAAGTCTAAAGTGTCCTCGTACTCTATGAATGTCTTTTGTTTAGTTCAGTAGACCGGTTAAGACAAATCAAAAACATTTTTTTTACACAGGCCTACATGGTCACTTATAAAACGTCAGACACTAGTGCACGGTTCAAATTGGTCGATTCATATGGAGAAGAACAAAAAAGAAACCACGCATGTGCTCGTGTATGGCTTCTGTTCCACTTACACAATACAGACGGTAAAAATGTCATTCAGTATGTACACAATATCGTCTCCCATTGCAGCCGTGATATTTTTATATCACTTTATACCTTTTTGACATTTTCAACTCATCATTTCATTGACATTTTTGTATATTTATATTCTATAATTCTAAATTTAATCTAAATTTCTCAATAATGATTATTAAAAAAAAAATTGCCTGTATTTCTACATTCATACGCAGCATGCCTTTTAAGTTCTGTCGTTTCCATATTTCCCGGCAATTTTGAATTTGGAACTGTTCTATATTCGAATGTGTCTAAAATTTTGAATCTCAAAACAGTTGAAATTTTCAATTGAATTAATGATATTGTTTAGTCACAGCGTCGATTGGAATCTCTCAGGTTACGTACGTAAATGAATCTTTCTAAGGAAAATGTTCCTGCAATAATTTTCTACAACTTTAGAAGAGGCCTGACACGGCTTCAGTGGTTTGAAGAGCTAACATCTGTGTTCAGTGATGAAGCCCCATGTCTGCGGATTGTTGAACGCTGGTATTTAGAATTCCAGCGTGGCCATACTAGTGTTAGTGACAAATCTCACGAAAGACGCCCAAAATCCGCCTTCACTGAAGATAACATCATTGCTGTGAGACAACTAATTCTTGAAGATCGTCATGTGACGTATCGAGAGAGAGGCTCTATTAGGCATCTCAGGGACAACCATTCAGAAGATCTTGCATGAAGCGCTTGGTGTGAGAAAGCTAGTTTGCCGTTGGATACCGCATCTGCTTTCCGACGATCACAAGGCGGCCCGCGTCAGTGTGTAGTGTAAGCATTGATTTAAATAGTAAAGATACGGTCGTCAGAACATTTGACGGACGCGGTCGCCCTACAAAACACACTAACGCCATCTATTATAACTAAGATGTCAATCGGCGTGGTCTGCTCCTAGACGTAACCTTATCAGAGCGGGGTGTGGTATTTTTCGAGGTACAAAGAAATAAAAAAATAACCTTTTATTTTTCGAAATTTATATTTTTTGTACATAAAATACATTTTAATTTGATTTAAACAAACAATAAAAATTAATTTTGTACATAATTTAATCTTATAGTAATATTATTAAATCTATTTATTTAATCGGCTGCATCGCGCGCCGTTGCAAAGTTATGTCGCACTTTTACGCGGCTTCGCGTTGTCTATGCTAAAGGTTAAGACAAACAAGAAAGAAAATTGTTTTAAATAATGTTAGAAGTTGATTTAATGACATATTTTTAACTTTCCGGTGATATGAAATGTTATATTTTTTTTTATTGTGCTTTATGTCGTAGTTCACGCAACTCTTCACGACACAATTTGACATTTTTGCTTGTAAAACTGACGACCCCTCCCGAAGATAGCCGATCGCGTTCTAGTTCACTTCGATAAAGGTAAGACCACTTTGGGACCAAGTTCGAGGCGTCATTATAACATGCGGTCAGCCCAGTCCTTACGCAGTAATATATATGTCAATGGGTGTAAGAAAACTCTGCAAAGGTTCTACCGAGGAGAGTCAAATCACGTCTACGACATCATCAGTGGTGACGAATCTTGGATCTATGCCTACGATTATAGATGCTGGCGGGAAAAATTCCGAATCATTCCCGTCGAATACTTCGGAAGTATTCCGAAATATTCCGAAACATTGGGAATATTTCAACTGTCAAAAAAAAAACCAGGAAGATCGACCTTTGAAGTCGGTTAATATACGAAAACCTGCTTCTAAGTATAAGTAACGGCACGTAAGTCTAGCGCTGAACGATACGCGGAGGAGATTGCTGCGCATGGGTACTGTCGCGCACGCAATACAATTATTAGCTAAATAACGTTAATGAAATTATTTTAATGTAATGTCAAATAGTAGGTCTAGCGCTGAACGAAATGTAGAGGATAGCTGCGCATGAGTACTGTCGCGAATGCAAATAATATTACCTATACATAAATATAAATAGTTTATCTCCAATGCCAATGTCCAAGGATTTATAGTAGGTACCTAAGATATAATTTTTAACAAGTTTTGTGGGGAGTATAAAAATAAAAACATTATTTGTTCATTTGAAATTTTTATTTTAGATTTAAGTCTAATCTGAATCAGAGAATCTACAGTGAATCTGAATCTACAGAGAACCATTCTCAAATTTACAGTGATGCTGTCCGAATGACTGAGTAAAGTATTTGTAGCTTCGTCAATCTCACTTTTAATTTGTTTCAAAGAATCAATTAATTCGTTAGATTCCCTTTTTAAAAAGCAATTCGCGTCATAAACCATTTTCCTTGCCTGTCTTTTCAAAACAGTATTTATTCTAGGTATATTCACTTTAAAGTCACAAACAAACTAAAAAACTAAATTTAACAAACAAATTCAAACTTAACAAAAAAACAACAACAAAAATTAACAGCAATAACACTACAATTAATGACGCGACTGTACACGGGATGTGCGCGGAGCGTCGTATCGGCGCGGGGAACATAATGCGGCTGGAGAGCCAATCGGCGCTACGCACGCCCGCCCTTCATCCCGCTAGCCCCCTCCGGTACCTTAATTTTTACTTCTGCGCAATAACGGTCACCGCTAAAGTTTCGTGCCGCTACTTGTATAACAAATACTTTACTGAAAACCGCATCAAAACGTGTTTGCTTGGAAGGTTTGCCTTTATTGACTGGGCTATTATACTCGTTAAGTAGGTAGGTAATGATTAATACCTACCAATGCGACTCGCGAATACTCGCGATGCGTACAGAGCTACATACAAACTCACCAAACCATAGGTAACCATTTTTTAAAAAACAAATCATATAATTATGCTAGGCCTTGTTTTTTATTCCACAACTGACATTTATAAAAATAGAATTCGCTTCCGAAATAAGTAGGTACTATCGACCAATGTTCCGCATGCTCACCTTTAAGGCTATAATCGCATAGCACGGCTCGATCGCCTAATGCATGTATTTTGACCAATAGGATGCACGAAGTGTATTTTAGTAGTGTTCGTAATAGTAAGTATTAATATAATGTTACACGCCCTGTACTCACAAAATGCATATTGTCTCTAATTGGGCGAAATCAGGAAGGGATGTGATTTGTCACTAGCTGCGCTTCCACAGAAATATTTTCTTAAGTGAGCATGCGTATCTTTGGCCGATAGTATCTACCTAAAAACAAAAGAATAAAAATTCTGTTAATCGCAGGCTAACATATCTACCTATAAAAATATCAAGATATACTTAATCAATCCCATTTATAATAAAATAAAGATTTATATTTTACTCTCGTATCGTACGTACTCTCGCACTGAACAATAATTAACTCACCCACCACACAACAAACAAACACGTTTATTTCCATTGAATTATTCGGGCGAAATATTCAGCGGAAACATTCGATTGCGGGGTACGAATCTTTTTCGCGGGGGGGGGGGGAAACTTCTCCGGGGAGCATCTCCCATCTTCCCGCACCCATTTAAAGAAACTTTCCTAGAAGTATTCCGGAACTATTCAGAATTTTTGAGAAGTTTTGCAACTATACCTTTTTTTTTTGTTATCGGGGGAAAACCTTCGAAAGGCGCCTGAACCTTTGGGGAAAAGAACAGAGAGTGTGGGATTCTTACCTCACTAAAACCAACCCGGTGATCACCATCAACACAGCAACTATTTATTGCAACTATACCTTTTTTTTTTTGTTATCGGGGGAAAACCTTCGAAAGGCGCCTGAACCTTTGGGGAAAAGAACAGAGAGTGTGGGATTCTTACCTCACTAAAACCAACCCGGTGATCACCATCAACACAGCAACTATTTATTGCAACTATACCTTTTTTTTTTTGTTATCGGGGGAAAACCTTCGAAAGGCGCCTGAACCTTTGGGGAAAAGAACAGAGAGTGTGGGATTCTTACCTCACTAAAACCAACCCGGTGATCACCATCAACACAGCAACTATTTATTGCAACTATACCTTTTTTTTTTTTTGTTATCGGGGGAAAACCTTCGAAAGGCGCCTGAACCTTTGGGGAAAAGAACAGAGAGTGTGGGATTCTTACCTCACTAAAACCAACCCGGTGATCACCATCAACACAGCAACTATTTATTGCAACTATACCTTTTTTATTTTTGTTATCGGGGGAAAACCTTCGAAAGGCGCCTGAACCTTTGGGGAAAAGAACAGAGAGTGTGGGATTCTTACCTCACTAAAACCAACCCGGTGATCACCATCAACACAGCAACTATTTATTGCAACTATACCTTTTTTTTTTTTGTTATCGGGGGAAAACCTTCGAAAGGCGCCTGAACCTTTGGGGAAAAGAACAGAGAGTGTGGGATTCTTACCTCACTAAAACCAACCCGGTGATCACCATCAACACAGCAACTATTTATTGCAACTATACTTTTTTTTTTTTTTGGGTGGGAAAATCATCGAATGACTTCTTCCGCTCTGGGTCAAGCGGAAGGGTGTGTCAGATTTCTACTGACTAAAAACCCACCCTGTTCCTTCGGCTGCCCTAAATTTCCGGGGCCGCGGTAACTCGGCAGAACTTTCCTACGATCCTGATCCCAAACAACAATCTACAACCTAGGTCTTTCAAGACGAGCCAAAGCCGACTGAAGTTGTTCGTTCTTGAAGCACTTCAAAGAAGATGGTGGCCACGTTCGTTGGAAAAACCGGCCATGTTGCGACTATTGCACATGAAGATCGTAGACGGTTAACACAGAGTGGTATACCACAGTTTGTTTACCACAAGTCATCACCGAACTTCGAAAATCTCACTCAAAGCGACGACCACGACGACGCAAGCTAACACAGCGCTCGTCAAACGATTGAGTATTTGAAGCAGCAAAAAGTAGAAATTCTCATCTTCTTCCTCCATACAGTGCTGACCTAAGCCCTAACGATTTCTTTACATCTCCTAAAAAAAATCTTCGTGGAGTGGAATAAATGTTATAATAACTGGTTTGAGCGAATGGAAAAGTGTATTAAGCTACGTGGTGAATACTTTGAAAAACAATAAAAAGTACTACAAAGTTCTAGTTGTGTTTTTTTCTTCAAACGACAAAACTTAAAAGGCATGCCTCGTAGTAGTGTAAAGCCGACCACGGCAAATGTGTAACTTTCCTGATTTATATCGGTCACAAACCTGAATTAACTGAATTTTACTAATTTATTTACAGTAGAGCACTGCCTCCTAAGACTCGGGGTATCTTAGTTTAGGAGGCAGGGTTGATATGTATGCTTTCCACAAATTGTAAATAAGCTAGTTTTAAGAAATTTGTAAGGTTTTTGTCCAAGAAATATATTGGATAATATATATATATATATATACAACGTGTAACGGAAACCCCATATCTATCAAAAAGGGCTGAAGACAACATCTGGTATGGAGTCTCTATGCACAGTTTCAGCACAAAATAACTGACTCAAAGAATTGATACCAAATTATTGGTTTCATATATTTATTGAATACCAATCATAACAAACGTGTCACAGCACTACGAGGGTCAATAACTTTCCACGTCACTTGCCAATAAAACGATAATTCTTTTCGTTCATCTTAATTTGAAAAATTCGGTCTCTGGTATCAGTGTATTGGAATTTGTAATAAGTTCTACACACGTAGACTTAGGATTACAAAACCCTTGCCATATCGTTTGTTAACATTCAAAGCAGCCGTGCATTTGGTATGTATATACCCTTTAAATTACACGTTGTATATTATTATTTAAATAAGTTGGTTACTTTAGCATGTAGTGGCCCCATGTTCCTCCTCGATGTGCTTGCGGAACACAGTGCGCGACCCGGACTCGAACCCGCACGCGCCGCATACTAACACGTCGGCAGCCTCAACCTCCTCAGTGTTCAGATGCACCGTGTCTGTGGAACAAGCATTAAGTCTAGATGTAGTACACATTTACCTGACGGGGCCTGATAGGGTAATTGCCGTACGAGGTTGCGGGAATGTTCTAACGAGATACTGTGGCCCCGGAATAAAAGGGTAACTGAAGGAACATGGTGGGTTTTTAGTCAGTAGAAGTCTGACACTCCCTTCCGCTCAACCCACAGCGAGAGGAGTCATTCGATGATTTTCCCACCCAGAAAAAGAAGTACACATTTATCTATACTAATATTATAAAACGGAAAAGTTTGTTTGTTCGAACGCGCTAATCTTCTGTAAGTACTGGGTGGATTTGGATGAAATTTGGTATAGAAGTAGCTTTTAGTTTATTTATACACGGTGACTTTTTAATCGTCTTACAAAGCTGGCGCACTCACTATTTGCGATATAAAGTACTTCCTGGCATGATTATTTTTTTTTTCCATTAATTAAGATAATAATTACAGAGAAAAATATTGTAGTTATAATAACTAAAATAAAAAAAATATATTTTAGTTTTTGTTAAAATGTTTTAGTTTGTAGTTTATTAGTATTTTATTTTTACGCATAAAAAAAAATTTAGACTCGGCCTTCTTGATGTCGATGGGTAGCATGTTCCAGAGTTTAATAGTACAAATAGCGTAAGAATTAGAAATAAACCTTGTGCGGTTAGAAGGAATGTGAAGAAGTAAGTTTTTGGATGCGTGACGGTTAAGACTATGAGAACTGCCCAACACTTTAAAATTTATGGTTAGATTAACTTCATAACGGCAACCGGTAATGTGAATACGAACACTATAGACTGAAATTCGTTTCAGATTAGTCATCTTATTACATTGTATTATGTCCAATTGGTCTATACTCTCCTGGCATGCCTAAACAAAAGACTGCCTAGTATGCAAAGATTGCGAAAATCAATTATTTTTTAAAAGAGGTAACTGTGCAGTTTATTTCCAGTTCTTCTTCATAGGAAGCGACCAATTTCGAACCGTGCACTGACTTCTGACGTATTATTAGTGCCCATGTGGGCCTATGTGAAATAAAATAATTTTATTTTTATTGGGTTTGAAAAAGTTATGAAAATGTTGGTCGAAAGTTCTTTTAGAATGACTATGAAAGCTGATAGTTTAGCGCAGCTTACTACCAAAGAATTAATTTTTAGAATTGAATCATTAGTTCCGAAGATTATCCCTAAATACAAACAAATTTTACCACTTCCACCCATACGCACGAAACGTTTTGGGAATACTTTCATTGTGCGTACTGCTAAGGAGTGGAATTCCCTGCCGGAGTATGTGTTTCCTGATAGCTATAACCTGGGAGTCTTTAAGTCAAGAGTGAATAGGTTACTTCTAGGCAAGCGTGCTCCATCTTCGACCACATCATCACTTACCATCAGGGGAGATAGTGGTCAAACGCAAGCCTATTATCAATAAAAAAAAAACTTCATAATATTAGTATAGATATTCACTATACAAGGTGTAACAGATTAAGCGCAATACCTCAGACACCCCAATTAGAATATTAAATTATAAGTCTAAAACAACATCCGTAATTAAATAAATTGAAACCAAACCTAGACATTTTGTATAAAATAGTTATCCTTACTAAACGCAAAACGTATGTGCGTCATACAATATCCTTACGTAGACGTATACACTCATGCAATGTTAGCGGCCGACACGCACACGAGCGCATTTCCTTGAATTAAGAATTGTATTAATTATTCCGTGACCTGTAATACAGGTTTTGATTATCTACTACAGGCAGCAGTGTTTCTCGGCCAATGTTACTTATGTTCTGTATGTATGCCATAAATAAATAAAAATTTAACACCTATTTTTTATGACGGAAATCGATTCAGAAACCGATTCTTTTTTTTTATAATCTCACCTGATGTTAAGCGATGATGTGGTCGAAGATGTAGCACGCTTGCCTAGAAGTAACCTATTCACTCTTAATGACTCCCAGGTTATAACTATCAGGAAACACAGACTCCGGCAAGGAATTCCACTCCTTAGCCGAAAAGAAAAGAAGATTCTGAACCAAATACTTTCAGGAATTGCGTTTATTCTGTTACACCTTGTATATAACAATATCGTTTCCAAGCAATTCGTAATATAAGTTTTAGCGAATATGTCATTCGTGTAACAAAGGGGTTCGAACCTTTTTGTATGGAAGCTGACATATCGACCCGCCGCCATTGTATCTAAGTATCATTCCTAGGTTGATTGTTAATATTACTGTTTATTTAATGTGAGTAGGTACAATACAGACTACTAAGAGTAGGAGAAAATTAATTATTTATCCACTAAATCGCATCAGAATGAAACGTAGTCGACAGATCGCTGTCGCAAATCATGTGACATGTAAGGCTTACTGTCCACGCACGCGTCATTTGACGAATGCATGCAACCTACAAATGACGATAGGCGTATTTTGCATATTTGCTATGTCCACGTTGCTTCATACAATCGTCAATCACGCTACAAAACATCTCAGCTCTAGCATCGAGAAAGCACGTCTTTTCGTTGTGAATATGTCAAGTGATGATGATGAATTGATTATAGCATACAAATTTATTAGAAGACGACGAAACAGGCGAAGAAAGTACTGGATTCATCCATACATCGAAAGAAATATAAATTGTAGATTGTTTGTTGCTGCCAGAGAGAATCAGAAGATGATTCTGTTTTTCAATCATTTTACCGAATGACTAAAACTACGTACCAAAATTTAGTGTCTATTGTTGGACCACTGATACAAAGACAAAATACTCATCTATCCGTTACATCTTTTCTGAAGTATTCCGGCAATTTATTGTTATATAAACATGGATATTGTTCTACTATAATGTTAACAAAATTCACCGTCGAGCCCACCATTTTGTAATACAAAACAACAAGTGTGCGTCTCGCGAGTCAGTCAAGTAGTGACATGCTGCCGCGCACCGCATGACGAGAAGCACGCGACGTTTCCGCTCCGTGGCCACAGTTTTGATTATTTCTACGCAAGATGCAACCATTCGTCTTGCAATCGTCAATTGACGAAAGCGTGCGCATAACGTGCAGTTTACGTGGACAATAGGCCTTACTCAGCTTAAAATTATTTTTTAAAAGTAGGTAGTATAAAACTCAAAATGGCGGCGGGTCGATATGCCAGATCGGTTCTATCCCCTTTAAAGTAAATAAATAGATACATATAAATTGCGTAGGTACTAGCTAGTGATTAATTATTGATAACAGTGTATTATGATTGAGTGTACATACAGTCTTTAGACTTACTGCTGGCGCTCTTTTCTATGTGCTTGTCTTGTACGTGTTTCATCAGCTGAAAGTAAAAAGAAAAAATACATTTTAAACATTAAAATATTGCGTCCTAACATATGGTACACAAACTTGGTCTTTGACTAACATCCAGAAGTTCAAACTGTAAGTTTAAATTTTTAGTGTTATTTGTTTATGTTACAAACAAATAAAATAACACAAGCTCACTATTATCATGGCGATTTTATATTGTATGTTGTTATGTGTTTATCTCCGAATAAATGTTTTACAATTTCAATTTCAACTCACTGTTTGCCAACGAGCAAAGGAACGCAGTACACAATAATAAAATTATTAAAAATTTTATACTAAATATATTATATAAATAAGTGATTTCCTCATCAATAAATTGAAATACAGAGGAATAATCATACTACATCTACAATATGTCAATATCATGGCTGCTGCTTCAAATCCAAAATGATGATTTCTTGAAAAATGATTAATTAAATGTGGGATTAGACAAATTAATAAAAATATTGTTCCAATAATAACATGGAAACCATGAAATCTTGTTGCTATAAAAAATGTTGAACCATAAATTCTATCAGCAACGGTAAAAGGAAGCACCTTTTACCGTTGCTGATAGAATTTATGGTTAATATTCATATGCTTGAAGAATCTATATATATGTATATAACTCAAAGGTGACTGACTGACATAGTGATCTATCAACGCACAGCCCAAACCACTGGACGGATCGGGCTGAAATTTGACATGCAGGTAGATGTTATGACGTAGGCATCCACTAAGAAAGGATTTTGCGAAATTCCCTCGGGATCGGGATTTACACGGGAAAAACTTACCACGCGGGCGATGCCGCTGGCACAAGCTAGTTGTAAAATAAATTCCTAAAATAATAGTAAAAAAAGTCCTTCAGTTATCTGAGTATTATTATTTTCTATAATAGCATGATGAGCTCATGTAACAGAAACTCCTGATCTAATTAAAATAATTGTGTTGAATAAACAAATCGCACGCTTAAACCAATACTGTCACTATCCCAAAAAGTCAACTTTTCAGGAGTGGCAAAAAATGGAATGAGAATGGGAACATTTTTGTTTAGTGACGAAGCGGACTACTGCCCGTATAGCGGTTATTTCTGTTACTTTTAGACTAGTGTAAGCGCGATTACGCGTAGTTCTACGTTTCCCAACAGATGGCACTAAAAAGTCGATTTGGCAAAATTTTGGATAGTGACAGTATTGGATTAAGCGTGCGAAATGTTAAATTAACGGATCGTGTTCGAAACAATACAGGATGTAACTCAAAAGGCTGCCCAACTCAAGTGGGAATGGGACAGGACATGCCGCAAAAAAAAATACTGGGATAGAATGCCTCGTTGTGTGTCGTGATCGCAAGAGTGACTGCAGAATAGAGGTCTCAGTTTCCATTCCCGGGGTCGGACAAAAAGTGCTGCTGGGTTTTTCTGAAGGAATTTCTCAGTAGTAGCCCGGAGTTTGGAAGATACCCCCGTGCTTCGGAAAGCAAGTTAACCTCTAGAGCCCCAGCGGCACAAAAAAGTGCCAGTAAACAAATATTAGTTGAGCCCCGCTGGCACAAATTTGTGCCACCAAACCCCGACCGATTTAAAACTGTATTTGTAGTAAAGATAAGTCTTAACCTCTAGAGCTCCAGCGGCACAAAAACGTGGCAGTAAACCAGTATTAGTTTGACGATAAGAGCCCGCCCGCGGTGCTTGACGGATGGTTGACGTAATAATGGCGGTCCTTGAGAGATTGAAATCGTTTGACGATAAGAGCCCGCCCGCGGTGCTTGACGGATGGTTGACGTAATAATGGCGGTCCTTGAGAGATTGAAATCGTTTGACGATAAGAGCCCGCCCGCGGTGCTTGACGGATGGTTGACGTAATAATGGCGGTCCTTGAGAGATTAAAATCGTTTGACGATAAGAGCCCGCCCGCGGTGCTTGACGAATGGTTGACGTAAATATGGCGATCGTTGAGAGATTTAAATCGTTTGACGATAAGAGCCCGCCCGCAGTGCTTGACGGATGGTTGACGTAAATATGGCGGTCCTTGAGAGATTAAAATCGTTTGACGATAAGAGCCCGCCCGCGGTGCTTGACGGATGGTTGACGTAATAATGGCGGTCCTTGAGAGATTAAAATCGTTTGACGATAAGAGCCCGCCCGCGGTGCTTGACGGATGGTTGACGTAAATATGGCGGTCCTTGAGAGATTAAAATCGTTTGACGATAAGAGCCCGCCCGCGGTGCTTGACGGATGGTTGACGTAATAATGGCGGTCCTTGAGAGATTAAAATCGTTTGACGATAAGAGCCCGCCCGCGGTGCTTGACGGATGGTTGACGTAATAATGGCGGTCCTTGAGAGATTAAAATCGTTTGACGATAAGAGCCCGCCCGCGGTGCTTGACGGATGGTTGACGTAATAATGGCGGTCCTTGAGAGATTAAAATCGTTTGACGATAAGAGCCCGCCCGCGGTGCTTGACGGATGGTTGACGTAATAATGGCGGTCCTTGAGAGGTTAAGTCGTAGGTCCCGGCTGTCACTTGGACATCTTTGGCAGTCATTACGGGTAGTCAGAAGCCAGTAAATCTGACACTGGTCTAGGGGTATCGTGTTACCCAGTTACTGGGTTGTGGAGGTCAGATGGGCAGTCACAGTGCTACCGGTTAAACTGGAAGCCGACCACAATATTGTTGAAAAAAGCTAAGCAGGCGATGATTAGGTTGTAAGATTAAACTGAATTTTTAATGTGCCCGACAAAGTCCACAATCTACCTATGTTTTCTTCTTTTTAGTCTAGTTAGTAGTTTCAGTAATGTGGGTAGAATTCACATTAGTAGCAATCGTTTGGAGCTTTGAATCGTTTAGTGGTTTTTGGTCCAATGTTTTATTTTTCGCGTGGGTGTGTTATTTGTACAATATGTCCAATCCTGGGGTCCGGAACTGTATTTCCTAAACACAGGTTATTCTGTGGCCTATCTGGGAAATTAGAACTCAACCTATTATCTAGATTAAGACACATTTAATGCCTGTGCTATGTCAACCCTGAAATGTAATCTAGCCTAAGTTTCACAATAAAGGTGATGTTTCATTTTGGGCTACCATTATGTACACCACATAAATAAATAATTTAAACTTTGTTTATGCATATGCATATACCTATTGCGTTGTGGAGTAAGTCCAGGTGTTGCAGCCAGGGCTGGTGTGCAGGTCTTGACTGTAAATAAGACTCCGTCACAGGCTTGCAATTAATATTTTATTGTCGGTATGGCACAATACATACACGCGGCTCGGCGCGGTGAGACCAACAACAGTGAGCAACTGTCATAGACAATAAAGTAATAGTGCGGTGCACCTAACAATACCTTCACATTAGTTTTTTTTTGCCTTTATTTTGGATCTTATGGTGCAAACGTGCTAACAATTTGGTGATAAACATTATTTTTGTTATTAACCAATTGAGTTTTAATACTTGTAATAATAAATGAATTGAATTGAATTAGACTACTCCCCGGATATTACAAGATAATACCAATGAAGTGAATTAAAAAAATATTGACTTTCGATTTATTGAGATTTAAAATACCGTCGATATTTATCGATTATTTTATGAAAAAGTATCGATATTTTGTTTGATATATCGATTCGTCAAGCTGACATGTCAAAATGACATTCGCATCACTATTCAACAGCAACATGGCTGATCCGCCATATTTGTTGTGTTGCTCTCTTTGACAGAGTTATGAATATCACATCAAAATAAGGTGAAATTACAGAAAATTTACATAAAAAAGCGGTTTCTACCTTTAACAGCTATATTTACATGTGGTGTACAAGTGCTAGCCCAGGCTTCGTACATTTCTAAAACATCTCCTTTTATTTATTTATCTGAATTCTACTTGATATATTATAGCAGTTCAGCGAATCATTTATAACAACTACTAAAGTTATAAATGATTCGCTGAGCTGCTGCTGCTTGCATTGAAGTGAAATGTGAAATAGCTCACACTATAAATAGAAGTTTGTGATATTGTCGCATAACAAAGACTTAGTTTTCTGAAACTGGGTGTATAATTACCTGTGTGTGTGTGGCAGCTCTAAAAGGGCACCTCGCACACTGCAGGGTGACGGAGGCTCCCCGCCCCCCCGCCCTGCCCCGCCCCGCCCCGCTGCCATGTTCCCGAGCCTGGAATGTTACACTGTCTCTTGTAACCATCAAAATACTATGCGATTCAACTAACAATACAATATGTAACAAAAACCCTGTCCGATCCAATAAAGGCGTATCCCTGGTTCAACATACGTACTAGAAAAAAATGTTATAAAAATGTAATTCATAAAAACCAAAAGTTATTGATTTTTTATTAACACGCTTTTATTAGGTCGACCTGTAAATAACTAACTATGTAATGGAATCTAAGGTAACTAATTTAACCATCTTCCAAGGGTCGTAGCATAATGAAAATTGGCGTCTGTATGTAGTTCTGATGACAATACAATAATATAATACTGTCGAACTGCTCTGATGATGGAGCCGGAAGATATGAACTGGAACTTCATGATGGAAAATCGTATCATAGCTGTTTTGGATTTCTTAAAAAAGTCTTGTAATGAACTTTGACCACGATTAGGTTTCAAGGTCTGATAATGAAGCCGGAAGATAGGCACCGACATTCCATGATGGAATATCGTATCATAGTCGTGTTTGCAGTTGTGAGACGCCAGACCACGTAATGGACTTTGAACACGATATTTTTGTTTTTACGTGCATTTGTAAAAGCGTGTTTTTCTAGTGTTTTTTAAACTATTAATTTATTTTTATAATCAATGCGAAATTTAACACTGAATATGGCAAATTTTCATAAGTTGACTACACTCCACCCGGTCAGGCGGCTTCTTTGACACAAAACTGTAGGTATGTGAACGTCGAGCGATCAGTGTTGCCTTTGATCAGTTTTTATTTTTTATTTTCATTTATTTATATGTATTCACTGGGGAAAAATAACAATCTCAAATCCATTAAATGGCTACGTGAATGTGTACGCAAAACGATGCTGAATAATACTCCTAAGGATCGGACAGGGTTTTTGGAGAAGTCTTGAAGGAAGCCTTGGCATTCTCCTTTAAATTATTTGCTCGACTTAGCGCCATATTGTGACGTCAAATCTGTCAAATCAAACCAGTTGAGTAGAATGAGCAAACAAGTTGTTACAGATAATAGAGTAAGTATAGATGTTTGGGCAGTAACAGAGTTGTATTGTCAGATAACGTATAGCTCAACTTTGGAGAATATTCGAGGAGCTCAACGATCTGACGAACAATACCAAAGTAAGGATGTTTGGGTCATCCTGGGTTGCAGCAATGTTCTAACGAGATATCGCGGCCCCGGAACTGAAGGGCAGCTGAAGGAACAGGGTGGGTTTTTAGTCAGTAGAAGTCTGACACTCCCTTCCGCTCCACCTTCAGCGGGAGAAGTCATTTGATAATTATCCCAACCAGATAAAAAATAAAGATGGATGGGTAGACCGCAAAAATACTCAAACTGCTAGACAATCATGTTTATTACCTTATGGGCCGACATTTCCTTGACGGCGTTGCACTTAAAGCTACACAGCTTGCAGTTGTAGAGGTACAGCTTGAAGTTGGGGGACGCGAGCAGCTCGTGGGGCGGAGGGAGATCGCTTTTACGTTTGCGACTGCGTCCTCGACCTCGCGATGAAGTCGCTAACAGCGCTCTGGAACGAAACGAACGTAAATAATTATATATTATTTTATACATTGTGATTTTAGGGGTAAAATTGAGACGCCCCGTGCGTCGGGTATCGCGAGCCTATCTACGGCCACCGTAGGTGCGGGCTTGCGGACGGCGAGCTGGGGTATCACACCGTCCGGTAAGGACCAGGCCCGAGTCGGCGGCGCCGAGTTTTCCACGCGCGCCTCAAAGAGCAGTCAGCTCTAGTGACGGGGCCCCATAGGGCCATTGCCTGCCAGGGTTGCGGAAGTGTTCTAACGAGATACCGCGGCCCCGGAACTTAAAGGCAGCTGAAGGAACAGGGTGGGTTTTTAGTCAGTAAAAGTCTGACACACCCTTCCGCTTAAACCCAGAGCGGGAGAAATCATTCGATGATTTTCCCACCCGGAAAAGGGGTAAAATTTGAGAGTGAAGTATTTGTATGCATTCCATTTTTTTCTTTGACAATTCTTTTACTATTCAAGCAGCTCGTTTGTGGAATGCATTACCCATAGAAGTGAGGCATACTCAAACGGTATCAGCGTTCAAAATCAGCGTTTCCCTATCTTTCTCAATTATACATGCAATAGCAATATTGATTAGTATAATTATGGTTTTTGTATTGTATGTATGTATTTTATATTATTATGTTCAATTAATATTATTTATGAAATTATGATGTTTGTACACCGACAGTTCTAAATCTGTCTCCTTTAAGGACGCATTTACGTTTTCTCGCAAATATCAATGTTTTTCTGGTCCTATTTTGATACAGGAGTTAAAATTTTGACAATGTTATAGTATCAATTTTAAGATAATTTATTCATCTCCACATTGAATGCATTATAATTACACACTTCTATACATCTTTTTCACAGAAATACGTTTTTAGCGCCGCAATAATCGTAGAAAATTACAAAAAATGGGGTCTGAATAAGTACGTGTAAGCCAAATCTGGAGCATATTCTTAACTTCAAAATAACAAGAAATTACAGCCTATGTATTTATCTATACGTTAAGCTAATTATTTTGAACATACGTAAAAAACTTTATGATTTATGAGAAAAATAAAATCGGTCTCAAATTTCTTCATACATTTTTCTACAGAATGCACGGCTCCGACCGTCATTCTGCGCTCAGACGCGCTCGTGAACGCAGGGGTGTATGTATCGCTTTCCTCGAAAAAATAAATACGTCGAAACCTATAATAAAGATAGTGGCGTCTTGTATACTGTGACTAGAATACATTGATACTTTTTCGTACCGAAACAAAAGTAAGAACGAGAACCATACCTTTTTTTTTGGAATTGGATGGATATTGGTTACTGAACCTAGCATGACAAATTATTTTTTAGCCGACTTCAAATAAGGAGGTTTCGCAATTCGACCGCATAAATGTTTTTTTTTTCATTAAGTATTTTAAAGTACTACAAATTAAGAAAGGTTTGGAGTTGATCTGATGATGAAGCCTTTCGGCTCCATCATCAGATCAACTCCTGACAGTCGAGGGAACTCCTCAACGATTTACAGCAGTAACCTTTTGTTTGGGTTTGATTAATTCGAATTGACGAGAACTTTACACCTAGATAGTTTGTGACTGTCATTAGAGGTCTAATGATGAAGACGAAGGACAGTTAAGGGAACTCCTCAACGGTTTACAGTAGCTACCTTGTATTTGGACTTAATTCATTTATATTGATGAGAACTTTGCACCCATATGGGTTAAAAGTGCCATTAAAGGTCTGATTATGGAGACCATAGACAGTCGAGGGAATTGCTCAACGATATACAACAGTGACCTTTTGTTGGGCTACTTCATGCGGTTCAATATGCCAAAATGTTCAGTTCATACAAAAACTAAAAAATTGGCCAAGTGCGAGTCAGACTCGCTCTTGAAGGGTTCCGTAGTAACTACGCCAAATAACTTTGTTTTTCATAGTGTTTGTATGAATTACAAGTTTTATTTGCGGTTTTAGAAAATATGCTGTATCTCAAAAACTGCTAACCCGATCTCGTTCAAACTAATTTTGGTTGAAAGTTTACATTAAGAACCATAGCATATATTTTTTGTATAATTTTTCACTCCATTATTATAGAAGTAAGAGGGGACACACACATGTTACCACTTTGGAAGCGTATATCTTTTAAACGATTAACTTTATGAAAAAGTGGTTTTAGAAACCTCAATGTAATTTTTATAGACCTGTCTATTAATACCACACACGCATAAGTTTCATGAAAAAAAATATTTTCAGGTTCAGTTCCATGTACCACCCCCCCCCCCCCCCTTTATTTTAAATCTTTTTTAATTTTTTTCTTAAAATCATAAAGCTGTTTATAAAATATATCTACCTACCAAGTTTGACATGTATAGTCCTAATAGTTTCGGAATATAAAAACATTTTACCAAAAAATTAAAACCGACTTCCAAAAAACACTGCAAAGCGAAAAATAACTTAATTTCGGAAGAAAAAGAAGAAATCTATATATATAAAAGAAAGTCGTGTTGGTTACACTGTTTATAACTGAACTGATTTGGCTGAGAATTGGTAGGGAGGTAGCTTAGAAGCAGGAGACGGACATAGGTTTTTATCCAGAATTCCCAGGGGTTCGGGAATTACGCGGGAAAACCTCCCACGCGAACGAAGTCGCGGGCAAAAGCTAGTTAAATATATTTTTCACTTTGCAGTGTTTTTTGGAAGTTGGTTTAATTTTTTGGTAAAGTTTTTATTTCACTCTTTTTGGTCGATTTATAATTTACCTAGTTACAAAAGCCTAAATCTCAACTACTTATAACCTTTTACAAAATATTGCTTTTCCCAATGCTGGGCCGTTAATTGTTGAACAGTTCTCCTGGTACTTCACCATCAGCTTCACTTCACCATATGCATTGTGACGAGCATATTGTGCTTAATAACCATATGCAAGTAATCGAAGCGGAACCCATGAAATACTTCTTATTGAGTAGTTCCAGTGGCCATCTGTGGTCTTTATCATCAGATCCACTTCACAAATGGTGTTTTTCGAATGCAACTACACAAGTTACTATAAAAAATACTCAAATCACTATAGGTGTGCCTATAACATTTGAAGAGTTCCCTCGATTTCTCCAGGATCCCATCATCAGATCCTGACTTTGTGACAATGGGACCAATTTCGAAGTATACCCTTTCAAACAAAAAAGATTTTCCAAATCGGTTCAGCCGTCTTTGAGTAATCGGTGATCAAACATTAAAAAAAATATACGCGTCGAATTGATAACCTCCTCCGTTATTTTCGTCGGTTGAAAATGGCTGTGACATACGGATGGATGGACAAACTGACAGACAGGCATGACGAAACTTTTCTTTATTTTTTATTATTTTTTTTATCACATATGAGTATTTTATTTCCCAAGTCCCCTTTTTTTTTTTTTTTTTTTTTATCGTGGTAAAATTATCAAATAAGTCCTCCTACTCCGGGCAGGGTGGGAGGGACTGTCAGACTTTTACTGACTAAAATCCACGGTGTTCCTTCAATAACCCTTTACATACCGGGGCCACGGTAACGTAGTAGTACTCCTAATCGGGCGTCAAACACATTAATACAAAATTGAAACTAACATCTAATCAATAAGCATGTAAAGACACCCAGCGCTGGTTTTTAGTTAGCATCCACCAGTGACACACGGACTAGGGTAAATGAAATAATATAAAAGAATGCGTTGGATTTAACCAAGAAGACAAAATCCAGTAACACACTAGTTTAGGGACCAGGGGATTCATGTTTTATACAAACCCTTTTTAAACAATAGTTTACAACTTATTATGGTCAAGTAATATTAAAGAAAATATAATATTACCTTCAAGTATCAAGATTAGTTAAGTAATGTATAAAATCGGGCGAACAATGGTTTGCAAGTGTGTGTGCGCGGAATGTTGTTGTGTTGCTACTAGGATACCTAAAATTGAGTGAGTGGTAAACGTAAATGCGTCCTTAAGTTCTGTCCATCCAAAGGTTGTCTGTAAGAGATCGCCCTGTGCGATAAGATCACCCATCGTAAACTAGTTTTTACCTTTTATATCCATATAAATACTGTGAAGTGTACAATGAAGTATATCTATACTTAATATTATAAAGCGGAAAAGTTTGTTTGTTTCTTTATTTGTTTGTTTGTTTGCTTGAACGCGCTAATCTTCGAAAGTACTGTGTGGATTTGGATGCAATTTGGTATGGAAGTAGCTTGAAGCTTGAAGAAGGTTATAGGCTACTTTTACGCAACTGCAAAAAAGTAGAGTTATGTTTTTACCGTGATAGAATACACGGGAGCGAAGCCCTGCGTGAGTACTAGTAATAAATAAGGAAAAAACCGGCCAAGTGCGAGTCGGACTCGCGCACAAAGGGTTCCGTACCATTATCTATAAAAAAACAGCAAAAAAAAAAAGTCGCGTTTTGTATAAGAGCCCCCTAAAATATTTTTTTATTCTGTTTTTAGTATTTGTTGCTATAGCGGTAACAGAAATACGTCATCTGTGAAAATTTCAACTGTCTAGCTATCACGGTTCATGAGATACAGCCCGGTGACAGACAGACAGACAGAGGAGCCTTAGTAATAGGGTCCTGTTTTTACCCTTGGGGTACAGAACCCTAAAACGGGACCATTATAGGATTACTTTGTTGTCCGTCTCACCATTCGTCTGTTTCTGTCTGTAGACACTATTTCAGCAGCGCGTGAAGATATAGAGTTAGAATAGCTGATGAAACGTAGATAGTTTTAGGCACATCTGCAAAACAGGTGCCATAATGTTTTTAGATATGCTTTAAAGAAAAATAAACTTTCTACGTTTTTATGAACATTTTTTACCTTTGATCCTCTACAACGACCTATTTAGTTAACTAACGTACAATTTTGGATATTGAGGTGATAAAGCATCTTATTTTACATGTAAAAATCAAATAATAATAAGTCTCACACATTTCAAAATATGTAATCTAATAGCCGAGAGATCTTGAAAACGGATAGTTTTATGGTAGGGCGTTTTATAGTCAAATCTGTTAGAAACGATGGAAACTACACGCCCTTAACGGTTCTATACTCCATTTAAAATAGACTGAAGTTTAAAAAGGTTATTTTTAATGTCGACTTTGTAATAAACTCGTTATAGTTACAATTGACTCTAAATCTATTTAAACCTATTTATATACCAGCTGTTACACTTCATTGTAATAATTTTAACAATTTACCTTATGAAATTGAGTGGCTTTTATTTATTTATTTTTTTTATTTATTTAGTTAATTTATTTACATACAGAGGTATCACTTAAATCTAAACTCGCCAAACTTTTACGTTTAATGGCGAGAGGCGCTCTTTATACATTAACATTAACCATTCCAATTACTTCTACACAATATGGTGCAATACAATCCTATATCTATAATCTCACAGTAACAATGTGTTAATTACCTAAATATATGATTAGCATTCCAATATATTTTTTAGTTTTTTCTTTAGTGTTCCTTTACTTATTTTTATTTTTTCTCTTAATAACTCTATTTTGTTAAAGACTTGAGGTAACAAATACTTAGATGTCCTCTTACCGTAATAATTAGTTATCTTGGGTTGAACCAGTTTATTTTCTCGGACCCTACGTTTATTGTACTTGTTTTTAAAATTAACTTTGTGTTCATCATTATAATAATATTTCAGTCCTACCAAATAATCGACTTTTTTATCTATTGGTACAATTATTACAATCCAACTTAAAATCAAAGTGCCAATCCTAAAAGCCTAAAAGAAGCAGGCGTGAACAGTATTAGTATTTTTTATCGTTTAACTATAATTCTACCAAATTTAAAATGTCACCTAATTCCTTCATAAGCTGTGACAGCCGAGTTTTTCTAATTTAACCGGTTTATGTCGTCTGTGAAATTGACGTAAAAGTTCTGCAATTGTCATGTGAAGTAATGTCATTACTGTCATTTGCTAGTGAATACTGGCGAATGCTTTTTTTTTTTTTTTTTAACGTGGTAAAATTATCAAATAAGTCCTCCCACTCCGGGCAGGGTGGGAGGGACTGTCAGACTTTTACTGACTAAAATCCACGGTATTCCTTCAATAACCCTTTACATACCGGGGCCACGGTAACGGGATGAGTCCCACGACCCCGGCGGGCTTCGGCCCTCTGCAGAGGGGGCCTCGTCATGTTGCTGACGCTCTTTGAGGCGCGCGTGGAACACGACGCGCCGTCGACCCGGGCATGGTCCATGGTCGGACAGCGAGTTGCCCTTTACTCGCTGTCCGCATGCCCGCGCCTACGGTGGCCGGAGATCGTCGGCCGACGTCCGACGCCGTGGGCGTCTACCACTGCGGCTGGGCTGGAGGGAGGACGCCATCCTCTCCCTCACGCGGCCCGCCTCCTCCTTCGGAAGCATGACTGCTTCGCAGAAGGAGGCGACCGCTTCCCACTCCCTCTCGCCCCGCAGCATGGCCTCGACCAAGGCCGGGCGCGAGAGGTCTCCGCCTATTGTCGCCGTGAGGACACGTCGGTGCTCTGCCCAAGCTGGGCAGTCCTGCACCGTGTGCTCGACTGTGTCCTCAGGGCGACCCTCGCAGTGGTGACACCCAGGCGTCTCTTCCTTACCCATCAGACACAGGTACCTCCCGAAACTTCCGTGTCCGGTGAGGACCTGCGTCATGCGGTAGGTCAGGACGCCGTGACGCCGATCTAGCCACTCCTCAAAGAGGGGTCTTACCGCCGCAATTGCGGCGTGCCCGACTGGCGAATGCTACGCCTTGTATTGTTAATATAATTAACTAGCTTTTGCCCGCGACTTCGTTCGCGTGGGAGGGTTTTCCCGCGTGATTCCCGATCACGTGGGATTTCCGGGATAAAAAATATACTATGTCCTTTCCAGGATCCTAAACTATTCCCGTGCCTAATTTCATCTAAATCGGTTTAGGCGTGAAAAGGTAAAATACAGACAGACAGAGATACTTTCGCATTTATAATATTAGTATGGATTTCCGTGATTAAGTTGTTATTCGTTTCGGTTTTTCCATTCATATTGGTTTGTAAGTATTAGTGTTGTTATTAATTGGTTGTTTTACACAAAACGTTACGTTTTGTTGCGCTACGGGTGATCACGATGCGAGCCCGATTTTCCTACAACATAGAAGGTCCGAGTCTGACCAAAACCAACGACGACAAAAACGTGGCCCAAAAGTTGACCACGATGACTTATGGGACATAATGTCTCCCAAGACAAAGATAATGAAACAAATTCCACTTCGTGCTGTAGAAAAGCAAACACTCACTAATATTTTTAAGCAATATAAGGATCCTGGCCTGCAGGTACTTTTTGTTATAAAACTGAGTTAATAAAGAAAACGCAGAAGTTGCTGGTAAGGATGATTCATAAAATGATTACTATAAAAATATTTGTAAGCAACATGCATTGTGTTAAAACATATATTTTCTTATTTATAGGCGTATCTCGGGCCACTGTGTAGTCGCCTGCAATCTTATAAAGTTCACATATATCATACGGAGCAGCAAAAGTGCACTCATTGACAAACAGGAGATCGTGCTACAGAGACTAAAATATTTTCATGAAATAATAAGGCTAATGAATGAAGGAAGAAAAATATATTATTTAGATGAGACTTGGCTCAATGAAGGTACAGCGCTTTTAATCTATTTTAACAATTTTTTATGCACCAAGAAATGTATGGCTATCCTGCATCCAGCAGCATTACAATTTAGAAGAGTTAAATACTAAAGTACAACACAATTTCATTAATTTGTTTTGGGTACATGTATTCAAAATAACCTTTTATCATTAAGTCCTCAAAAGAAACACATTGGGCAGGTCTATACACTGGTTTAAGGAACCCAACAGGAAAAGGAAGGCGGCTTATCATTGGTCATGTTGATATGTACTTGATTTACTTGCTTTTGCTTTGAATGTATGTATTTTGTTGACTGTTCTCACCATTAACAAATGAACACATCATTGTTATTGGCTATTAGTTGAGTAATAATATTGTATTATGAATTAACACATGCAAAGCAAACTTAAAGATAATTGTTGTTGCTACTCTGTTATAGTGTATTATAGTACCATAGAATAAGCAATATTGTTAAATAGGTGTGTTTAAATTTTGGTGTACAATAAAGTATATTACATCTATCTATCTATAGCATACCTATGAGCTATTTCTAGCAGTGAATTTATGTGGGTATGAAAAAATTGACTTGTATTAATTGTATTGCACAGGATCAACTGAAAGGTTTTTAACAGATGTTGCATTAATATTTGATGCAAAGAAAGGTGATCAGCTGATGACAGTGACTAAATTTAGATAATAAAGAAGAAGTTTCAACAACATATTAAGTGTTTTAAGTTGATATTTTAAACAAAGTATTGTTAAAAAAATATCTTCCTTTATTCTTCAAACTTAAATCATCATGTGACAGGTTGTTTCATTAATTCTTTTTGTTCTAAGTTTGTAATATGTAATGAAAATTTTATTATAAATAAAGCATAGTTTAAAATAAAATGACACTTTTATTTCGTTTATCTAATTAGTATTTAGTAGGTCTTTACTGTCTTATATTTATCTAACAAAATTATACCTAACCTTGAAATATAATGTTTTGCATTCCTGCTTCTACGAGCCTCTTTTGTCTAATGCTGTTTCAAATGGAGTATAGTATAGGTCGACTTAAGCTATAAACCTTTTTTTTGGGTGGAAACATCATCATCATCGCAACCACGGCAACTTGTAACCCTGTATATCTTGCGTCTTACTAATATTGCGAGATTTTATTTAAGTGCGAAATTTTGTATTTGTATGTATGTTTTTACTGTCGCACGGAAAAGCCACCGAACGGATCACTGAAGTAGATAGTTGACATCCTGGAATAGCACAGACTACTTTTTATGCCACGGTATCGGGTTTTACGTGTGAAAACCTTCAAAAGCGAACGAAGTCGCGGGTAGAAGCTAGTTTATTATACAAGGTGTAACAGATTAAGCTCAATACATCAGACACCCCAATTAGAATATTGTCTAAAACAACATCCGTAACTAAATAAATTGAAACCAAACCTAGACATCTAAATATATATAACTCAAAGGTCACTGATTGACTGACATAGTGATCTATCAACGCACAGCCCAAACCACTGGACGGATCGGGCTGAAATTTGTCATGCAGGTAGATGTTATGACGTAGGCATCCGCTAAGAAAGGATTTTGCGAAATTCCCACGAGATCGGGATTTACACGGAAACAACTTCCCGCGCGGGCGAAGCCGCTGGCACAAGCCAGTTTTGTATAAAATAGTTATCCTTACTAAACGCAAAACGTATGTGCGTCATACAATATACTTACGCAGACGCATACACTCATGCAATGTTAACGGCCGACACGCACACGAGCGCATTTCCTTGAATTCAGGATTGTATTAATTTGCCATGATACTGTATTTCCATTTTAAGTTAAATGAAAGATTTTTTTATGACGGATGGATTTAGAAGCAGATTCTGAACCAACTACTTTCAGGAATTGCGTTTATTCTATTACACGTTGTATATTAGTAGTCGAACGGCACTTCACTCCCGTGGATATATCACGATAAAAACATAACCTCCTTCTTTTGCAAACGGGTAAAAAGTTGCATATAACCTTCCTCAAGCTAATTTTATTCTAATCCATCCAGTGCTTTTGAAGATTAGCGCGTTCAAATAAAAAACTAACTAAATTCCTCGCTCTATAATGGAGAAAAGGCTATCGAAGTTCATTTTTTTTAGAAAATAATCAAACTTACTTAGCTTTCTGAAGAGATTTCGCTCTTTCTAATATTTCTGCCGGTGTTAGAGTTTTCTGTAAACAAAAAATAAATACCTACATTAAAAAAAAACAGTTCACACATTTTTTTTTATTGTTATTCACAAAACTGGTGTACACACACATATGCAAATATAAGTCACAATATAATATGCCAGATTGACACCTACTAGATAGATGTGAATCTAACATGGACAGTTAATATTTCACTTACAATTTAAAACCGAGTACAAATTGCCGAAAATTAAATGCAGCCGAAACATAACATAATAAATGATTAATATTAATACTAATGAATAAAATCGGCCAAGTGCCAGGTGCCAAACTCTGCCGGGTTCTGTGTTCCCTAACACATGTGACCCGTCAGCCTTAAAAGCAAGAGTGAACATCTGGGCTTGCTCGTTCCAAAACTCATCTATCGTTTACCATCAGTCGTGATTGAAGTCAAGAGCGGTTCTGTGTGGGAAAATCATCGAATGACCCCTCTCCCGCTGCGGGTGGAGCGGTGTGCGTGTGGATTGAGTGCTCCTTTTTAAAAGTTAACTATATCTTTACGAAAACAAGAAAAAAATTAAGAAATAATTGTGAAAACTTCATGGTGAAGATAAAAAAATTGTGAAACCTATGGTGAGAAAGTTATAGTCAATTATCTAGAACACTCAATCTGCTAGTCTGAGAAAATACTGTAACTCGTGTTTCAACATATATATACTAGATATATGTTTAACATTTTTATGTGGAATAATTGTGTTGATTTTATGTAAACTATTCACAAATATTCAATTGATTTTAGCTGTTTATTTGGATTTTATTTAGGTTTATTTAGAACACTTAATCCTCCTATGGTGCAGACGGAGTGTTCCAAAACTCTCCAACTTTGGCTAAATAAATGATTAATATTCTTACTCTATTTTACGAGTATAATTCAGACTCAATTTGTGCAACAAAAACCTTGACGTAAAACATAATAGTTAGAGAGTAAATAAAAAAATACTTCCTTTTCAACGTCCCGTTTGAGTGTTCCATGTTGTAGCACTAATTTATGTAACCCGAACTTTTATACAAACGACGGCCACATCAGAAATTGTGAAAATATTGTCATTAAAGTTTAACACGTTTCTTGTCTTTGTGAACTCTTTATTTTAACATTAATCAACTTTATTATATTTTTAACCGATAACATTGTGTAGTGTGACCATGCACACATAAAACTAAAAAATATTGTTGTACTTATAAACATTTTATTACAAGACAAACTAGAAAAGGTGTGACATTAATATTACTTATGCTATATTCCTATATACTATATACTACCTCATAATTTATTTAAAAAATAATTGATTGATATACTTAAAACCTAATACCTAGTATGAGTTTAAAATAAGCCCTAATATTATAAGCTATCAATACTGTATGTAAGTCAATAAAAATTAAAAAAAAAAAGAAATTGTAATTTGTGGAAACGTTGTGAATTGTACGTTTACCTATGTAATTATGTATATCTAGTTGTAAGACAAAATGTACAATTGTTGGTTTTCGCTAATAAAATAAAATAAAAATAGTAGATAAGCATTGATTATATTTCGGTGAGAGTAACATCTTTCTCGTCTAAATCTAAAAGACCGTAGGATAAAGAGTGTAAAATAATAGGACCATCTTTACTATTGTACATTCTATGCGCTAAATCATCATAGCAGACCATTTTATTGTTGATAAAACCATGTCCTTTGTAGTTGCCGACCAACTGGACGCGCTTGAGTTTATCGAGAAGCGGGCCAAGAGACTCATTGGCAACGATGCACTGGTCGAGTCAAAGCTCCAGAGCCTTGAACATCGACGACGAGTTGCACGTCTATCGGTTTTCTATCGGTTACATTTCGGGGAGTGTGCGATGGAATTACACAATTTAATTCAGCCAAGCCCGTTCCATCATCGGACTACAAGACAAACGTCGATGCGCCGTCGTTACATGGTGGACATCCCACCCACACGCACAAAACGTTTTGGGAATACTTTCATTGTGCGTATGGCTAAGGAGTGGAATTACCTGCCGGAGTCTGTGTTTCCCGATAGCTATAACCTGGGGGTCTTGAAATCAAGAGTGAATAGGTTTCTTCTAGGTAAGCGTGCTCCATCTTCGACCACATCATCACTTACCACCGGGTGAGATGGTCAAACGCGAACCTATTCAGAATAAAAAAAACGAATTCAACACCCCCTACCAATTTTTATCGTCTATTTTTTATTAAAATAGTCTAAGTACCTATATCCTTTAAGATAACCTTTTCGACCATATTTAAATCTAAGGATATCGAGCACAACTTGTATGAAATAAATTATCTTCACACTATTAGATAAAAGTTGATTTCTGTGTTCCTTTCCTATTAAAAATAAATAAATTGGATATATTTTCGTTGGATCCCTGTTTTGAATCCCAGTTTAATATTTTTGGTGTTGGATCCCCCAAAAACAATAATTGCAATTCTCAAATGCACTAGCCTAAAATACGGTTGCATCTGACAGGTATCAAACTATGCCTAAACAATAAATAGTTTGCTCGTAATAAGGTTAGACGAAGGTGTCCGACAAAATTATGTGTACCCTACAAAATTCTGTCGCTTAGAAATACAATAAAGTTGATTAATGTTAAAATAAAGAGTTCACAAAGACAAGAAACGTGTTAAACTTTAATGACAATATTTTCACAATTTCTTATGTGGCCGCCGTTTATATAAAAGTTCGGGTTACATAAATAAGTGCTACAACATGGAACACTCAAACGGGAGGTTGAAAAGGAAGTATTTTTTTATTTATTCTCTAACTATTATGTTTTACGTCAAGGTTTTTGTTGCACAAATTGAGTCTGAATTATACTCGTAATATAGAGTAAGAATATTAATCATTTATTTAGCCAAAGTTGGAGAGTTTTGGAATACTCCGTCTGCACCATAGGAGGATTGAGTGTTCTAAATAAACCTAAATAAAATCCAAATAAACAGCTAAAATCAATTGAATATTTGTGAATAGTTTTCATAAAAGCGACACAATTATTCCACATAAAAATGTTAAACATATATCTAGTATATATGTTGAATCACGAGTTACAGTATTTTCTCAGACTAGCAGATCGAGTGTTCTAGATAATTGACTATAACTTTTTCACCATAGATTTCACAATTTTTTTATCTTCACCATGAAGTTTTCACAATTATTTCTTAAATTCTTTCTTGATTTCGTAAAAATATAGTTAACTTTTAAAAAGGAGCACTCAATCCACACGCACACGGTGGAGCGTAAGGGAGTGTCAGACTTCTACTGACTAAAAACCCACCCTGTTCCTTCAGTTGCAATTGCGTTCCGGGGCCGCAGTATCTCGTTAGAACATGCCCGCAACCCCGGCAGGCAAGAAAAGAATATCTCTAATATAATCCCGTGGATTCTATCACGGTAAAACATAACTCTCCTTTTTTGCAGTCGCGTAAAAAGTAGCCTATAACCTTCCTCAAGCTTCAAGCTACTTCCATACCAAATTGCATCCAAATCCACCCAGTACTTTCGAAGATTAGCGCGTTCAAGCAAACAAACAAACAAACTTTTCCGCTTTATAATATTAGTATAGATAATAAAGAAAATATATATCTATCTACTGGATTGATTTTAATGAAATTTGGTAAGTAGATAGTTGACATCCTACTTTTTATCCCGGAATTCCCACGGGATCGGGATTTACGCGGAAAATCCTCCCACGCGAAAGAAGTAGCGGGCAGCAGCTAGTTTATCGATAGATTATAATCTCGCAAGGTTGCATGATAATCTAACGGTATTTACAATTTTATGGCGACAAGTACATACCTTGGTTTCTTCTTTTTTCTGCACACTTGCAGCCTGTTGTAGTGCTGTCTTTAGTATTACTAAAGAATTCTGTCCGTTCTCATTCTCGACCATAACATAGGAATCTTGGTGTTCAGGATCTGTAATTGCATAATAAACTTATTAGGCTTATTACGATGGAATTACACAATCTAATTCCGTCAAGCCCGTTCCATCATCGGACTACAAGACAAACGGCGATGCGCCATCGTTACATGGTGGACATCCCACCTATACGCACTAAACGCTTTGGGAATACCTTCATTGTGCGTACGGCTAAGGAGTGGAATTCCCTGCCGGAGTCTGTGTTTCCCGATACCTATTTTTAAGTCAAGAGTGAATAGGTTACTTTTAGGTAAGCGTGCTCCATCTTCGACCACATCATCACTTACCATTAAGATGGTGGTCAAACGCGAGCCTATTATCATCAAAAAAAAAATTAGGCATCAGAAATATTAAAAGTTTCTATAAATTATTATATGTAATAATATGTTGGTGATATAAGGATCTCGTGGCTAAGCTCCGGGTTGTCTGCCGGAGTCTGTGTTTCTCGATAGCTATTATATGGGGATCTAGTCGAGAGTTACTTCTAGGCAAGCGTGCTCCATCTTCGACCACATCATCGCTTACCATCAGGCTATCATCAATAAAAAATGTAGTGTTTTGAAAAGAGTAACCGTGGAGTTTCATACCGGTTGCTACGAAAACGACCAATTTCGAACCGTGCACTAGCTTTTGACGTTTATAAGCGCCCATGTAGGCCTGTATAACATAAATTTAACAACATTAACTTTGTCATTCGTGGTACAGTCGGCCAAGAAAGTGGTGTACCACCCTAAGGTTGAATATCGCTTGCAGATTCATAGGTGATAAAGATTAGTTTCGCTTGCAGATCGATCTGACAACTTCTATTGCTGTCTTTATCTGATTATTGATAACGACTATTACTGTTTGTAACGTGACAGCTGTTCTTAGTTTGAACTTGATGGAACCAATGACGTCGTAAAATCAACGGCGGGGGGCTGTAGATTTTGATGACAAAATTGTATCTACAAATTCAGAATTGTAATCAACAAGTTACATAAAATTGTAAAGGCACAAGGCGAGTCCACAAACCTACAATTTCTGTAAACTTGTAATTACAATATCAATAAAAAACAAGCTAAAAATAGATTTATCCTTTTATTAAATTTCTACAATCAATTTTAAAATACTTATAACAAACAAAAACATAGCATATATAGTAATATTTAGAAGATATTGAAAATTTTTAAAAATTAGAAACGGGTGTAACCGCCGTTGGCCTCTATAACCTCTAAAAGACGAGACCTCATTGAACCAACAAGCCGTGAGCAAATATCGGTTCCCCGCATTTCCTCCCAGATATAATTATAGTGACTAATAAGAGCTTGTTTGGTTCTTTCATTTTGATGCGACCATCGTTGGACCATAAGGCCCCAAAGATTTTCTATCGGGTTGAGGTCCGGCGATCTTGAGGGCCACTGAATTACCCTTACGTCAGTGTGTGAACGAAACCAGGCTCTTACGATCCTCGCATTATGAATTGAACAATTATCTTGAACAAAATCAAATTGTGGCACTTCGTTCTCCGGGTAAACATTACGGACTGTCGGTAGCATTGCATTCTGAAGCACGTCGATATAATTTACAGCCGTCGCTCGAGGAGGTAGAGAACACAATTCTCCTACACCATCCGTACTCATTAAGCCCCAAATATTTACGGAAATTCGACCTGATTCTCTATTTGGGATTACATGATCATCTTTATACCGTGTTGAATTATATCGCCAAAGGTGAAGACGTCCATGCTGACTGGATTTAAACGTTTTTTCATCACAAAACACTGTATTAGACCAATCAAACTCTAAGTGCTCTCTGGCGAAGTTCAGACGAGCAAGTCTGTGAGCATCCGTCAAATATATTTTCTTGGCGTAATGCCTGTGGTGCAACCCCATGTAATGTAGATGATTCCTTATTGTTTGGGCACTCACATCGAACATCTCCGCAAAATGTTTTGTGGGCTTAAAACCATTGATTTCATATTCCCGTCTCATGAATTCTCTATCGTTATTGGAGAGTGCAGGCCGGCGACCACTTCTTCTGTGATCCAACAAACTTCCCTCCTCTCCTTCACGACGAATCCAAAAGCGGACAGAACGCCTCGATATATTCAAATTCCGGGATATCGCACTGATACTGCTTCCCTCATTAAATTGGGCAATTATTTGTGCTCTTTCGGCAATGGTCAAGTTGGCAGGCATTGAGATGATTTTATATGCAGTTGATTGAAAAATAACACGGAAAATATATCGATTTTTTGCATATATTTGACAAAATGTCAATTGTCAGTTTTCTTTTTCAAATGGAATTCGGTTGTCTAAATAGTTTTTATTACTTTTGTTTGGAAACATTTCAATTGCTTTGTAGAAACTAATGTCCTTTTCATTTATACTAAAGGTTAAAATGTCATGTACTTATATGTGACATATGACGTATGAATACTAAATACATAGGTTTACGTCATGATAATGTTGTCTCTTTCAGTAATATCTTTTTATAACGAACCTTGTTGTAATTTTCGATGACCGGGAAACTAAATCAAAACTGGTACACCACTTTCTTGGCCGACCGTACGAGTTACAACCCACCATCCATAGACCTGGCTGAATGAGGCTTTTTGGCCGAAAGGTGTCGTTTATCGACGTTTCCGAAGACGGTTACGCGACACCTCGTGTGACGTCAAACGTGACGCGTGTAATGTGATAGTTATAAGGTTTTTAATATGTATTAGTTTATCTTACTAATCTTACTTTTACTAATATTAGTTTTTGAGGATGGATGGATGTATGTTTGTTGCTCTTTCACGCAAAAACTACTAAACGGATCTGAATGAAATTTGATAAGAAAATAGTTGACATTCTGGAATAACACATAGGCTACTTTTACCCCCGGAATTCCCACGGGATCGGGATTTACGCGAAACAAGCGACACACGCGAACGAAGTCGCGGACAGAAACTAGTTCTATTATAAGATTATTTTGAGTACTCTGTTCAATACAAGTTTAAAATTATGTATTAGTTTATACATAGTTGTTAAATTATGTAAGTTTTTTATTTGTATGGACCAAGTTTGCCTGAAATAAATTGATTGATTGATAAATGTTTAGAGATTTTGAGTTATACCTTCAGTGTCACTAGACTGCAGAACACAGGCGACGGTGGCCGCATCTGAAGACATCTCTCCATCCGATGTGCCAGCGTTAGCGACCAGCTGGTAAGATTCCTCTCCATCTTGGCATCTGAAATACAATACATAGAATATAATAGTTTATACTACACCTGCTTGGAAAGTACCTTGATACTTTATCAAATTTACGGTAGAAAGTACGTCATTGCATATCGAACAAATATGCGGGGAGAAAACGCATCTGAGCGGGAGAGAAAAGTGTATGAAAATCCATTTCTTACGTGGTTTTTCTTTTTTAATTTTGGGTAAGACTATGCGCCGGTAACCTAAATATCAAAAGCCAAAAAGTTTTTACAGTGAGTTTTTATCTCCAAGTTCGCAAAATGACACTGGCCACTAGCTGTGTGTTGGATGGTGTCGGGCTGGCAGTGCGACCCTGCGGCGGCAGGATAAACTATTTGAAAAAAGAACATGTGAAAATTGCAGACGCCATTGGCGCCATTTTCAATTTGTGTGTTGTTTGAGGATTCAGTTTTCGTAGAAAGTAAAATAAAACCTTAGAATAACAACGCATAGAAGAGGCGTCTAGAACAAAACACGAGCGATTTCGTGTGTCCACTTTATTTTCTTTGTGTGCGTGAGCCGAATGTGTCTACGTTCTTCAAACGCACACAAATATATCTTTCAGTGATACCATTACCAGTACCATTACCACAAAAATGGGAAAACGCACTATTATGTTGCTGGATCAAATCAAGTATTTTATGTTATGAAACTAAATAAGATGATGTTTTTTCATGTAATATGACTTATATGACATATATTTACGGAAGGTAAACGAAATGAGATATCGTTTATTGCGTTTAGAATGTTTGATGTGTAATGTGTAATATTATAGAAATGTATTAATTGCTTGAAAAATCTCGTTTGATATCAATTAAAAGTATGTGTTGTATTTATGAAATAGAAAAATATTATTGAGAACATTACTTAAATGAAAAAAATCTTAATCAATAAAATTGTCATCTTTATGATGCCACTCTTCGAACTAACAGTAACTTTTAGTTATAAAACACTGTAGGTAGTAGCTGTAAATAAATATAGTTTAGTTTGACGCATACATAATTGCCGCCAAAACTATATTTTTTTAAACAAAAATAAGCACAAAAGAAATCAATATGGGTATTTTTTTCCTCACGGATAGCAACATTGAATTGTGATAAGTTAGGTTATTAGAATTTTTGTTTGATGGTCGATTTACTTAAATATAATGTATAAAATGTAAGTATTTACTTGTGAAATGTAATTTGATTACACGTTTTTTGTTTTCCTGAAGGACTATGACATCCCTTTACGCTACAAACGGTCGTTTTAAATTATTTACTCGCGAGCTCTGTTCGGCAGAATGTGACCTTGAATACTGACGGCTCGTCGAGCAAAGTTAGCCAAAAATGGCTAAGTTTTAGTTGCCTCACTTTTTGCACTCGTACTATCCTTCTATGCTTTGTTATTCTAAGAATAAAACTATCAAAATGATAAGTAGTGATAGTGATGATGAAGATTTTTTAACTCCGCCGCAGTTGAAGGAAACAGCAAAAATACTGATTGATAACCTTTTACCACAGAAATCAATTAAAAAATATAATAAAACTTATGACGATTTTTTGCAATGGAAAAGTGAAAAAAATGCGGCATCTTTTTCTGAAACTGTTTTGCTAGCTTATTTCAGTGAAAAAGCGCAAAAATACAAACCAAGTACGTTATGGTCTATGTACTCAATGTTGAAAAGTACTATTTATTTTCCTCGTAGGTGTAGTATAAAGCACTATGTATCACTCGAGAGAAAGTGCGATTCCCGATCTCGGGTGTTTTAAAGCCCTCGCCTACGGCTCGGGCTTCAAACGACACCCTCGACGGTAATCGGTCACTTTCTCCTCTCGGTGAACAATGTACTATTATTTGCACCTTCAAGTGATATGGCAATGCTACAATGTAAATAGTCCTTAAGGAAATACATATGTTTATGTAAGAGTTGCAGCCAATAACGAAACTAAGATAACTTAATATCTTGTATATAGGTATTAGCGCCCGCCCTCGTTATATTACTTAGACATTTGAGCTTTAAGGTTAGTGAACTTGATTAGGTACAAACTATAATAAAAATAACAAAGAAATAAAAATGAGATAAAAACAGTTAAACGGTATTACGTGGGGTGTGCGTGTGTGTGTGGTGTGCGTGTGTGTGTGGTGTGCGTGTGTGTGTGGTGTGCGTGTATATGTGGTATAAGGGTGCGTGAGCATGTGTGTGGGTTCGAGTTAAAGTGTGTAATTATGAGTTTGAGTGGGGGTGTGCATGAGTGCATGAAAAACTTAGGATAAAACATTTTCAAATGTAAATACAGGGTGGCAGAGACATTGACGCGCAACCGCATACCATGGATTTACATGATTCTGGACACCCCTACGTTGAAATTTTTCGTCGGCTTTATTAGGTTAAAATATTACTTAGTTATTTGTGTAGGACCATAATTACATGGCACAACTTCTTAATAATCTCCGAAGATGGTAGAGATAGGATTGATTGTGCTTTCCAAGACACAGGTGTATCCAAAGACTATAAAACCACTTGACCGCGCAGACAGTGCCCCGATGCACGAAAGCTATGAGTATTTTTGCTCTTATATATTGGCTACGATACACGAACCATTTTAGTTGTGACCAAGTATTAGGCCTGTGTGCATGCTAAACAATTACAAATTTTAAACTTTTGTATCCAATTTATAACACATAATAATGCTTTTATGCACGTTGAAATGGTGTGGAAAACATTCCCAGACATCTAGATACCAAATGGATGACATCTATTCATCAGTAATGAAATAATACGAAAATTATTTATCATTTAATCAGATTATAAGCCACCGCAGAGGTCTATTTAAAGTGGTGGTTTCAGTGATCAAGGACAAAATTGAGTCGCGCGTTGATGTCTTTTGGAAAAACTCTTTCTATCATGAAGAAATTCTAATTCTTTTATCCCTTTCTTTCCCTTTGAATTTTTATCGTAAAAATCTGTGCTGTTACCTTTAACGGCTGAATACGATATCGATAATTATAAAATTACTTATTTTTTTTTAAATTCAATTCAGATAGTTATCATAAAATACCTATCTACAGTAACCGACTTTAAATAGGGAGAAAGTTCTGATATTTTTTCTTCTGTGTGACATGCATGTTTTCATTTTAGATTTCCGAAGATTCCAGATTAAAAATAAAAGTGGATGGATAAGGTTTCTAGGGAATATTGGGTGCTAGTTTTGTTTTTATTGATATAATGTTGAGAAAAGTCAAAATAATATAAGATACCTAGGTATATCCAATCTTTCTAGGCTTCAAATAGTATGACGGAGTCTAATACTAATTAACTTGGGCTTTTGCATTACAATATCGCCCAGTTACTTTGATTCCGGGGTTGCGGTAATGTTCTAATGAGATACCGCGGCCCCGGAACTTAAGTGCAGCTGAAGGAACAGGGTGGGTTTTTAGTCAGTAGAGTCTGACACTCCCTTCCGCTTTACCCGGAACGGGAGAAGTCATTCGACGATTTTCCACCCAGGAAAAAAAAACAGGTTACTTTGTTTCGATGTCGAGCCCACGGGCTCAGTGTATGTAGGAGGGAGGAGTTATTAGATAAATCATCTAATGACTCACCACCAAAAAAATAATGATTACAGAGTGCCTGCTGAAGCTACAGTTGTTGACTCAACTGATTTTAATTAAAATATATATATTATGGAATTATTACTCAGCATTTTTACGATGTAAAAATCAATTTTATCGATATCGACTACTTTCCCTTAATCAAGTAGACCAATCCCTAACCAGGCATATCTACGCAACTTGACCTTGAACTAACCAATTGCAGCTCTGCATTTCTCTGTCCCCCCGACCCGGCGTAGTGAGTCGTGTTCTTCAAAGAAATCGACCCATACGCTCTCTAGTGGTTATATACTCTCTGGGTGTACCACACCGCTAACTTCCGAACTCCAGGCTACTACTGAGCACGAGGTCTCGGGTTCGATTCCCGAGCCGGCCAATAGTGCTACTGAGTTTTTCTGTATGGAATTTCTCAGTAGTGACCCGGAGTTTGGAAGCCGTTAAGCCATTGCTCCTGGCTGTCATTAGAACATCTTTGAGATGACAGTCGTTACGGGTAGTCAGGAGCCAGTAAATCTGACACTGGTCTTGCCTAGAGGTATCGTGTTACCCAGTTACTGGGTTGTGGAGGTCAGATAGGCAGTCGCTACATGTAAAACACTAATACTCAGCTATCCGGTAAGACTGGAAGCTGACTCCAACATAGAAAATGGCTAAACAGATGACAATATTGTACACTTTACCAACCTTCTGTACCTTATTTATGCAAATAAATGAATTTGAATTTGATGAGTACAGCCGCCAGCACATCAAGCTACAACAATCTGTCAATTTTTTTTAATAGATTTTCAACTTTATTGTTAAAGAAATTAGGTTCAAGGTTGATTGGAAAAATTTGACAGTTTCGGGTAGCTTCATGTGCTGGCGTCTGTACCACATAATTTTATTTGTGCTCTAAATCTAAATTTAAATCCCATGTACTAACTGTTCTAGCTGCGCAATGTAACAGTTAATATCATAATTATGTTTAATAATAATAATATTCCACAACTTTCACACAACGCCATCTAGTCCCAAACTAAGCAGAGCTTGTGCTATGAGTACTAGACAACTGATAAACATACATATATATTTCTAAATACATACATATTATAGATAAATTACACCCAGACAAAGAACAAATGATCATGCTCATCACACAAACATTGCAAATTTTAACATTTTATAAATCCTACTTATCCTTACTAATGCCTAATAATATTAGAGTCCCCTTTTTACACTTAATGTATTAATTGTATGATTCTTTTTGTTTCAAATGTTTGTATTTGTATTCTATCTTCTGTTTTTAATCATTTTAATTAATAAATAATAATAATAATCTTTGCCCCGGCATTCGTACGGTCGACATACGTGTTTATTTGCTCTGTATTTAAAAAAGTCTAATTCTACTAAATTCGAATAAAATTGACAATAAACTGCCACTCAGAGACAGTTGAATATCAGTGAAGTGGATTTCATAAACAAATAAATGTGATGTAGTGCCTAAACTCAACTTTTATAGTGTTAACAGTTAAACATTTTAAATGACAACTGGTCAGCCATTGAGTGAATGACAAGTCAGTTTACGCGCAGTGCACATAATTCTCACGGTTCGGTAGCGCGCAGAAGTCACATTACCGCTTGCACCTTCGCGCGGTGTCGCATGCGGCGGCTCGCACCAAAGGCTAAACGACAGTGATCGCGCAACGTTTTGTGCCTACATTGAATTGCCTCTGGGAGGACGAATCCAAGAATTTTTTTTTTTTGTTTCATTGCTTTTATATCTGAGCATATAACTTTGTTCGATTATAATGGCTGGTGACGCTGTACATTGGGGTTGCTGTGCTAACAAAAATGAAACTGATTTAGAGGAAAAATATTTAATATCAGTAATTTGTGTTGCCTAAATTATGATGTAATAATATTAACGGAAACCTGGTTAAATAGTAGTGTGTTGAGCAGTGAGTTATTTGATGATCGATATGAAGTGTACAGGAGAGATAGGGAGACAACTGGATTTCAGGGTGACAAAGATGGTGGGGAGTGTTGATTGCTGTTAATAAACAGATTAACTCATCACATATGGCACACTGGCAAGGCAAGTGTGAGGATGTCTGGATCACTATTGATGTATCAACATCTCAAAATTCTCATAAAATGGCCCTATGTGCGATTTACCTTCCCCCACCTGTAAGTCCAGCAGCCCTTGAACATTTTATCGAGCACTGCAACAAGGTAATCGACTCAACAAATATTCCTATTTGTATTGTCGGAGACTTTAACCTAGGTAAAATCAATTGGGACTTAAAAACTATAAATGTTTCTCCACCAAAAACTAGCCAAATTTTAGTGGATTTCGTAAATGTAAGTCAACTTGTACAATGTAATCACATAAAAAACTATTCTGGGCGTACACTGGACCTGGTGCTATCTTCAGTGCCTTCGTGTTCAGTAAACGAATCCAACTCTTCTCTAACTGTTATCGATAAACTCCACCCCCCTCTTGATATAACTCTTTCATCAGTAAACCATCATAATCTTCCATATAACAACTCAAATTCTAGACTTAACTTTTATAAAGCTAACTATAAAGAAATTAATAATTATCTTAATGAGCAAGATTGGAATAAACTTTTTTAAAAATAGCAACGTAAATGACATGTTAACAATATTTTACAAACATTTGTATGAAGCGATTAAAAAATATGTACCTGAAAGAAAACATAAGAACTGTTGTTACCCGCCATGGTTTAACAATATAATTATTAAATCCTTAAAGGAAAAAAATAAGTTGAGGATACGCTTTAAAAGATATAAAAATCCTATGGACAAAATTGAATTGAGGTTAATATCCAAGCGATGTGAAATTTTAGCTATGAACTTATATAATGATTATCTTAAGAATTTAGAACAAGGTATCAAAAACAATCCTAAACTTTTCTGGAGTTATATAAAAGCTAAACGAGGCGGGTCTAGTGCTTACCCACAGACTATGACTGACGGACAGACTACAACATCGAATGGTTCTGAAATCTGCAACATTTTTGCCAATTACTTCTCGTCCGTATACACATCTGACAGTGATACAGAATTAAAATGTAAGACAGAGTTTCTACAAGCTCTACATAGTACTAGTCAGTGTTTGAGTACCCCGTTAATTGATCGCGATTGTTTGCTTAAGAAACTTAAAGCAACTAATCTTAACAAGGGACCAGGACCTGATGGTATCCCACCGATATTCATTTCTTCCTGCGCAGCGGCTTTGGTTTCACCTTTATTGATAATTTTTAATGCGTCATTAGCCTCAGGGACTTTTCCGACGGAGTGGAAAAAAGCAAAAGTGGTTCCCGTGCACAAGTCAGATGGCAAAGATATAGTTTCAAACTACAGGCCTATTTCAATACTTTCCACCCTCGCAAAGATTTTTGAGTCTATTATTTGTACGTATATTCAGCATCATTTTAAAATATACCTTAGTGAGCATCAGCATGGTTTTGTAACAGCAAGATCTACAACTACGAACTTAGCAACCTTTATGGAGTCACTTGTTCAGGCTGTGGACAAAAACAAGCAGTTTTGACGTAATATATACGGACTTCAGTAAGGCGTTTGACAAAATGTCCCACGCCATACTAATTTACAAACTTGCAGCTTACGGTGTTTCAGGGTCCTTGCTACAATGGTTTGAATCCTATCTAACAGAACGCAATTTCTACGTCGTTGTGAATGGATTTAAATCTTCAGAACGCATAATAACATCTGGCGCTCCTCAAGGTTCACATTTAGCTCCAATATTATTTAATATTTTTATTAACGACCTTCCCCTATGTTTACAATATTCTGAACCATTTTTATATGCTGATGATCTGAAATTTGCTCGAATGATTGAATCACCAATAGACAATGAGCTTCTACAGAACGACCTTAACAGATTTATTGAATGGTGTAAAAATAATGGAATGCAACTGAATTCCGAAAAATGTTTTCATGTTAAATTTACGAGGAAAAACAACTTTATAAGTACAGAATACTCCATTAACCTAGTTAAAGTACAAGAACGCGAAACCATCAAGGACCTAGGAGTACTTTTTGACAGAAAAGTTAGCTTTATACCTCACTTCGAACACATAATTAAAAAGTCGTCAAACATGTTAGGCTTCCTGCTTCGTAACACAAGAAGTTTTCGTAAGACTAGTACCAAAATAATGCTGTACAACAGTCTTGTGCGTAGCATATTAGAATATTGCAGTGTTGTATGGAGACCTCACTATGCTACTCCTATGTTGCGGTTAGAACGAGTGCAGAAGCGTTTTGTGTGGCACTTAGCTTTTTGTGAAGGGGAATCTAAACAGCTACCCTCCTACAAAGCCCGCCTGCACCACTTTAGAATGCACACTCTAGCCACACGCAGAGACGTTACCGATGCCATATTTTTATACAAACTACTAAGAAATCGAATAGATTGCTCTAAATTGTTGGGCCTTATCAGGTTCCGTGCTCCATCTAGATATCCGAGAAATGTCATTACACCATTATGCCCACCACAATGTAGGTCTGTACTTGGCGCAAACTCACCTATACCTCGATTATGTAGAATTCTCAATAGCTGCAGTGATTTAGTGGATATAAACCAGGATAGTATTAATAAATTTATTAAAGTAGTTGTAAATAATACAGTCACAAATACTTGAATAATCTTGTAATACAGTATATTTTTATATTTTTTAATTCCGTTAATCCCTTAATTTATTATGCCAAATAATGTGACATTTGATATCATTAGATTTAAACTAATTTATGTGCCTGTTTTAATTTTTTTAATTATTATCTTAGTTACTATTTTAATTATAATTAATGTTCTTCCTTAATATTTAAATTTGACATCCATATTATTAATGCATTGAATTTGTGATCATTGTATTGTGTGTAACTAACCTAATCTTAAGATCAAAACTAACCTTAACTATTGTATCAATTAGTAAAAATAATTAATTTTGTACACGTTTAATCCGTTTTCTGTGCATGTGGTGTTAGCCTATAAGTGATTGTTACACTTGTATATGTAAATTTTTCAATCGTATTGTAATGATATGTGTAAACAATTGTTGGCTGACCTTAAATAAATAAATAAATAAATAATGATTGAATTTTAATGTTACAATAAAATTTATTATTTGAATAGCTTATCCAGCGGCATATACTGCTTATATTTTCAATTTTAATATGTGGATAATGCAGTGGGCTGCAATATTGTTTATAAACTGAATTATTTATTTTTGTGCACTCATCTTATACTGTTTATTGTCCCTAAATAAATAAATAATCAGGCCTCCTCTCTGAGAAAGAATGGGTCTTCATCCATCGCGAGGACATGCCGATTCCATCACAACGTTTTCGTTTATAGTTTTGAGCTAAAGGTAAAAATATTACCCCATACCCGTAAGTTGGCCCCAAAACCACTGGGCCAAAACATAGTATAAGTGTGGAATGCACTACCTCTTGATATCAGGACGGCCACCAGTCAAAATGCGTTTAAGAGATAGTTGTGGGATTAATTTCTAAACAAATATTGGAAGCAAAGTTTTCGTAACCCCCTTTCTATGACTTTTTATTAATACTATCTATATTTGGTATGTATTATGATAAATATGTGTAAGTTTATTTTAGTTACATATGTTTATATATACCTACTTGTAACAAGACTTTTACTTTGAATATAGTATCTACTTAGTATATATTTTTATAGCATTAATATAAATATGTATTTTAAATCTATGTATAGTATATATATATATTTCTTTATTCTATCATTATAATTTAGTTTATTAGCTAAGTATAGTTTTATTTATCGTAATAAGTATTTATACACACTGTGTCTATCATCTCTTCTTCAACTCTCCTGTCGCAGGTCTGCTGGAAGAAATTTCTTAGGAAATAAGCAGCACCTTTGTGCTCTTTTGTCTCTATTTATATTTTTTTCTTGTAAGTGTAATGTGTGTACATAAATAAATACATAGTATTTTTTTATTGTTTATAGGCTTGCATTTGACCTCTCCTGATTAAGCGATGATGTGGTCGAAGATGAAGCATGCTTGCCTAGAAGTAACCTATTCACTCTTGACTTAAAGACTCCCAGGTTATAGCTATCAGGAAACACATACTCCGGCAGGGAATTCCACTCCTTAGCCGTACTCACAATAAAAGTATTCCCAAAACGTTTTATGCGTATTGGTGGGTTGTCTACCATGTGTAGAAGGCATACCTGACGAGCGTCAAATTGAGAAGGTCTAGCTGCACCAACCCCTTGCCGGGTTCCAGGACCTGCATGTACTTCGCTTCTGTGTCCTCTCCATCACCCAGGTCTGGGAGAATGTGGGTCTGTTGCTGCAGAACAGAAAGTCGAACAAATTGTTAGCATAATAATCTATATCTATACTAATACTAGCTGACCCGCCACGACTTCGTTCGCGTGTTATCCTACCCCTACCCATACCTTACTCTACCCCTACCCTACCGCTACACTACCCCTACCCTACACCAACCCTACCCTACACTACCCTAAAAAATAGATAGTAGCCGATTCTCAGACCTACTGAATATGCATATAAAATTTGGTAAAAATCAGTAAAGCCGTTTCGGAGGAGTAAGGTAACTAACATTGTGACACGAGAATTTTATATATTAGATTATAACTGCATCGGTGGCTTAGTGGTCGGCAGCGCGACTGCTGGGCAAGAGGTATCGGGATCGATTCCCGGGTTAGACAAGAAACGCTATTGGATTTTCTTGTAAGAAATTTCTCAGTAGTAGTAGAGTTTGGAAGTTGGTGGTGATACCCCGTGCCTTGGAAAAGCACGTTAAGTGGTTGTTCCTGTACCTGATCTGTCTCCGGTCGTGTCGGATTTTGGTCCCATCGGACTATGAGAGTAAGGAACACAGTGCATCTGTACCTGCACATACTTGTGCACTATAATGTCTCCTGCGCAGCTGGCTAATCGATTATGAAATTGGCGGTCGTGACCGAAATTGGCTAGGATTAATATTATAAAGACAAAAGAAACTTGAAAGAGAAAAATTTTCTAGAAGAATCGGTTTATTAAAAGTAAAAAAAAAATTGGCCAAGTGCGAGTCAAAATCGCCCATGAAGGGTTCCGTAGTAACTACAATAATATAACATAAAATGTATATTTATTTGACGAATAAAAAAACCTTAAAAATTTCTTAAAACTAGCTTATTTACATTTTTACAACTATGCTAAATAACTTTGTTTTTCATAGTGTTTGTATGAATTACAAAGTTATATTTGCGGTTTTAGAAAATATGCTGTATCTCAAAAACTGCTGACCCGATTTCGTTCAAATCAATTTTGGTTGAAAGTTTACATTAAGATCTACAAACATATATTTTTTTTAGATTTTTCACTCCATTATTATAGAAGTTAGAGGGGGGGACACATTTTACCACTTTAGAAGCTTATATATTTTAGACCAGGGGTTCCCAACCTTTTCTTGGTCAGGGACCACTTTTATATTATTCTTGTTAGCAGGGACCACTATGTAGGTATAATAAAAATAAACTGTAATAATCAAACTGAAACTTTGATTAAAAACTCAATAGGAAATTACATAAAAGAAATAATAATAATTTTAGGATAAACATCTGTAATTTTGTATTAATGTGATTTCTCTGCTTGCATCTTCTTCACGAGTTCGGCTATCCTAGGACTAATATTGTTACTTAAAGCTACACGCAAATAAAACAAAAGCTAAACACAACAAAGCAGAAAATCCTGGCGCGGCCCGACGCACCGCCCCCTCACCCGCGCTCTTCTCACTCACTGCACGGCGACCAACGGCTCACCACCCGCTAAATTTAAAATCGTTCGCGGACCACATTTTGGCTTCTGCGGACCACTGGTGGTCCACGGACCACTGGTTGGGAACCACTGTTTTAGACGATTGACTTTATGAAAAAGTGGTTTTAAAAACCCTTATATTATTTTTAAAGACCTGTCTATAGATACCACAAACGAATAGGTTCCATGAAAAAAAAAAAAATCAGTTCTAGTTCTATGTATGGGGACCCCCTTTATTTTAAATATTTTTTAATGCTTTTCTTAAAATCGGAAAGCGGTTCACAGAATACATCTACCTACTAAGTTTCACATGTATAGTCTTAATGGTTTCGGAATAAAATGGCTGTGACATACGGACGGACGGACAGACAGACAGACAGACGGACAGACATATCGAAACTATAAGGGTTCCGTTTTTTGCCATTCGGCTACGGAACCCTAAAAAGTTAGGTTTGTAAGAACTGCGATCCCATCAAAAAAGAATCGCTATGAGAGACGAGCTGCTGCCAGGAAATAATGTAGGGTAAAGTAAGAACTGTTACCCTGTAAGAATCGATAGATTGAAAGTAAAAAGTGGGGTTTGTAAAGAACTGCGATCGAGTGCGAGAAAAGAATCGCTATGAGAATTGAGCTGCTGCCAAGAAATCAAAGTAAGTACTATTCTTCTTAGTCGTTTCACTCTCGTCGTGGTCGTCAATCAGGAAAAGTTTGAGTGACAAGTTCTGTTATACGGCGCCATTCTGGTCGGACCGCAGCTTTTCTGGTACACTCATGAACAGGGCAGTTTGTTGCCGCCTTTATTTGGTCTGTCCATCGCATCGGGGATCTACTACCTACCTAGGATCTAGGGGAGAAGTACTATTACCCTAGAAGAATCGATAGATCGAAAGTAAAAAACGTTAGGTTTGTAAAGAACTGCACACAAATGTGGAGGAGCATAGCTTAGTACAAGACGGTATTTCGTATAAGTGTGGATGGTATCCTGCAGTGCGTCTAGTAGACCGGTAGTGAAAGGAATATGGAGAGATCAGATTGTCGATATTTATTTGTTTATTTTTTTCGAGCATCTGATATTTCGGCACAGTTGCATGCGCCATGGTCACGGATAAACTGAAGTCGGTGGATGTAATGTTTTGTCGTACTAAGCGCTTCTCCTCCACATTTATTGTTGCATACAGCCAAGCTGTGGTGGCTTAATAGCAATAAGCCTTGATTAAAGTGAACAAAATTAAGGGCTTGATTCAGAAGGCGGGACTTCTAGTAGCCCGTAGTTTGTTCGCCATAGTAGAAGCAACTTTTTTTTTGTTTTTATGAATTATTTTAATATAATCAATACGCATAATTATACGTAGTCGGGCCATAAGTTCTGTCACATAGGTAAAATTTAGAATTTAGAATGCAGGCCGAGGAAAATATTATGGCCATTCGAATTTTGAATATTTAAAGAAAAAAAAAACTTTTTAGCAAAAAATAAAACCGACTTCCATATAAAACACTACAAAGGCAAAAATAACTTAAATTTCGGTGGTCGGTGTCATTTGTTTCGTATTTTCTTTTTCGACACCGCCTTCCGAAATTTAAGTTATTTTTGCCTTTGTAGTGTTTTTATATGGAAGTCGGTTTTATTTTTTGCTAAAAAGTTTTTTTTCCACGCTTTTTAGTGTCTTAGTCTCCGAGTTATGAGGTAACATACATAAAAAAAAAAAAAAAAAAGTTCAAGACGAATTGTAAACCTCCTTTTTTTGAAGTCGGTTAATTAAAAACAAAGGGTTTCTCGAATTTTGTTCTTTTTCTAAAATGGAGTGGACGCGCAAAGAAGACAGATTCACAGTAATTGGATTGCATCGTTGCGATCACGCGCCAACTGAGATTTTCAAACTGCTGAGAAATTTGAAAATTCCACCGAGATTTATTTATCGTACTATCAAACGATTCAGGGAAGATTCAAGATTAGAAGATAAACAAAGGAGAGGTCGACCTCGTACTGTTCGAACTCCAGCGGTCATCAAAGCAGTAAAGGCGCGAATCCAACAAAATCCTGTCAGCAAGCAAAAAAATTTAGCTCTGCAGATAGGACTAAGCAGAACTTCTGTTAAAAGGGTGTTAAATGAAGACCTAGGACTGCGTGCTTATAGAAAAAAACAGCACATCTTCTTAACGCACGGCTGAAGAAAATCAGACTCGAAAAAAGCCGGGTTTTGTTAAGGCGGTACGCGGAAAAAAAATACTGCGAAATACTTTTTCCGGACGAAAAAATTTTTAATGTTGAGGAGAATTTCAAAAAACAAAATGATAAAGTGTATGTACACTCTAGTGAAGAAGCAAGCAGACGTGTGCCACGTGTTCAGCGTGGTCATCACCCTTCAGCATTCAAGGTTTGGCTTGGGGTGTCCTATTTGGGTCCAACGGAGTTGTTTTTTTGTCAAAAAGGAGTGAAAACCAGTGCCCTCGTATATCAAAACACAGTCCTAACAAACACTGTGGAACCTCTTTCACAAAAAAAATCACGAAAACAGGCACTGGATATTCCAGCAGGATTCTGCGCCGGCTCATAAGGCGAAAAGTACCCAAAACTAACTCAAGACCCGTGGAATCGACTTTATCAGGCATGAGAATTGGCCTTCATCCAGTCCAGACTTAAATCCCTTTTTTTTATCGTGGTAAAATTATCAAATAAATCCTCCCACCCCGGGCAGGGTGGGAGGGACTGTCAGACTTTTACTGACTAAAATCCACGGTGCTCCTTCAATAACCCTTTACGTACCGGGGTCACGGTAATGGGATGAGTCCCACGACCCCGGCAGGCTTCGGCCCTCTACGGGGGGGCCTCGTCATATTGCTGACGCTCTTTGAGGCGCGCGTGGAACACAACGCGCCATCGACCCGGACATGGTCCATGGTCGGACAGCGAGTTGCCCTTTACTCGCTGTCCGCATGCCCGCGCCTACGGTGGCCGGAGATCGTCGACCGACGTCCGACGCCGTGGGCGTCTACCACTGCGGCTGGGCTGGAGGGAGGACGCCATTCTCTCCCTCACGCGGCCCGCCTCCTCCTTCGGAAGCATGACTGCTTCGCAGAAGGAGGCGACCGCTTCCCACTCCCTCTCGCCCCGCAGCATGGCCTCGACCAATGCCGGGCGCGAGAGGTCTCCGCCTATTGTCGTCGTGAGGACACGTCGGTGCTCTATCCAAGCGGGGCAGTCCTGCACCGTGTGCTCGACTGTGTCCTCAGGGCGACCCTCGCAGTGGTGACACCCAGGCGTTTGTTCCTTTCCCATCAGACACAGGTACCTCCCGAAACTTCCGTGTCCGGTGAGCACCTGCGTCATGCGGTAGGTCAGGACGCCGTGACGCCGATCTAGCCACTCCTCAAAGAGGGGTCTTACCGCCGCAATTGCGGCGTGCCCGGCCTTCGGTTGCGACAGTCGTTCCCTCCATACTGCCCTGAGATCACGCCGGAGCTCTTCCCGCCGCGCCTCGACTTCTCGAGGCAGCGGGGATACGCCCCGGCGCTGCGCCTCCACGCGCCATTCATAGACGCGCTGGAGGGCAGTCGCCTCCAGATCCCAGGGCAGCAATCCGGCAAGGAGGTTGGCCGATTCGCCGGCGATCGTGCGGTATCCCCGAGACTTAAATCCCTTGGATTACAAATTATGGCAGCACTTAGAGGAGAAGGTCTGCGCTAAACCCCATCGTAATTTGGAGTCACTTAAAGGATCCTTGATTAAAGCAGTCGCCGATATCGTCGTGCGTGCTTCAATTGATGACTGGCCTTGCAGATTGAAGTTTTGTATCGAAGCAAGAGGAGGACATTTCGAATAATTTTAATGTGGTTTAAATTTGTATCTTATACCCTTTCATTTGATATATAAATGGTTGTAGTGCGTAATTCATTGTGTGATTTATTTAACTTTCCATATGTGACAAAACTTATGACCAGACTACGTAAGTCTCTAGATGGAATATATTTACTAACAAAAAATAATTGAGGGGAGCTTAGTTACAGTAACAAAGCAAAAATTTTAAAAAATGTCTCTGTTTATCTGTTTGTACAGGCTAGTCTCCGGAATTACTAGATGGATTTGAATGAATCTTTTTTTAACATATAGGTTATAATTGATTTCGGAAATTTAAACACTGGATGCAGAACTTTACACGCGAGCGAAGCCGCAGACTAAAGCTAGTAAGATGACCATGAGAAAAAAAATCAATTTGTGATGTAAAAGTTTTATTTTCTTAGCCTATGTTGTGTCCCACTGCTAAGTTCCTTCCAAAACTGCTCAGATTTTTTTGCTTGAGCAAAAATGTTACGTTATGTGTTTATTAAATACTAGCATTTAGTATTTAGAGAGCGAAGCCCAGCGCATTCGCGCTGGGCTTCGCTCTCGTGGACTTTTATTACGATAAACACATAACCTCATTATTTTGCAGTCGGGTAAGTAAGCCTATAACCTTCCTCAAACTGCAAGGTACTTCCATACCTTTTATCCAATTCCACACAGTACTTTCGAAGATTAGCGCATTCAAACAAACAAACTTTTCCGCTTTATAATATTAAAATAGATAAAATAATATCTGCCTTGGGAATCGCCATGTTTATTAATAAAAAAAACGGGCAAGTGCGAGTCGGACTCGCATACGAATGGTTCCGTACCATAGTCTATAAAAAAAAAGTATGAGAGCCCCCCTTAAATATTTATTGTTTAGTATTTTTTGTTATAGCGGCAACAGAAATACATCATCTGTGAAAATTTCAACTGTCTAGCTAGAACGGTTCATGAGATACAGCCTAGTGACAGACAGACAGATAGCGGAGCCTTAGTAATAGGGTCCCGGGACCCTTTGGGTATGGAACCCTAAAGATTAGATAAAGATTCTTACCCGCTCCTTATCAAACGGAGTAACTTCCACTATTTGTAGTTGACCTGAAAACCAATTAAGGACAATAAGAATTTATTTTATGGTATCAAAAGTGTTGTAAAATGTTGCCAAGACAAGACCATATCGCACGCTTAATCCAATACTGTCACTATCCAAAATTTTGCCAAATCGACTTTTTAATGCCATCTGTTGGGAAACGTAGAATTACGCGTAATCTACACTCGCTTACACTAGTCTAAAAGTAACAGAAATAACCGCTATACGGGCAGTAGTCCGCTTCGTCACTAAACAAAAAATTGGCCAAGTGCGAGTCGGACTCGCCCATGAAGGGTTCCGTAGTAACTATAATAAATATAATATACTTACTATATTTATTTGAAAAAAAAAAAACAAAAAACCTTAAAAAATTCTTAAAACTAGCTTATTTACAATTTTTACAATTACGCCAAATAACTTTGTTTTTCATAGTATTTGTATGAATTACAAAGTTATATTTGCGGTTTTATAAAATATACTGTATCTCAAAAACTGCTGACTCGATCTCGTTCAAACCAATTTTGTTTGAAAGTTTACATTAAGATCTACAACATATGTTTATTTTAGATTTTTCACTTCATTATTATAGAAGTTAAGAGGGGGGGACACACATTTTACCACTTTGGAAGCGTATATCTTTTAAACGATTAACTTTATGAAAAAGTCATTTATAAACCTTAATGTCATTTTTAAAGACCTGTCTATAGATACCACACACGAATAGGTTTCATGAAAAAAAAATTTTTCAGTTTCAGTTCCATGTATGGGAAGCCACTTTATTTTAAATATTTTTTAAATTTTCTCTTAAAATCGGAAAGCGGTTCATAGAATACATCTACCTACCAAGTTTTACATGTATAGTCCTAATAGTTTCGGAATAAAATGGCTGTGACATACGGACGGACGGACAGACAGACAGACAGACAGACGGACAGACATGTCGAAACTATAAGGGTTCCGTTTTTTGCCATTCGGCTACGGAACCCTAAAAATGTTCCCATTCTCATTCCATTTTTTGCCTCTCCAGAAAAGTTGACTTTTTGGGATAGTGACAGTATTGGTTTAAGCGTGCGATATTGGTTGCACTCCCAAAAAAATATCATATCTCATGTAGAGCCTAGCTTCTAAATCTATAAGCCCTTTTTTTCAGTGGGAATATCATTGAATGACTTCTCCCGCTCTGGGCGGAGCGGACGGGAGTGTCAGACTTCTACTGACTAAAAAGCCCTTACGTTCTGGGGCTGCGGTACCTCGTTACAGTAGTCCCGCAACCCTGGAACTCTACAAGCCTTAACAAGCACAAATGCTTCACGTTACTCAAAATATGGGGCTTGACGGTTTCGCTACCTTCTAATGGGCGTAAAAGGAAAAGAATGTATTCAGTGTTTACTTTTCTGTTATATGATAGTTCTTGTACTAACAAAATGGCCGAATTAGATAAGCATAAAAATATGTTGCGGTTCATCATCAACCTCTGCTTATTCAATTCAAAACATTTATTTCAGACTTACGTCCATAAAGTGTTAGTATTACATTAAAGGAATATACTATGTCTATAGGAATATGTTAGTAAAAAAAAAATTTTAGCAAAAAATAGAACCGACTTCCATATAAAACACTACAAAGGCAAAAATAACTTTAATTTCGGAAGGCGGTGTCAAAAACGAAAATATATACAAAACTAAAGACACCGCCTTCCGAAATTAAAGTTATTTTTGCCTTTGTAGTGTTTTGATATGGAAGTCGGTTCTATTTTTTGCTAAAAATTTTTTTTTCACGCTTTTTGTGGGTCGGTTTGTAATTTATCTAGTTACAAAAGCCATAATGTCAACAACTTATCACCTTTTACAAAATATTGCTTTTCCTGATGCATAGCCGTTAATTTTTGAGGAGTTCTCCTGGTACTTGACCATCAGCTCTACATCACCATATGTATTGTGACGAGCATAAAGTGTTTAACATCCGTACTCAAGTAATCGAATCGCAATCCACGAAATAATTATTATTTAGGAGTTTCAGTGGCCATCTGTGGTCTTCATCATCAGTTCAACTTCCCCAAATGGTACTTTCCGGAAGCAACTGCTCAAGGTACTATAAGAAATACCAAAAACGCTATAGGTGTGCCTATAATATTTGAAGAGTTCCCTCGATTTCTCCAGGATCCCATCATCAGATCCTGATTTCGTAACAATGGGACCAACTAGAAAGTATACCCATTCAAACGCAAAAAGAATTTTTCAAATCGGTCCAGCCGTCTCCGAGTTATGAGGTAACATACATAAAAAAAAAAAAAAAGTTCAAGACGAATTGTAAACCTCCTTTTTTTGAAGTCGGTTAATTACACACATACACGTAACAAAAGTAACAAAATAAAAATGCGAAAAAAATGAGAGTCAGCCTACCTAACATGAACTTTCATCCATTGCCTCCAAATCGGACTGGATATTTTCAGCAATTACCCTCAGGTAGCTGTTGGGACTGTCCCTCAACCTTCGCATCAGCGATTTTACTCTTTTACGAATAATGGCGTGAAAGCCGTCCACTTGAGCTTCCGCAAACATCGCTAATGCACTACAGTAACGAGGCAATCCCATCAGCAACCTGAAAGCATTGTTATATTGGACCCGCAGAGCACTGACGGCTCGCTGTGTGTATTTAGTCCACAAACTACATGTATAAAAACACTGGCAGTATGCCCGAAATAACGTTGTCTTTACTATCTTAGAACATCGGGCAAATTTGCGTGATTACAACGAATCGTCAGCCCCCTGCGTTCCCTCTCTATGTCCGATACATCATTCAGGTCCTCATTAAGTCCTCCTCCTACAGACCCATTCGTATTCCGTCATATGTGACTTCGTGTCCCGAGCCCACAGTAAACCTTTCGAACAATTCCGCAACTGTTATTATGTATATATTATATGTATTACCCGTGCGACTGTAATTATGTAGCCAGAAGCTCCACTCATTATATAAAAAAAATTGGCCAAGTGCGAGTCGGACTCGCCCATGAAGGGTTCCGTAGTAACTATAATAAATATAACATACTTAATATATTTATTTGAAAAAAAAAAACAAAAACCTTACAAATTTCTTAAAACCAGCTTATTAACAATTTTTACAATTACGCCAAATAACTTTGTTTTTCATAGTATTTGTATGAATTACAAAGTTATATTTGCGGTTTTCGAAAATATACTGTATCTCAAAAACTGCTGACTCGATCTCGTTCAAACCAATTTTGGTTGAAAGTTTACATTAAGATCTACAACATACGGTTTTTGTTTAAATTTTTCACTTCATTATTATAGAAGTTAGAGGGGGGGACACACATTTGACCACTTTGGAAGCGTATATCTTTTAAACGATTAACTTTATGAAAAAGTCATTTTAGAAACCATAATGTCATTTTTAAAGACCTGTCTATAGATACCACACACGTATAGTTTTCATGAAAAAAAATATTTTCAGTTTGTGTTCCATGTATGGGGAGCCCCCTTTATTTTAAATATTTTTTAAATTTTCTCTTAAAATCGGAAAGCGGTTCACAGAATACATCTACCTACCAAGTTTTACACGGACAGACAGACAGACAGACAGACGGACAGACATGTCGAAACTATAAGGGTTCCGTTTTTAGCCATTCGGCTACGGAACCCTAAAAATGGTTGAATCTTTAACAAAGTCACATTGTTTACTTACCATTGAGTTGTGGAGGTCAGATAGGCAGTTATTCCATATAAAGCACTAATCCTTAGCTGCATCCGGTAAGACCAGAAACTGACCCCAACATAATTGGGAAGACTAAGCAGGTGATGACATTATTTGCTTACCATCTTTGTACTCCGCAGACAGGATCTGTCCATCAGAAGTCTCAACCGTGACCTCTTCCTCGTCAGACATGGTGCACTAGATCTGAAAATTTATTATTAATCATTTTATTTCGGATAGCATTAAGATCCATATTTTGTAAGTAACACACTTAACTTAAAATACTATTGTTAGCAACTTTAACTTGTACAAATATAATATTTATAACTAAATAGGCACAAATGCATGAAATAATAATATTTTGTATGTAAATTTCGTCTATTGATAACATTGTTAGCTTAGTAGTATTATTATTTTTTGCATGCTGTGGTCTCCTGTAAATGACGGAGTACACTAACGTAATACTTTTAATACATTAATATTTGTCATGTTCTGGGTACATCTTTTGTTGGAGATCCTAATAAATAAATAAATCAATAAACTAGGTAATTAATCTCCACACAAACTGCCTCAACACAACACAGGAACTATCAGCCGCAATAGCATTCAGGATACTGTTGCGACTCCCTCTTATTCTTCTCAGGAGTGAGGCCATCTTTTTGCGGAGGATGGCATGAAATCTATTGGTATGAGTTACCACAAACATTTCTGAGGAGTAACAAAACAAGGAAGTCACAACAATATCCTAAAAGCATTGTTATATTGGACATGTACAACAGCCAGCGATCTTTTGGTGTAGTTGACCCAAAGACTGCATTCGTACATAGGTATATTTGGTAACTGTTGCTCATCACTTGTCCCTAAAGGTACATTGGAAGACTGGAATTATGTTGGAATGGACCTTTTGGTGCAGCCATAAGTCATGTACTCTCTTTTTAGTTTATAACTTTTTTTAATTTGTTTGTGCCTGATGTACTGATGCCAAATAAATGTTTTTCTTTCTTTCTGTTTAACCTTTTACCTACGGGTGTCAACTATTGTTGATTTAGCGATGTCATTTCTGAATACGGGAGGCAACTATAGATGATTTGCGAAAGGGTCTGTTTTAAACCTTTATATTGCCAAAACTAGACCGTATTTCCTTGAGATAAAGATCACTATGTGGAGTCGATAAAATTATGATTCTGTTGAAAAAGTTCCCATATATTTACATAGATGGCAATAAAAATAAATCATAAACAAAAAACTAGGTTTTTATTCTGGCCACCTTTGGTTATCGGAAAAACTAGTTTATTTTGAATAATTATGGTTAAGTTCAGTGTTTTTGTTAAGTAATATGTTAAAAATACTATTAACTTCATATTGAATGTAAATAAAATAAAATTCTGATACAAAACAAGTGATGTTTCGCCGAATACAGTGATTGATTCTGATGCTTAATTTTTTGGCAATTAAGTAAAATTTTGTGAATAAACTATAAAATCTATAACATTTCTCAAAGGTAAGTGAAATAATAAATCAGTGTGTGAAATTTGAAGTACCTAGGTATTGTGCTTCAAAAAATGTAAACAAATAAAAACATAAATTACTGCGCAGTTGCGCGCCAAAAAGTACCCATATTGGATGATGACATCGCTTTTGAAGTCCCGTAGGTAAAAGGTTAACACAATCAACCTATAATAATCCAACTGCTAGGACACAGGCCTCATATATATGACAAGGAATGGGATGGCCCAGTGCATGTTGGCGAACGTTGTATGCCTTCAATTTTCAGTTCTAGGGCACATAGTGAGGACATAGGAGGACATAGTGAGGAAACCTACATAGGTTTCCTCACTATGTCCTCCTTTACCATTTTGAGAGCAGTAGTAACAATGAAAATTACACAAAGTAATCTGTTTTGTTTTTTAGTGTAACTCTCTGTTGGGCAGTGGGTACAGCAAACAAACTATGAAGTCTCAGTCAGTATATAATTGGGCATAGGAGGAGCAATGAGTTTCAAATGCTGAACTATTTCACTGCATCGTTAAAACTTAAAATGTTTTAAGTTCTAATGACACTGACAGTGACTATGTTAGCTTTAAAACATATATTCCAGTGCAGTCAGATTCTCTACGATAGAATATTAGAAATTTAGTTCCAATTTAATAACAGCTTCAGGGCATTTTTGCAGCTTGCACATTTGTGTCAGTATGTTTGCTGGTGCACAAACAGACGAATTACACAGCTCTCCGGCGTAAAAAGACCACATCTCTTCTTAGTCAGTTGAGTTGAAGTATGCACAGCATCCTGAATGCATAGCAGCCAAATTTGACTGTCCAATAATTTGTAATTTTGTATACTGGTACAGAGGATTAAGTCACTGCTATTTATGGTTTACTAATTGTTTGTATTATGATTTTTATTGTAATGCACATGGATCTTTGTTGTTTTTAAAATATTGAATTAGCAAAAAGTAGTTATAATAATAATGTGATAACGTAGATGTCACTCATATTTTGGCGGAATGTGTCCGGAACGAAGCTGAAAGAAACGAGTATTTGCAAAAAAGATGTTTGTGTCCCAATAATATGGGAATTTACATTAGTAGTCTGGCGTTTCCACTATCAGAGAGCGCCAAAGATCTTTATAAAATTGTTAATGTAGGTATTAAGCGTAGGTAAATGAAAAAGACCCTACGAGGGTGGCATGGTCATTGTTATCAAACCCTCTATAAAAAATAAAGAGAAAAAAAAATCGCTATAATCTCTGACTATTTAATTTTAGGGTTTTCCAGTGTCAAAGCCGGGTTGGTATAAGCTATATATATTATGTATTGTAGAAGAGAACTTTATCTGCATTGCTAACTACAATACAAAGTACAGGTCGGAGTTACATGAGTGGGTGATTCAACAAGTTGACAAATTGCACGGTTCTCACTGACGGAAATAGTTGTTGGTGAAAAAAGTAGGTAATATGGATTTTTGAGTCGTAAATAAGCGTTGAAGGTGAGCTGATCTTGTGCTTGTATTACAGAAAACCAGTTCTGTATATAATTTCAGCGTTACAACGAAATATTGTACTATTATACTTTGTATGTGAAATGTAAGTCGATCACCTCGGCAGTCGAGTCCTATGGTCATAGTCTCCACCGTACATTAAAGCGACAAGCGTTTTATCCAAAATAAACAAGATTTCCATTATTTCAAATAAATAATATACCGTACAAACGTCAATAAAATAATGTTTGTCAAAAATTCTTGCAACACCAAATCTGTAATACGGTGTTTCTATGCTATGGCGATGAGTTTTTAATTTTATTATTGCAACAATCAATACTCACATTTAATGGCAACAATGAAGTTTTATTTCACGATAAACAGCATCCACAATATGAGTAGCACGATTGATTAAGGGAAACAAATGGGAAACAACTTGATTAAGCGAATGAAAATGGCGTCGCCATTAAATAAAATATATTTTTCTTTGTAAATTACGAGTGAAAGACATCTGGGCATTCTGCCAGGGTTGCCAGCAAGAATTTTGTTTTCCCACACAAGAAATCATAATTATTCGATTTTTATTAGCAATTAATTAAACTGTGTTAAAATTAAATGTTACATATTTAATTATTAATTAAATTTTAATATAATTAATTATATTGATGCTATCTCTTAAATATTTTTAGAACAATCTTTATATGGATGCTTTATGCAGATTTTCCTCTAAAAGATAAATAAAAATGACAGTTATTAACTTTATTATAATTTAAGATTCAATTATCTATTTTATTGTTTTTTTTTTATCTTTTTCTGTAATGCACATAACATGAGTCAAATGCATGAATTATGTTTTATCTCCTTTTGTCGTACCATATTTCGATTGCTGTCTCCGTCTTACAACCGATTGCTTGACATTAGAGCCAAAAACACAAAGGTAAACGGAGCAGATTACGCAATACAACAAAAATGCAAACTGGTAAACCGAGTGAGAGCGAGAACATTTTGTCCCCCTCGTTCTTATATGATTCTCATAAGAACAACCGGAAAATTGAGAACCTTCATTAAAATAATAAGTACACAGCGTGAATAAAAATAAAAAATTCTACACTAAAGTTAAGAGTATTTTACAGATATCTTCTAAAGGAATGCTTTGTTTTTACTAAGTAGTTTTCGATATAAAAAATAAATGGAAGAGAAATCCTACATCGCGCAAGCAAAGTTTTCACGTTACTTTGGCACGACACAGAATTTCAAGCTCCGTACACGGGAGGTCCGTAGCTACTACGTAAGCCGGTGCTGACAAGGAACTGGTCTAACTCCTTGTCATCAGATATGTTGAAGCGTATAAGCAATCATATAATGGTAAAATATAATGTCAAATATGTCAAGAAAAATGATAAAGAGAGACTAGGTCTCATCCACACGCTAGTAGCTAATTTGACTTCCTTTTATGATACTTTTTCTATATTTCCAAGCTGATCGCTAAGGGATAATAATGTTATGAAAACCTCTTTTTGTATTTTTGACAAGTATTTTGACGTTGTTTGAGGTAACTTTGTGGGTTTTTTTTTACAAATAGGCGTATCAGCCTGATTCAGAGTGCATTTCTCTATCTGATCAAAATTCGCTGAATTTTAAATTTCACATCGCTGATATACATATAGGTATTTTTTTAAATTTTTACTCCTGGTGAATGATTCAAAAACAAAACATATATTACATACATACTTGTAAGTAGCTAGCTAAGTATTTTTAGATGAAGAAAAAAAAACGCAACTACATCGATCATTTACAGGTCGTACACACAAGGTTACCACCGGACATCGAACTCTCAGACGGCTTCAATTGCAGTTTCATTGACCTTATCTGTGCAAATAAGTATTGAACTTAAAACAGTCGATTTTTGTCCGTTCGTAATCTGGAAATCAATATGTCAAAGAGTCGAATTGCAAAAAACAATACAGTATTTTTAGAATAATAAATAAATTTAAATATGTATTTCTAAATAAAAATATAAAGATGTTTTTTTATAGGTATCCCACAATTGTAGGGTATGAATGGAACCAAATAAAAAAACTGGCATAAGAATTATTTTTCAATTACATTTTTTTTGGTTTTCCTACAAAATAATTGACGAGTCACGATTATTAATGTTCAACACCCTACGTGAAATATGACAACGTCGCATATTTGTAAGTTAAATTAAGAATGATTGGCCAGTTAAAACGGGTGACAATTATTGACCCAATTATTTTTAAATTTAGATTTCATTAAACATATTAAGTATTATGTTTAATGAAATCTTCGAAACTGAATTTTTGGATCACATATTCCTGGACTTTTTGTTTTATTTTTATTTATAGAATATAGGTAACCCTAGAGTTATGGGATATAATTACTTACTAATTATATTACTTATCGAAAGCCTTTGACTGTAATCTTTAGAATGAGTTACTTGTAAACCTAATATGATATTTAAAAAATACTTATTAGAATCTTCTAGGTGTCTACATCTAGAGTGAATTAGTAAGGATTTTAGTGAGATAAATAACTTTTATAAACTAAGATTTTCTCGTCTCTCGTATTGAGAAGATTATAATTTCTCTGAAGAAGAAGAAAGCATTCAAATGTTAAGATTTACTCATGACACTGACCATCGCTTACTATCAGGTGTTCAGACGCGAGCCTATCATCAAAACAATAATAATTATAAAAGCAAAAAGGAAGTCAAAGGCGCTACTACGGTGTATGTGAGAAGGACTCTCGTTTTTCATTGAACAGAATGATTGAACATTATTCTTTAAACATTTTAAACATATTAAACCCATACATGACATCTATCCAGACGACATATTCAGATGGCGGAGGCTTAGTCCGGCCCTCCGCCACTACCGGTTAACCGTGTAGCAGTGGACTCCCCGATCTCATTGCAGAACCTTTTGTATACATTCTAACAGGAATGAAAACTTTGATATCGCGATGCAGGCTTTGATTCCTGATTGGTCGGATCCACGTGACGTAGAAATGCGTCGAGGATCGGCTGTTGAGCGTGGGATGTCCGGTTGAGAAAGATGGGTAAGTCTCATTTTTCCGTAAAGCCTTGCACAACATTACAGGCCTTTTTGGCACTGTGTTCTTGTAATGATTTAGGTAATTGCATCCAATTAAAACTGACATCTACTTGAGTCTTGCTGCATATGAAATGCATGCTTGTATATCTTCACCCAATACTTCATCTGCGTGGATTTTGATATAATTTATAGGCTACAGCACTCACCATGAGTGTGTCACCAATGAGTCCTCCTACCCCGGGCAGGGCCGGAGGGACTGTCAGACTTGAACTGACTAAAACCCACGGTATTCCTTCAATAGCCCTTTACGTTCCGGGGTCACGGTGATGAGATAAGTCCCGCGGCCCCGGCAGGCTTCGGCCCTCTACAGGGGGGGCCTCGTCATCTTGCTGACGCTCTTTGAGGCGCGCGTGGAACACAACGCGCCGTCGACCCGGGCATGGTCCATGGTCGGACAGCGAGTTGCCCTTTACTCGCTGTCCACATGCTCGCGCGTACGGTGGCCGGAGATCGTCGGCCGACGTCCGACGCCGTGGGCGACTACCACTGCGGCTGGGCTGGAGGGAGGACGCTATCCTCTCCCTCACGCGGCCCGCCTCCTCCTTCGATAGCATGACTGCTTCGCAGAAGGAGGCGACCGCTTCCCACTCCGTCTCGCCCCACAGCATGGCCTCGACCAATGCCGGGCGAGAGAGGTCTCCGCCTATCGCCGCCGTGAGGACACGTCGGTGCTCTGCCCAAGCGGGGCAGTCTTGAACCGTATGCTCTACTGTGTCCTCAGGGCGATCCTCGCAGTGGTGACACCCAGGCGTTTCTTCCTTTCCCATCAGACACAGGTACCTCCCGAAACTTCCGTGTCCGTTGAGGACCTGCGTCATGCGGTAGGTCAGGACGCCGTGACGCCGATCTAGCCACTCCTCAAAGAGGGGTCTTACCGCCGCAATTGCGGCGTGCCCGACCAATAATACACCTTACTACCAATTTTTACAATTGAATTATTAGTTCCATACGTAACACCTACATACAAACTTACAAACAAATTTGACCTCTTTATAATTTTAGAACAGAAAATATTACAAGCATAAGAAATTAACATCCAATAATTTATTTATAATAACTAAAATCAGCCAGGTGTCAAAATACGATTGATTTATTTTCAATAAGTATAAAATATTTTCTGCCTGCACTGTCTCTCTATATAACCCTTTCCATTTTACTTCTATTTTCTTTATCACACTAATAAACCTGATTTCTTTTTAATGGAATTATAATAATTCAAGAGCATTACGTACTTGACTCGAAGCACGACCCCTAGCTTTATAAAAATACTTTCCCTTTACCGTAACTGTAAGTGATGGCAGATGCTTTGCCCTATAAAAAATGTAGAGCTCAAAGAAAAACGTGTTCTAAATGTACGTCTATCTATTACTAAACAATCTACAGAAGTGGCCAATGTGACAAAAAGATAGCTTATCTATAAAAATATATAAGAAAATTTTTATATATCAACACTTCATGCACATAGATACAAAGGTGAATTTACTGAAGTAGGCATGTTCTACCGCTCTACCAGTCTATCCACCAAAGGTGATGGGATCGTGGCAGGTGTAATAAATGAACGTGAGATTAAAAAATATTAAAAACAAAATATGAACATCTATTTACTAAAAACAGATATAATAAAATAAATACTTATTTTCTCCAAACACAGACTTAATTACATAATAGAGTAAAATCTGCTTAATCTATACTTATATTATAAAGATGTAAAATTTGTTTGTATGTTTTTATGTAGGGGGTAATCTCCGGAACTAATGATCCAATTCTAAAATGTTTTCATTGGTAGTAAGGTGCATTATTGGTGAGTGCTGTAGGCTATACATTATTTTGAAATCCACGCGGTCGAAGTCACGGGCAAAGGGCTAGTTTGTTAAGAAAGTACCTAAAAATAATTGCTACAATAAAAACTTTTTTGCAAAAAATAAAACCGACTTCCATATCAAAACACTACAAAGCCAAAAATAATTTTAATTTCGGTAGTCGGTGTTATTGGTTTTGTATTTTCTTTTTTTTTTCACACCGCCTTCCGAAATTAAAATTATTTTTGGCTTTGTAGTGTTTTGATATGGAAGTCGGTTTTATTTTTTGCAAAAAAGTTTTTATTTTCGCGCTTTTTAGTGGGTCAGTGAATTTTCCAAATCGATTCGTAAATGACGGAGTTATGCGCGAACAAAAAACGCAATGCAGAGTAAACGAAAAGATCATCAAGGTAAATTATTTTTTTCGACTTTTTTTGATTTTTCAAAAACGGCTCGTCCGATTTCGATAAAATTTTCATGGGACCATTTGGGAAGTATACCCTTTCCAACAAAAAAAGAATTTTTCAAATCGGTTGGCAAGCGACGGAGTTATGCGTGGACAAACATAATAAAAAAAAAAAAAAAAAAAAAAAAAATACAAACATCCGAATTGAGAACCTCCTCCTTTTTTAGAAGTCGGTTAAAAATAGCCTTCATTACCAAACCATCTAGTGACATTCAAGGCTTTAAAATTGAAAAGATAGATTTTCTAACGTATCACAGTTTCTCTGCAAAGCGGATGACGCAAAAGTACCGCTGGAATTGATCGTAAACAAGAACGTCACTACTCTACGTAGAGCTGCTATGAAACACGATCGAAGTACAACTATGGATTCTACTCCGGCACTTATACGGACTTCAGACCGTCAAAAATAGCGTGGTGTCATTATATCGCTTGGTTGCATAGAATTCTTAATCAATCAATCAATCAGTTTATTGTAGGCATCTTGGTTGATACAACTAAAATACATTCTATTACAGTAACTATAGATAAATATAAGTAACAAATTACTATGAATTATAATATATGAAGTGGTGGCGTTATAGTAGCTCGGCTACAGATCGATCTTTAAGGGTAAGCAACGCTTGCCGAGGTCTATCCGTGGATGGGTAATCGTCTTAATATACCGAGATTCCTACGTTCCTCGGAACGCAAGTTAAGTCGTTAGTTCCGGCTGTCATTTGCACATCTTTGACAGTCGTTACCGACAGTCAGAATCCAGAAAATCTGACACCAATACCAATACCCAGGGGCGTGCACAGGATTATGACAGGGTATGCGGCGGAGTAATCGGTCGCAAAAACTTTGCATGCCAATACCTAAAGGGTATCCTCTTACGCAGCAACTGGTTTGTGGAGGTAATTATTAGAATATGTGCACTATGTAGGTTTTTTTTTATTTTTTATTCGAGTTGAACATAATAAATTGTCTGGCAGTTTGAGTGCTTTTTGCGACCTACCCAAAGGTCCTTACCTTGGTATTGTTCGTCACATCGTTAAGCTCCTTGTTCTAAGTTGAGCTATACGTCATTTGACAAATGCTTGCACTGTATGGACAGGCCCACTCAAATCTGTGAGCATCTTTCTTCAAAAGACCGCCTCAGACTGACACCTACAAGGTTCCCATATAATTAAATCAGTGTAGATTGTATGGACTTTAAAAGAGACGGACCCCTGAGTTTGTTTCGGTGTTTCTTCTCAGGGTAGTCAGTTAGGAAACACCGGCCTCATCTAGTTAATATTTACGGAAAAAAATGACGTGTAAAAGTGTTATTTAATAACCAATTTGCAAAATAAAGATCATTTATCATTTATCATAATAGGCAGTTGCTCCATGTTAACCGCAAACCGATATCAAAATAGTTAGGAAAAGGCATAGCAGATGACTGGGTCTAGTTTTGCAAGCCTTCGTCAAACTCTTGATCAACTCTTCCTTCGATCAGAAAACGAATTAAACCGGAACTTCTCTTGCTTTTTAACAAGAGAATCTCCGGTTCCACTCTTTCTCTCTTATGGAATACGGCATAGAACACTCCTTTCCGAGACTTGGTTATCTTGTTAACCCATCAAACTAAACTAAATATTTTACGTTTGTGTCTGGAGTGGGTTCATGGGAATAGTGTAATGGGTGGGGTTCGAACCCGTAACTTCTCTATCACAAATTCGACACTTTAGCCATTAGGTTTGTACTCATTGTATGTACATTCAGCGACCAATATTATACGAGTAATGCGCTGAAAATACTATTGAGGCTGCAATGGCGTTGTAGTATGTCAGGGATGTTTGTGTGTTTTCACAGATCGGTGGGATTTCCTTATGCTGTAGAGGTGGATGCAGCTCCACATCGAGTTGTAATATTTATGTCTGTACTTACTAGAACTCGGTTTTAAATAATATTGTTATTAATACCATGGACTTTGTCTGAAAATAAATTTAAATGAATTACCGAAGGTCGTCCCCGGCTTAGAAAGCCTTGGTGAAAGAGCCGACAAGTTGCTTCCACTTGTCGTAGGTATCTTTTTCGCCACATTTATTTTGCACACAGCCAAGGTGTGAAACTGCCGGCTTCTGTGTTCCCTGCCAAATATAACTTGTCAGTTTTTGAAGCAAGACTGAACAGGAATCATCTGTCTGATTCCATCATGGACTCATCTACCATCAGGCGTGAACAAGGTCAAGAGAGGGTGTTTCCTGATCGCTATAACCTGGGAGTCTTTAAGTCAAGAGTAAATAGGTTACTTCTAGGCAAGCGTGCTCCATCTTCGACCACATCATCACTTACCATCAGGTGAGATGGTGGTCAAACGCAAGCCTATGATCAATAAAAAAATATCTTGCCAACAACTACCAACATGTCAAGGTTGTCTTGTCTTTGCAGAAAACGACAAGAAAATCAGCCTAAACAAATTAATTAGCCAATTATTTACGCCAAACGACAGCCAATTCTTCCGGCCTGCAGTCACGGATGCACGCTTCCACGTGACGCTCTATTTACTCTTGTTAAAGGTATGACTATTCTATTAATAACAAATAAATGGCGAAACAAGAATGCTCTATATAATTATAATAAGACCAAGTTTTATGCAAATAAAATTCTTATAACATAATTAATGTATATCCTGACATTAGTAAGTTCGCTAAGAATACTGAATCGATTTTTATAATTTTTGATTAAGGTATTTTTTGTATCCCAAAAATAATTAAATTTATTCATCACGTTCTTTTAAACGCATGTCACAATACAAGACTCTTCATTTATGTATCTATAATAAATATAAAGCTATTGTGCAACTTGACCTTAACGGTCTTCATTCATAAAACCTGATTGCCACCCCTCTACTACGAGATATCACAGAGTAGCTGAGGTTAGAGACAGCGCTTTGATACAATTGCTATGTATTTTTCAATTTGTTCTTAGGTTCTATACAAAGTTAACATAGAGAGTCATAATTGATTTTTTTTTTCATTTACATCGACCCTGAATCGTGTCATTTAAATATGAAGTAAAAAGATTCAAAGAGGAGTACCGAATTCCGTTGTGGTGTAGTTTCCTGTTCACTCTTGCTTTAAAGACTGATAGGTCATAAGTGGCAGGGAACATAGAAGCTGGCAGAGAGTTCCACAGCTTGCTGTGCGCACAATAAATGTGGAGGAGAAGCGCTGGGTACGATAAGACGGTATAAGAAAGAAAGAATTTTGTTAGAACATTTTCTAGTTTTTCACATAATCGTCCAAGCCCAAATGGTTAATGTTCAGGAATTTTTAGTGAAGATTTAGAAATTGAAAATCTTAATTTTATTCAATTCAATTCAATTTATTTATTTGCGATAAGTATTGGTACAATGCCGGTCTTAACATATATTATAATAACATTATTATTATGGATCCTTAACGCTTAGTCAAATGACTGTGACATGCAAACATTTTGTTTCTACTTAATTAATAATCTTACTTAATTAATAATTGTTAACAAAATAATCTATGATTCTAATAAATTAATTATTAAAATTACAATTGAATAGCAATATTATTATTCTTATTATTAGAATTATGTCATATGGTTAAATTATTACAATTGTTAATTATTGTTCAATGTCTTATTAAATATTTCGCTTACTGAGTAGAAAGTCTTTTCGTTAAGCCATGCTTTAAGACACCTTATAAATTTAGTAGTTGGTAAGATTTTAATGCTGTCAGGTATAGCATTAAATATACGACCGCACATTGCATAGCTATTCTTGTTATATAGTGCTGTAATCTTATAAAACAACAACATAAATCTCGATCTCTTTTAATAACATTTTGAATGCGAAAGTAACTCTGTCTATCTACTAATGTGAATGCTAAAAACTCAACAGATTTTTATTAAATTTGGTTCAGACATGGACTTTGGAGAAGGACATAAGCTACCTTATTTCCAATGAAAATAAAATTACAACGCCGACGAACCGCGGGCAGAAGATTGAGTAAAATAAATAATACCTAAGTAGTAAAACAATTGTTCTCCCGAGAAGATTATCTCTATTTATATGTAATCTCTAAATTCTTCAACATTGGTAAATAAAGAAATGAGATGGCAAAACTCTAGATTGTGTTATTAGAGACATTTAACCAGTATTGTTCCTAATTTTTTTATATTACGGGTGAGCACACTCTTGACCTCCATCATGCCTGATGGTAAGCGATAAATGAGGTCTAAGATGGAACGGGCGAACCCAGAAGATGCCTGTTCACTCTTGCTTTGAAGGGAGACGGGTCATATGTAGAAGAGATCACAGAAGCCGGCATAGAGTTCCACACCTTGTGGAGGAGAAGCCGTTGGTACGACAAGTGGAAGCAACTTGTCGGCTCTTTCATCAACGCCTTCTAGCCCGGACACGACCTTCAGTAATTCATTTTAATTTATTTTTAGTTTATTTTCAGACAGAGTCCATAGTGGTATTAATAGAAGACTGGTATTAATTCTGTAGGTGAAAGCTAAATGACCTTAAGTCCATTTTTTGACATTTTTATATTTTAAATGATACTTATTCAGAATACCCCAATCGATCAAATGGTAAAAGCCATAAATTCCTAGAGCCGCTAATTTCGGAGATGTAAAATTATAAATAACATTAAGTCCCTAGACATGAAAAAGTAAATGATCGTATGGTTACTTAATATTGTTCACTATTTAAACAATAAATATAGATAAATGTTAAACGATTGTATGTGGGACTTACTGTTCTTTACCATTACGCTCGCGGGTTAGATTTGCACGGGTGCATCGTACCTACGATTCCCGCCGCGCCCCCGGCCATGCTTTCCCTCCGTTTAGTTTGATTTGTGTTTCGTGCAATACTCGACGTACTCGAAGACGTACTCGCGGCTGCAATACCTCTCTCTCAAAGTGCACCTCAGCAATATCCAGGGTCTGCAAATCTCGTTGCAGTCCACCACCTCCTCGAGACTGAAAAACCTGCACTTTTGTTTCTTTCGGAGACGCAGATCAGAAGTCCGTCAGACGTGTCGTATCTTTCATACTCAGGGTTCACCTTGGAGCACCATTTCAAACCACGTGCGGGTGTATGCATGTACGCCCGCGACGACATCTGCTATCGGCGTCTCCGTAACCTTGAGGACTCCAGGTTCTCGACGCTTTGGGCTCTGGTGGACACGGGCATGGACTAAATTATTTATGCCTGTGTCTACCGCTCGCACAGTGGAGATCAGGAGAAAACCAGGCTCACACAGTACATCAGTGAGGCGGCAGATGCGGCCCAGCAGCGGTACCCTTCAGCTCAGTTCGTGTTACTGGGGGACTTTAATGCCCATCATCAGGAGTGGCTCTTCCCGTACCAGTGCATGGGTCGATGCTCGAAACTGCAAAGCAAATGACGTGATTAAGAAGAAGAGAGCTTTCAACAGGGCTGCCAAGTCCTGTAAAAAGGTTTTGCGGAGGGCTCGGTTTGACCACGTTAGCCGAATCGGGAACAAACTTGCTTCATACCCTGCTGGCAGCAAAGCTTTTTGGTCCCTGGCAAAGTCGGTCGAATCGAACTTCTGTCACCCCTCACTACCACCACTGCTTAAACCTGACGGGTCTCTGGCCCACTCCGCTGAGGAAAAAGCAAACTTGTTTGCCGCTCTTTTTGCGGAGTCTTCACGTCTAGATAGTAGTGGCGCTCACCCTCCTGTTGCTCCTATTGGATGCGAGACGTGTATGTCGGACATTCGCATCCATCAGAAGGACGTCCGTAGAGTGCTGCGTAATCTTGAAGTGAACAAAGTTAGTGGCCCCGACGGGATACCAGCAATTGTTGTTAGAACTTGTGCGCCTGAACTGTCTCTAATTTTGACGCGCTTGTTTCGCCCTTTGCTTGAGACTGGAAAGGTACCGAAAGCATGGAAGCTGGCTAACGTGCAGCCTGTGCCCAAAAAGGGCAGTCGTGCTGACCCGGCTAACTACTGACCTATTTACGCACGCTCCATACTCTTACAGAGTATGGAGCGTGTACTCAATAGTAAGCTCCTGGCATACCTAAAAGCCAACGACATCCTCAGTGACCGACAATACGGCTTTCGAAAAAACCGGTCTACTGGGGATCTTCTAGCGTATGCTATTCATATCTGGAGTGAGGCCATCGAGAAGCACGGGGAAGCACTTGCTGTCTCCCTTGACATCTCTAAGGCCTCTGACACGATAGCCTAACTTTGCGTTTGGATTGAAGACTTCCTGAGAGATTGGTCCATTCGAGTGGGCATTGATGGCTGCTCATCTGGCCAATTGGCAATTAATGCCGGGGTCCCTCAGGGGTCGGTTCTCTCAGCAACTTTATTCTTAATAAGAAATAGAAGGAGATCCCTAGAAGACTTTGCCATGCCTATATTGCAGCCTATTCGATTAGGCCACAAACTTATAAGCACTAAAAAATTTCAGGATTCACAGAAAGCTCTGCAATGGATTCCACCCATTTTTCATAATTTTTATAATAAATTAGTCCACGAGGGTACAGCGTGACACACACGTACAGTGACTTACCAGAATAACATTAAGTGTTTTGTTTAATTTCATTTATTTTATTAAAGATTTTAAAATACAAAGATTTTTTATTTTTATTAAATAAAACATATTATGAATAATGTTATTTCATTTTTAATGTCATTAAAACTTTTTAATATATATTTCTATGATGTTGTATCGTACCTAACTTATAAAATAATAAAATTTACTATACATTATTGATACAGGAGAGACGTAAGTACCGTCATACTATAAGATATCTAGTAAAGCTTCAAAGTTAAAGAACCTTAAGTCCGATAATACAGCCTTAAGGAACTATATTTGTTAAAAAAATATCTCAATATAATAGCTTAAGTACCCATCATAATCATACTTTTTATTCGACAATGATACGATAATTACTTTTTATACTCTGTCGATTTTAATGTCAAATTTCGGGTATGGATATCTTTAATGAGCTCTACTGAATACTTTATAAAATGTGACTTAAGGCCCTTCACCTTTCACCTACAGAATTATAGAAGCTGTACAATCTAAAAATATATCCTTCAGTAACTAATCAGTTTTACTAAAAAAAACACCAATTACAGTAGTCTCTGAACAGTAAAACTAACCTATAATCCTGCATCGCGCAAGTAAAGTTTTCGCACCACTTTCAACGTGCACTACAATTTCGCTCCATACAACAGGGAGTCCCCTACCACAAGGTAGAGTGGTTCAGTGCACCCACTTCAATCAATTGCACAGCACTATATAATTCTGACATACACGATCTCAGTCGCCAAAAACAAACTTCAACATTTGCCATTCTGTCGACTAGAAGAAATTGCTAGACTGTATTTGGAATACCCGCGACTCTGGAGAATGACGAATGCTTGAACTTGACATAGAATGCTTACAGCACCTCTGTGGTTAATACGACTCCTTTTTTGTTTTCAATCAATCAATCCATTTATTTGACATTGACATAAAATGCTTACAACACCCCTGTAGTTAATTATATGACTCCTTTTTTGTCTTCAATTAATCAATCCAATTATTTGACATTGAAATAGAATGCTTACAGCACCTCTGTGGCTAATATGACCCCTTTTTTGTGTTCAATCAATCAATCCACTTATTTAACAATGTATGTATTACAATAAGTGTTAACCAATAAATATATTTGACAAGCATCACTACATTCTACCCAACTTACATAAGAAAGTCAGTTAATTCTTTGTATTTATAAAAAGACCTCGTCATCGCCTAATGGCCGAAATTCGACCACAATATTTAAATGATTTCGAATGTATTTTTATTTAGAAAAACACTCAAAGGTCGTAAAATCTAAGCCTTAGGCTAAAATGCTATAATATTAACCTTCTGTACATTTTATTTATATAAACTTTAACTGTGCCAAATTTCATACTTCTCCGACCGCGAAAAGGGGTAAAAAGTTTTTAATCCATACTAAAATATAGTTATTTTGTCTTCGTATTTATAAGAACAAATGTAACAAGTCTAATTTATTATTAGAGAAACTATTTTTATGTTATAATATGATTTTATGGACATATGTAAATCTTTACATAAGTATGTATTATAAAACTAAGTCTACAGCCGACAAACAAAAACTACCGAACAGATTTTCATGCGGGTTTCACCAATATATAGAGTGATTTATGAGGATTAAACCTTTCTAATTTAATTCCCTCATAAAAATCTCTGTCTAATTTATTAAGGTTTGTGTGAACTACTAGAATGAGACCGTAAGTTGCATGCATATTTATATACTATAGGTATATATAAACTTTGTGTAGGTAAGTATAACATTTTGGCTGTACAATGTAGGTACATTTTACGTAACAAGATACAAAGAAGAAGAGGTAAAATGGCGTTGATGTAAAAGATAATTTGAAATCAATATAATGAAATAATAAGTATTTGTTTTTTTTTTTATATATATGCTAAGCAAATTCAACTTGTTATTTTCTTTCTTTATACTAATATAAATTTTTCAAACGAGAACCTCATTACGAATACTTTACTTAATTTACATTATGAAAACCATTAAATATTTAAAAGATTCAACTTACCTTTAGTAACGACATCTGTGTTAATTTCAGAAATTCAGTCGCCTTTCAAGAAAACAGCGATCCGAAATCTAATCAACGAAACACTATTTAACTTATAAGAAATCACAAAGTCCATTTAACAAGAGTTGAAGTTGAACTTATAAGAATGTGGATGGCGCTGTACTGACTAATATTAGACATTGCAAAGAGAATCCAAAAGTATGGACCTGGACCAGGCAAAAGCAGTCAAACAAAATATTAGGGACATTCAAATGGATCCCTCAAAGTTAGAAAGGAAGATTTTTACGGCAAATTACATTATTTTAAGAAATTTTATCGAATCTATACAAAATAGATGCCAATTCTGCAGTCATAACTTACAGTTATGTTAGAATATTTTTATTTCTTCCTACTTTTTATAAGTAACAGAGTGGCCATTACTGATAACTTGAAATTGTAACAGACTATTGTAAATTTTTTATACCCCCAAACCATAAAATCTGGGAATAGAAATGACTCAAGAGTAAAATTCATGTATAATTATTTCACCTACACATTTGACAATGACCCGTTTTCCAACTGATTATTTCTTTTAGTATTGTGTGTATTACAACTTAATATAAAAATAAAACACATCTCCCGAAAATTATATTTTCCCTTTCCTATGACAACCCCAAAAGGAAAAGCGTAGGGCGGTATGTAATACTGCGCAAGTCAATTCTGCGTCAAATCTGGTTTGTCAAAGGCCTCGACAACAAATCTATGAAAATGATTATATATTAATTTCAATCGTATTAAATGCTATTTTAGTGTTTCATAGCATTTTATTTTTAATTTATGTGATCCTGCTTAAAAAAGGACTTCTGTTGAGGTAAGTCTTCCATATTTACTTTTTAGTTTATAGAACGCACTCAGTGCTAGTCAGTTTAATTACTTCTTAAATGTGTTGTAATTTATTAATTAGCTGTTATGTCAAAAATTAAAGTTGAATATTGTTTTTCTTTAATAGAATCTTAAATACAACGTCCAATTTGATTAGTATTTAAATTACATGAGATGCGACTGTAAACATTTTTGGTCAAACGATCGAAATTTATTGTATTGTACCTATTTCTCGTTTTAGCTTGTGTAAACAGCTAATTAAACACACAATCAGCCTGTAATGTTTCTACTGCTGCGACATAGGCCTTCTCTCTCCGAGATGGAATGAGCCGTAGGTAATTCACCAGGCGGGCAAATGTGGATTGGTGGACGTCGAATATCTTCGGTATTTTGGTCCTTAGTCTTACCACACTGTCTGGCAGTTTGAGTGCTTTATACGGCCCACCCAAATGTCCTTACTTTGGTATTGTTCATCAAATCGTTCCAGCTCCTTAAGGTTCTAAGTTGAGCTACGCGATATTTGACAAATGTTTGCACTGCTTGGACGGGCCTGCTCAAATCTGTTTGATTCTGTCCTCTAAAGGGCGCCACAGACATTAACCTACATGGCTCTCATATGATTTGATCACTACAGATTGTCTGGACTTTAAAAGAGACGTTGACCTCTGAGTTTGTTTCAGTGTTTCTTCTCTGAGTAGTCAGTTAGGAAACACTGGCCTCATCTAGTTGACATTTACGAAAAAAAAAACGTGTGAAAGTGTTATTTATAACCTATTTGCAAAATAAACATCATTATTTCATTACCTAACGGTTTCCTCGCGATGTTTTCCATCACCGTTTTTAAAGTAGTAGTCATTTTATATTTACTAAAATAAAGGTTGCTCAAAGTTTCGTGCTTGACTTTGTATAGCGTTGCAAGGCGTCCGGATAAAGCCTGACATAGCTTTAGCTTGGCCTTTTGAATACGTGACCGGACAAAATAAACGGTGCCCGGCACGAGTCCGGCTTTTATTAGGCTTTTTAAATTTGACCAATCACCTTAAGAAGATTAATGATAAATAATAAAAACGCCGGCCGGAGTTTACATACAAGACTTTTTCGTTACAAAATCTTCAATAATTTAGAGTGTCCGGCTTTTTTACCCAAATCTCCGGCCAAACTGACTTGTCTCCGGGGTTACGGAATTGTTCGTAAGAGTTACCGCGGCCCCGAGGCCAAATTGCGGCACGAGGGGCAAATGACAGAACAGGGTTGGGTTTTAATCACTAAAAGTCTGACACACTCTCCCGCTTCGTCCAGGTCGGAAGCGAGTCATTGGATGAACTCCCATCTTTAAAAAAAACTGACTTGTCTGTCCGGCTTATTAGATTTGACGACCGGATATACGTAACTATACGTAAGTTGGAATCATAACTATTGGACCACCACTGCTCTCATTTTAGATAATATTTATTATTCAATAACTGACCTGGCGAATTTTGAACCGCCATATAATTATTTCCTTTATACAAACCTTGTCCCGATAATATCGAACGCAAAAAACAATTTCTTGCAGTACTTCGAAAATAAAGCGCGTACGCATTTCGGCGATTCATTTTTAATAATGTAAATATAATAAGTACCTACTAACTGACCAGGCAAACGTTGTTTTGCCGTAGAAATTATTTCTAATTTTTTTTTTATTGAAAATTGGTTCGCGTTTCACCACTATCTCACCTGATGGTAAGTGATGATGTGATCGAAGATGGAGCACGCTTACCTAAAAGTAACCTATTAACTCTGGGCTTAAAGACTCCTAGGTTGTAGCTGTCGGGAAACAGACTCCGGCAGGGAATTCCACTCTTTAGCCGAATGAAAAAAAAAAATTGCCTATTACCTATTCTCAGACGTACCAAATATATACATTTAAAAAAATCGTTCGAGCCGTTTCGGAGGAGTTCGCTAACAAACACTGTGACACGAGATTTATTATTACACTATATATTAATTATAGTGTAATAATAAATCTAGATATTATACACTAGCAGTTCGCGCGGAGCTTCGTTTCTGTGGACTTCTGTGGATCACAATTAAAAAAATAACTCTTATTCTTTTGCAGTCGGGTAAAAAGCCTGCATGGCCTATAACCTTTTTCAGGTTTCAAACTACTTCCAATCCAAATCCACCCACTTTCGAAGATTCGCGCGCAAACAAACTTTTCCGCTTTATAATATTAGTATAGATAATATAAACAGCATAAATGTAGATAGATAGATTTAACAACGGCACTAAGTAAAATATGTTGTAAAGTTTATAAAATATTTTTGCGTGACGTGCTTACTTCCTATATTTTCCTACGTACTTAATAATAAAAACTTATCATTTCAGAATAAAATGGCAACAGGGGGTTCGGGTGCAGTATTCTTTCTAGGCACACGAGCGCATTATCAGGTAAATAAAAACAATAAATAAAATAAAATCTTTATTGTTCTAAAAGCATTACACTATAGGGTTTTATCACTAGCCTCCACACTAGGATCCCCTGTCTCTGTGACTAGTCTCCTTCGTTTAAAAAGAACAAAAATAAATAACTAAAAAAGTAATAAATAAATAAGTAAATTGCAATTTACTTTATTTACCCCGCAAGTCGTAATCGGTAAAGTCGCGCCCGGCCGTGGTTCAGACCATAGTGCGGGGCGAGTGGGAAAGGGATGCAATCGCCTCCTTCTGCGAAGCAGTCATGCTAGTGAAGGAGGAGGCTGAACGTGTGAGGGAGAGGCAGCTAGAGAGGTGACCGAGGCAGCAGCTTCATGCTGATCTCGGCCACCGTAGATATGAGCCTGCGGGCGGCAAGCAGGGGTAGCTCACTGTCCGGTAAGGACCAGGCCCGGGTCGACGGCGCGTCGAGTTACATGCGCGCCTCAAAGCAGTCAGCGATGGCGGCGGGGCCCGATAAGACCATTGCCTGTCGCGATTGATCTAACGAGATACCGCGGATCTTTTTTTTTAATCTATGAATTTAACGGGGTTTTTATCCACATGGATATGTCAACCCCATCGTACCCTATTAATTTTATACATATTTATTTCTAAAAAGAAACACGAATAAATAACTAATTTGAATGAGAGTTAGTTAGCTTTGCTAGTCTAGTTAATCTTATCGCTAACTGCGATTTTGGACTTGTTAAAATTGTTTGAATTAACCCAACATCTAGAAAAAATAAAACCGACTTCCATATCAAAACACTACAAAGCCAAAAATAATTTTAATTTCGGTAGTCGGTGTTAGTGGTTTTGTATTTTCTTTTTTTTTTCACACCGCCTTCCGAAATTAAAATTATTTTTGGCTTTGTAGTGTTTTGATATGGAAGTCGGTTTTATTTTTTGCAAAAAAGTTTTTATTTTCGTGCTTTTTAGTGGGTCAGTGAATTTTCCAAATCGGTTCGTAAATGACGGAGTTATGCGCGAACAAAAAACGCAATGCAGCGTAAACGAAAAGATCATCAACGTAAACATTTTTTTAGACTTTTGTTGATTTTTCAGAAACGGCCTGTCCGATTTCGATAAAATTTTCATGGGACCATTTGGGAAGTATACCCTTTCTAACAAGATCAGAATTTTTCAAATCGGTTGGCAAACGACGGAGTTATGCGTGGACAAACATAAAAAAAAAAAAAAAAAAAAAAAAAATACAAACATCCGAATTGAGAACCTCCTCCTTTTTTAGAAGTCGGTTAAAAATTAAGTTTGAAGTCTTTAATTAATCTCCTCGCCTCTCTCTCATCTTTATTCCGTACACAATCCATCAGCAAGTGAAGTATATCTTCAATTTTATCACATACTAAACAATTGGGAGATGTAACTTTTCCCATAAGATAGCCAAATTTTGCTGATGGATAGTGTCCATAACGCAGTCTTAAAGCTAACTTAATATAATTTCTATTCAATTTATCATCATCAATCAAAAGGCTCATTTTGTATGACTTTGGAACCTCAGGGCAAGAATACTAGGGACAAAGTACGTAGTACATACATATTACCTCAATGGGGGCAGATCAAAAATGAAAAAACTGCCTCTTTGGTCTGCTGGTTGGGATCGCTGAGCCCGTCTTGGGTTCGATTCTAAAAGTGCTATTGGATTTTTTCTGTAAGGAATTTCTCAGTAGTAGCCCGGTTGGTGGTGCCCCGCGCCTTGTAAATCACGGTCCCGGCTGTCATTTGAACATCTTTGACAGACGTTACGGACTGTCAGAAGTCAGTTAATCTGACACTGATCAGCTCTTTAGCATGATTCTGGTGCACTATAGTATTCTTACTAAGTATTCCCGTCTGACAATTCGTTTGAAAAATTACTTTGAGCAATTTGCTTTTGAACGATAACTGTAGGTCCGTAACTTCTAGTGATGCTAATTTAATATACCTAATGTATTTTTTTTTCTCTTATCACAATATAAAGATACATTTGATCAATGACGTAGCAACGATTATATTATATTATACTGTGGGAGACTGGTGCCTAAACTAGACTTACGTCTGTATTTCAGGACACCAGGTCTCCGCCCCTTAGTTGATTACATTTCAGTCTATATATAATTATATATGTGATAGGTAATCGCACACTGCCACATGCGGTAAGCACTTTATAATTAAGTGAAAGTAGTGTTATTCTTGTTTATATGGGTATATACTTAATTAACTTATTTTTTTTTTAATCTATATCTATACTTATAATAAATCTGTAGAGAGGTCAATTCTGTACATGAAATATATTTACAAAATAACTATCAGGGGGTGATTAGGGATCGATACTGATACGAAAAATGCAATCAGTAAAATTTTTGTCTGTCTGTCTGTCTGTCTGTCTGTCTGTCTGTCTGTCTGTCTGTATAACCGTTATAGAAACAAAAACTACTCGACTGATTTTAACGAAACTTGGTACAATTAATATTCATACTCCTGAGCAGGTTATAGTATACTTTTCATCACGCTACAATCAATAGGAGCAGAGCAGTGAAGGGAAATGTTGGGAAAACGGGAGAAGTTACTCCACTTTTTAAGCTTCCGTCGCGTGTGCAACCTTAATGGTTAAAGCTACACAGAAATCATATATGAAGGAAATGTTCTCCTTAAAATTATATAAAAAATATCCCACGACAGCATATGTCTATCTTTTATGGTTGACTCACAATAACACGTGTAACTCCCGATAGCTTAGCAGTTCGAAGCTTTCTGATTATAATATTCGTCTACTCTTATCTTATAACACTCTCAGTCACCCCTAATTGAAAAAGTTAACATTATTAACTATTCCATAAAAAAGAATCATATAAATTGGTATAGAAATACCAAAGTTATACATGAAATACGCTAATAATAAGCCTCCCAACCACATCTTATATCGTCGGTTTACGGTTTTTGAGATTTGAGAGTAATAACAAAATACTGTCGAATATACAGGGGGAAAGCAAAGTTTATAGTTCAATAAATAGAATGGACGATGAACAAGAAGCCACTAATTACCCGATAGAATTTTTAAATTCTTTAAATATGCCCGGACTTCCTTCTCATGAAATTTGTTTAAAAATTGGCATTCCGATTATTCTGCTCCGAAATTTAAGACCACCACAACTTTGCAATGGAACTCGGCTAAAAGTAACCCAGTTGTAACAAAATATAATCGAGGCTCAAATTTTAACAGGTTGCGGTGCAGGAGAAACCGTCTTTATTCCCAGAATTTCCATAATACCAAATAATTTTCCATTCCAATTTAAAAGAACGCAATTCCCAGTATCGGTGTGTTATGCAATGACAGTTAATAAGGCTCAAGGGCAGACTTTTCATGTTGCTGGAGTAGATCTTGGTGTCAGTTGTTTCTCGCATGGTCAGTTGTACGTCGCTCTTTCCCGGGTTAGCAATTCTAGAAATCTTTATGTTCACGTACTGGACGGGTCAACATCAACATAGTTTACCCGGAAGCTTTGCGCTGAAGTATTTTCGTTCTATAGGTACTTAAACCTCATGTGAACGTGATCTAAATAATATTACCAATACATTAACTTAATAACACACAAGGAGTTACACGCTGACGGAGTCGCGGGCACAGCTATTAACAATAATATTGTGCGGTTCCGTATTGCGATATATTTCAACAGTATTATAGATAGACATATTGTATTTCCCTACTAAATTACAAAAGTTAATCTGTCTGTTACATCAAAATCACTGAACCGTGAGGAAGGACATAGGCTACTTTTTTACGAAAAACGACGAAAACGCGGACGAAGTCGCGGGCAACAGCTATCTATACTAATAATATAACGCTGAAGAGTTTGTTTGTTTGTTTGAACGCGATAATCTCAGGAACTACTGGTTCGAATTGAAAAATTATTTTTAGTTAAATAGTCAATTTATAGGGAAAAGCTATAGGCTATATATCATTACGCTAAGGCCAATAGGAGCGGAGCGCCAATGTGGAATGCTTCAAAATTGGGGTTAAATTTAACGTTAGCCCAAAGTAACTATTCCACGCGGACGAAGTCGCGGGCAAAAGCTAGTAATTATAATATATTTATTCATTTCTCCTCACAAATTACAAACACATCAGAGAATCATGAATCCACATCTTACACTACAACTTGTGAGGAGCTGGTGTCTGTGTTAGGCATAAAAAATGCCTAAATTACAAATCACCAGGTCCCCACCCAACGGAAACAGAAAGTATCAGTAATATTATATTTACATATGCTCTAGCGTATTGTATAGCGTTATTGTAGGGTTAGTAGAGTTAGTATTTGATTGATGGTGTCTGTGATAATGTGTGGTGTGTAAATGTGTGTGTCTGTATGTGAGTGCGTGTCGTGCGTGTGTCCCAGCGATATAATACGAAGCTTACACCTGGGTGATAAGAAGTTTCTCCGTATTGTCGTAGTTCAGATCCTGAAGCCAATATCTGACTCTCATTTTGCACTTTTTCTTGGTAAGATTATATATAGAAAGCGTTTTATTTATACTATTATAGAGATAGCGACCAAGATAACAAAAGAAGCGTTTTGAGAACATAGTGGAAAGCCGACTTTGGAGATGTTCTACTGGAGTGAATCGTCTTTTATCACGTGACAGGACCATTTGCAAAATAAACAGTTGGCGAACAGTCAAAACTTGGCTTTTTTGTACAGGAGTTCAGTGGGGTATCGGAAAGGTAGGAAAGAAGACACCTTTAAAATCGCTCTGTGAGTTCTTTCCGATTTTAAGATTATGTGTTTTGGAGCAACACCCATGATGTTATACAGTAGGTTAGTAGGGATTGGACAAGGGAAAAGTAGACCGTTCTCCTCAGCTTCTCTCCTAGCGCGTTTCTCACGGTCTTAAAGACAAATATTAACTTTCGCAATCTGTTACTTAGTTTGTTGATGTGCTCCTGGAATCTTAAGGAAGAGTCAACTGTGATACCTAAATACTTTATACTGTTTCTTTACCGATGCGAGTGCATAAATTGTCGCTTTGGTTATGGCAAGAGTGGGCTATGATAGAACTCGTAACGGGTGATTTTTGAGCCTACTACCTTTAGCATAAAAAATAACATTTTATGCTAAAGCTAAATATTTAGTTTTGTACGCGTTTAGTGTGAGTACATTATTGTGAAGGCACTCCATCACAGTGTCAAGTCCTGTTTGTGCAGGCGCATATACTTCGTGTCATGATTTAGCACTGAATAAAAGGGCAGTGTCGTCTACGAATGTTATGATTTTACTTTTTGGGAAAGTGTGTATGCCCAGCTCGTTAATGTATATGAGAAAGAGAGTCGGTCCAATTACGCTACCCTGAGGCACGCCATAAGTGACGTTGCACTCGTCGCTGATGACATCGGCTACCTTAACGCACTGGGTAGGCTCACTCAGATAATCTGCGAATAGTTCAAGTTGATTACCCTTTATTCCCAATCGTTCCATCTTCTGAATAATAATTGGGACAGAGACAGTGTCAAAAGCCTTGGCAAGATCTAAACAGACGCCCAGAACCTTTTGCCCAGAATCCATATTAGTATTAACAACATAATTGGTTAGATCATGAACCGCATCGAAACCCATATTGTGAAGATGATAGTAGGTTGAACTTTTCCAAATAGTCTACTAGTCTTTTTTTTTCTGGGTGGGAAAATCATCGGATGACTCCTCCCGCCGTGGGTGGAGCGGAAGGGAGTGTCAGACTTCTACTGACTAAAAACCCACCCTGCTCCTTCAGTTGCCCTTGCGTTTCGGGGCTGCGGTATCTCGTTAGAACGTTCCCACAACCCCGTAAGGCAGTAGCCCTATCGGGCCCCGTCAATTTTGCTGACTGCTCTTTGAGGCGCACGTAGAACACGGCGCGCTGCCGACTCGGGCCTGGTCCTTACCGGACGGTGAGCTACCCCTGCTCCCCATTCGCTGGCCCGCGTCTACGGTGGCCGGAGATCGGCTTGCGATCCCCGTCGCCCGGGGTGTCTCCCGCGGCGGTTGGGGCGTGAGGAAGAAAGTTGTCTCTCCCTCGCGCGTTTGGCCTCCTCCTTCGCTATCATGACTACTTCGCAGAAGGAGGCGACTGCATTCCATTCTCTCTCGCTCCGCACCATGGTCTGAACCAGAGCAGGGTGCGAGAGGTCCCCGCCGCCGATCGCCTCTACGAGGACACGGCGGTGCTCCGCCCAAGCAGGGCATACCACCACTGTATGCTCCACCGTGTCCTCCGAAAATAGTTTACTACGGTTCATAATTCGCTCTAGTATTTTAAATAGGGCAGGAAGAACATCAATAGGTCTATAGTTGTTGACACAGCCCCTGTCTCCATTCTTAAAAATGGGATGTAATATGGATTTTTTAAAGACTGAGAAATTGTCCCGAAGAGAGAGTGGTTGCAGATATATGTCAGAGGTGGTACTATCACATCAATGTGTTTTTTAGTAAACTGCTAGAAATGTTGTCCCAACCAACTGCACAGTTATCACGTAGCGACATAATTAGCATAGCAACTTCCTTTTCGTCCGTCGGTAAAAGTGCCTTAGAGTGCGAAATTCCGTGTAGGTGTCATTGATTATCCTATTTCCGTATTTTTCAGCAAGGTTTTTTCCGATTTCGGAAAAGAATTTATTGGCAAAGTTAACGGATTCAAGGAGAGTAGCTGACATTTGTAAAACATGAGATGTGTTATCTTTTTTAGGGTTCCGTAGTCAACAAGGAACCCTTATAGTTTCGCCATGTCCGTCTGTCCGCGGTTTAGATCAAAAACCATTGGTACTAGAAAGTTGTAATTTGGCATGAGTATACACGTTAATAATGCCGAAATAGTGGTAAAATAAAATTTTGAAAAAAACAATTATTTAGGGTACCTCCCCTACATGTAAAGTGGGATGATAATTTTTTTTTTGTCCTTCTCATAGTGTAGAATATCGTTGGATAGGTCTTTTAAAAATATTAGGGGTTAGGGAAAACAGATTTTTGATTAAGCAAACCGTTCGTGACTTATCAAGCTTTAAAATACCAATTTTCGTTAGAGTCAAGTGTCCCCCCTCTATCAACTATAATAATAATAATATTCCACAACTTTTCACACAACGCCATCTAGTCCCAAACTAAGCAGAGCTTGTGGTATGGGTTCTAGACAACTGATAAACATACATATATATTTCTAAATACATATATATTATAGATAAATTACACCCAGACAAAGAACAAATGACCGTGCTCATCACACAAACATTTGTCCTAGGTGGGAATCGAACCCACGACCTTGCGCATAGCAGTCAGGGCCACTGACCACTATACCAACGGGCCTGTCAAACTAAACGGTTGTAGTTAAAAATTCAAATGACACGGCAGTAGTACCTATATATAACGAAGTTTAAAGGAAAACTATCACACATAAGTGGGCTTTACAAGTTTACGAGTAATAGTCGACCAATTGTATTTGACTCGAAAATTTCGAACAACTCCATAGAAATGTTGATAGATGGCGCTAAGCGTCAGTTGTATCGCGCTAGTTTCATATTTAAATAAGTTTTATAAAAAAAAAACTTTTTAACAAAAAAAAAACCGACTTCCAAAAAACCACTAGGTACAATGTGAAAATAACTTTAATTTCAGAAGATGGTGTCTTTGGATCTGTATTTTAGTTTTTTGCCACCGACTTCCGAAATTGAAGTTATTTTTCACATTGTAGTGTGTTTTTGGAGGTCGGTTTTTTTTTATAAAAAATTTTATTTCTCGCTTTTTAGTGGGTCTGTTTATAATTTATGTAAGTTAAAATAGCCTAATGTCAACTTGCTTATCGCCTTTTACAAAATATTGCTTTTACCGATGTAGGGGCGTTAATTGTTGAGGAGTTCTCCTGGTATTTCACCATCAGCTCCATTTCACCATTCGCATTGTGACGACCATAAATTGCTTAGCAACAATTTTAAAGTAATCGAATCGTAACCCGTGAAATACTTATTATTGAGTAGTTCCGGTGGCCATCTGTGATCTTCTTCATCAGTTCCGCTTCACCAAATGGTGCTTTCTGAGAGCAAATGCACAAGTTACTATAAAAAAATACCAAAATCGCTATACTATTACCTTTAAAATTTGAGGGTATTGCCTTTAAAATGAAAAAATAATTTTCAAAATCGATCCACAATTGACGGAGAACTTTCCGTGCAAAATTGTCGAATCAGGTGAGGATTTGTATAGGAAGCAAATTAGTTAGGTAGTCAAGTTTGGCTTTTAGTTAGAGAATGGTACGAAATGATCAGTCAGCGAATACGACACGCACTTGGCTGTTATAAAAACTACGGAACCCTACACTGCGCGTGGCCCGACACGCACTTGACCGGTTTTTTTTTATTAACTCTATTTGATATGGTGTTTATAGCAGCCCAAAGTTGTTTATGATTATGAGCATCATTTATTTCATTGTTCTCAAAGTCTATCTTGTTTAGTATGTGAGAACCTATTTTCTCAAAGGTAGGGCTTTTTGGGAACCATGCACCCATTGCAGCAAAATTAATCACCCATCGCTTGGTCGGCGTTACCGGTTCAATATTGTGTTGTATTTTGTATTCCTTCAAAAATTATCTTTTAGTTCACACAATTTTAATATTATTACACCGTTTAATGTTTATGTTTTATTTCTTTATAGAAACCACTACGTTATTTTATTTACTTTTCTTCGTCCGTGTCACTGCGGGGTGGCAACTGACAACCAGCGCTGGGTGTCTTGCCCAGCTAATCGTCGTTGCGCTTGCAAAAGGCGCTATGTGGTAAATAGGTATTCGTTTTCGTTCTTTTATGCAGTTTCAATCGTTATTTTAATACAAACATGCTGTAAAACAGCTATCTAATAAACGAAATATTTAAAGAGTTACCTTTCAATATTGCGTTTATCAGATAGCTGTTTTTACAGCATGTGTGTACTAAAATAACGATTGAAACTTCATAAAAGAACGAAAATTGACTATTCACCACATAGCGCCTTTTGCAAGCGCAACGACGTAATGCTGAGTTGATAACCTTTTCGGTGTGGACAAGCTCAGCGCAATTTCTGTTATTTTTTTTATAACTTTGTAAGAGAGGGGCTCGTGGCTAAATTATAACAGTTGCACAGATTAATCTACCAGGTTAAGCAACCCTTGCCAAGGTCGGCCTGTGGATGGGTGAACATCTTAACATAATTATTGTGACTCCGTACCGAGGCAACCACGCTGTAATTGGTACATCTTTGACGGTGATTACGGGTAGTCAGAAGCCTGGAAATCTGACACTAGTCTAGACAAATGGTATCGTGTTACCCAGTTACTGGGTTGTGGAGGTCAGAAAGGCAGTCGCTCCATGTAAAACTCTAGTACTCAGTTTCATTTGTAACTTTGAGATTGTAGTTGTTGTCTATTCGAAGTCGCTTCTCCTCCACTTTGATTGTGCTCATAGCCAAGCCAAGGTGTGGAATTCTGCCGGTTTTCGTATTCCCTGCCACATATGACCCGTTTGCCATTAAAGCAAGAGTGAACAGGCATCCTCTGAGCTTGCTCGTTCCATCGTAGAACTCATCTTGGCTTACCATCAGGCGTGATCAACGTTAGGATCGGGTTAAAGAATAAAATAAAGTCTTTTTTAAATTCATTCCTAAATCAATTAATTCCATTGAAAAATATTATATAAGTAAGTATATAAGTGTGTGTGTGTGTCTTATGTGTGTAAAGTAGAGTAATTACCTAGTATGTTTTTGATAGAGCATAGTACGGAACTCTCGGTCAGTTAATCCGACTCGCACTTGGCGTTGTAGTAAACTACGGAACCCTACACAGCACGTGGTCCTGCATGAACTTGGTCGGTTTTAATTCTTGGTTATCTATCAGGTCCTAAATCAGCCCGAGACTCAATTCGACGCGGAGAACGGCAACGCTTCCACGGAGACTATCTACCAGAACCCTTCGGTTCAGGAGTTGTGGCCTGCAGACCAGAAGAGAGATGATAACGAGCGCTGGGGGTACTGCGACCAAGAAGTTTCTGGTGAGGAGTTCACATTAACCTCTTTTTATTTTGTTTATATGCTTGCGTTTGGCCACCATCTCACCTGATGTTAAGCGATGATGTGGTCGAAGATGAAGCACGCTTGCTGAGAAGTAACCTATTCACTCTTGACTTAAAGACTCCCAGGCTATAGCTATCAGGAAACACAAACTCCGGCAGGGAATTCCACTCCTTAGCTGTACGCACCAACATGCGCTTGATTACGGTTTGATTACTTTTTAGGGTTCCGTGAAACGAACGATTACTTCAATCAATCATTTATTTTTATGACTGTCGGTCGTTAATTTGTAATAGTCTCTTTTTACCCGACTGACTGTGAGAAAAATGTTAGCCATTTTAAGCATAAATTAACGCTTAAAATGGCTACCATTTTTCTCACTCCTGATTCCGTTTATAAAGCGACTAGTACTCACGCGGGGCTTCTCTCCCGTGGATTCTATCACGGTAAAAACATAACTCTCCTTTTTCGCAGTCGCGTAAATAGTAGCCTATAACCTTCTTCAAGCTTCAAGCTACTTCCATAGCAAATTGCATCCAAATCCACCCAGTACTTTCGAAGATTAGCGCGTTCAAGCAAACAAACAAACAAACTTTTCCGCTTTATAATATTAGTATAGATTTGCTAACGATAGAGTTTATTTATTTTATATAGTTAGAAACTTTATAAATTCAGTCATACACTGATTTCATAGATATATGGACAAGATCTTCGATACGTCCGCGAACACGTCAAACTCAATTTTGGTAGAGAACGTTGAGCGCGGAGAGTGTAAGAGGAATAGGGGACCGGGCTCGAGCCATCGAGTCGAGTATAACTCCTGCGCACGGGGAATAATCTGTACCTCCTATTCCGGTTATAATTGATCGGAGAGAAGCAAACAGTTCGAGGATAGTTCTTCATGAAAACCAGGAGCATCTGCATCTCAGGACATTAGGACCATGAAATAATAGTTGCAATAAAATTAAAACTTTATCATTCATAGCTTCTGACCGCAACTTCGTCCGCGTGGAAAAAAACATCCCCCTATTTTGAATCATTCTTCATTAGTGCTCCGCTCCTATTGGTCTTAGCGTGATGATATATAGCCTATAGCCTTCCTCGATAAATGGGCTATCTAACACTGAAAGATTTTTTCAAATTAGAACCGGAGTTCCTGAGATTAGCGCGTTCAAGCAAACAAACAAACAAAAAAACTCTTCAGCTTTATAATATTAGTATAGATGATGTAAAGTTGAATGTTCCAAAATTTTATAATTATCTCTATAAAAATAATAATAGGGTAGAGTGTAAAGTTAGTTGAAGGGCTGGATAATAACTTAGACTACTTTGATCTTGCTGGGATAAAACCTTTTCTGCTTCTGCTAATGGCTAAAGAACATTTTTGAGGTCGGTTAATAATAATATACATATTATTTTAACATATCTGAAGGTATGTTATGTTGTCAACAGTAACAGAAGAGAAAGATAAATCAGAAAGCATGCTGCGATCTCGACGACGTCAGAGCACAACCGCTCTATGTGACGCAGAGGACATGAAACCTGCGCTACTCAACAATGTGGGGAGCAGGTACGTCAATACTTTTTGTTATTTTAAGGTTGAAATACTCATGGACGTCCTCCTAGAGATGTCAATTATACCCGAATTTCGAATTCGAGATCAAAAATGTAAACAAAGAAATGTCATTGTCAAAGTGACAGTTCAGGGGTAGTCAACATTTCTTTAGTAATTCAAATTACTTAAGTTGTTTTTTATATTTAGGGCTTTTGTAAGAACGATAAAGCAGCGGTAAGGTAAACGTAATGAAAATTATATTCTTATGAACAAATTACTCATGTTTTTCACCGATTTGCCTAGTTTCTTTTTTGTTCTTTTCTGTGTATAGGAAACACCAGCTTCATATAATTTAAATTTACATAAAAAACACCCAGGCGCCTGCCTAGCTTCGACGGATTACATTACTTGAGTAATTTACATCATCACCACTGCTCTATTTCAGCGCTCTTCCTCTCTCCTACTCAACTTAAAGGACATTAACCAAAATGGGCCATAACCGCAAACAGCCATATTGGGAAAAAAGGAATTCATAAATAATTTAGTAATAATATTTAGTAAACATTGGTCTCTATTCGGGAGTCTCAAAATAGATAATATTAAAAACGAATAAAAAAGATTTTTCATTGATTATTTTGTTTGTGTATGGTGACAGTTGCAGCGTGCGGGTTGCGTTGAGTTAGGGTTGCCAAAATAAAAACCTTGAAAAAATAATATCGATATTTGATACTTCGATTCTGGAGCTTCAAAACATTATAAGGGGTTTTCTGGAAGACCGAGCGTTACTTTCGCTGTTGGAGTATTTAAAGTGATAAATCATCTATTTACATTTCTCGCTCTAGGGTGAAGCGGGAAGGTGTGTAAGACTTTTACTGAAATCCTTTTCAGAAATTCCCCGCGGCCCTAGCGAGCATCGGTCCTTCCGATTTCCGTTTTTTTTTTTGTAGTATATTAATCAATTTGATACAAAACTTCTTATCTATATGTTTTCTTTATACTGTAAGCCACTCAATAAAATCAAAAATAGTGCAATATTTTTATGTTCATGTTCAAGTCCAAACGCCATACAAAGTGGTTGATGTCCTTTGCTGTCAGGGTCCATAATTGTTTCTTTTTTCTGTATAAGCACCTGTATGATTACATCATCGATTGCAATGAATACTTGAACACTCAAAACGATCAAGGAATATATCATGAAGAAACCTATATGTCCTATGAGCGAAAGTCTGAAGATATGCGATATCCAGTAACCCGCACAGCTTGTGTGGCGGATTATGGCCCATTCCCTCTCATAGAGAGGGGCCTTTGTCCCAGCTGTGGGAACGTTACAGGCAGTACTATTTTATTAACGTGAACCAACTATAGTTATGTTATTAATAACCTATTTGAAAAACTACTCTCACGTCTGCCACCAAGGCAGGGGGCAAGCGTAGAGTTGCCACATCAAAAAATCGAAAATCTGGTGTAAACTCCGGACATTTAATGAAAATTCCTGACTTTCTTTAAATTGAAATAAAAACATTATATTTTTTTATGTTTCACTCTTTGATTCAATTGTAAAAATTCCGGACGGTTTAGGATTCCCTCCGCATTCCGGACAAAGACCTATAATTATTTCCGGACATGTCCGGAAAATTCCGGTCGTATGACAACCCTAGGCAAGCGTGACTGCTGTGCAAGAGGTCTCCTCGGGTTCAATTCGGCGGTCGGGCCCGTGCTGGGTTTGTCTGTTAGAAATTTCTCAGTAGTAACCCGAGGTTTTGAAGTTGGCGGTGTGATACCCCCGTGCCTCGGAAAGCACGTGAAGCCGTTGGCTGGCTGTCATTAGAACATCTTTGACCGTCATTACGGGTAGTCAGAAGCCAGTAAATCTGACACTAGTCTGGCCAAGGGGTAACGTGTTACCCAGTTACTGGGTTGTGCAGGTCAGATAGGCAGACGCTCCATGTAAAACACTAATACTCAGCTGTATCCGGTTAGACTCAAATCTGACCCCATCATAGTTGGGAAAAGTCTAATCAGATGAGTCAGCTAGGAAACACCATATAAGTTTATAAGCTGACAAAGTCACTAACAGTATCATTTGAAATTAAAACGGGATACTTACCACGGGTATGTGTGTACTGTGGAGGTCTGCTATGCGAGCGGTCAGCTTATCGCACTGGCTGGTATAGTTTGAATTTAGATCGCAATGTCGACTCCACAAGTGACCAGAGGGCTGGCATTTTCTTTGGACAGAGAATCAGCATTGCCATTCAACGTGGCAATGCGGCCAGTGTTCTGGGCACTTTTCCCATTGATAGCGATGTTGATGAATTTTTCGATGCCCTATAATTTCCCTTTTATTTTCGCTTGTATTATATTTGTTTTTATAATTAGGTATGTATATATGTCGAACTTATTAAAATGATCGCAATGTAGGACATGCGAAGGAACTGTTTTAAGAAATAACAGAACGGCCTAATAGTGTATTACATTCTCTTTGAGAGCGGCCTGGGGACGCAACCGTCATAGCAAGACCGACATCATTTTAACTTGAAAAATATATTTAGATTGTCTTCCATAAATGTGAACAATAATTATATACAAAGTATAAAACCTATCGCGTTTATATTGAAATTCCCGAGTACATACACGCCCCCGTTACAGTAAACATGGTGAATATCCCTTTTTAAGTTCTAATGATAAACAAATTGGCCAAGTGCGAGTCGGACTCGCCCATGAAGGGTTCCGTAGTAACTATAATAAATATAATATACTTAATATATTTATTTGAAAAAAAAAACAAAAGAATTTCTTAAAACTAGCTTATTTACAATTTTTACAACTACGAAAACTGCTGACTGGATCTCGTTCAAACCAATTTTGGTTGAAAGTTTACATTAAGATCTACAACATATGTTTTTTTTTTAGATTTTTCACTTCATTATTATAGAAGTTAGAGGGGGGACACACATTTTGGAAGCGTATATCTTTTAAACGATTAACTTTATGTAAAAGTCATTTTAGAAACCTTAATGTCATTTTTAAAGACCTGTCCATGGATACCACACACGTATAGGTTTCATGAAAAAAAATATTTTCAGTTCTAGTTCCATGTATGGGGAGCCCCCTTTATTTTAAATATTTTTTTAATTTTCTCTTAAAATCGGAAAGCGGTTCACAGAATACATCTACCGACCAAGTTTTACGTGTATAGTCTTAATAGTTTCGGAATAAAATGGCTGTGACATACGGACGGACGGACAGACAGACAGACGGACAGACATGTCGAAACTATAAGGGTTCCGTTTTTTTGCCATTCGGCTACGGAACCCTAAAAATACGTTACTTACCCTACAGAAAAAACTTATTAGGATATTAGTCAACATCGAAGAGACTGATAGTTGTAAACCACACTTCAAAGAACTAAAAATCCTCACACTACCCTGCCTATATATTTTTGAAATGTGTAAATTTGTACGTAACCACCCGGAATTATATACTAAACGAGAAGAAATACAAACAAAAATTACACTAAGATACAAAAATAGATTAAACATACCTACATCACGACTGAAAATGCATTCCTCTAGTTCTTATGTTATGTCAATCAAACTATATAATAAGCTACCCGAAGAAATTAAGAACATAAATAACTATAACACTTTTACAAATAAACTAAAACTATTTCTACTGAACAAAGTATACTATAACATAAACGAATATTTAACCGATAAACTATAAATAAATAAAATACAGCTAATAATTACTACCCACATAATCTACACACGTAATACTTTAATTATTATAATTTCTTCATACCTTATATATGATTGTACCTACTTGTTTGTAACTGATCTCAATAATTATAACGAAATATGGTTTTTCTTTTTAAGTATTTTTTTTCTAAATCTTTTATTCAAACAATAAATTTTAAATAATGTTATGTTTTAGTTTTAAGTTTCTAGTTTTCTATTTTATATAATTGCTGTGCCCTAACAGGGTCCATAATTGTTCATTTTATCTTTAAGACTAAACATCTACTGTATATACATTGTGGCAAAGCAAATAAATGAATATGAAAAAATATGAAAATATGAAAAACACCATATTTACGCCTAGTCGACACTTCACGTGACCTAAGTGCTGGCTTTAATCTTGGACAGAGGTTAAGCGTTTCTATACAGCGTGGCAATGCAGCCAGTCTTTTGGGCACATTACCAGCGGACAGCGATGCGCACGAATTTCTGGACGCCATATTTTAGATCGCCATATTTTGACAGGCCTGTTGGTCTAGTGGTCAGTGGCCCTGCCTGCTATGCTCAAGGTCACGGGTTCGATCCCCACCCAGGACAAATTTTTGTGTGATGAGCACATTCATCATCAACACACACACACATGATGATGATGATGAGCACATTCATTCATTTGTTCTTTAATGTGTAATTAAGGTGTAATTTATCTATAACACGTATGTATTTAGAAATATATATGTATGTTTATCAGTTGTCTAGTACTCATAGCACTACGCGCAGACTAGATGGCGTTGTGTGAAAGTTGTGGAATATTATTATTCTTTTTAGATATAATTATGTATATAGTTTAACGTTATTATTTAAGTGTATATTTTCAGATTTTAATTAAACAGTATTTACAAAATAAATATCCTTTATTTACTTAATCAATTTTATTTAACAGTGGTCCTACAAAGAGCGCCAAAGGCCGGGGCACTCTCCTAACTCTCCTGTGGTCCTTAGCTCGCCGCAAGAGGCGCGGGGCTCACGACGAAATCTACTTACGGCACATTGACAACGCCCTGATGAACACCTGCACTTATAGAGAAAGTTGTCGCTGTTTGGAATGTCAGGTAAGCTTATAACCCACCCATATTAACTTACACTTACGACCTTTCAGCCTTTAAAGCAAGAGTAAATAGGCATCTTCTGGGCTCGCTCGTCACATCGTAGACCTCATCTATCGCTTGCCATCAGGCGAGATCAAGGTCAAAAGTGTTCTCATAAGTAATTAAAAAAAAATGCACGTAACGTTTTGGGAATACTTTAATTGTGCGTGCAGCTAAGGAGTAGAATGAGGAAAAGTCTGTGTTTCCTGATAGCTATAATCTGGGTATTGTCTAGAGTACTTCTAGGCAAGCGTGTTCCATCTTCGACCACATCATGGTGTTCAAACTTGAGCCTATTATGAATAAAAAAAACATTAAAAACTGTGTGATATAGGGCCAACGTACCTACCTTCGGACAATCCGTAACGTCTGACAAAGATGAACAAATAATGTGTTTTTCGAGGAACGGAGGGATTTTGATATGTTCAGAAGATTGTCACCCATCTATTACGGACCGACCTTGGCGACCGTACCCTTAACCTCTAGAGCCCCAGCGGCACAAAAACGTGCCAGTAAACAAGTATAGTTGAGCCCCGCTGGCACAAAATTTGTGTGCCAACGGGACTCAACTAATAGTTGACGTAAATAATGGCGGTCCTTGAGAGGTTAAAGATCGACCTATTGCAGCTGTTACTATAAAGCCATAGCTGCTCATAGCTCTGGCTACTCTTGGGAGTGTTGCATCCGACATTTGAGTTCCGATGTCAAGCGTATTAAGTTTGTTGCGGAATTGTTCGAAGAGTTACCGCGATGGAACACGGATGGGTTTCAGTCACTGATTTGAAAACCACTCTCTGGTTTCAGTAAAAGTCTGACACACCCTCCCACTTCGCCCAGATCGGGAAGTAGCCATTGGATGATTTTCCATCCTTTAAAATAATGCGTATTTAGTTGAAACGGTTGGTAAATCACGATGCTTTGAATCATCAATGACTAATCAAGGCTTATCATAAAACGGATACGCCAGACAGACGTTTTATATTATCCACTGGGTTTAAATAACAATGCGTCATCAACTAAACCATATCGTCAGAAAGTATTCCCCGATAATTGATGTAGCAATCAGTCTATAACGAATATGAGAGAATATGAGAGAGAATGGGCCCTAATCCGCCACTCTGCAAGGTTCCGTGTTCCATGCTACTTCTGACCTTTCAGCCTTTAAAGCAAGAATGAACAGGCATCTTCTGGATTCACTCGTTCCATCGTAGACCTCATCTATCGCTTACCAAGCGAGATCGAGGTCAATAGTGGGCTCATCAGAAAAAAAAAACCGGCGCTATGCGGTTTGGTGTATTTCATTTCATTTATTCATTCATATGACATTTGGCTCAAGTAAGGTGTCATTTTATGGGGCATCAGTACTGATGCACTCACACTATTTGGCCTACAAAAAACTAATTAGAATCCTAGTTAATATAGAAGGCGACGAAAGCTGTAAACCCTACTTTCAGGAACTTAAGATTTTATCCCTACCCAGACTCTATATATTTGAAGTTTGTAAGTTCGTGCGCAATTACCCCGATTTCTTTACAAAAAGAGAAGACATACAAACGAAAATTACTTTAAGATTAAGACATAAAATAATAATAATAAGTTTTTTTTAACCCAAAGGTTGACTGGTAGAGAATGCCTTGATGCATTAAGTCCGCCCATGTAACACTATTGTACATAAAGTTTAAATAAATAAATAAAATAGATTAAACTTACCAACATCGCGTCTAAAAATACATTCTAATATGTAGTACCTTTGTCATGTCCATAAAAATTTATAACAAGTTAACCGAAACAATAAAGAATATTAGTAAATATAACATATTTATGAATAAATTGAAACTTTTCCTTGTAACGAAATGCTACTATAGTATAAGCGAATACTTATACTATAGTAGCATTTCGTTACAAGGAAAAGTTTCAATTTATTTATAAATATGTTATATTTACTAATATTCTTTATTGTTTCGGTTAACTTGTTATAAATTTATCATTAAAGTATTCACTTTAATGATAAATTTCCTGTTTTATAAGTTACAATGTATTGTTACAAGCTAGGGTTCGGGATAGAAATAATTAACGCCAATTAGACCAAAATTAACACTTTAATTAAGTAAACACAAAATAAAAATGAACACAATTATTCACACTACAAAACTTGTCACTTAACACTTAAATCGCACTGAAATTCACTTGTAAAGCTTCGATTATATCGCCTCGTATCTTAAATAAGACTGGCGTCTGCGTCCCTCTGCGATCTATTTATACCCCGATCTGTGTTCTAGAACTTTCTTGTAAAATTGACTCACCGCTTATATTGCCAAAAATATTCCAGAAGTTTCTCGATATACTCAGTACTGCTATTCGCCGCTAGATAGCGTTAGTGTCTCGAACATTCTAGATGTCAGTTGAAGTTTCTCGATATACTCAGTACTGCTACTCGCCGCCAGGTGGCGCTAGTGTCTCGAACATTCTAGATGTTGGTTAAAGTTTCTCGACGTACTTAGCTAAGCGACTGGCGTAAAAGTATGTATAGGTATGTATTTTACAAAAATTAAATAACTTAAATAAAAAAAAAGTATCACATTTAACACGCAGTGTTCTTCCTCCTCTCTCCCACATTGGTTTATGCTGTGCGTGTGCCCGACAGGGTCTATAATTGTGACTTATATAACTATGCATAACGACGATGTAACTTTATAGTACGCAATAAAGAATTGAGAATTGAGACATGCGGATGTCGCAGATTTTTGGGTCTAGGATATCTCGGTTTCCTCATGGTGTTTTCCTTTTAACCGATTTAAGAAGAGCAGTGGTAAATATACAGGGTGGCCCGTTTACAGTGGTCCAAAAATTTTTTTCAGCTTGAGAACATCACAAGTGATCATTCAAAACATACTTTAGTTAAGAGAAAACTTATGGTTTAGAAATTATGTTTTTTTTTTTTTTTTAAATTACCCGAAATTTCAATATTTTTGACACAAAACCACTCTGTTATGAAATGTACTGGACCGAATCGAATGAAATTTGGTATAAGCATAGTGCAATAATCTACCTATCGCGCTATAGGCTCTACTAGTGTAAATAACTAGACTAGATTATTAAAAAAAAAAACATAATTTCGAAACCATAAGTTTTTGCTTAACTAAAGTATGTTTTAAATGATCACTTACGATGCTCTCAAGCTGAAAAAAATCTTTGGACCATTGTAAACGGGCCACCCTGTATAAATTACCCAAAGCGATGTGCCTGACTTGGTTGGAACTCACGACCTGCATGATGCATCTCGTAAGTCGGACCTGTAACCACTGGCCCACAATCTACATATACTAATATTATAAAGCGGAAAAGTTTGCTTGTTTTTTTGAACACGGTAATCTTCGAAAATACTGGGTGGATTAGGATCAAATTTTGTACGAAATAAGCTTGAGAAAGGTTTATAGGCTACATTTTAACCGACTGCAAAAGAAGGAGGTTATGTTTTAATCGTGATGAAATGAAATGAAATATTTATTTTGTAAATTGGTTATAAACAACAATTGTACACGTCATGTTTTGTTGCGTGTTTAGTTTAGTTTAGCTAGATGAGGCCGGTATTTCCTAACTGACTACTCTGAGAAGAAAAACGGAAACAAACTCAGAGGTCATAGTCTCTTTTAAAGTCCATACAATCTGTATTTGTATATGAGAAGCATGTAGGTTCATGTCTGTGGTGTTCTTTTGGGAAATAACCACGCAAAGCGGACCTGTCCAACAATTTGACGAACAATATCAAAGTAAGGACATTTGGGTAGGCCACACAAGCAGAGCCGGATTAACCCTGTCAGAGGCCCTAAGGCAATGGCATTCTCGGGGCCCTTTTTCTTACTTTGACTGACCAAATCGTGTGTGAACTGAGGAAACGCACATTAAGGGCTGTGGTTTTTAATATATTTATTTACGTATTCCCAGATTTGTTCTAAAATTGTTTTAATTCTACTACTAAATCTAACGATTAGTATTTTGTGAGATAACAGTGAGGTCCCTAATTTCACACGCACATCAAATTCTCGTTCGAAGAAACATGTTTTCTTGGTGCGTGCACTGGGCCCGGGCCCCTAGTTATTACGGGGCCCCTAGGCAGTTGCCTACTCCGCCTAATGGTTAATCCGGCCCTGCACACAAGTACTCAAACTGCTTGATAAAGTTCATCAGTCTATAATGTTTCCACAGCTGAGGCCTCTTCTCTATGAGAGGGACTGGGCTGTAATACACAACGATGGCCCAGTATTTTCGATGTCACATGTCTGCAGATTTATCAGTCCTAGGTGCTCACAAGATATTTTCCTTTACTAATAACTCTAAAATATTTATTTTAAATTAGTAAATTCGACCATAGTTAATTTGAATTGATGCGCCCGCGCCATCGACTGAGGAAGTTACTAGCTTACATCGAATACTATGTGTCTAAAAGTAACCTATTCACCAAGTATTCACCCAAAAATGAATAAAAGAAAAAAAGGTAATAAAAGAAAATTCTTGAGCAGTGGTGGGCCAGTGGTTAGTCACGACTAACGAGTTGTAGGTCGTGGAACCGAAAGCGCTAGGTCCTCATCTGGTTGAAGTCGGTGCCAAGCAGGTACGGTAGCAGCCTGTAATTGGGAGGGGGGGGGGGGTCACTAACAATAAAGTATGTCGAGTAGGTAAATGAATTTTCTTTATTGCACAATACAAATTTTATCGCACACATTATAGAACAAATGGAACTAACGTCGTATTTTGCAAAATTTTAAATGATTTCCTATTTGGGGGGGGGGGGAATGTCCCCTGTGACCCCCCCCCCTTCGGACCGCGCCTGGTGCGAAGCCAATAAATGGTTTTGATAGGCTATGTAGCATGTACGTACGAGAGCAAACAGAGAGTATTTAACCTAGAGAGCTTATAGGCCGATTTCTTTGAAGAACACAACTCACCAATACGGGTTGGGAGGCGAGGAAAAAATGCGCTACTGCAATTGGTCAGTTCAAGGTCAAGCTTCATAGATATGCCGAGTTAGGGATTGCTCTACTTGATTGAGGGAAAGTTATCGATATCGATAAAATGAAGTTTAACATTATAAAAATACTCAATAAAATCGCATAATAATATTTAATCACTAGCGACCCGCCCCGGCTTCGCACGGGTGCAATGTTTATATTAAATATAGGCAGCGTTCGCGAGAATCGTTAACGTACGGCAGTTTTTTCGACGCCTTACTCCACAATTTTCACTACCACGAAAAATCCTATCTATTTTCCGGGATAAAATATAGCCTATACGGATTCGGAAGAATCCCTCTAAGTAATGGTAAAAGAAATTTTGAAATCGGGCCAGTAGTTTTTGAGCCTATTCAATACAAACATACAAAGGTTTCCTCTTTATAATATTAGTATAGATTATCAGTCTCAATTACAAAAAGAAAAACAAGTATGCTTTTATTATTGATAAGAGGACCCTAAAACTTAAAGTTTTAGGGTCCTGATTGTTTTTGCTAAAAGATGATAACCGAGCGTCTATATATTTCTGAATTATGCATCTTGCTAATTCAATCAAATGATTGGTAGTTTCTATTTCATATTGATGAAAATTAATATCCGGGAATAAATTATACCCAATCAGTGATTTTAAAACCGATCTCATAAAATAATTGGAATTATATTTCTGAGACAGCACTTTCAAACCACTCTTGTTGATCGCCCTTTTAATATAAAATTCACAACGACGACAAATTTCTATTACTGTGGTGGATCCGTAAAATAACTTGTTTTAGTGTCTTTTTGAAATTGTAAGGCGTTTTGATTTGTAACACCAATCAACGCTCCAATACAAGTTAGGCATTTTATTTGCTTTATCAGAGCATGGACAATGTAGCCGGCCATATATTATTTTTATATTTTATTTTTTTATATTCCAGAATAAATATATTTTCATTAAAATCAGTTGTGTCAACAACTGTAGCTTCAACAGGCACTCGGTAATAATTATTTTTTTGGTGGTGATTTATCTAATCATCTAATGACTCACCACCAAAGTCCAAGTTAATTAATATTAGACTCCGTCATCTTATATTATTTTGACTTTTTTCAACATTATATCAATAAAAACCAAACTAGAAACCAATATTCCCTAGTAACCTTATCCATCCACTTTTCTTTTTAATCTGGAATCTTGGTAAATCTAAAATGAAAACATGCATGTCACACAGAAGAAAAAATATCAGAACTTTCTCCGTTTTTTAAAGTCGGTTAATGTAGATAGGTACATAGGTAGGTTATTCCAAGAAATATTTAATGGTCTAAAATTTGCGATGTATTATTTTAAAATGATTGTTGACATGCATGTTAAATTAATTTATGTACCTACATTTTATTGTACGCCCTAAGGGTACATAGCTGTTCTCAAAACATTAAATTAACACCAGCTGTATTATGTACACTTACCTATGATCCACAATAAAGAGATTGAATTGAATTGAATTGAATTGAATTGAATTGAACCAAAACATCCTGTAAAAAATTAGCCAAGTCTCGCCTAAGCTGCTTGTTTCTCTATAAAAAGTAATGAAATCTCTAAGCAAAGCGAAGCCAAGTCTAAGGATCTTTACTGCGATTTCCTTATTAATATAGTTAGATTTTATGTAACCGGCCGTTGAACATACTCTATGCACTTTTACTAGTTAATACATCGAAGTCAACGGCCAAGTCACATAAAATCTAACTATATTAATAAGGACATCGCAGTAAAGATCCTTAGACTTGGCTTCGCTTTGCTTAGAGATTTCATTACTTTTTAGAGAGAAACAAGCAGCTTAGGCGAGACTTCGCAAATTTTTTACAGGATGTTTTGGTGGGATTTCACTTCTTTTTGCAGAAAGCTATTTTTTACTTGATTAGTTTCTTAATTATTCAGACTCCAGTTTCATATTCATTTATAAGAAGGGGCTCGTCACATTGAATAAATTTTGTCAAGCCGCATTTCCATATCTCCCATAGTTCAGCTGAGCTCTAAGGGTTCTTCATCAGATACTTCAGACCTTCAATTTTTTATACACATCAGTAGAAGGGACTCGTCACTCTGAATAACTTTTGTCAAGGCGCATTTCCATATGTATCATAGTTCAGCTGAGCTCTTAGGGACTATATATATCAGATACTTCAGACCTTCAATTTTTTAATTTCAAAAGAAAGGGCTAACCACGCTTAATAAACTTTGTGAACATAGCATGTCGATAATTTCAATAGTTTGGCTGGTCTGTTACGGTTTCTACTCAAGGTCATAAGGTACTCCAGATCTTCCATGATCCTAGTTTTGATAGTTTTCCCTTCATATAGGCACTAAATCCTACCTCTATCCCAAATTTCAGCTCTCTAGGTTTATGGGAAGTACTAGTTCTATTTTGATGATCAGTGAGTCTATATAAGTTGAAATAATACAACTTTGCTTTTGCATAACTTAAGAAATAAACAAGCTACAAACATGAAATTTTGTGGTTTAAGTGTGTGCTGGTAGCTTACTAGATAACGATAATTTCAGCGTTCTAAATCTATCCAGAGGTCCCCAAATAGGGGACTGAAAATACGCCGAAATGGTTCCAGAAAAGGATGGTACGGCAGTGTTTGCTTTGCGCTCGACTTGGCGGGGGCACTGCCGTGCCCCCAGATTTTATGACAACTATCTGAATTGAATTAAAAAAAAATAAGTTTAATTTTATAATTATCGATATCGTATTCAGCCGTTATAGGTAACAGCACAGATTTTTACGATAAAAATACAGATGAAAAGACAGGGATAAAAGAATTAGAATTTCTTCATGTAAGAAAGAGACATTTCCAAAAGACATCAACGCGCGACACAATTTTGTTCTTGACCACCCAAACCACCACTTTAAATGGACCTCTGCGGTAGCTTATAATCTGATTAAATGATAAATAATTTTCATATTATTTCATTACTGATGAATAGTTATGTCATCCATTTGGTATCTAGATGTCTGGGAAGTGGGAATGTTTTCCACACCACTTAACGCGCATGAAAGCATTATTATGCGTTATAAATTGGATACAAAAATTTAAAATTTGTAATTGTTTAGCATGCACACAGGCCTAATACTTGGTCACAACTAAAATGGTTCGTGTATCGTAGCCAATATATAAGAGCAAAAACTCCATAGTTTTCGTGCGTCGGGGCAACGTATGTGCGATCAAGTGGTTTTCAAATCAGTGAGACCAAACCTATTGACCACCCCAGAAGTATAGGCTTTCGAACTAAAAAGGAATTATGAAAAAAAAAAACGATACACAATTGTTGGAGAAATCGGTTAAGATGACTACATAAAAAAAATACATACAGGCTACCTATTGTATCACTCGTTTTAGTTATTAAGTCCTTATTTGTTTTCTGTTATGGTGTACAATTAAAGAGTAGTATCTAGTAAGTAGGTAAAAAGAAAATTAAATATAAGTAGGTTGTTTTGTATTGTTTCTTAATATGTCTGTATTAAAATGTAACGAGTTCATTCACTTTCTCATTATTCCAAAATCGGTCACAGATATCCATTGACTTTTAAATTGGATGCATTCGTATGAAAAACCCGTTCGACTACATTTTAGCAGAAAAAATGTGTCTGTTTAGTGAGCAAAACCAACCAGTCCTCCACAAACGTACAGTGGTACCCATTTGATAAGGCGCGTCGTGAATCTTCGTCCGCACAGAAAAGAAAGTATGGCCCCGAAGATTAACGAAAGAATGCTTAAAACTTACAATCAACCTTAGCTCACTACTATAAGTTTCATAATACACTGCAGCTGTTAGTTCCGTCTCACTCGCAAGTCACGCCCCTCCGCACAATTACACTTTTTGACAATTTTATTGGTCCCTCAGTTTTCATTAAATATATATTTAATTAAAAATACAGGTTATTTAAAATGTACGATTCATTTCATAAACAAATAGGTATTTATTTAGTAAACAATAGAAAAAACTTAATCTAAAGGCCGCACACTATCCCATTATCACTCTGAGCGTCGCTACTATTACCATATCACTATCATGACTCGAACTATCCGATGAGGATGATGTATCTTTGTTGGCGTTTATTACAAATTGGTCCAATCTATTGTCGATGGCCTCTTACAATGTCATAAATTCGTCTTCGCATTTCATGGCATGATCTATAACTTTTTGCCACTCGTCTGGCTCGATGGATGCGAACTTTTCAGACAAAAGACGCTTCATTTCGGTAAAATTCATGGCAACATTGAATTTGCTTACGTGACCTTTCACCTGCGACCAAATATTTTCTATCGGATTGAAGTTCGGATGAAATGGAGGGAGCCTTAACACTGTGTGGCCGTGAGCTTCCATTATGGTGTCAAGCGAGTACTTTACATAGAGATGCTTATGGCTTTTAATTATATCGTACAATTCCGGTTTATACGCGTTGAAGGTGTTTTTGTCTTTTAACCAATCCTGCATAATCTTTTTTGCAGAGTTACTGTTCGGTGCCCTGTCCTCTAATGTGCTATGGTATGACGCATTGTCAATGACAAACGCAGAATTCGGTTGGAGGTTGGGAATTAATTTCTCTTGCAACTATTTCTCGTAATTTTCTATGTTCATCTCACTGTGATAGTCTCCTGTGGTCTGAGCAGATTTGTACATGAGCAAAGCATTTGGTATGAATTCATTAGCACCACCTGCATGCACTATAATCTACAACGGTCCTTTCAAAATTGTTTTTTTTTATGCCTTTGCCTTGACAGGCTTGTTCCTTGGTGTGAGTCGAATGAAAATAAGTCTCGTCGCCATACACAATTGGTCTCCCTTCATGCCGATATTTTTTTTCTTAAAATTCGTATTCTTAATACTTCGTTTTTTCCGCCAGCAACTTACGCTCCTACGATTCGGCGCAGAGTTTATCTGCCCCCTTCGAAGTCGATATCTCATTTTAATTTCTCCAAAAGCGCTCTCATTGTGACTACCTGTTTTTCTTCACGGTGAGTCATAAATTTTCATGCGTATGGCTTGGTATGAAAAATCGTCCAATTCCTTACGATAGATTAATTTACCCATTTTCGGCGTTCTAAAAAAAGGCCCCGCAGTATTTTCACTCGTATGTTGATCCTTCTCTGGTACAAAAATCCGTTAAGTAGGTAAATTACTAATATCTCGAAAACAATAATTAAACTTGCCTCGTTCTCTAGCCGATTTTTTCAAAGCAGTGTTTATAAAAACAATCTAGTATTTTACTCCAATTTTGTAAACTTTTAAACACAAAGCACAACGTTTTTTGGTTACATTTACGATCTTAAATCTCACAAATCGCAATTCAAGAAACTTTTTTAACATTCAATATAACTATGATGCGTTTCAACTAAGAACAAGATCGACTTAGCGACATATTGTGTCGTCATAGCTGTTAAATCGAACTAGTTGGGTAGAGTGAACAAAACAAGCATTTATTAAAATATTTATTCACAAATATTGAGCGCAAGAAATTTCTCCTTTCCTTATTTCAGTGATCAAACGCGAGCCTAACATAAAAAAATAAAGTTAGACTACATAGGTACGTAATTGTAAACTATAGCACTTAAGTACGGTCCCCCGGTAACCATAGGAATCGCACATTAAGGACTGTAGTTTTTAATATATTATTTGTTTACAAATTCCCAGAATTGTTATTTTTTAAATTCTACTAAGTACTAAATACAAATATTTAGATACACACGCACATAAAAAATGTCGTTCGATAAAAAAAAAATCTTGTCGCTTGCACTGGGCCTCTAGTGGATGCGGGGCCCATATGCAGTTGCCTACTATGCCTAGTGGTTAATCCGGCCCTGGTAACAGTACATTTATTATATAAATAAGTGAAACAGCTTCACTTATTTATATAATATTTTTTATTAAATTATGCCTTAGCAGGATAAAACCATCGGGCACGCCGCAATTGCGGCGGTAAGACCCCTCTTTGAGGAGTGACTAGATCGGAGTCACGGCGTCCTGACCTACCGCATGACGCAGGTCCTCACCGGACACGGAAGTTTCGGGAGGTACCTGTGTCTGATGGGAAAGGAAGAAACGCCTGGGTGTCACCACTGCGAGGGTCGCCCTGAGGACACGGTAGAGCACACGGTGCAGGACTGCCCCACTTGGGCAGAGCACCGACGTGTCCTCACGGCGGCGATAGGCGGAGACCTCTCGCGCCCGGCATTGGTCGAGGCCATGCTGCGGGGCGAGAGGGAGTGGGAAGCGGTCGCCTCCTTCTGCGAAGCAGTCATGCTTCCGAAGGAGGAGGCGGGCCGCGTGAGGGAGAGGATGGCGTCCTTCCTCCAGCCCAGTCGGCCGACGATCTCCGGCCACCGTAGGCGCGGGCATGCGGACAGCGAGTAAAGGGCAACTCGCTGTCCGACCATGGACCATGCCCGGGTCGACGGCGCGTTGTGTTCCACGCGCGCCTCAAAGAGCGTCAGCAATATGACGAGGCCCCCCCGTAGAGGGCCGAAGCCTGCCGGGGTCGTGGGACTTATCCCATTACCGTGACCCCGGTACGTAAAGGGTTATTGAAGGAACACCGTGGATTTTAGTCAGTAAAAGTCTGACAGTCCCTCCCACCCTGCCCGGGATGGGAGGACTTATTTGATAATTTTAACACGTTAAAAAAAAAAAGGAAAGCACGTTAAGCCTTTAGTCCCGGCTGTCATTTGGATATCTTTGAAAGTCGTTGCGGCTAGTCAGAAGCCAGTAAAATCTGACACTGATCTTGCCAATGGGTATCGTGTTACCCAGCTACTGGGTTGTGGAGGTCAGATAGGCAGTAGCGCAGGGTAAAACCATAATATTTACTGCAAAACATTCTACATACAATTTTTGTTAAAGAGTAAGCGTCAAAAGCCTAATGGCTAAGGTGTCTTGTGATCGAAGGTCGTGGGTTCGAACTCCACCCATTACACTATTGCCGTGAACCCACTCTAGACACAAGCATATTTAGCTTAGTTGGAGGGCTTTACAAGATTGCTAGTAATGTGAATTCTGCCCACATTGCTCGTTCTCTTTAAAAAAAAGACAGGGTTTGCTATGGACATAGATAAAATAAATAACTAGATGTGGTCAACAGAAGAAATTATATCGGAACCGTGTGTCTCCAGTTAGGCGCTGGGCGGGGCAACAACTACACATGCAGTTTAATAAAATCAATAGATACGCACTCGCGCACACACCCGCATTTCCTAAATCAGAACGTACTATACAATCAATAATAAACCTTATTCCGTCAAACACAGCGTGTATTTACCATGCACCTTAGAATTTACCCACACAAAAACATCGGTCGCTATCGTTGTGCTGTGCAAAAGCAATTTATTTTACATATACGCTAGTGATTGACTAAATCGGAAAGTTATCGATTCTTCCATTTGTTATTGTACATTTTTTTTGGGCACCTGAAAATGAACCAAATAAAAAATGGCATGTCCAGAAAATATTATAATAACAATAAACATATTATTAAGAACATAACATTACATAATTATTATTAAGTACTACCTACTAAGTATTAAGGGCTACCCTGGCGCTTTCTTTAACTTCAATCTTAATATTTAATTATCTAGTGATAGGTCAAATAGAAGTTGATGTTAACTTACATTACGCTCTTGATCGGAACATACCAGCCATATAGGTTGTATAGAATCCTGAAAAGTTGAAAGACTGATTTTATGAATGTCCTAAAACATGAGAATAGCTTTCAGTAATAAAATAAAATTTAACCCACTTCTGCAAAAATCAGTTGTACTCTTAATTTTGGAATTGTCCATTCAGGCTGGAACATTTCTGCGCTGAAGTGAACCGAGCATTTATGGTGCTATTTTGTGTAGGGTACCAGTTAGGTGGCATGCCTGTGGCATCAATCCATTCCTTTTTTATATTACCATCTTTTGGGAAGCTAAAAAGTACGAAAACCACTTATTTATCATTTACATACATCCTAAGCTACTTCTAAACGTCACCATATAATAAGCATCGCAATAATTACGTACCACACTATAAATCAAGATCTGAATGATTTTGACGTATATGGCTAATCCATTGCTACATATGTTCAAAATATTGGTCTGCTCAACAACGTAAATACCACAGTGAGTGTTGTTGATTTAGCATAATGAAACCGATTCCTACTGTAAGTGTGTTACGCAATTACCCCGCAGGTAATAGTTTAGTAGGTTATAACAGGTTTTTGTTATAAGAAAAATCCTAGTTAGTAGAGAAATTGTTAAATATATGAAAACAAACACACATCCATGCCTAACAAATAAATAGCATGAATATATTGACTTATTTTAAGCTAAATTCACTAATATATTATCTGAACCATGCCGATTATTATAACGCATTCGAAGCTTCAACGGAAGTAAAATACAAAAACCATAAAAAAATAAAGAAACAGCAACATAGGATAAGGCATAACATACGATAATTCTAAACCGAAAAACACCACCGATTATTAACCTAAAATTAAAGTAACTTACTTTACGAATATTGGTTACGCATTTCTCTACTACTCTCTAAAAAAAACAAAATAAGTAAAATAACATTATTTACACCGGGCTAAAACGGTTGACAGATTGAAAAATAAACTATTGTAGCGACAGCGACGTCGGAACTCCTTACGCATGCTGCGGGCGTAAAATAAATTGTTTATTTTTTTTACTTTTTTGTACACTTGACATTTCAACGTATTTTTATTTCTGTCATCTCATGTAAAATAAAAGTTAAACCAATTTTCTTAGAGGTTTCCGTATGTTATAAAAAACTTTTTACCGGTCTTTAGTTTTGTATTTTCGTTTTTGGCACCGACTTCCGAAATTAAAGTTATTTTTCACTTTGTAGTGTTTTTTGGGAGTCGGTTTAATTTTTTGGTAAAAAGTTTTTATTTCACTCTTTTTAGTTGGTTGATTTTTAATTTACCTAGTTACAAGAGCCTAAATGTCAACTACTTATATTCATTTACAAAATATTGCTTTTCCCAATGTTGGGCTGTTATTTGTTGAGGAGTTCTCCTGGTAGTTCACCATCAGCTTCACTTCACCATATACATTATGACGAGCATATTGTGCTTAATAACCACATTCAAGTAATCGAAGCGGAACACATGAACCACTTATTATTCCTACTTATATATTGAGTAGTTCCAGTGGCCATCGGTGGTCTTCATCATCAGGTCTACTTCACAAATGGTGCTTTTCGAATGCAACTACACAAGTTACTATAAAAATACTCAAATCACTATAGGTGTGCCTATAATATTTGAAGAGTTCCCTCGATTTCTCCAGGATCCCATCATCAGATCCTGACTTGGTGACAATGGGACCAATTTCAAAGTATACCCTTTCAAACAAAAAAAGAATTTTCCAAATCGGTTGAGCCGTCTCCGAGTAATCGGTGATCATACATAAAAAAATAATAATAATATACGCGTCGAATTGATAACCTCCTCCTTTTTTTGTCATCGGTTGAAAAGCTCCTTAACTATAATAGCAATATTTCATTCGTCAATCGACATTGCTGTCGATAGCATACGTTAGTGGATCTGCACAAGCACATCACTAATTCGTCGCAAGAAGTGGCGGCCTCACTACGCGATGAATCCGCGTAATACAGTTTCGTATGTTATTTTTACATTGCTTGTCCAGTTACTTAGTGACGAACTCAGGTAGTGGTTAAGGAGCAATGTATTTATAGCAAAAGTAGTACAGTCGTTCTGATATTTGAAAACAAAAATAACATAGTAAAACCAAGAAAGATTTTACGATGTATTGTTTTTCATGATTTTAAAGACAAATATTGTAAAATACTTGTACTTACATATGGTCAGTGATTCCATGATTCACATAGTTTTGATTTTGGCTTCGGTTTTTACAAGATACCACAGAAAAACTCGGCATTCATATATGTTATCACGATCGCCGTCGAAAGCGCACTAGTTCGCAGAGACGGCCACTTGCCTGTGACATGAGCCCTGTGGCCATGTCGCGCGGACACCGATACGCCCCCTTACCACTTCTCCTATATTTTTGATTTCTGTGGCTATGGATGTATTTCTGCTTGTCAAGCAAGAAAAAAGCAAATCAAGATTAATTACATTTATTATTTTATGTCAATAAGACAACTGGTACTATATATTACATTAATATAAAAGCTGTGCTAAGAATTATTATTAAAACTGATAATTTTCTACTGATTTTAAACTTTTTGAAAGCAAATCTACAATTTCAGTTTCTGCCTTTAGGCTTCTCGGATCATATAGACATATCTGAACACAGTTACAAGCCTAATCAAACGATTATATAGTCGCATGGCTTGAATATAAAATGATAGGCACAAATAGTTGATCAGCCCAGTTCTGAAAAGATATTATCGACATGTGAAAAATTAGAAATGATGATGTTATTAACCAATTCGAAATTTAATCAATAATTTTCTCTTCAGAAACTGGGCCTATGTCAAACACATGTTTTAAGCCCAGTCATTCATATGTACACAACATTTAAAATACTAGCAGATTAACAACAAATCACAAGATTATTGTGCCAATTTTTAAAATTATGTTCCCTATCTATCCCCTATCGATTTAGCAAAATATAAATTGTTTTAATTACAAATAGCATTTTAGTATTCATTTGACACATCTTTCTAAATTGCAAGTGTAAAATTTTATCAGATTTTCATTTCAAAGTCAATTTATAGATAGCTGATCAATTCACAAACTTGTCAATATCATACTCTAGATTGTCCGTTGTGTCTACCTCAATGTCCCCAATGGTTTTCTTTCGTGACTCTAAGCGCATACACTTGAGACATTTCTGACCTTTTCGCAGCCAACAACCTCTGTGGTACACAGAGTTACATCTGTCACACATTAAAGCTCCACTATCAAAGGGATATAGCACCTCTTTATTCTTGCAGACTTCGCACAAGTATCCTTTGCCGGAACAGAGATCACAGCTTGTGATATGTGAGCGGCAGAGTTCTGTTAGTTCCGTCAGCTGTGTTTCTAAAGAACCGTCGTTAATTGCTTGTAGATGTCCCATACTGTATTTCTTGTTCACGTCACCCAGCTGAACAAATAATGGTGAAAGCAAGTTCGTACCATCTGCGCAAGCACATAGATACCGTCTCATCCATTCCAAGTCCTTTCTCATTTTGTGTACCCATTCCAATTCAGCGATGAAGTTAAATAGTTTCGGATTTATACTTTCTATATCAATATAAGGTCTTGTCCATGATAAATTCAGCATTTGGAATGCTATTCTTGATACGTAATGCTTTTCCCAGTCCCAATTGTGAATAACTCTTGCAGGGATTGCTGCTAGATCATTCCAGTGGCACGTAGCACAGAAGTACAGGCCAGTATAATCACATAAGCGTGGTTCATTCCACATGTCTTTAAAGGTTAACGCAGTTTGGCACTCTGCACACTTATAGTCCTGTGCAGCTAACCCTTTTTCTGGACATATGCTCATTTCGTAGCTCCCTTTCTCGGTCATGACAACATGAGCACATACCCTGCATATGTGATCTACGCATTTGTAGTGACATAAGTAGCCGCAGTCATTACAAATGTATGAACCTTGAACAATACTCCAAATTATGCCACTGCAGTGATCACAGTACTGCTTCCGGTTGCTAGGATTTGTTTGCTGTTCAAAATGATGGCCTTTTATCGAGACTTGGACACGTGCGAGCCCATTGTTATCTTTTATATCTTCTAATCTCAGCCTTAACTCGACAAGGTATCTCACAAGCCATTTTCGTTCGTCTGAACATTGTACACTGTTTAAAACGAGCTCCTTACACTGGATTATTGCTTTTTCTAACTCCTCTTTCGTAGCAGAACTGTGTATCTTCAATTTTTTATTCGCTATGGATTTCGGGATGCAATTCGAGTCGTAGCCTTCGTCGACGGATACACCTCCAGAATTTGACGAAGTCGATGTTCTAGAAGTGGCTTCTACGCTTGGACTGCAGCAGATTAAACTGTTCCTGTATTTAGGGGAGTCGTTCGCTATCGCAGCAGCCATGGTCAATTTATTTTTACACAAAGGATGTCAACAATACATTGCGGAAATATTGCATAAAATTTTGAAATGTCACTTTGTTTTTATTGTTTAAACTGTTGCACAGTATTAGTCACAAATGTTATCTAAGATACATCTCATTTCTACGTCGATCCAGCAATGTTTTGATAGTGATTTGTAGGTTTTCACAATGAAATTGTTGTCGTAATTTTTGACATCTGAACAAACGTTTCGTTTCTGTACGTTGTTGGTATTGGAGTTACGTTTCATTTCACCCGTATGAAAATCAATCAGTTACATTTTTTGCTTAATCTTTTTATGTTTAGTATGTTGTAGTTTAAAAATTGATAAGTAACAATATTTTATGTTCAAAAGTACGAAGTTAGAGTATTAAATAACCAAGTATTTGATAAATACTTCAAAAATAAAGGTAATATTTTTCACAACTGCATAATAATATCGAACGAAACGTGTTTTACCGCGCAGGCGTGCAAACTTCAAGTAAATACTTTATCTGTCAACTCTGAATGAAATGTCATATCATTGCGCATTAGATGTCACTTGGTTTTTATCATACACTGCTTGCCAAATACGGAATTCATTTTCCTTGCAAAAAGGACAATCAATGTATAGAAAACATGGATTTAACCTCGAGATCTACTTTTTTAATTTGCATGTCACGAACACGGATGAGATCAACCTCTATATTCGTGCCAATTACCTAGATTACGGTACTTAGTAATGACCTATGACCATACACGTGCAGCACTGGGACATCCGCAGAATATACATAATAGGTATTTGATACGAATTATTAATACTTGTAAACGCGTGTTGTAAACAATGTTATTTTACTGGGAGCTGGGACTTTACACAATGGACTATGTTGGGGCGATAGAATCGTACGGCGGCGTAGGTTGGTGCGTAATAGCTTTGTTTCGTACAAAGTTTGATGATTGAAATGTAGGATTCAGATAGGATTCTGGTACAGTTTGGATGAATAAAAAAATATATTAAAAATTCTAATAAACCCGACTGTTTAACTGAAATGTAAGAAACAAGCACATTTTCATTTAAAAACGTAAGTACAGTTAATTTTTTAATTATTAACTAACTAAATAATATTGTGTTATTTTGTGAAGCGTCTGCTCGTTAACGTAAAATACGGAGTTAAAGGTTAAGGGAGGGAATATTATTTACTTAGTGCAAATAATATTCCAGAATAAAATATTACCTAAGTAGTTACCTTATTACCTACATACGAATATAGAACCTCCTTCTTTTTTGAAGTTGGTTTTAACTATTAGCTTTTGCATTGGCAACTTCCATATAAATAGGGATTATGTACATAGTTACGTAGGTAGGTATTTAATGTATTAAGAATGCGGTAATGTTGTCATGTTTGTATAAGTGTTTCTTGTCTTTGTTAATGCGGTTCGTTACGAAGGTTACAAAGCGGTTGCACGACAACAGCAATAAAGAGAAAACCGGACAAGTGCGAGTCGGAGTCGCGTACGAAAGGTTCCGTACCATTATCTATAAAAACAGCCAAAACAACGCATTTGTTGTTTGGGAGCCCCGCTTAAATATTTATTTTATTCTGACTTGTTGTTAAAGCGGCAACAAAAATACATAATTAGTGAAAATTTCAACTGTCTAGCTATTACGGTTCATGAGATATAGCCTGGTGACAGATAGACAGATGGACATCGTAGTCTTAGTAATAGGGCCCCGTTTTTACCCGTTGGGTACGGAACCCTAAAAATGTTTACTTGCACATGACACAGACTACCCACAATAACCACAAAATCAGTATTATTTATTTATTTAGGTACAAATGTAATGTTGCTACAATTGTTAACACTATACATTTGCATGAAACAGTCATATTAAGTACATTTATGAGTGCCAGTGGCGTAACTATAGGGTGGCACAACTGACAAAATGCCACGGGCCCCCGGCCTGACTGGGCCCCCAACCTGAGAGGCTGCGCGTTCAGAAGACACTTAATATTTTTAACAAAATTTTGTAAAAAAATATAAATTTTATATGAGTACCTACTTAAAATCAATCAATTAGAATTTAAAATTGATTAAAGTAACAACCAAAGACCATATACCTACAAATTCAAATAAATAATTAAGATATAAACGTATTCATAAGAGAAGAATCGATTTTAGAACGCATCCATTGTATACTTCATTTTGTGTCGCGGTGTCATGGCACTTAGGCGGCGCGGGCGAGCTCATGACGCTCGGCGAATTCCCGCATTTTGTTAACTAAGAAAGTACTGTTTTCGTAGGTGCTGGCAGTTTAGCGACGCATGGTGTTAGGTATTTCCCAGATTTGTATAAACATGAAATTGTTATACCCAAATGGAGATTAGCCAAGAAAAGCCAGTCATCAATACAAGGTGTGAGAGATTAAGCGCAATACCTCAGAAACCCCAATTAGAATATTAAATTAAAACAACATCCGTAACTAAATAAATTAAATGGTTTTAATTTATTTAGTTACGGATCTTGTTTTAATTTACCTAAACCATTTTTCATAAAATATTTACCCTTACTAAACGCAAAACGTATGTGCGTCATACAATATCCTTACGCAGACGTATACACTCATGCAATGTTAGCGGCCAACACGCACAGGAGCACATTTCCCTGAATTAAGGATTGTATTAATTTGTCATGATATTTTAAGTTAAATGAAAGATTTTTTCGTAAAAATTTAACACCTATTTTTTTAACGGAAATCGATTCAGGAGCCGATTCTGAACCAACTGCTTTCAGGAATTGCGTTTATTCTGTTACACGTTGTATATATATATATATATTATATATATATATAATATATATATATATATATATATATATATAAAACGCTTCCGTTACTGACTGACTGACAGACAGCTAATCTATACTATCTATACTAATATTATAAAGCTCGGGCACGCCGCAATTGCGGCGGTAAGACCCCTCTTTGAGGAGTGGCTAGATCGGCGTCACGGCGTCCTGACCTACCGCATGACGCAGGTCCTCACCGGACACGGAAGTTTCGGGAGGTACCTGTGTCTGATGGGTAAGGAAGAGACGCCTGGGTGTCACCACTGCGAGGGTCGCCCTGAGGACACAGTCGAGCACACGGTGCAGGACTGCCCAGCTTGGGCAGAGCACCGACGTGTCCTCACGGCGACAATAGGCGGAGACCTCTCGCGCCCGGCCTTGGTCGAGGCCATGCTGCGGGGCGAGAGGGAGTGGGAAGCGGTCGCCTCCTTCTGCGAAGCAGTCATGCTTTCGAAGGAGGAGGCGGGCCGCGTGAGGGAGAGGATGGCGTCCTCCCTCCAGCCCAGCCGCAGTGGTAGACGCCCACGGCGTCGGACGTCGGCCGACGATCTCCGGCCACCGTAGGCGCGGGCATGCGGACAGCGAGTAAAGGGCAACTCGCTGTCCGACCATGGACCATGCCCGGGTCGACGGCGCGTCGTGTTCCACGCGCGCCTCAAAGAGCGTCAGCAACATGACGAGGCCCCCTCTGCAGAGGGCCGAATCCTGCCGGGGTCGTGGGACTCATCCCGTTACCGTGGCCCCGGTATGTAAAGGATTATTGAAGGAACACCGTGGATTTTAGTCAGTAAAAGTCTGACAGTCCCTCCCACCCTGCCCGGAGTGGGAGGACTTATTTGATAATTTTACCACGTTAAAAAAAAAAAAAAAAAAAAATATTATAAAGCTGAAGAGTTTGTTTGTTTGTTTGCTTGAACGCGCTAATCTCAGGAACTACGGTTCTGATTTAAAACATTCTTTCAGTGTTAGCTAGCCCATTTATCGAGGAAGACTATAGGCTATATATCACCACGCTAAGACCAATAGGAGCGGAACACTAATGAAGAATGTTTCAAAATCGGGGGATATTTTTTCCACGCGGACGAAGTCGCGGGCGGAAGCTAGTAATATAATATATATATAATATAATATAATATAATATAATAATATATATAATATAATATTATAAAGCTGAAGAGTTTGTTTGTTTGTTTGCTTGAACGCGCTAATCTCAGGAACTACGGTTCTGATTTGAAAAATTCTTTCAGTTTTAGATAGCCATTTTATCGAGGAAGGCTATAGGTTACCTATCATCACGCTAAGACCAAAAGGAGCGGAGCACTAATGAAGAATGTTTCAAAATCGGGGGATTTTTTTTTACTATTGAGAGCTTCCGCTGCGTGCGCTGCGTAAACGGTTAAAGTTTCGCAAAAATCATGTATTACAGAATTATTCATCATTAAAAGTTCTAAAAAAAAGTCACCGACAGCATATGTCTATCTTTTATGGTTAGCTCACTATAACCTTTTTTATGCTAACCAAATTTGTTCTAAAATAATGCATTATTTACGAAGGTGTTTTTATAAACATGATATTAATCCTTATCCAAATAAATACGTTATTCATCACAAGTATTTATTTATTTATTTTTTCTCCCACAAAATACATAAAACAAAATTTCTTTAAACAATTTTTTGGTAGGGAGACAGGAGCCCATACTAAGAAAACTTGTGTTATGGGTCTCCTGGCCACCTTAACCCAGACACAGTACAGAACAGGTCAAATTGGAAACTTAGAATTAAGGGAGCGTGAAAATTTGTGAAATTGCGAATTTAAAACAAAATTGCCCTTTACATCATTCGATTTAAATGAATATCTTAGGAGCTATCGCAGTTTTAAAATAACATCACCGGCCGGAAGAAAACAAAACTAAAAATATAGTGTACGCAGAAGTACTTTAAAATAGTTAACATTAGTTTAGTATTTTTGAGAATAACCTACAACCTACATGATATAAGATTATGAGACCCAGTACTTACTGACCTATATAAACGAAGTCGCGGGTTAAAGTTAGCGTTAGCCCAAAGTAACTATTCCACGCGGACGAAGTCGCGGGCGGAAGCTAGTTCCTTATAAACAGCATACGCTTTTATAACAAGTTGCTAAAGTCTGTGACAAAACTTAGCGAGGGAAAGTTTAAAACCCCAGACCAAACGGCGATTTGTTGAAGTTCCTCATTATGTTCCCTAATGGCGCTATGATAGTCTTCTGGTTTAAAAGATATATATAATCACATCGTCAGCGTAAATATGGTATTTGCAGTTTTTCAGGTATCTTATGTCTGCACAGTACAAAATAAATAGGATAGGACCTAAAATTAAGCCTTGCGGGACTCCTCTCTCTATAGGAATAAGAGCCGACCTAAGAGTTCTACCATTACTCAACCGCAGATCCACCCGCTGTTTCCTATCACTAAGATTTCTCCGGAACCATTTTACAGCTTTAGAGTCGAAACCGTAATAAATTAATTTCGATAAAATAATGGAATATTTATAACGTTAAACTCCCGGGAAAAATCTAGTATATTTTTATATGTGAACGCAAGAACACTATAGACTCTGAGATTAATTTCTGATTAGTTATGTTACATTGAATTATGTGAATTAGTATATACTGTCCTCTTATACCTATAAAAATAGTAGCTATTATGCAAAGATTGTGAAATTCAATTTTTTTTTTAAAGAGTAGTTGCCGTGTACCGTGTACCGTGCAATTTCTTGCCGGTTCTTCCCCATAGGAAACGACCAATTTGGAACCGTGCTTCTGACATTTTATGAGAGTACGTAAAATAAAATAATTCTGATTTGATTTGGAACTTTGCGAAGATGAGCGTCTTCAAGAACCAGATTGTAAATTTTATCAAAAATTGAACATCCGTATTAATCAACTGAAATCACGTTTCCTTTCAATGAATGATATTTCCTTTATTACGAATATTTTCGCTCTGGACCTCAATCAAAGTGTAATATGAGGTCTACGATCGCACGAGCAAGCTCAGAAAATGCCTATTCACTTTTGCTTTAAAGGCTGACGGGTTATATGTGGCAGGGAACACAAAAACCGGCAGAGTTCCACACATTGGCTGTGTTCACAATAAACGTTGAGGAGAAACGCTTAGTACGACAAGACGGTATATCGACCAAGTGTGGATGGTATCCTGCAGTACGTCTGGTAGACCGGTAGTAAAAGAGGGATGAAGGGATTAGGTCGTGGAGCTCCTGCGCACACTCTCCGAAGTATAATCTGTAGAAGATAGACAGGCAAGTAACGTTTCGCCGGTTTTTTAAATTTCAGTGTTTTGTAACCTGCCATATTGCAAAATTTTACTGATTATGATCTTTTAAATGAAGCCCTTGAGTCTGTTGAAATAATAGATGTATCTGAATCATTTGCCAGGGAAATTCTCAGTTTTCGGTCAACCTTCTGGGATGAAATAGAAAATTAAACATGTATGAAAGAAATTGAGCAAATTTATTAATAATAAAGAATCATTTTAAAACATGCAGCTTTCCTGAAGAATGTACTGCATTAATGTTATTTCTATGTATTGAAACCTGTGACTACAGCTAGTGCTGAACAATAATTTTCGAAACCAAAAATTAATAAAAACCTATTTAAGAAACTCTATGGGACAAAATAGGCTATATATTTTGGCTATTCTGTCTATTGAAAATTCTATGGCCCGATCTTTAAACTTTGATGATGTTATTACCAACCGCCATTGTAACCAATTTTTTTACAATATTGTTATTTAAGTGTGATTCGATTATTGTTGTACAATAAAGTATATTCTATCTACCTATCTTATGCTGAACAGAAAGTTCGGAGAAAAGAATTTTATAATAAATATCTTTTTAACATTCATTATTATTAACTTAACAGTTATTTTATTATAAAGTAACACCTATGCTTTTGAACATTAGATATTTAACTGAAATGGACACAATGTCACTATTGGGCATCTATCTCAGTGATTTATTGGAACTAAATTAAAATTAACTAGTTTTCTTGGGGCCCCATGTAATGGATTGCCACGGGCCTCAGATGGTATAGTTACGCCACTGATGAGTGCAACAATTAATTACAGGCTAAGACCACATGCGCTACTTATGATTATAAATCAATATTATTAACATACATAATTTTAAACATAAAGGCGGCAGATCGAGTAACTTTTATGATAGATAGATATAACAAATGACACATGTCGGGCATGTCACAAACCGGGAGAATCCATTCGTCACATTATCTCCGGTTGTTCTCGTCTGGCTAATGGAGAATACTTGCATAGACAAAACACCGTAGCCAGGATTATTCATCAGCAACTTGCTCTTAAATACAATCTTGTGGAATTGAAGTACCATACTATAGGTATGTGCCCGACCCAGTTCTCGAAAATGGCAATATAACACTGTACCACTGTACTGGGATCGGTCTATCATCACTGACAGGACTATTGTTGCCAATAAGCCTGACATAGTGGTGATAGACCGATTAGAGCGTCGCACAATGATTGTTGATATAGAAGTCCCCCAAGACGAGAACCTCGTGAAAACTGAGATAAATAAAAAAAGAAATATCTTGACCTGGCGTGCGAGATTGTCGACATGTGGGTTGTGGAGACAGCAGTCATTGTGCCGATAGTCGACACAGCCAATGGTATAATAGCCAAGAGCCTCGACCAACATCTAAGGAGGCTCTCGTTGGGCAGCTGGATCAGGGGCTTGATCCAGAAAGCAGTACCTACTTCTGGAAACGGCGCGTATTGTGAGGAGGTTTCTCTCTCAAGAGGCCTGACCACCGGTAGCTTGGACTCTGTTCCCGATACCGGTGAGCTACTATTTTTTTTAATATTTTTAAATGTTTATATTTTTTATAATAACATTTAAAAATGTAATTGATACATAGATAGAATAAATAGAATAATAATTAAATGTATTTATTAACCAAAGAAATACGCACACAGACAAACAGTTTCAACATGGTGATAGACTATAGGTGCCTTCAATTAAGAATGAAATATTTAAACATAACTAGTAGGTACATACTTGGTTGTTGCAGAGAAAAAGCTTTACATAATATCTATGCGTACAAAGGTTATGGACCTTGTCTCTTAAACTAGGCCCAGGCCAGTGTCTTAAGAGACAGTGATCGGCCTGATATTATTTTTCTAAATATAGGTATATTAAAACCAGTGATCGGAGTAGGTAGATTGAAATGGGGTCATTGATCCGAAACGTATATATTAATATGGACATTCCTCCGGAATTGGTGAATTATTAAAAAAAAACCGGAACTTATGTAGGAATTTTATTCTGCCTGAGTGGAAGGAGTCATTTGATGATTTGCCATCCTCAAAAAAAGGTAGGAATAAAAAAATAAAAATTAAAGCTTCGATCGGAATTAGATTGTTTTTATTATTCAACAGATAAATAATGAATTAATTTAGTTTTTATACCTTCCTTTAAATTTTGAATTGAGTAGGAATAATATCACTACCAACATTAACAATGTTTAATTGAATCCGGAAATACCGGAATTACTTTCCGGGAAAATGGCTTATCCATGTTATTCTTTCTGTGTGCATTTATGATACAAGTACCAAAAATCAATCTACCTACTCCGATCACTGATTATAACTCAAAGGTGACTGACTGACTGACTGACATAATGATCTATCAACGCACAGCCCAAACCACTGGACGGATCGGGCTGAAATTTGGCATGCAGGTAGATGTTATGACGTAGGCATCCGCTAAGAAAGGATTTTGCGAAATTCCCACGGGATCGGGATTTACACGGGAAAAACATCTCACGCGGGCGAAGCTGCTGGCACAAGCTAGTGATTCATATAATTCAAAATATTTATTACAGGTGTGCTTTTGTTATTAACATCATCTGACTGCCTCGGTGGCTTAGTGGTCGCAAACGCGACTTCAGAGCAAGAGATATCGGGTTCGATTCCCGGGTCGGGCATAAAGTGTTACTGGGTTTTCTGTTAGAAATTGCCCGTGCCTTGGAAAGCTCGTTAAGCCCGTGTTAAGCACGTTGAGTTTTGCGCTTGACCTCTCTCCGGTTATTTTATTTTTTTATTTTATTTTATTTATTTGGCTCACCAACAATTGAATACACTGATACAAATATATGATTACTTTCAGTAGATTTAAGGACAAGTGTATCAATTTCTTATAGGTAAGCACATCATGCATTACAAATGAGTTGTATGACTGCCTACTTACAATATTAGATAAGTACATACTTAATTACTCTGAACACAAATAAGTCTTTAACCACAATCATAATTCAAATCGAAATTTGAAATATAAATCATAATCAAAATATTGTTATATAAAAATCAAAAATTCAAATAAGTAATTAAAATCAAAACATTAAATTAAACATAAGTTAAAGTTATTACTAAAATTAAAATTAATATCACAATAGTATCATTATAAAATCATAATTACAGTTAATATAATATCAAAATAAAAATAATTAAATAATTTACATGTTTTTGTACATATAATACCTCTTAATTTGCTAAGTGAGTCAGATTGCACATCAATAAGTTATGTCGGATTACCGTCCCATCGGGCAATGAGAGTAAAGGAACAGATTGCTCCTGTATCTGCTCATACTTGTGCACTATAATGTCTCCTGCGCAGCTGGCCGTCGTGGTCGAAATCGGCTAAAAGAACTATTATTACCAGTGATCGGAGTAGGTAGATTGAAATGGGGTCATTGATCCGAAACGTATATATTAATATGGACATTCCTCCGGAATTGGTGGATTATTAAAAAAAAAACCGGAACTTATGTAGGAATTTTATTCTGCCTGAGTGGAAGGAGTCATTTGATGATTTGCCATCCTCAAAAAAAGGTAGGAATAAAAAAATAAAAATTAAAGCTTCGATCGGAATTAGATTGTTTTTATTATTCAACAGATAAATAATGAATTAATTTAGTTTTTATACCTTCCTTTAAATTTTGAATTGAGTAGGAATAATATCACTACCAACATTAACAATGTTTAATTGAATCCGGAAATACCGGAATTACTTTCCGGGAAAATGGCTTATCCATGTTATTCTTTCTATGTGCATTTATGATACAAGTACCAAAAATCAATCTACCTACTCCGATCACTGATTATTACTGCTCTCATTATGACGATGGAAAACATCGTCAGAAAACCATTTCCTAGGATCAAAAATCTAAAGACAATATGTGGTGGACTATGGCCCATTACCTCTCATATAGAAAAGGCGTGTGTCCCAACAGTGGGAACTTTATAGGCTTTATTTAAGGATGGAAAATCGTCCAATGACTCGCTCTTGATCTGAGTGAAGCGGGAGTGAGTGTGTCAGACCTTTACTGACAACCCATCCGTGTTCCGTCATTTGCCCTTAAAAATCACTTAAAAATCAGCGTCAGAAAATCATGTTTTGTATTATCATCTGGCATTACCCTGAGCTCTTTTGGCTAGTCTCTCTAGGGTTCCGTAGCCGAATGGCAAAAAAACGGAACCCTTATAGTTTCGTCATGTCTGTTCGTCTGTCTGTCTGTCTGTCTGTCCGTTCGTCCGTATGTCACAGCCATTTTATTCTGAAACTATTAAGACTTGTGAAACTTAGTAGGTGGATGTATTCTGTAACCGCTTTCCGATTTGAAGAAAAAAATTAAAAAATATTTAAAATTTAAGGGGGTCCACATACATGGAACCCCCCTTCTTAAAACTGAAAATATTTTTTTTCATGAAACCTATGCGTGTGTGGTATCTGTAGACAGGTCTTTAAAAATGACATAGGGGTTTCTAAAACCACTTTTCATAAAGTCAATCGTTTAAAAGATATAAGCTTCCAAAGTGGTAAAATGTGTGTCCCCCTCTCTAACTTCTATAATAATGGAGTGAAAAATTAATACAAACACTATGGAAAAACAAAGTTATTTAGCGTAGTTGTAAAAATGTAAATAAGCTAGTTTTAAGAAATTTTTAAGGTTTTTTTTATTCGTCAAATAAATATACATATTATTATTATATTATATTATTATAGTTACTACGGAACCCTTCATGGGCGAGTCTGACTCGCACTTGGCCAATTTTAATTTACTTATTTACCGCCGTAGGCATTCTCTACCAATCAACCATGAGTGGTGAAGAGATAGCGTGAGAGGTGCAACACGTACGTGAGAAGTTGTTATAAAAAGTTCATAAAAGGCTATAGAAATCTACATAAATAGTAAAATTTTCTCTCCCCTCTATATTTTATGTTCGTAAAGTCTGCAAAGGTTGTCTGGAAGATATGACTATCAACGATAAAACCGCCATTGTAACCATAGGTTAAGAAATATTATGAAACATGAGTGATGAAGTAATTGGAGTACAATAAAGTACATTTTATGTATCTTTCAGAGCCGCTACTTCGAATGCGACGAGGACAGTGAGGACTACAGTTCCGACGAGGACAGCTACGTTCCTCGCTACGTCGTGGAGGCCATGGAGGCGCAGCATCAGGTCCAAGCGGAGGAGACGGACGATGAGGAAGATGATGAGGTGCGTAGCCTACCTTTAAATAATACTGGCAGTCGACGAATCGCAAATAATATTAGCAATAGTATAGATCAGGGTTTCTCAAAGTGGGGTACGCGTACCACTGGGGGTACGCCATAGGGGGTACGCGATAAAATTTGCGTATGGCGGCGGCTAAGGTGCCTGGGAAAGAGTATACATTTATATATTTCTTTACAAAACTACCAATATTTCTTTAAGGGGTTCGCTGTGGTCTCAAAAGTCTATTAGGGGTACGTGGAACAATTAGTTTGAGAAACCCTGGTATAGATTATACCAGCACTTAACCCGCAATTTCGTCTGCGTGGATTCCAATATAATTTATAGCCTTATAGTATTCATCAAAAATGCATCATTGTTTCTCACTCATGTTTTTTTTTTAGATTTGGATCATTCTTTCCGGAGATTACCTCCTACATACATACAAACAAATTTTAACTCTTTATTACTTATTTACTAAAAGTCACGCGGGGCTTCGCTCCTGTGGACTTAATCACAATTAAAACATAACCCTCCTTCTGCTGTCGAGTATAAAGTCTAAGCGTTCCATATCAAATTTCATCCAAATCTATCTAGTACTTTCGAAGATTATCGCATTTAAACAAACAAAAATCTTTTCCGCTTTATTATGATATTACCTAAAGATTCATAATATCAATTATCAACGTAATGAGCACAGGCTCTTTACATTGATAATTCACGATATAATTATCTCAAAATAAAAGAAAACGTTTTTAATTAAAATCGTCCTTTGAATAAAATGATTTAAAAGTTTAACTTATCCTTACTAATTGTATAAATATGAAGGTCTGTCTGTCTGTTACGCATTCACAGCTAAACCGCTGAACCGATTTTGATCTGTTTTACACATTTTGATTTAGTTTTTATAATAAGTTTATTATAATAAGCTTCTACCCGCGAGTTCGTACACGTGGAAGGGCTATTCCGCGTAAATCCCGATCCCGTGGGAATTCCGGGATAAAATAATGTGTTATTCAAGAATGTCAACTATCTACTTACCAAATTTCATTCAAATCCGTTCAATAGTTTTTGCGTTAAGGAGTAACAAAAATCCATCATCCATCCTTACAAATTTTCACATTTAGGTATAAATATTAGTAAGAGTAAGATTTACTTGTTACTGTTACTAATATTGTAAATGGGATAATTATAATCTCTGTACACGCGTACTTGAAGGACGGCAACGTCACAATTTATTTATGAATGCGTACGCGTGTACAGAGTGTTTCTTTTACGTATCAATTTAACATTTTTAGTGAATATTATAGTATAAAAAAAAAAAAACATTTTGTTTTCGAATGGTAATATTTTTTTTAGCATGTATGGATGCTATACTATTGCGGGTTAACGGGAACGCCCTCTGTTAGTTGACATACTGTATAAGGATCGTTCTCTTCATTCCAGGTATTCATAGACACAGTGCCCGGAGACAATACCTCCACAGACATGCTCATAGACAAGAAAATGTCGGTGTCTTCAGATGAGCCTACTACTGAACAGGATGATGAAGACAATCTGCAACTAGAAGTAGCAGCGGGGACGCCTGTACTTCTCAACTACTTGCTAACCCATCCCATTACTTGCAGTATACAGTAACCGCAAAAACAAAAACAAAAAGAAGACAGAAGGAGTGGAATTCCGTGCTGGAATCTGTATCTCCTACTAGCAGTAATCTAAATCTTTAATTTCTACAAGACAAACAGCGATTCGCCATCGTTTCATGGTGGACATCACACCCGTACACACAAAACCTATCGGGGATACTTTCAATGTGCGTACAGCTAAGGAGTGGAATTCTCTGCCGGAGTCTGTGTTTCCTGATAGCTATAACCTGGGGGTGTTTAAGTCAAGAATGAATAGGTTACTTCTAGGCAAGCGTGCTTCATCTTCGACCACATCATCGCTTAACATCAGGTGAGATTGTGCTCAAACGAAAGCCTATCAACAATAAAAAGAAACATTATCTAGCTAAAGTGCGTTATTGTAATGCCTATCGTCTTAATTTTTTGCTTTAAGTAACAATAGAAACATATTTGTCCAGTATTTTTTGGCAATCTTACTCATGGACTAAATAGTTTTTATCCGCAACCAGGCGTAGTGTGGACGGATATTGACGTGGGCGAAGTTCTATCAGCAAGCGGCATTTTCCTTTGTTCCTCACTCACTCCCGAAGAATTTTGAAAAATATGTTTTTCATTCCATCAATCATCTGTGGTAAAGTCTGAAGACTTCGCCCACGCTTAGTTACGCCACTGTGTACATCGTATTTTTCATGTATGCTCTCACAATAAGAATCATTCCATTTTTTGGCTATAAAGTCAAAATGCTATAATTATATAAAAATAATAATTGTTAAATCCAAAAAATCAATTCTAAATACAAATAAACTAAGCAAATGCGCTGCCTATAATTTAATTAAGGATCATTTATTTAAATAAATCTTATGAAAGATATTCCGTGCAATTGTATAAGTTTAAGTTCTTATTATGAGATGTATGATATTTCAACTTTACTTGTTACCACATAAAAATGTGACCAATACAACTAATTTGTATTATGTTTTATATTCATTTTTATTGATAAGTTTTCTAAATACATATTTATATTGTATTATTATATTTAAGGACTGATACTCAATGTCCGGATATTAGGCACTATATATCAAATAAAACACCAATATCTGACTAATAACTTATCCGGAGAAACTGATGCAAACTATATGAATAAAGGTCATATATCATATAATACACATATCAACTAGCAAAGGGATCGCAAACGAATCGTGTTTCTCTTCGCCTTTAAATAAGCGTAAAAAAACTCGAGTAGATACGATGGCGATAATTTTTCGAGTTGATAAGTGTGCAGCTATGACTTTTAATTGTCATAAATTCTTTTGGCTACTGTACCTGCATATAACTCAAAACAAAGTTCCTTTATTTTAAGCCAAACAGTGAGAATAATAATATTAATTACTGATCTCATTAGATGCATAAGTAGTTATTTATTTAATATTAGTCTGTGTTTAATAATAGCGAATCAATATCAGGACAGTGATGTTTAATATTCGTTTTTCGGCCCGATGCCGATGTGAATATCCGTAATTATATTTCATTAGAGTATTCTAATCTAAGTATCTAATTGCGGATCAAATAAATATATTTGAAAATCAATTAGACTAATATTATTCATAGCATCTTATACACATGGATCCGACACGACAGGCCCGTTGGTATAGTGGTCAGTGTCCCTGACTGCTATGCGCAAGGTCGTGGGTTCGATTCCCACCTAGGACAAATGTTTGTGTGATAAGCACGATCATTTGTTCTTTGTCTGGGTGTAATTTATCTATAATATGTATGTATTTAGAAATATATATATATATGTATGTTTATCAGTTGTCTAGTACTCATACCACAAGCTCTGCTTAGTTTGAGACTAGATGGCGTTGTGTGGAAGTTGTGGAAATTAAAAAAAAAAAAAACTATTTTCAAAGTTAAACAACGCTGGTCGAGGTCGGCTCGTTGATGGGTAACTATTTTAATTTATCCAGATTACTTCATACTTCGGAAACCACGTTTAGTCTCGGCGGTCGGTATATAGATAGATACCTTTAACAGACATTACGGGTCAGCCGGTCGAGCCAGGAAACCTGATAACGCTCTTGCCAAAGGGTAACGTGTACCTATTATAGTTACTGCGGCTCGTTGATGGGTAACTATTTTAATTTATCCAGATTACTTCATACTTCGGAAACCACGTTTAGTCTCGGCGGTCGGTATATAGATAGATACCTTTAACAGACATTACGGGTCAGCCGGTCGAGCCAGGAAACCTGATAACGCTCTTGCCAAAGGGTAACGTGTACCTATTATAGTTACTGGATTGTAGAGATCAGCTTGGCTGTAGTTCCATTTAAAATACTAATACTCAACTACGACCTGTTAGGCTGGAATCCAACCCTTTAACGATAACTGACACATGCTTGCACTGTCTGGACAGGTCCGCCCAAATTTGCGTGGTTATTTCCTCAAAAGAATACCACAGACATTAACCTACATGCTTCTCATATAAAAATACAAATTGTCTGGACTTTAAAAGAGACTATGACCTCTGAGTTTGTTTCGGTGTTTCTTCTCAGAGTAGTCAGTTAGGAAATACCGGCCTCATCTAGCTAAACTTAACACGTAAAAAAACATGACGTGTAAAAGTGTTATTTATAACCAATTTACAAAATAAATATTTCATTTCATTTCATTTATAGGGAAAAGGCTAATACATGATGATTTTGTAAGTTTTTCAAATAAATAAATTAAATCGGGCCCAACACGACGCATATTGAGTATCACTGAATGTATTGAAAGCGTTTCTCCTCACGGTTATTTCATACAAGCTAGCCGGCTCTTATTTTTGAAAAATAATGAACTGATTTCAATGATATTGCCATCTCAGAGATCATATATAAAAGCGAAATACCACTCACTGATTAAACACGAAATCTCAGAAACTACAAGTAGTAGGATTCTCAAATTTTGCATGGCACCTTTTAGTACGTAGATGCTCGCTAAGACGCGATTTTGCGAAATTCCCACGCGATCGGGATTTACACGGAAAAAACTTCCCACGCGAACGAAGTAGCGAGCAACTACTAGTCTTTCTATAGCAATCTGACAAGTGGTTGCAGGCATGACTTATGAGTTTTAGGTCGTGAGTTCGAACTCAGGCAGGCTGGAGTGTTTTCTTCATCACTGCTGCTCTCAAACAAAGGAAAACACAGTGAAGAAACGGTCATGTCCCAGGTCCAAAAAATCCAAAGACTTGCGATTTCTACCAAACCGTACTGCGTCCAAGCGGATTACGGCCTAGTCCCTCTCATAAAATTTGGGCCTGGGTCAGTTAGAACGTTATAGGTTTATTCTGATAGGAATCTAGGTTTCTTGCGAAAGACTTCGTGGCTTAGGTAATAACAATCGATCGAGTCGATGTACCAGGTTAAGCGAGACCGAGGTCAGCAAGTGGATGAGTGAATATTTTAATAAACCAAATTTATTCTACAACGTGTAACGGAAAGGGTATATACATACCAAGGGTACGGCTTCTTTGGATGATATCAAACAATACTGGAAGGGTTTCAACTCAAAATTGATACCAAATTTGCGGTTTCGTAAGTTTCTTAAATTGAAATCATAACAATCGTGTCACCGCACTACGTAGGTCGATAACTTTCCACGTTACTTGCAAATATCACGATAAATCTCTTTCGTAATTCTGTGCGCCTAGTACTGTAGTAGCCTGGTGTTCTTTTGTCGGCGCGAGAAAGGAGATAGGATTAAAAAAGCCTTCCAATATCGTTTGATATCACCCAAAGAAGCCGTGCCCTTGGTATGTATATACCCTTTCCGTTACACGTTGTATAGGAAAGGGAAAGCTTAGCTTGACATTCGTTACGTGTGGTCAGAATCCGACTCTAGGCTTGCCATGAGGTAACGTGTGGTCAGAATCCGACTCTAGGCTTGCCATGAGGTAACGTGTGGTCAGAATCCGACTCTAGGCTTGCCATGAGGTAACGTGTGGTCAGAATCCGACTCTAGGCTTGCCATGAGGTAACGTGTGGTCAGAATCCGACTCTAGGCTTGCCATGAGGTAACGTGTGGTCAGAATCCGACTCTAGGCTTGCCATGAGGTAACGTGTGGTCAGAATCCGACTCTAGGCTTGCCATGAGGTTTCGTGTTACCTGTTTACTGGGTTTCGGAGGTCAGGCAGTCGCTCCTTGTCAAATATTGAGCTACATCCGGATAGATTAAAAGCCGATGACATAGTTGGTAAAAGGCTTAGCAGATGTATTTTGAAAATCTTATTAATATCGGTTCGTTCATTTCCATAAAGGGCTTGAAAGTATGTATGATACCGTGAAGAGTTCTAAAACGCTATTTGATTCTAGAGTAGTAAGCTGATTTATTTCGTAAGTTCCTTATTCTACGCTTGGTAGATAAATGTGCATAGATATTAACAAAGATAATGTGATAGCTTGTCTATTGTCATTAGATTAGAAAGTCGTTAGAAATTCAACAGACATTCAACTGAATATCCGGATATTCTGCCGAATCTCTTTTCAATGTAAAATCGTGTTTCAGTAATTATAGTAACTAAGTTTTGAATTACTATCCGGACGGATATTAAAATTTGGACGGATACTGAGTAGTTGCCGGATATTCGTTTCATGTAGTCATTGATCGTGCTTGTATCGTAGAATAAAAATAAAATTAGGTATTTATGAATAGTCTGATATGGCAGTATTGCTGTTTTCTTTTATGAAGATTTTTTTATAATAAGTAATGCGAGACTACCGCTGTTTAAATAATTTCTCTAATTAAAAATCGACTCAATTTACATGTAGGTACTGAATTGTAAATAAAAAAAGAAGAAAAACAGAATCAGCTTCTAATGATATTTCAACTTTAAGATTATACACGACTTAAATAAAACAACGTGCATATTAATAAGTTTTCCGTTTAATATTATTGTATGCCAAAGCTTCGCCATTTTTGCTACAAACTTTTATTATACGGATTATGTGTATTATTGTAAGTTGATAAATAATGCTTGTGTAAAATATGAATAAATGTTTTCTTTATTTACATTATGTGTTTATTTTTTACTTCTATAGTTTCAGTTCTCCTTTCTATGTCCAATGTATTGGGATTTGCCCTTTTTTGTAAGGATAGGAAACCATCGCATGACTTCTCCCGCTCTGGGTGAAGCTGGAGTGTCAGAATTCTACTGACTAAAAACTCAGCCTGTTCTTTCAGCTACCCTCGCGTTCCGGGGCCGCGGTGTCTCCTTAGAACATTGTCGTAACTCCAGCAGAAGCCTATTCCGTAAGGTATTGGATTTGGCTTGCATTCTTAAAATTAATCAGACACGCTTGTTACAGTGTTCGAATCTAGCATGACCGCTCAAACCCAAGATTCTGGAAGCGTTCCCCGACAGTGGTTTCTCCTTTGGACTGATCACCAACAGGACATTTATGGATCCTTTAGTAAATACCTCTATGTGATAGGAGTCACAGATAGGAAAGCCCACTTTGCAGAGCCTGTATGGAGGAGGACGAAACAGCAGCACACCTGCTACTAAGCTGCCCTGTAGTCGCGGATTTAAGAAACAAAATACTTCGGCAACCTAGATACCTGGCGCGTGCACAGGATTTTGACAGGGTATGCGGCGGAGTAATCGGTCACAAAAACTTTTTCTTTTATAGATTTTTAGCATAGCCACAGCCACGCATCGCCACCATGCTACGATGCGTGGCTGTGACTATGCTAAAAATCTATAAAAGAAAAAGTTTTTGTGACCGATTACTCCGCCGCATACCCTGTCATAATCCTGTGCACGCGCCTGCTAGATACCACTCCGTGAAATGGTAAGCAAAACTGGCGTTGCTCACGTTCCTGGCATGGATTGAATGAATGAACCCTACCCATACGCAAAATATGCGCTTGGTCGTGGAATTGCGAATACCTGCCCGATATACATACCTAAATAACAGGATGTTTCGTTTTTGAGAGATTCGTCGACAGAACGTTTCACATATGGACACATTTGTATTTCGACGACAAGACTTCTCACCTATGTAATATTCAACGTTGTTTCGCTTATTATTGTTTCGATATGGCTTGTTCACTTAACTACTTAGGTACCAAGCTACCAAGAAAGCTTGTTACAAGGACATGAATAAAGAAACGGTTTTAATATAAGACCGCCTATGCTATACTAATTGAATAGTAAGTACTTATCTTTTACCCATATTTTCTATTTTGGAAAAGTTTGTTTGTTTGTTAAAACGCGCTTATTTTCGAAAGTACTGGGTGCATTTGGATGAAGAAGCTTGAGGAAGGTTATAAGCTTTTTAACCGATTGCAAAAGGAGGCTTATGTGTTTATCGTGACTTTAGTCCACGGGAGCGAAGCCCCGCGGAACTGTTAGTTTATATTATAAAGTGCTCTCCTAATATTATTTTTTTTGATTATCTTCAGTTTACGGTTTTATTATAAGTAGGTAAGAAAATAAAAGTAAGTAAGTATGTCCTGCGCCCGGCATTGGTCGAGGCCATGCTGCGGGGCGAGACGGAGTGGGAAGCGGTCGCCTCCTACGAAGCAGTCATGCTATCGAAGGAGGAGGCGGGCCGCGTCAGGGAGAGGATGGCGTCCTCCCTCCAGCCCAGCCGTAGTGGTAGACGCCCACGGCGTCGGACGTCGGCCGACGATCTCCGGCCACCGTAGGCGCGGGCATGCGGACAGCGAGTAAAGGGCAACTCGCTGTCCGACCATGGACCACGCCCGGGTCGACGGCGCGTTGAGTTCCACGCGCGTTTCAAAGAGCGTCAGCAATATGACGAGGCCCCCCCGAGTGTAGAGGGCCGAAACCTGCCGGGGTCGTGGGACTTATCCCATTACCGTGACCCCGGAACGTAAAGGGCTAATGAAGGAACACCGTGGATTTTAGTCAGTACAAGTCTGACAGTCCCTCCGGCCCTGCCCGGGGTGGGAGGACTTATTTGATGATTTTACCACGTAAAAAAATAAATAAAAGTAAGTATGTCCTGTGTTGGGAAACGTTAATAAATCCTGCTTAATGCGAAAGTAGACTCAAAAAAGACACTGGTAAAAAAACGCGTTCATACTACGAGGCTCGTTCAGGGGGAGTCATGAAAACTTGGTCACAGGGGTCTTAGCCAGTTGTCCCACTGCCAGCGAGGAAGCGACGAACTGTCGCCTATTTTCTCGCTCAAGAAACATACAAAATGTAATACTGTCTGTTTAAACAAAAGAGATGCATATATGAATGGTCGATCGCTGACTGCTTACACTACCGGCGTCGATTCTCTCCACTAGTTTGTTGCTGAGCGACAAGAGCTATCAAAGATAAGACTTGCTTAGCGATGCTCGCTTGGCGGTCAGAACTCAATGATCAACCGGATGAAAACTATCGGAACTATACACTCGCCGGTCACTGCTAGCCATCTAGTTTTAAATTTCTAGTACCACTCGCTTCTCGTTAATCGCCGGCGGTGTGACAACCGCCTTCTACACGTAGCCAATATCTTCTAAGAACTGCCGCGTTGGTGTACTGGTCGCAAGCGCTGACCAATAGGTCTCATGTTCAATTTCCGGGGCGAGCAATAACTGCTATTAGGTTTATCTTATATAAATTTCTCAGTAGTAGCTCAGAGTTTAGAAAATAGCGGTGTGATCAAGTGCGGATCCAGCTTTGGTGCCAGGGGGGGTCACGTAATCGTGGTCAAGTCGCAAGAAGTTATAATTTGTATTTCCTGACTCCGCTGCCACTTAGCCATCCACTGCCGATATTCATTTACAACGACAGAAACTGGAGTAAGTATTATCTAGTAACAATGTTTAAAATTTTAATTAGTGGTCCACCTAGGTCCTGGACCCAGCCCAGGGGGGAGGGTCATAACCCTATGACCCCCCCCTGGATCCGCCCTTGGGTGTGATACTCTCGTGGCTCGGTGCGAACGTGTCGTCATTGGCCCTACGCCTGTGTGCTTAGTATGAGTTTGAAATACTTTTGTCGTTTTCGAAAACTATCGCTTTGTCTCTTTCACACGTACCAGATTAGTGAGAAAGAGACAAAGCTATAGTTTTCGAACACGATAATAGTATCGCAAACTCATACTAAAGCCGCTGATCTGTCTCCGGTTGAGTCGGATTACCCGCCTATCGAACTATGAGCGTAAACGAACCACGTAAAACACTAGTACCTAGGTACAGCTGCATGCAATTAGACTGAAAGCTGTCTCTGACATAGATGACAAAAGGCTGATAACACTATACACTCTGGACCGAGCTCTAGCATTTTTATTATTGATTAGCTGCTGCCCGCAACTTCGTTCGCGTGGGAGGATTTCCCGCGTAAATCCCGATCCCGTGGGAATTCCGGGATAAATAGCCTATGTGTTATTCCAGGAAGTCAACTATCTACTTACCAAATTGCGTTACCAAAAAGCGTGTACATTTGTACACGCTTTTTGGTAACGCAATTTGGTAAGACATTTTTTTATTTTTTTTGCCGTGTTACCGTTTCTTAACCCACCTTGATTATTATTTTTGTATAAAATTTAAATGTACAGACACACTGTTTTATTATATGTATAGATAATAAGGCCTGATGGTCTAGTGGTCAGTGGCCCTGACTGCTATGCGCTAGGTCGTGGGTTCGATTCCTACCCAGGACAAATGTTCGTGTGATGAGCACGATCATTTGTTCTTTGTCTGGGTGTGATTTATCTATAATATGTATGTATTTAGAAATATTCTTATTATAATTAGAAGTATGTTTATCAGTTGTCTAGTACTCATAGCACAAGCTCTGCTTAGGTTGGGACTAGATGGCGTTGTGTGAAAGTTGTGGAAAATTATTATTATTATAAGGTTCGCGTTTGACAGGGATGTCAGACGTAGCCAATTTCTTGGTATACATACTAGTTTTCAGTGTCACGTACCATGAACCAAGACTATTCAGTCCTTATATGCAAAAATACCAAGATTTTGATGGAAGAATCGAGTAGGTATTACTAACTAAAAATGATCAATTATTATTGTGTTTTTCTGAACATGAAATCAAATTGTTAAATATAACACAGACAAAAAATCGCAGTCAGTTGTTAATATTTTTCTACTGTACGGTTGGTAAAACTGCTTGGCTATGGTTAGTTGACTACTGCGCCACACGGTGGGCTGAAAAACGGCTTTCATAGACTTAGGCATTTTATTTTGCAAGTGCCAGTTTTTGTGCCGGATATTTGTTATAACAATATACAAAAATGACACCAGAATTGATTCTGCACAAAAACGAAGGAATTATAATTTTTTTACGAAAATTTTGTATGGAGCTAGTATGAAAAATCGAAATATCTCTGAAACGGCAGCGATAACCGTAATATCCTTATAGGAGGTTTTAGTACTCATTATTTATGATTTTTTGACATACGTTACATAATGGTTGTAGATGCCTTTTTTTTTTTTTAAATCGTCAAAATATTTTTATTTATTTTTACATATTAAACGTTCCTTTTAGTGTTTAAGTTGAAGAATTCAGAGCTTTAACAACTCTTAACATAAAATAGCATCACCCCTATAGACCTGAAGGACTAGACAGAGGTGTGTAGTATCTTGTTGATCTTGTAAGATTTCCAACAATACCAAATAGTTGAATATCAGTGTCAAAGTGCCCATGCTGTCGTTTCTTTTAGAAAGATAGGGGAATGAAATTGTTAATTGATCATACCCTAAAAGTATGATTACAACATAACCGGACACATAATAATATCGACACAAAAGGAATTTTAAAACCTTGCATACGTTCAAAATACAAAATAACATATTGTGTAGTCATCTAATGAGTCTGATGACAAGTAATTAAGTAATTAGAATGATGGTTGTAGTCTTCTGATTCTAATGAGCCTATTAAGTGATTAAATGATTTGAAATACCTCGCAACAATACCAACTAAGAACTGCATTCTCCTTTTTATAATTAGTGAGCTAATGTGATTTGCTAATGTTGATTAGTTCTACTATGAGTTCTACGAAATGTTTTTGACGATTATAAATTTTTATTATCATATCTTTTATAACTTTAATGAGGGTAGTTAACTAATTATTGACTTTATACAATAAAAGGGCTATAATTTTGTTCCATAATTTAGATTGTTCACAACCGTGTAACTGCTAACACTAAAACTATTTGCTTTGCGACTACAAAATCTTAGAATGGAAAGTTTAATCACCAACTTAGATTTGTTTGTTCTTCTAAAAAGTGAGTGTCCTTCATTTAATCATGAAGTATTGTTTAGTGCAATTGTGTCCCGCATAGGCGATTGCCTTTCTGCCGAAGATCAAGTAACTCTCAAAGAATTTTGCCGGAGATTCACGCGAGCTGCTTTAAACAGGTGGCAGAAATCTAAACGATTCTTTGATAAGTTTAGAAATACGTACGGAGAGTGGTTGCAAGCAAATATTGATTGGCCGAGTTGCGTGCAAACTTTAATAAATCAAGAACCAACTGTTGATGAGATACCCACGCTCAGTCTCTCCAGAACCTTCGACATCATCGACTGTTGGAACAATGACAAAAAGGTCCCGAAAACCATTCAAAGATCTGGGAAGCAAACAGAAAAAGAGAAGATCTAGTGAGCACATAGGCGAGGATTCCTGTGAATTGGCATATGCAGCTGCAGCACGTTTAAAAGAAGAAGGTTATGAAGATATCGCATCTGTAATCAATTATATGATCAAAAATCCAGAAGCTGCCGTTAAAATCAAGGAAAGCATTAAGAAAACAGTAATATTTACACCAGAGAAAGCACTTGGATTGCTTCTTTCACTTAAGCTTTCAAAGTGGCAATATATTACGTTGCGAGAGACTGCCATTCGGGAAGGTGCTAAGGATATTTACCCATCCTACTATAAACTGCAACAAACTAAGCTTGCATGCTACCCTCCTAATCAATCAGTATCAGTTACGGATTCATCAGCTAGAATTACACTTCAAGCTTTACTTGACATCACGGTGAAGCGGATTCTTCATAGTCTTTCTGATAATGTGGAAAATAAGCAGTTAAAGCTGATATCGAAGTGGGGATTTGATGGTGCTTCCAATCAAAGCCGATACAAGCAGAAAATGGACGGCGAGCATGATGATTCAAGCATTTTCATGACCTCCTTGGTGCCACTGAAACTGACAGATGGAGATAATACTATATGGACAAACCCGAAACCATGCTCAACTTTTTATTGTCGTCCGGTTCAGTTCACTTTTGTAAAAGAAAGCCATGCAGTTGTCATTGATAACAAAAGAAAAATGGATGAGGAAATTGAGGCCCTTAACCCCACAGAGTGCATTAATAGTAACAGGGTGACTCATAAACTAATGATGACAATGATCGACGCAAAAGTCTGCACGTACCTTTCTGAAGCTAGATCAAATGCATCATGCTACCTGTGCTTAGCAAAACCAACAGAAATGAACCACTTAGATGCTGTAACATCAAAAACTGTGTGTTCTGACATATATGAATTTGGCCTATCATCCCTACATGCCCGTATAAATTGCATGGAATGTCTGTTACACATTGCGTACAGACTTGACTTCAAACAGTGGGCAGCAAGAAGTAATGAGCATAAAGATATGTTACAAAACAGAAAAAAAAACATTCAAAATAAATTTAAAGAGGAGCTCAATCTGTTAATTGATATAGTAAAACAAGGCTCGGGAACTACCAATGACGGGAATACCGCAAGGAAGTTTTTCGAGTTTCCCAATAAAACTGCAGCTATTACTGGGTTGGATCAAAACCTGATAAAAAGATTTGCTGTTATTTTGCAAGCAATAACATCTGGTGAGAAGATCGATGTCATCAAATTTAAAGATTTTGCTCGCAAAACAGCAGAAAAGTACGTGGAATTATACGACTGGTACAACATGTCATCAACCGTACATAAACTATTAATACACGGAGCTGACATAATCGAAAAAAATGATATTGTCCCGATTGGGACTCTCTCGGAAGAAGCCTCAGAGTCTCGAAACAAAGATTTTAGGAGGTTCCGGGAACATCATTCGCGGAAAAGAAGCAGGCAAGATTCTAATCAAGATATCCTAAATATGCTTGTTGTTTCTTCGGATCCTTTTCTAAGTGCACAAAGGCCGAAGTTAGATGCCAAAAGGAAGACAACCTTTTTTGCTGAAACTCTCGACCTAATACAGTTTCCGGAAACTGAGTTCGAGTTTGTAGGTATATCCGATCTGGATTCTGACTCGGAATTGGAGTCCGACAACGAAAGTTGTAAAGAAAATTTGTAAAATTTAATTATTTTTCTTTATGTTCTTTTGTTATTTATGTTAGTTTATTGTACCAATATGTTTAGTTAATAATTTCATAAATTATAGTTTCAAATATGTATTTTGTATAATTGAATTTATTAGATATTATTTTTGTTACTTCTGTTTTATTTAAATTACCTATCAATAAAAAGTTTATATACAGTCTTTTTTTTTTCACATATTCTTAATATTTGGGGAAAAAGCATGCTTCCTAACGATGTTCTTAACTTTGACACAGTTCATGGATCGTTTTGAACAGTTTCATATGTTAAAATAAATAATGTTAGTACTATAATCCCCTATAAGGATATTATTATTATTATGTGTCCGGTTATGTTGTAATCATACTTTTAGGGTATGATCAATTAACAATTTCATTCCCCTATCTTTCAAAAAGAAGCGACAGCATGGGCACTTTGACACTGATATTCAACTATTTGGTATTGTTGGAAATCTTACAAGATCAACAAGACACTACACACCTCTGTCTAGTCCTTCAGGTCTATAGGGGTGATGCTATTTTATGATAAGAGTTGTTAAAGCTCTGAATTCTTCAACTTAAACACTAAAAGGAACGTTTAAATATGTAAAAATAAATAAAAATATTTTGACGATTTTTTTTAAAAAAAGGCATCTACAACCATTATGTAACGTATGTCAAAAAATCATAAATAATTAGGACTATAACCCCCTATAAGGATATTACGGTTATCGCTGCCGTTTTAGAGATATTTCGATTTTTCATACTAGCTCCATACAAAATTTTCGTAAAAAAATTATAATTCCTTCGTTTCTGTGCAGAATCAATTCTGGTGTCATTTTTGTATATTGTTATAACTAATAGAAGTGATATCCGGCAAAAAAACTCGCACTTGCAAAATAAAATGCCTAAGTCTATGAAAGCCGATTTTCAGCCCACCGTGCGCCATCTTCGCATAGTATTTCTTGTTTACCTTTTTAAACACTTCGCTATCTAGCCCTGAACAATAAAAATATCATTGCTAAAATTGTTCACATAGTTCACAAGATAGAATAAATAAAAATACCACAAAAATAAATATAAATACCACATCACATATCAAAAATATTATCGCCCATCCCCCAATTATTTTACTGATGATACCTAATAGTGAAAAAAATCATTAAAACTTGAATCTCAAACTCAAAATGAATAGTTTCGAGTCTGAAAATGTTTTTTCGGCATCTAAATTTGTTTACGCCAGCTTCGGACTTCTTTTCTATTGTCTGATTAAGCGAACGAACCCTCCTTTCCGATAAAAATGTGATATTTCTTTGGTACATTCGATATTTACTGCCCTATATACACGAAATTGATCTTTTTTTTACTAGGATGCGATTTCCGATACATTTTATATATCAGTGGTGGCAGTGCGGCAGCGGAGCACAGGGGTACCAGTTTTTCGCTTTCAATACCAGCTTTCAGACAGCTCAGTACAAGCATTTCAGGGTGGCCGTCTGACATCCCTGGTTTGACCACCATTTTACCTGATGGTAAGTGATGATGTGGTCGATAACCAAGGGCGGATCCAGCTTTGGCGCCAGGGGGGGGGGGTCACATATTCGTGGTCAAGTCACAAGAATTTATAATTTAATTTTGATAATAATAGATACAAGTAAATAGTAGGTATTTTATTAATAAATGTCAGTACTATACTTAAAAATACCCATATTTAAATAAAAAATCTATTTTTCTGTTACGTGTTCTCCCGAAACATGTTCATTCATAGGTACCAGGAAAATGAAAACGTTCCGTTAAAGTCACTAGATGGAGTATCTCTCGCCAACAAGGACAATAGCTTAAAACTCTGGGCTCAACATTTTAATGATCTTCCGAATGTTGATCGCTCTGCTGATAATTATAACTTACATTAATTCCCTCCAGCAAACTAAACCCAGGGAAGAGTTACTTGAACCTATTACTTTGGAGGAAGCCATCAAGCAACAGCAGAATAATAAAGCAGTAGGCAAAGATAATATCTGCGGCGAAATACTGTAGTATGGAGGAAAGGAGTTACACCTGATCATGTGGAAAATGTAGTTGCGTATGTGGGCGGAAGAAGATGTACTTACCTAAGTGCTTTAAAATCTCTCGCATTTGCTCACTGTACAAAAACAAAGGAGATCGCTCTGTCAGTAACACGTACCGAGGCATTTCCCTTTTCTCCGTTCCAGGAAAAAAAATCGCCTGAGTCATTCTAAATAGATTGCTGTCTTCATCAGAAATACTGCCAGAATCTCAGTTCGGCTTCAGACCGGAGAGAGGAACCTGCGAGGCCATCATCTCAATCCACCAGCTTACTGAGAAGAGCAGGGAGCAAGGTCGACCAATGTTTCTGTGTTTTGTTAACCTTGAAAGCACATCCGCGCTCTCGACCGGTATCACTTAAAGTGTCTGAGAGATATAATGAACATCCGGTGGTAAAATCGTGTCCGAAACAGGGATGTTCTTCGTCGTGCAAACGTCGGGGATATCGAGTCCTACCCTATGAGGCGCCAGCTGCGCTGGAGTGGACACGTGTAGCGAATGTCGGACGACAGATTGGCTAAATGCATCTTCTTCTCAGAACTCAAATATGGCAAACGTCAATGGGGTGGACAATACCTAAAATATAAGGATGTTCTGAAAATGCAAATGAAAAGATCAAGAACGGATTGGAGACGTCCACGGGACGTCACATTTTGAATTGCTACGACGAGCAGATTTGGACAAAAAACGAGACGAGTTGAAGGCCAGACCACCAGCGGCCATACACTATTGTCGTGCGAACGATGTGTTGACGTGCCTTACATGCAACGTGGTATTCTCAGCGACGTCACCGCCAGTCACAAGCGCACCATCGGAGAGCTGAACAACCAAGCTCTAATTTTTAATAAAATAGCCATGATATGATGACACGAATTCGGCTAGAATGACCATCATCATCATAATGGACGTGGAGAAGTGCCAGTCCGGTTAGGCGTTCTTCAACTATTGAAGCTCTTAGCCACGATTTGATTTTTCGTAACGTAGAGAAAGATCTTTCTGCTGTCGCTACAGTAACTTGTTTGCACTGACAGAACGAGTCTACTCAAGTCTGTGTGGTTCTTTCCTCAAAAGGCCATTTCAGACTGATCAACATAATCCTCATGAACTATTATGAATATGTGAACTATGTAGGTTGTTTTATTCGAGTTAAAAACATTGTCTAGCAGTTTGAGGGCTTTTTGCGGCCTCCCGAAACGTCCTTACCTTGGTATTGTTCGTCAAATCGTTAAACTATAATAACAATAATAATAACTTTATTAACAACCAAATAACATTACAATAGTCAAAGAGTACATACATTTTTTGGAAGGGAAAATATACAAAGTGTGAGTCTGCTGACTCCCAAGCTAGAGTAATCTGTGTTATGGGAGTCAGTGTTCCTCGGTACAGCAGTGGCTAGCCTAAATTTTAATACATGTTATAAACTATTGAGTAATACAAAATTAACTATTTGTGTATAAAAGTATATAATTATGCTTGCGTGTTTGTGTTGTGTGTTTGTGAGTGTGTGTTGTACGTGTTGTGTATGTGAGTATGTTGTGAGTGTGGTGTGTGACTGACTGTTTGTGTACGTGTCTCATTAGGTGTAACTGGAGATAGGTGTAGTAGAAGTGTCACCTGAGTATCAGCTTTTCAGTTTTATCATAATCTAGACTTTGCAGCCATACCTGCAATTTCCTTTTGATAGAGAATTTTGTTAGAGAAATTATATGCAGTATTTTGTCAATTTTGTTGTATAAGAAAGAGCTCATATGTGGGAAGTGTCGGGTAGCAAAAGCCGTGCGTGTGGGATTTATACGGCAAGGATTAGTTCTTGTTCTCCTCAACAAGTTTGCTGCGGTGTTCGCACAACAGTAGGATGTCGACGCAGGGTCGTAAGATAAATAAAGAGCTGCCTTACAGTAAGCACTTTGCACTCAGCACACAAGTCTACCGTAGGGTGCCTGAAGTTTTTGGAAAGCATCACTTTTAAGACAGCTCTCTGTGCCCTCTCTAGTTTAATTAGGGATGTCTTATCAGTTCCTCCCCATATAGGAAGACAGTATAAGATGATAGACTTGCAGAGGTAGATAAGGTAAGAGATAGCTTAAACCAAGGCCAAGGTGACGCGATCGGCGGAATTACGGAGTTTTTTCATTACAAACATTAGTTTACGAACTCTCCCACATACGTTATTAATATGTGCATGCCAATTTAAAGCGTCGTCAATTATTAGGTACACCCAGGTATTTGATTGTATCAGATCTACTTACTATTATGCACGAACAACATTCCGTATGTTGACATGTGTGTGCAGAGATCGTAAAAGTTTTAGGGGGTTTATTGCATTTCTTTAGAGAAAATGTATTTGGTTTTTCCTATGTTAAGGGTTAAAAGATTACTGTTTAACCATGTCATTCATGACAGTCATGACAGTTTTTAAAGCAAGTTCTGCATTCAATTTTGTTTCAGCCCAAGTAGTACCATCTATTATTAAGGCAGTGTCATCCGCGTAGGAAACTATTTTGCAATTAGAAATTTTAGTGTTGCATAACTCATTTATGTAGATTTTGAATAGGGTAGGCCCAAGAACGCTTCCTTGGGGAACTCCGAAGTGACAAAGGGTTTGCTTGTCGCTGAATTTATTACCAATGGTAACCATTTGAGACCGGTTTTCTAGATAGCTTTCAAATAAAGACAGACCGACACCCCGAACACCCAGGTTTTCTAGTTCGAAATAAGAATTTTATGGGAGACGGTGTCGAAGGCCTTTGAGAGGTCCAAAAAGATACCTACACATTTAAGTTTTGAGTCTAAATTGTTTACAATATTACTGGTAAAATATTCTACTGCGTTCTCAGTAGAAACGCCAGGACTAAATCCAAATTGATACTGAAAAATTAGTTTAAATTTGTGTTTGTTTATTCAATCGGTTATTTATTACCCTCTCTAAGACCTCTGACATCGTAGATAATACAGATATGGGTCTATAATTACTACTAACGTCTTTGGCTCCAGATTTGTATATGGGATGAACTAATGCTGTCTTAAAAGCCTTTGGGAAAGTTCCTGTAGTTAAGGAAAGGTTAAAAATATGTGTAAGCGGAGGAGCTAATACCTTAATGCAATTCTTTAGAATATTCGCAGAAATGCCATCCCAGCCCACTGCACAGTTGGATCGTAAATTTAAGACCAGATTTTTGGTTTCGCTTTCGTCGACGGGTAGCATAACAAGAGTATTTACTGGAGATGTTTTGAGTGATTTTTTTAGACTAGATGTAGGCTTTATATTAGTATGAATTTGATCTGCTAAATTTTTGCTAACATTCGCGAAGTAATTATTAACAACGTTAAGAGAGTTTTTGCAGTTGGTGGTAACGTTAAGGAGCTAGTAGTTAACTCCTTATTTTAAGTTGAGCTATACGTCATCTGACAAATGCTTGCACTGTATGGACAGGCCCACTCAAATCTGTGAGCATCTTTCCTCAAAATATCGCCTCAGACGGTAATCTACAAGGTTCCCATATATTTTTAACCAATATAGATTTTGTGGATTTTAAAAGAGATGGACCCCGGAGTTTGTTTCGGTGTTTTTTCTCAGGGTAGTCGGTTAGGAAACACCGGCCTCATCTAAAAGACATGTAAAAGTGTTATTTAACAACTAATTAAATAAACATAACAGCAAAATAAAGATCATTTATCATTAACAGGTAGGTAGTGTTGTGAGTGCCATAATCAAAGACCTTATACTTAATAAGGTCTTTGGCCATAATACATAAAAAAATCTTATATTAGGTTACATCTCAACATCGCAATTAATAAGGTCAGAAATCATTTTATAATAAGAGGTTAGAATTTTTTTAACTTAGTATTTTATTACTAAAGTTTAGTCGTTCCGATTGAGGTTAGGTCTAGCTTATATGAAAGTACTCTGTGGTCTAGCTAGACGTTAGTCGAAACAAAGTACGCGTAAGTTTTACACGAAATATGACATAATTATGAGAGGTGGCGGCCGTGGTGGCGCGGTAAAATTCAAAGTTTCGATGCGTTCGTTCCCGAATAATGCGTTTGCCGTCGATATTATATAAAAACATTATGTTTCACAATTTTAATTAGCGGTCCACCTAGGTCCTGGTCTCAGCCCAGGGGGAGGCCATGACCCGCCCCTGTCGATAACGAAGCACGCTCACTCAGAAGTAACCTATTCAATATCAACTTAAAGATCCCCAGGATAACCTGGGGGTCTTTAAGTCGAGATTGCTAGAGCTATCAGCTAGAAACACAGACTCCGGCAGGGAATTCCACTCCTTAGCCGTACGCACAATGAAAGTACCTATTCCCAAACCATTTTTTGCGTATGGGTGGGATGTCCACCATGTAACGATGGCACAACGCCGTTGGTGTTGTAGTCACAATTCCTACATGTTTCAGAATCAGGAGTTTCTTGCAAATAAATATTTTATTGAGAGAGTTAATTAACTATTTGCAGGAAACTATCCCAAGAATGTTTTCAGCAATGGAATATTATACATATACACTGGTTTATGTTTGAAACCGTTTGCTTCGTCCCTAACAGTTGTAAGCAATGATATTTTATAGTACAGATATGTTATAGGCGCGCGCGTCGTGAGACTCGAACACGAGCTAATTGGAACGTCTTGCAACTAGTCTGCGTCGAACGCAACCACAAGCGTGCCGCACCGTAATACCCGTGTCCTTAGATTTTATTTATCAAAAATGCCATCGTGTGAGTTCCGGAAGTGTACGAATTATACTTCCAAAGTAAACAAAATACAAAGGATCTCATACCACATGTGAGAATGCAAATATATTAAGATCATTTTTTATATTTCATTTATTTTCCAAACTTGCCAATAAATTATGCTTAGGAGCCATATGTAGGTGAAGACAGAGAGAGCAAACTCGTTTTGTCGCGAGAGCGATAAGGATGCGTGCGTGCGGACATAGATTAGTTAAAAGTTTACAAGTGTAGAAGCGATATTGATTGACTTGTTTTAATTTGTTTTGTGTTACAATTTTTTTGATTAAAGTTCATTTGTTTGTTTATTGAGGATTATAACTGTTTTTTTATTGAATTAGGTTTCCGAGGGATCAGGTTCGACTTCCAGTTTGGATCGCAATTGTTCGTGAACAAAAAAGCGAATCAGACTGTATAACATCAAAAAACAGCAAGATATATACAAATCACTTCCAAAGTACTAACAAATATGTTTCGAATATGTAGTCGAACAATGCTTGAAAAAAATGCAGTTCCAATTATAGAGGTAGGTAACTAAAACATTTTATCAAACATAATGCTGCCTGCATAATGTTTTATAAAATGTCAGCTACCTGTTGCTTGCATTTTCGCCAACGTTGAATTTGTTTGTTCATTATGAAACCTATAGTTGTGTCATGAAATTGATTATTTATTGATAGCTTTCCACCTGCTTCATCCAAGATGAAGTTCCGATTTGACGAAGTTTTCGAATCATACAATTATTGTTATGACTGATCATAAATTATTTTATTAGCATAATGACTATTAATTTCTATTTTAGTTTTGAATATAATGGGCTAAGCTGAAAACAAACATTAGTGGTAATACTTGATCCGTGATTAACCATTATGATGTTTAATTTCTTACCTACGTACTTACTCTTCAATCGAGTGTCCACTCTACGGCTATAAAAATGTTATCCTATGGCACAAGAACTCATTTGAAGCGCAGTGGTTAGAATTATAACTATCTCTTTCACTTGCGTGTTGTTTCGTATCTTTTGTTCTACTTATCAGTAAAACTTGTCAATGTGTGCATAGATATCCGTGATGTGTGCAGTTTTTACTACGCGGAACAAATTTAAACGCAAATTACTATGAACGTAACATATCTGTACTTTATAATATCATTGGTTGTAAGTAAAGGTTGATTGGAATATATCTATGATCAACTATACTACACTTCTGGACACATCTATTGGCCCACCTTGTATTTTCAGTTTCGTTTGGTCCTAGCTAAAATTTTATATTAGGTCGAGCAAAAAGTTTTTATGCAGTTTTGAACCTGGCACATTCACAATTTCATTCAATAGTCTTTTTTTGAATTTCGAACACAGAATTTAAAGAAACAAAAGACAATTTGGAGCCTGTTTGTTGATATCAAACAATCGAATACTAAGAAAACTTGGTTTTATTGGTTTACTTGGATTTAATTCTTGAAAAAGTGATTGATATCTTTGCTTTTGCAACAAACATTACTTATTCTTAACATTAAGGTGAGGTTCTATCAATAATCTATGGATACTTCACCTGAAGTCGCCGCCCAAGCTGTGGCACTTATTCAGGCCGGACACAGCCAAAGAAACGTGAGTGCTCAACTTAATTTAAGTCGATCTGCGGTCCGAAATGTTTATCGGAGGTACCTAGAGACTGGCGGCTTTGTTCGTCGCCAAGGAAGGCCACGATCTCGGGTCACAACTGAAAGGCAGGATCGATTCATCGTGACGACCAGCTTGAGAAATCGTCACCTTACCTCCATTGAGATACAAAACCAACTTCGCGACTTCCACGGAGTATCTGTGAGCGCTCGAACTGTTCGGAGAAGGTTAAAAGAACGCGATATGGTACCACACAAGCCAGCTAATGGGCCCAAACTAAAGCGAGCCCACCGAACAGCGCGCCTTCATTTCGCACGCAGTCATTTAAATTGGACACAGCAAGATTGGAGCCGTGTACTCTTTTCTGATGAGTCTAAAATTGTGTTACATGGCAATGATGGAAGGAAGAAGGTCTACCGGCGTAAGGGAGAGCGTTTCGCACAATGCTGCTTTGAAGAGAGGGTTGCTTATGGCGGTGGCTCATGGACTGTCTGGGGCGGTATATCCGCGAGCGGCAAAACTCAACTTGAGGTTGTTACAGGACCACGGCTGCCAACATTAAATGCTGAAAGATACATTCGTGAGTGCTTAGAACCTCACGTGATACCATACGCGGACTATGTGGGCCCAAATTTCCTTTTTATGCATGATAATGCAAGAGCCCATGCGGCCGGCATCGTCAGGGAATATCTTCGGGATGTGAACATCACAGTTATGGACTGGCCAGCCAGAAGCCCAGACATGAACCCCATTGAGCACATGTGGGACGAGCTAAAAAGGCGTGTTAGGGCTCGTCAGCCAGTTGCCCAGACGATGCAGGAGTTGAAAACTGCCATAGAAGAGGAATGGGAGATGATCCCTCAAAATTTCAGAGCGGTTGATAAACTCTATGCCTAATCGTATGAGAGCTGTGGTAGATGCCCATGGAGGCAACACGCGTTATTAAATTAAACCTTTATTTGATAAAACATGTTTTTTATTCAAAAATTAATTGCCTTTAACAAGGCGCATATCCGACTTGTTAGGCGTAGGTCCATGTCGTATGGTATTCTGAATTCAAATTTAAAACTATACGATCGAAAAAGATGGTAAAATGTATCAGGTTTAAAACTGCATCAACAGTTTTTGTTCAATCTAGCAATCATATTTCGGTAGGGGCCATCGAAACCTAAACTCTAAGGTGGGGCAATAGTTGTGTCCAGAAGTGTATATTATTAACTTTACTTACTTATACTTTCTTTCTAAAATTACATTAGCGAAATCCGAAATTCACACTCATGCGAAATGAAACTACTGATTTACGATTTGCTACTGGTTTATTGGTACGAACAGTCTCAGGAATAAAATATCCATGTATGACTTACTAGTAATTAAATTTATTATACTTTTTCGGGAGCACGTGGCTACATAATTTCGCTGATGAAAGCTGTAGTCGTTGTTAATTCATAGGATAGTTTAAAAATTACAAATGCATGGTCTCTTTAGAGGGCCTGGGGAGTGAAGCATTGGGAAATTTAAACAAAAACACAGGAAATCGCCTTAAATATATTTATTCTCAGTCATTAAAAAAAAAAACATTGAATTATAATACAAATATAATCATTCACACTGACGATATATAAAATTATTTTATAACTACACCTTAATGTAAGGGGGTAAGGCAATGAGGCGGCTCAAAAAGTTTATTTATGAAAATAATAGCCGAATTATAAATAAATTTTAAGAAATTAGTTAACTTTTTATTTAAATATCGTTTACAGAAAAGTACAGATAGTTCGGAAACTTAATATCGACGGTTAAAAGGAAATAGGGTATAAGCGACGTTTTGAGTGACATTTTGGACTGATATTGTTTTGAAAGCCGACTGTTTCTTGTGTTCTATTATCTTTTATACAACCACTGTGAAAAGTACCTTATCCTTCTTTTACTATAACACTTATTCAACTGTCTGATGTTTTAATAAAAAAATACATCAGTTTTTCTAAAATTCTAAACTTTGAATGGCTCTTCTAAACATTTATTTTTTTGTCGCTTATACCCTATTTCCTTTTAACCGTCGATATATATAAGAGTTCTTAGAGGGTTATCTAAGTGTCTGAATAAATATTGCTAAAATGATGTAGCCTGTGTATTATTGTAGACCATATTCTATCTCTGTGCCAAATTTCATCCAGATACGTTCGGCCATTTTAGCGTAATTGAGTAATGGTGTTGCCATACTTAACTAAGTTAGGAAAATGTTTTCTTGTTAGGTAATTTCGGTAAACATTTTAAACAACATTTTAGCACTTAAAACTCCTATTATTTCTTAGCGTTCGTTAGTTAATGTATTGAAATGTTTACTACGCGATTCAAATAAGAATAGGAAAGTCAATGGCCTTTATCTGTCAAATGTCACCACGGATTTCAAAGATAACTTATTAGCAAACATTAATAACGGTTTCTTTTACTTTGTTTAAAGGAGTCTCACATGAGATAAACTACTAACTAAAAGGCCGTTAAGCTACAGAAGGTCAACTTTTAATGTATACTTAAACTATTTTTGATTCTCTGTCTTTTGGCCTAAGAATCATTTTGCCAAGATTAATACTTTTCGAGATACAGCAATTTTGCTGAGCAGTTAAACCACGTTGTTTTTGGTACTTCCTTAGTTAGAAAGCGACTAAACCACAATACTATATATACAATACTTAAAAATAATTAATATTCACTAATAAAAAACGTCATATATTGTGCTCAAAAACTATGCCCACAAAACTAATTTACAACCATCGTCCTAGCTAGCGTAGTTTTGTAGAAAAATCATTTCCCACTTATTTTTACGTTTACTCGAAAAGTACTTTTTGGGGATAGCGGCTTTTTAGTTAGTATAGGGTAGCTGAAAGTAAAGAGGAGGCATGGCAACAGCTTAGAAGCCATGGCAAAATTATTAAAGAATATTTTTAATGATACGTTCGTGTTTGACTAGTTAATAAATTCTTGTTTTGCTCACTCTATCCAACTGGTTCGATTTGACAGCTATGACGTCACAATATGGCGCTAAGTTGATCCTATTTTTAGTTGAATCGCACTGTACAAACATTTTCTAACAGCATTTTGGGAGTACCATAACAAACATCTAGTTTTAAGCTTTCGCTTTTGAGCCTCACTGCTTACCAAATATTATAGCATAGTTAAGGATAGTGTAATGCAATAACAATAGAAGATACCACGTATTTATCAATATTTTGGTTGTAAAGATAATATCCAGCTTAGTATGCGTTCAACATTTCACAGCTGTTACCACTGGATCACCACTGTTTAGGTCGTGAGTTCGATTCGCAAGTTACTTCTTGTAATTTATTTAATCACCACTGCTCCCAAAATATTATAAAAGTCGTGATACAAATAAAGACGGATACTGACAGAACGGATACTATTTTTTTTACGGCCGGATATTGTAAACCGTCGTTGCGCTTGCAAAAGGCGCTATGTGGTGAATAGTCAATTTTCGTTCTTTTATGAAGTTTCAATCGTTATTTTAGTACACACATGCTGTAAAAACAGCTATCTGATAAACGCAATATTGAAAGGTAACTCTTTAAATATTTCGTTTATTAGATAGCTGATTTACAGCATGTGTGTATTAAAATAACGATTGAAACTGCTTAAAAGAACGAAAACGAATATTTACCACATAGCGCCTTTTGCAAGCGCAACGAAGAAACCCATTTTAGTACTGTTACTAAATTTATATGTATTAAGCCGAACTATCTTTTATTATGACAAAGGTCATACTTATCTCGAAAATAGAAACCCATTGCCTGTGTGATAGGTTACGTTAGGTAAGCCGCGGGTACTATCTCGAGTGTAATATGTCTGCTATCACACTATCCTTAACTAACTATGTAATAGCATATATGTATGAACAGTTATTCTAAGGACATTTCCTTTCAAGTTGTCCCTTGCCTCCTTCATCATACTCCTGTGAGGATATCCACATCTGTTGGAAGGATCCGATAGAAGCCAGGATTGATCCACCTGCAAACAAGATATAAAATATTAGACATGATACATGCAATCGACAAGCCGGTATCGAACAGGCATCGGATAGTTGATGAATATCCGACGGCTACTGGATAGTAATAATTAAAACTTAAAACAAAATATTTACTATAATGTATTTAATGTTTCGAGTCGAGTTAATGAACACATGGTAAATATCTCGTTTTAAGTTCTAATGATAGTGTTAGTGATCATGTCTAGATACTGGATAGTAGGCTAATAGTAACTAGAGGGCGGATAGTAGATGAATATCCGACAGATACCGGAAAGTAGGATGATATTTGGTGGAGATATAGGTCGGATGGGATGTGAATATTTAGTGGACACTGGAAAGTAGGAGACTTACCGGATTCAGGATAAGTAATAAATATCGGATATTGGTAATTAGGTTTCGTAGTTAGGTATTCGCTGGGTTGTGGGAATGTTTTACCGACATAATATCACGGGCGACATAATATAAAGGAAGGAACGGGGTGGGTTTTTAAAGATCTACTTATATTTGTAACGAATTGCGTTATTGGAAATTTATGTTCAATAATATTTCCATTGTATTTTATATGCATTTAAGATGCTTGGGGTATAAGGATTTTCTTATTTTTAGCCAATTTGATTTTATTTCAAAGTAATAGATTATTTTTGTGAATGCGTGATACGACTTGAAAACAAAAAAAAATTTCGTCAGTTATTAACTCGACACTTTCAAAGTTAAACTACGACAACTGGAGAAACAGGGTTGGTTTTTAATCAGTAGAAGTCTGATGGTCTCTGCCCGCTTCTTCTAGAGAGGAAAGAGTCATAAGTATGTTGGCCATTTTTACCTAAAAGTGAATAGAGGTAAAATAGGTGAGCCGGGGTTGCAGTAACATTGTAACGAGCAGAGCCGTATTAACCCTGTCAGAGTCCCTAAGGCAATGGCATTCTAGGGGCCCCTTTTTTTTACTTTGACTGACCAAATCGTGTGTGAACTGAGGAAACGCACATTAAGAGCTGAGGTTTTTAATATATTTGTTTACTTATTCCCAGATTTGTTCTAAAATTGTTTTAATTCTACTACTAAATCTAACGATTTGTATTTTGTGAGATAACAAGTTGACACGCATATCAAATTCTCGTTCTAAGAAACATGTTTTCTTGGTGCGTGCACTGGGCCTGGGCCCCTAGTTGATGCGGGGCCCCTAGGCAGTTGCCTAGTCCGCCTAATGGTTAATCCGGCCCTGGTAACGAGATACACAGCTGAAGGAACAGAACGGCGTGGGTGAGTAAAGGGTAGATGTGGTCGCTGGTACCTATCCAGGCGGCGAAGCGCCTCTCGGTGGCGTTGGGCGCGGCGTGCGTCTTGAGGCGGTGGCTGGAGGGCGCGCGCGTGGCCAGGTCCTTGGCCAGGCGCTCCAGCCAGCCGGGCGCCGCCGCCAGCCCGCCGCAGCCCACCACGGCGCCCCACAGCGCCGCCGAGCGTATTATATAGATCGTACCTATCCAGGCGGCGAAGCGCCTCTCGGTGGCGTTGGGCGCGGCGTGCGTCTTGAGGCGGTGGCTGGAGGGCGCGCGCGTGGCCAGGTCCTTGGCCAGGCGCTCCAGCCAGCCGGGCGCCGCCGCCAGCCCGCCGCAGCCCACCACGGCGCCCCACAGCGCCGCCGAGCGTATTATATAGATCGTACCTATCCAGGCGGCGAAGCGCCTCTCGGTGGCGTTGGGCGCGGCGTGCGTCTTGAGGCGGTGGCTGGAGGGCGCGCGCGTGGCCAGGTCCTTGGCCAGGCGCTCCAGCCAGCCGGGCGCCGCCGCCAGCCCGCCGCAGCCCACCACGGCGCCCCACAGCGCCGCCGAGCGTATTATATAGATCGTACCTATCCAGGCGGCGAAGCGCCTCTCGGTGGCGTTGGGCGCGGCGTGCGTCTTGAGGCGGTGGCTGGAGGGCGCGCGCGTGGCCAGGTCCTTGGCCAGGCGCTCCAGCCAGCCGGGCGCCGCCGCCAGCCCGCCGCAGCCCACCACGGCGCCCCACAGCGCCGCCGAGCGTATTATATAGATCGTACCTATCCAGGCGGCGAAGCGCCTCTCGGTGGCGTTGGGCGCGGCGTGCGTCTTGAGGCGGTGGCTGGAGGGCGCGCGCGTGGCCAGGTCCTTGGCCAGGCGCTCCAGCCAGCCGGGCGCCGCCGCCAGCCCGCCGCAGCCCACCACGGCGCCCCACAGCGCCGCCGAGCGTATTATATAGATCGTACCTATCCAGGCGGCGAAGCGCCTCTCGGTGGCGTTGGGCGCGGCGTGCGTCTTGAGGCGGTGGCTGGAGGGCGCGCGCGTGGCCAGGTCCTTGGCCAGGCGCTCCAGCCAGCCGGGCGCCGCCGCCAGCCCGCCGCAGCCCACCACGGCGCCCCACAGCGCCGCCGAGCGTATTATATAGATCGTACCTATCCAGGCGGCGAAGCGCCTCTCGGTGGCGTTGGGCGCGGCGTGCGTCTTGAGGCGGTGGCTGGAGGGCGCGCGCGTGGCCAGGTCCTTGGCCAGGCGCTCCAGCCAGCCGGGCGCCGCCGCCAGCCCGCCGCAGCCCACCACGGCGCCCCACAGCGCCGCCGAGCGTATTATATAGATCGTACCTATCCAGGCGGCGAAGCGCCTCTCGGTGGCGTTGGGCGCGGCGTGCGTCTTGAGGCGGTGGCTGGAGGGCGCGCGCGTGGCCAGGTCCTTGGCCAGGCGCTCCAGCCAGCCGGGCGCCGCCGCCAGCCCGCCGCAGCCCACCACGGCGCCCCACAGCGCCGCCGAGCGTATTATATAGATCGTACCTATCCAGGCGGCGAAGCGCCTCTCGGTGGCGTTGGGCGCGGCGTGCGTCTTGAGGCGGTGGCTGGAGGGCGCGCGCGTGGCCAGGTCCTTGGCCAGGCGCTCCAGCCAGCCGGGCGCCGCCGCCAGCCCGCCGCAGCCCACCACGGCGCCCCACAGCGCCGGCCGCGCGTCCGCGTCGCACGCCGCCGCCGCCGCGCATACTACACATACCACAGAATAGATGAATAAGGTTGGAATGGTAATGTGGGCGTGGCGAGCGCGCCACTACTATGATACGAAAATCATAGCTCGACCGATTAATTCATTCACCGCGTTTAGTGCGCTTCGGAACTGTTTATGGAGCTATCGCTGTTTCGCAAACTATTGGTACCGTCCCACAGTAGCAACCGTCTTTTGACCAATAAAACAAATTAATGTAATTATTTCTTTATTTTAAATTTAATATTCTTTTTTGTTCCATATTCAGTTATATTTTATAGTCTATAATTATGTACTTTTCCGTCTAATGTTATAAAATTTTAATTAATATATAAGAGATGTGCACCCCTATAAGTGACAAATTCACTCGCGACCTTAAGTTTGATTGTTACAGTACCTCATAAAATGTATTAGTGAATAAGTTGTTGGAGTGCCTTAAATAAATAAACACAGAGCTCTGCTTTAAAATGCCGTCTTGTGCAATTATAACCTGTAAAACAAAAAGTTAGACCGCAAGTATAGAGCGAGGAGGTACATCTTTCCATCGGTAAGTCGAAAATAACATTTAATTACAATTTTATTTGTAAAAAACATAAAAATATTCTGATCACTATGAAATTCCGAACATTAACAACATTATTGCAACAAGTTACAAAAAATATACATTGCCCGATGTGTACTCGCTTAATCAACGCAATGACCAAGTCCGCTTACAATGTACTGCATGCGTTGCGACTTCCACACTTCAACCATTGACATTTCGTCCTTTGCCCTGATTGGCCATGATGCGAGGCGCAAGTTTATCGACAGTGAATTACAATCAGTAGCAAGCTCTCGATTTAAGTGTGTGTAATTTATTAGTGTGCGTAATACGCATACGTAACGGGCCTCTTGCTTGTAGTGGAGCTAAAGAGTGGGAGATAAGAGACGACACGCGTTCTCATACAAATCAGGAACTATTCCCTTTTTAACCTCTTTTATCTGTTCTGTGATTTGCACCTCGATCACTGAAATTATCTGGAACACTGATATGTTTCATTTATCTCATTGGCTCAAATGACTCAGTAGTAAACCCGCGACGCAACGTCATGTATAGAAACGTAAAATTCATCTCACCTGATGTTAAGCGAGAATGTGTTTGAAGACCAAGCACACTTGCCTAGAAGTAACCTATTCACTCTTAACTTAAAGACTCTCAGGTTGAAGGTGAATGTCTTATGTGTACATACTTATTATAATAAATGAGATTACAAATAAAGTCGATCTCCCTTCTTACGAAAAGCGAGTCAATAGTTAAGTAACTCATTGAGTCTCAATCTCTCTGTCTCGCTCGCTCACTGCTCAGTCGCCTCGCGAACGACGCGTCGCGCGGAATGAGCCAAAGCAAAGTAATGTTTCAGATCCAAATGATACTATACCAATATTATCTACGTGATCGATCGTTGTCTGTCTATGTTAGCAATGATAATTCGGCCCCCAAAAACATTCCAGCCGGTGTGCCCCAGGGCTCACTCGTGGGTCCGTACATTTTCATACTTTACATAAGTGATATACCTAAACAATCCCGCAACGCGCAACTTGCAATTTACGCTGACGATACTGCTACGTTCACAACAGATAAAGACGTTGATGTAGTAACTGGACGACTACAATATTCACTCGATCTACTCAGCGAATATTTTAAAAATTGGAAACTTGAAGAAAAAAAAACTAAATTGTGTCTTTTCTAGTGAATAGAATGCCCTCATCAAAAGACACACTACCTACCGGGCATATCAAAATAGACGAATTTGAGATCACGTGGCGTGTATCGGTAAAATATTTAGGACTTATACTAGACAAAACACTCAATTGGAACAAAATATAATAAATATTTCAAGCGACTACCTGTTGCCGTAATCAATATCGAGCAAAAATGAGCAAAGAAAAATCACGTTTGCTGTATGAATACGTAATAGTTATGTATGAATAAAAACAATAAAATAAATATTTAAGGGGGCCCCCCTTAAATATTTATTTTATTCTGTTTTTTAGTATTTGTTGTTATAACGTCAACAGATAATTATTTGTGTAAATTTCAACTGTCTAACTACCACGGTTCATGAGATACAGCCTGGTGACAGACGGACAGACAGACGAACGGACAGCGGAGTCTTAGTAATAGGGTCCCGTTTTACCCTCTGGGTAAGGAACCCTAAAAAGGTGTAAAAGCTTATTTTTTTAGAAATTAATTGAAACCTATCCTAAATCACAAATCTGTTCTTAGTCCTTCAATTAAATTACGAATTTATTCCACTTTGACCCTGCCTGACGTATACGTATGCTGCACCTGTTTGGTCTAGTTTAACAGAAACCAAATATAATAAACTACAAACTATCCAAAACAAAGCTATTAAATTATCTTATAACACGACATTCCGCACTAATCTAAAACATTACACTACCGAATAAAATTTCCATTTATAAAAGACTTCATATTTAAGATTTCACGTAAATTTTATTTGCATAAAAATCCTTCACATAGTAACAGTATAATATCTGCAATTGGTAAAAGTAAACTTAGCTCATTATCTTAAGCCGCACGTACAATCGATATCGAGTATCGATTGTATCGTTTTCAATCGTACGTTGCGATCGCCGATAGCCCCATCACTATTTCCTCAGTGACGTATCATGACGATAGCTCGCTTACCAACCGACGCCACTTGTTTGGCTGTTTACCAGTATTTTTATGTACTAGCTACCCACTTATGTTACGATAACATTTATAATCTTAGTTGATTATTACTAAAAATTTAGATTTACATTAGTAAAGCTTATATTTTGTTACCCAAACAGCATATTATGTGGGTTTATACAAAGACTTGTATATACACTGTTAATCATGTAGGTATTCTATAAATCTTCTTAATAATTTGTTATATAAAAGCATGTTTACCTACCTAAAGTTATAAATGAATATGTGTTCGCATTCATATCGAAGCGACAGACAGCTGCAAACCACACTTTCAAAAACGCAATTTTTTTTTTTGTGTGAAATCTCGCAACATCTGAGGTTGTCGGCTGCTTAACCGGGCTTGCCTGTGGTTGCCTTAATTAGTAAATAAATTAAAGCCTCCAGTCAGGGCTTATTACAAAACTTACAAACTAGGCGACTACACGCTAAGGGCACCCCCTGTGGAGTACGGACCTCGGCTTAGGGCGTCGCAGGGGGAGGCAGCTAGGGACAGGCTGGATCATATCATTATGTTATTAATAAGGGAATTTAAAGCTACTGGCTCAGCGTCGTGGGCTGGCTTTGGCAAGGGTCGGGGCGGTAACACTAAATACTCACAGTTGCCTGCTAATACAGTATGTTAACCACTGATTTGAAAACCACTTGATCGCACATACATTGCCTCGACGCACGAAAACTATGCGAGTTTTTGCTCCTATATATTGGCTACGATACACGAACCATTTTAGTTGTGACCAAGTATTAGGCCTGTGTGCATGCTAAACAATTACAAATTTTAAATTTTTGTATCCAATTTATAACGCATAATAATGCTTTCATACACGTTTAAGTGGTGTGGAAAACATTCCCAGACATCTAGATACCAAATGGATGACATAACTATTCATCAGTAATGAAATAATATGAAAATTATTTATCATTTAATCCGATTATAAGCTACCGCAGAGGTCCATTTAAAATGGTGATTTGGGTGGTCAAGGACAATTTTGTGTCGCGCGTTGATGTCTTTTGGAAATGTCTCTTTCTTACATGAAGAAATTCTAATTCTTTTATCCCTGTCTTTTCATCTGTATTTTTATCGTAAAAATCTGTGCTGTTACCTATAACGGCTGAATACGATATCGATAATTATAAAATTAAACTTATTTTTTTTTAAATTCAATTCAGATAGTTGTCATATAATCTGGGGGCACGGCAGTGCCCCCGCCAAGTCGAGCGCAAAGCAAACACTGCCGTACCATCCTTTTCTGGAACCATTTCGGCGTATTTTCAGTCCCCTATTTGGGGACCTCTGGATAGATTTAGAACGCTGAAATTATCGTTATCTAGTAAGCTACCAGCACACACTTAAACCACAAAATTTCATGTTTGTCCCTCTTCCCTGTCTTTTCATCTGTATTTTTATCGTAAAAATCTGTGCTGTTACCTATAACGGCTGGATACGATATCGATAATTATAAAATTAAACTTATTTTTTTGTAATTCAATTCAGACTCGCCCATGAAGGGTTCCGTAGTAACTATAATAATATAATATAATAATTATGTATATTTATTTGACGAATAAAAATAAACTTAAAATTTCTTAAAACTAGCTTATTTATTTACATTTTTACAACTACGCTAAAAAACTTTGTTTTTCATAGTGTTTGTATGAATTACATAGTTATATTTGTGGTTTTATAAAATATGCTGTAGGGCAGAGCGGGGTCACTTGATCATGATTTTGTTCAAAGCAGTGTAGCTTCGAATGAATGAAGTGATAATCAATTATACCTTTTAAAATAAATAGGTTATTTATTTGGCTATCTAAAACCATCAAAAAATTGTAGCAAATACGTTGTTTACTAAACTAATTCACATGAATATCACAAACTTCAGGTGGCTCAGTTGACCCTACTAGGTGGGGTCAATTAAGCCACCCCACGGGGTTAGTTGAGCCAGTGGACTTAAGAGGTTTGTTTCATAAGAGAATTAATATAAACTACAAATAAAATCTTCCATAAATCTTTAATAAACATGCTTAGGTAATAATAGGAACTTATTGGGAAATAATAGAATCATAAAAACTAGCATATCCTAATCACTGTCACAGTTCACGCAAATATAAACTGTATATGGATTGCCCATTTGCGGCAATCGGTGCACTGTAGCCATTCTTCGGCTGAAAGGCCATCAGAGTAGGCTTCGACGCGAACAGGACAGAAATATTCTTCTTCTTTGGTGTCAGAAGGTGTCTTGCCCATCTGTACTTTTTTCTTCATTTGGAATTTTTTAGCTTTCTTAAAAGGTCTAACCTCATCGTCTGATTCAGAAGAACTTTTACAAATAGCTTTTCTCACTGTCTGTGTTTTTTTTTAATTCAGAATTGGTTCGCGTTTGACCACCGTCTCACCTGATGGTAAGTGATGATGTTGGAAGATGGAGCACGCTTACCTAGAAGAAACCTATTCAATTTTTTAACCTGGGGATCTTTAAGTCAATAGACTTAAAGATCCCCAGGTTATAGCTATCGGGAAACACAGACTCCGGCAGGGACTTCCACTCCTTGGCCGTACGCACAATGAAAGTATTCCCAAAACGTTTTGTGCGTGTGGGTGGGATGCCCACCATGTAACGATGGCGCATCGCCGTTTGTCTTGTATTCCGGTGATGGAACGGGCTTGGCGAAATTAGGTTGTGTAGTTCAATCGCACTCTCCCCGAAATGTAACCGATAGAAAACCTAGAGCTTTGACTCGACCAGTGCATCGTTGTCAATGAGTCTCTTGGCCCGCTTCTCGATTGACTCAAGCTCTATAGACTTTTTTGTCTTGAGTATCTTCTTACTGCCCTTGCTCTTCCGCTTACTCTGTTCTTCAGTAAGCTGGTCCTTCTCTGGTGTTGTAGACACTTATAGTCAATACGGCACAATTTCTCTTTTTCCTTCGTATTTGCTGTTGATTCCGTGCCCCTGCTTTTGGAAATGGCCTCACAAATTCTGGTGAAAAGACAACATCATCTTTGAAGGTATATGACGTAGCAACCTTTGGCCTTCGATTTTTTTTGTCATTCCATGATTCTTGCGTGGTTGGTATAGTGACGCGCGATTGCGTTGATGTTACTGCATAAGCTAGCTCAACTTCAATAGCTTTTTCTTGTTCCTTAGGAAATACTTGCCGAGGGTTAGTTTATTCCTTAAAGACATCAGACTCAGGGCTTTGTTTTAATTTATTAACATACCTTGAAGCGTGGTTCTATCTATTTTGTTATCTTTTGCTAATTTTCGAATACTTTTGCCATTGATAACTTCTTCTGCTGCACTTTTCATTAGATCTTTGGAGACTAGTTAGGTGTAGGTCGTTCAGTTTTTCTTTTGTAGTTTCGCATCTTGAAAACAATAAATACTATTGTAGAAAGATTCATAGGTACTTGGGGGTGATTTGAACTCCAGATTTAATCCAAATTGATAACAGTTTAGTTATGAAGCACAACACAACATCAACCTGCAATCGTGGGGTCTAATGAGCCATGCTCACGAGACCCCGTTTGTTTTGGCTCAAATGACCCCTTCCCTATTTTATTACCAATTTGACCGAGCTACATAAAGACTATTAATATTACATTATTTTTAATTGTGTCATCGTATAAACACAAATTCTGAAATTAAAATACACTTACTTGATTGCTGTAACACCAAAAACATAGGCTGGAGACCAAAAGGTACGAAGAGCCGCTTTTTTTACTTTTGGTGCGAAAATAGAGTCAACGTATGTGCACACTCAAGCCGAACGCTGGACGGCTACTGACGCAACAGCGGACGAGCCACATGCCCCTCCCGCTCTTTGTGACGTCCCTCACTCCTATCTAACCTATACCGTTTGTGTACTAGTGTGGGTGGTGCAGGAGACCCCGCGGCTCATAAGACCCCGCTCTGCCCTATCTCAAAAACTGCTGAGCCGATTTCGTTCAAACCAATTTTGGTTGAAAGTTTACATTAAGATCTACAGACATATATCTTTTTTAGATTTTTCACTCCATTATTATAGAAGTTAGAGGGGGGGGGGAGACACACATTTTACCACTTTGGAAGCTTATATCTTTTAAAAGATTGACTTTATGAAAAAGTGGTTCTAGAAACCCTTATATCATTTTTAAAGACCTGTCTATAAATACTACACACGCATAGGTTTCATGTAAAAAAATATTTTCAGTTCTAGTTCCATGTATGGGGACCCCCTTTATTTTAAATATTTTTTAATTTTTTCTTTAAAATAGAAAAGCGGTTTACAGAATACATCTATCTACCAAGTTTCACATGTATAGTTTTAATAGTTTCGGAATAAAATGGCTGTGACATACGGACGGACGGACGGACAGACAGACAGACAGACAGACAGACAGACAGACGGACGGACAGATATATCGAAACTATAAGGGTTCCGTTTTTTGCCATTCGGCTACGGAACCCTAAAAAGGAGAAAGTTCTGATATTTTTTCTTCTGTGTGACATGCATGTTTTCATTTTAGATTTCCCAAGATTCCATATTAAAAAGAAAAGTGGATGGATAAGGTTACTAGGCAATATTGGTTTCTAGTTTGGTTTTTATTGATATAATGTTGAGAAAAGTCAAAATAATATAAGATACCTATATCCAATCTTTCTAGGCTTCAAATAGTATGACGGAGTCTAATATTAATTAACTTGGACCTTTGCATTACAATATCGCCCTCGTTAGTTACTTTGGTTCCGGGGATGCGGTAATGGTCTCTATGAGATTCCGCGGTCCCGGAACTTAAGGGCAGCTGAAGGAACAGGGTGGGTTTTTAGTCAGTAGAAGTCTAACACTCCCTTCCACTTTACCCAGAGCGGGAGAAGTCATTCGATGATTTTCCCACTCAGAAAAAAGAAACAGGTTCCTTTGTTTCGATGTCGAGTCCACGGGTTAAGTGTATGTAGGAGGGAGGAGTCATTAGATAAATCATCTAATGGTGGTGAGTACCACCAAAAAATAATTATTACCTAGTGCCTGCTGAAGCTACAGTTGTTGACACATCTGATTTTAATGAAAATATATTTATTATGGAATATAAAATAAATATAAAAAAATAAAATATAAAATAATATATGGCCGGCTACATTGTCCATGCTCTGATAAAGCAAATAAAATGCCTAACTTGTATTGGAGCGTTGATTGGTGTTACAAATCAAAACGTCTTAAAATTTCAAAAAGGCACTAAAACAAGTTATTGTACGGATCCACCACAGTAATAGAAATTTATCGTCGTTGTGAAATTTATATTAAAAGGGCGATCAACGAGAGTGGTTCGAAAGTGCTGTCTCAGAAATATAATTCCAATTATTTTATGAGATCGGTTTTAAAATCACTGATTGGGTATAATTTATTCCCGGATATTAATTTTCATCAATATGAAATAGAAACTACCAATCATTTGATTGAATTAGCAAGATGCATAATTCAGAAATATGTAGACGCTCGGTTATAATTTTTTAGCAAAAACAATCAGGACCCTAAAACTTTAATTCGAAAAACATTTACCAAATTAATTCATTTTAAAAATCAATAATAACAGCATACTTGTTTTTCTTTTTGTAATTGAGACTGATAATGATTAAATATTATTATGTGATTTTATTGAGTAATTTTATAATGTTAAAGTTCATTTTATCGATATCGATAACTTTCCCTCAATCAAGTAGAGCAATCCCTAACTATATCTATGAAGCTTGACTTTGAACTGACCAATTGCAGTAGCGCATTTTTTCCTCGCCTCCCAACCCGTATTGGTGAGTTGTGTTCTTCAAAGAAATCGGCCTATAAGCTCTCTAGGTTAAATACTCTCTGATGTTAACTAACAGAGGGCGTCCCCGTTAACCCGCAATAGTGAAAATGTTTTTTTTTTTTTTTAATATTAAAATATTCATTAAAAATGTTAAATTGATACGTAAAAGAAACACTCAGTACACGTGTACTTGAAGGACGGCAACGTCGCAATTTATTTATGAATGCGTACTAAAAAAAATAAAAGCATTTTGTTTTCGAATGGTAATATTTTTTTTAGCATGTATGGATGCTATACTATTGCGGGTTAACGGGAACGCCCTCTGTTAGTTAACATACTGTATATTTATGAATTATTTAAATTTGTCAGAAAACACCCAGATTTTCATACCACTTGTCAAGAAAGACAAGATACCTCAATGGCGACTCAAAATGCCCTCAACCAGCCCTTTAATTAGGTCCATAAAAAAATTACAATAATTTGCCAATGGATATTAGAGATATAAGCAAAATAAATATTTTCTTAATAAATTGAAGTGATTTTTAGAATCCAAATCATATTTTACAGTTATAGAGTTTTAGATGATAAATCGATTAAAAAATAAAATTTTCAATAACACATACAATAATAGATACATAAATAAATCAATTTAGTCTATTCGCTCTATATATCAATATCCTACTAATATTATAAATGCGAAAGTTTGTGAGGATGTATGTATGTTTGTTGCCTCTCACGCAAAATCTACTGAATGGATCTCAATGAAATTTAGTTGACATCCTGGAATAACACATGGCTATGTTTTTTCCCGGAATTCTCACGAGATCGGGATTTACGCAGGAAAAACCTCCCACGCGAACAGTCGCGGGTAAAAGCTAGTAAGATCTATATTTCTTCACCTATGTTAACAAATAAATCATTTCTAATTTCTTCAGGCCTGGAATTTTGGTTCCAGGCGCCTTTTGAAGGTTTCCCAATGATAACAAAACAACGCCAGTTAGTTTCAGTCTGGCTAACCGGCGAAACGTTGCTTTCCTGTCTATCTTCTACAGATTGTACTTCGGAGAGTGTGCGCAGGAGCTCCACGACCTAATCCTTTCATCCCCCTTTTACTACCGGTCTACCAGACGTACTGCAGGATACCATCCACACTTGGTTGATATACCGTCTTCTCGTACCAAGCACTTCTCCTTCACATTCTCTCTGTCGGCTTCCGAGTTCCCTACCACATAATTATGACTCATCAGCCTTTAAAGCAAGAGTAAACAGGCATCTTCTGGACTCGCTCGATCCATCGTAGACCTCATCTTACACTTACCATCAGGTGTGATCGAGGTCAAGAGCTCATCCGCAATAAAAAGGCTTGTATTAAATGACCAGCGACCCGGCCCGGCTTCCCTCGGGTAATAGAGTTTAAATTTGCTCAGATTGTAAACAACGTCGTCGCTTCGCTTCATCAATATTTTAACTATTTAAATTCTCGTCCGGTAATTTTTATTTTCCGATAACTCATAAGATCTTCATTTTATTGATATAGTGTAAAAAGCAATTTTGATCAACATTTATTTTTTATTTTATTTTATTTATTTATTTATTTCCAAAACAACTTATAAATACTTAACAATCGCATTGTTGCAAACAATTTCTGTTAAGGCGTTGAGTTTAGCGTCTGTAGCCGAACTAGGCATTACCTGTATTTCGGCTATCAGTTACCATTCCCCTCGCATTAAATACAATAATAAATAATATAACTGGTGCCAGACAGTGGAAGCATGCATAATCAAGAATAGAGAAAAAATAATGATAATTAAACACAAGAATAAAAAATAAAAAAACTCATTAAGAAATATATGTAAGGTAAGTAAAAAATATTAAGTGTAATGTGTATTGTTTTTGTGTGTGTATATATGTTTGTGTATGTATATATGGTTGTGTGTGCGTGTGCGTGCTTATGAAAGTGTGAATTAAGGTGTGTGTGATGTATAGATATGAGGGTGTCCGTGTGAGTGAAGTTATGTGGAGAGTTTGAGGGTGTAAGAAGGCGTGAGCGTATAATTATATGTGTAGGCGAGCTTGTGAGGAGGATATCTGTGATCCCGATGCTCTTAGCCCTATTTTTATTTATTTTAATTTTAATGTGGCACAAATAGTAGCTGTTCCGTCTCCTCGTAGCTTAATTTTTGTAAATATTGGCATACAATTAATTTACATTTTTTTCTAGTTAGGGGGTATATATGTAATATTTATTAAATGATCAACGTATCTAACGTATTTAATTGGATAAGAAATAATACTGTACTGTTAAAAATAGCTTCGTAAATAACCCATCATTTTATTGTAATTTGTAAAAGAAAAAGATGGTTATTGTGGGTTATCCTTGGGAGATAGACATATGCTATCGCGGACTTTTTTATAGATCTATAAAAGAGGAACAATCCCACCATGCATGGTTTTGATATAACTATAAAGGTTTTGGCAGCGTTTTCGTTTAAAGCTCCCGATCGGTTTAATTTTTTCATCCAATTTACACAAAACCTTAACTTATTAGACACTAAAACCTACCTCAGGAATCACTCTATCTATTAAAAAACTCGTATCATAATCCGTTGCGTGGTTTTAAAGATCTAAGCATACATAGGGACAGATAGACAGCGGGAAGCGACTTTGTTTTATACTATGTAGTGATGATAGTGATGTGTTACCTAAATGGGGCGCTCCAAGCGTGGGTTCGAAGAGGCACTCGGTGAGCTTGAAGCGCTCTGGACCGAAGTCCTGATGGTAACCGCCGGGGAACTCATAGTGGGTGAATGGTACAGACGCCGCTTGACGCTCGTCGTATTGACTCTCCGATATCTGTGGAGATTAAGGACAAACATAAGATATAATTATTTTGGTACAGAAGAAAAGACATAAATAATATAATTCAAGCTTCAATAGCCTAATGGATAAGGTGTCGGCCTTGTGATCGAGAGGTCCCGAGTTCGAACCCCACCCATTACACTATGCCGTGAACCCACTCCAGACACAAGCATATTTAGCTTAGTTGGAGGGGTTAACAAGATTGATAGTAATGTGAATTCTACCCACTTTGCTAGTTATCTTTAAAAAAAGGAACATCAGGTAAAATAAGAAGATTAAATTAATGTTTTTTAGAAGCTTTATTTTTTTTTTATTATGAACATATCAAACTAATTTATTTATTTAATTCTATAATTAAGTTTTTGCGTGAAAGAGTAACAAACATCCATACTCACAAACTTTCGCATTTATTATATTAAGAAGTAAGATTTGTTAGTGTTTTTTAATTACTTTTTATCGATTATTCTTTTTCTATTGACAACAATCTGATACTGATCTTCCCAAGGGGTATCGCAAAATACGCGCTTGGTCGTGGAGTTGCGGATACCTGCCCGACATACATACAAGGGGTATCGTGTTACCCAGCTAGTTGGAAAATGCACAGCGTATAATGATTCTTATTCTATTGGTTATTATTTGTAGTTTTGATTTTTAACTGTCCCAAGCATATTTCCAAGCCGACCACCAAATGTCCAATAATTATATTACATTTTAAGTTAAGACCAGGCAGTGCAAAATAATTTTCCGGCAAGCTCCGCCCCTATCCACCCCGGTTAGGCCGTTGTATATTAAACGCTAACGCAGCAGTAATAAAGTTGAATATCACGGGCGCTCTTTCACCATGTTCGGTTCCGAAACTGCCGTTGTGTGCTAAACGCTAACGCAGCAGTAATAAAGTTGAATATCACGTGCGCTCTTTTACCATATTCGGGTTCGAAACTAAATGTTGTAAGTCTCAATTCTTATTTCGTTTATAACTAAAGTGATAATTGATCTAGAGAAAAAATGTCCTATATTTGGATAATAAACTATATTTTCTTACTGTCAATACTAATTTTAGATATAAAAGCCGAGTAATCTTGATTAAATTTTGAATAATCTTTAAAAAAAGACATGATTTTCGATTAAAAAATGAATCCAGCGAAAATGTTCCAATTACGAAACTGACATGGAAAGAAAAAGATCCAATAAATCATATACTAAAGTTCCATTTTGATTGTATGCGTGATTGTTTCAGAATATTAATACAAAATTACTTACAATTTAGGGAGCCTCCTCTTAATACGAGGTCACGTAATACATTTTTGGTAAGCGAAATTTCGTCTACAGACTTTTGAATTAAATGTAATGCACGGACTACCAACAAATAGTGTTGTTCAAAAACGGTGAAACACTCCAGATATCAGGGTCAATTCACGCTAATGTTTTTTTTATATAATGCGGTCGAGGAAAACGGATGTGATTATTATTGATATGTAAACTGCAATGGCATGACATTGACATTGTCATTTAGTTTTCCATTTTAATTGGGTGCAATCACTAATAAATAAAATATGGTCGAGTTGTATCAGACGATGATTTAGTGCAGATATTAGAAGCAGTGATGGTGAAGATGAAGTCATAGACCGACTACAGAGTATGCAAATTGATGTAATACAAGAAGAAACCATTGATGATATTTATTTAAGTTGAATGTTTTTAATTTTTAAAACAGGTTTTTATATCTTCGCCGTGCGGGCTCCGTACTTCACGGGACTTATAAATATTGAACAAAACTAATCGACATATCACTAGTGCATTATATGTAATGCACGGACAGTTAGTGTTAATTAAACAGAGTTTTTATTATTGTCTGCTCTATCCAAGATTCTAGAACGTTTAATTAAACAGCGACTTATAAACTTCTTGGAAGCAAACAAATTGCATTCCTCAGTACGGCTTTAGAGTTGGCAAGTGTACAAACGATGCGGTCCACGAATTAGTGAACTCTGTCGTGATGAGCTTGGATGACAGAAAGAGATGTTTGACGATATTTCTCGATCTCGCGTTTGTCCACCATCTCACCTGATGGTAAGTGATGATGTGGTCGAAGATAGAGCACGCTTACCTAGAGGTAACCTATTCATTCTTGACTTAAACACCCCCAGGTTATAGCTATCAGGAAACACAGACTCCGGCAGGGAATTCCACTCCTTAGCTGTACGCACAATTAAAGTATTCCCAAAACGTTATGTGTGTATGGGTGGGATGTCCACCATGAAACGATAGCGCATCGTCGTTTGTTTTGTAGTCCGATGATGGAACGGGCTTGGCGGAATTAGATTGTGTAATCCCATCGCACACTCACCGAAATATAACCGATAGACTCAAGCGCGTCCAGTGGATACTTGAAAGTTCCATCCCAAAGCTGAGAGCAGTACTTCATACACGACCAAACCTGGGCTTGATATAAATTGAGCATCTGTTCCGGTGTGAAGTACCGTCTCACCTTTGCTAGGATTCCCAACTTTTTTGATGCTACAAGACCGATTTGAATGAATCTTTTTTTATTATATAGCTACTAGATTAGATATCGCTCTCAGCGATAAGACCGCCATTGTAACATATTTTTTTGCCATATTATTTAAGTGTGTTTTAATTATTGGTGTACAATGAAGTATATTCTATCTATCTATTGATTAAGTCTGGGTTGTAATCGATTTCGGAATCTGAAACTCCTGATGCAGCATTCTACTGTTAGAAAAAAAAAAATTAAAAGGTTTTGACACATCATGTATCAAGACCAACCTAGTGCAATGAATATAATATTGCAGTCTTGAACATGCCTTTTTTTGTTTGGACATCTTCAATGATCACCGCCGCGGTTTCGAAAAAAAAATCACATTATCCTTGCCAGGGTATTCTTAGAATTTTGTTAATTATATTTTTATATATTTTACTGTGCTTTTAACGATTTCAATTTAACTTATTTTAACTTAACTTATTTTATTCAAATGTGTTGAACTTATTTTAATTGATTCGATTTTATTTTTATATTATTAAAATCTATTGACTTGTTTTTTTTTTATATTAATGCTTTTGACATGTTTTTCATTTTGTTTTCATTTATTATTTTAATTTATACTTTTGACATGTTATTAATTCCTTTTTTTTTATTAATGCTATTGACATGTTGTTTATTCCGATTATTTTAATATTTATTCTATTGACATTGTTACCCAATTGTTTTAATAGTTTTAATTGTAATAATAATTTTTAATGTGTATAATTTATTTTTCTCCTTCCATTTCCCATTTTTATTCCATTATTGTATGTTAACTTTTTGCAACATAAAAAATGTATTTTATTTTAAATAGTAAGTTTATGTTAAATATTAGTTATAGGACCTTTTTTCAAGGCAGCACTATTGTTCTGGTGAGCGCTATGTACGTCTTAATTATTATGTGCATTAGTTATTTTGTTAGTAAGATTTTTTTTCAATCGTGCAATGTATGTGATGTGGCTGTACTTAATTTAAATAAATAAGATAATTACCTGTGCCACACAATGACAAAAGTCCTCATACTGTCTCTTGAGCATGTACTGCTGCCAGGACTGCGTGAGACCGGCGGGGAGTGTCTTCAAAGTGTAGCGACCTCGCTCGCGCTCCCTTATCACTTCTTTGCTCTGAAAACCCATTAAAAAAATTATTAATTAGAATTTTTACATGGACTTCCCTACTACGCACAACACGAAACCTAATGGATATATAGTAATGTGAATTCTACACACATTGCAAGTAATCTTTTTAATAAAAAAATGCTGTTGGCCCCGGCTGTGATTTGCACATTTTACAGTCAATGTCTCTTTTAAAATCCAGACAATTTGTACTGGTCTATTCTCATATGACTTGTCATATGAGAAGAATGTTGGTTGGAAAAAGGCTAAAAAGATAATGGGGACATATTGAAATTGAAAACCATTTATTCGGTGATAAACACACACAACCACAGAAAATTACAAACATAACAGAAATAACACTAAGAATTTCGCTGAGCAAGTCTACACCGAAAGGGTACTAACTCAGCATTTGCTGGGCAAGACACCCAGCGCTGGTTTTCAGTTGGCACCCCGCAGTGACACACGGACGAAGGTAAATAAACTAATGTTAATGAATGTGTAGTGTATTAAATACATAAGTAAAATAATATTGTAACGTTTATTATCGTACTACGTGCTAAAAATAAAAAAATAAAAAATCCTTTAAATTGTAATTTGAAACTCGCCACCAAAAAGCGCGTTAGGGCGGGGGCACACGATGCGTTGCGGCGCCGCACCGCAAAGATTTCACCGTGTCAGTGGGCACACGAGCGGTGCGGCGCCGTAACGTTGTTATGTCGCAGTGGCGCCGTAGCAGCGTTGGACAGTCTGTTAACAGACAATCGAAACGAGCGAGCGTGTGTCCTTCCTTGTGACGCAAAACAAGTGAGCGGTGCCGCTCCGACGTCGCAACGCATTCACCCCTCCCCGCCTCGTCTTGGTGGTTGCAAGTCCGGTGCGGTGCCGGAGCGCATCGTGTGCATGCCACAAATATTTCTATGTAAGACGACGCAGCGACACCGCTCCGGCGCCGCACCGCCGCCGCAACGCATCGTGTGCCCCGGCTCTTAGTTGCCTAGTATCAAAATGCTCGCCAGAGGAAAAAATAAATAATAATAAAAAAGTGACAAAAAAGTTATTAATGAGATACGAATTATTATTAAAACTAGATAAAATAAAATTAGCTATAACCTAGGAGTCTTTAAGTCAAGAGTGAATAGGTTACTTTTAGGTAAGCGTGCTCCTTCTTCGACCACATCATCACTTACCATCAGGTGAGATGGTGGTCAAACGCGAACCTATTTTAAATAATATTAAAAAAAAAAAATGATCAAATAAATTTTACAACAGGTGTTGAGATTTTAAATAACTGCCCTAATACTAAGTTTGTCAAATAAGACAATATTATTAATATTGCTGTAACTTTGAACTTTTTCGAGTCGTTTTCCAGTTTGTATGTGAAAAGAAAGGGTATTTTACTGACTTCAATGTCTGTCTAACCGGCTAAGGGTGCGTTTCCACCAGAGATGTGCGATGGAAATGTGTCGTGCGAGGATGTCTAGCTGTGCTGTGAAAATGTGTGGCGGTTTCCACCAAAGCTGTGCGATGAAAATGTGCCTACGAGGATGTGTAGCGGAGCTGTGAAAATGCGCATTAATGTGTGGTGCGAGGATGCGCAAACCTCGCAACACATCCCTCGCACACATCCCTCGCTTGTTTTGTATGCGCAAAAATCTAGCTCCGCTGAGCCGTTTCCACCAGAGCTGTGCTGACCGCGGCGAGGTAAATGAAGCGATTCTATTGGTTCTTTACAAACACATCCCTCGCTGCGCATCCTCGCACATCTCTGGTGGAAACGTAGCCTAAAGCTGAGTATTAGTGTTTTAAATACAGCGTCTGCCTATCTGACCTCTACAACCCAGTAACTGGGTAACACGTTACCCCTAGGCAAGATCAGCGTCGGACTTTCTTGCTTCTGACTACGTCGCGACTGTCAAAGCTGTTCAAATGACTGCAGGAACCAACACCTTAACGTTCTTTCCGAGGCTTGGAGAAATTTCGATATGTGAAGATGGTCATACAACCCATCCAGAGACTAACCTCTTCATCAAGAGACTGACCGAAGATCAACCCTTGTGGCTGTTATTATTTAACCACCAGCTATCGTACTAACCTTTTTTTAAATCTTTATTAAATTAATTTGGGGTTTTTATCCCAATGGATACGCCAACCCCATCATGCCGTACACATGTTTCTACAAAACTACAATATAGTACACCAACTCGTATATTGTTATGCAATTTGTAATTACGTATATGATATTGTTAGAATTGCATAACATTCATAATAGGTACTATGTGACTGACAGTACCTTTTAAGATTACGAAACAAATTTACAAAATTTGTTAGAGATTTGAGATCATCAGAGAATTTGAGACTTTTGATGCCTACTCATTCCACAAAATTTTACGACGATTCGTTTACGGTGCAGGCTATTCGGTTGTGGAATGGATTGCCGGTGTCAGTAAGACAAGCTCAGTCACTCGCTGTTTTTAAAAGCTCGGTTGCCAATCACTTTATTTCAAACTTATGATTATTCCTTTGTTTTCTACACACGATGTTAAAGAACACATTATATATTTATATTTATGTATTGTATATATATATATATATATATTTGTATATTTTTATTAGTTTTTCCGTTATTGACGAATATTTGTACAGTAATATAGCCCTCCCCATTTTAATTAAAGCTCGTAAAGTCCTTCCAAAGGTTGTCTGGAAGATATCGCTCTCAGCGATAAAACCGCCATTGTAACCAATGTTATTTACAATATTGTTATTTAAGTGTGATTCAATTATTGGTGTACAATAAAGTATATTCTATCTATCTATCTATGTAGTACACCAACTCGTATATTGTTATGCAATATGTAATTACGTATATGATATAGTTAGAATTGCATAACACTCATAATAGGTACTATGTGACTAACAGTACCTTTTAAGATTACGAAACAAATTTACAAAATTTTTGTTGTGTGTGTGGTGTGTGTGAGGGAAGAAGGGGGAGGGGAGTATGAAATTATGTTTCTATGTAACATTATAACTATCTAAAATTTTAGCTTCTCTGCTGAAGAATTTACCCCTAAAACGGACAAATAATGTCTGAGCTAGCAACATTACGCGGGTGGGGAGGGAAGCTAGCGAAGGACGCTTGTCTTGTATTTGGACACAGAGCGCGGCTTGCAATTACAGTTGAACGCGTTTCTGGGGTTCTTTCTGTATTCTGAGATTTAAACTAAACTCATTGATTAGCCTTCTCCTTTCCTATTGGTTCTTGACACACTCCATCAAAAAATGATACATCCTCTATTACACTGCATGCGTTGCAGTTGGAACTTACTTTCTTCATGAGGAATGTAAACTTTGCTGATGGATATAAGTTTGCCACTATATACCTAGACTGGTAAGGGAAGCGATTGAGATTACCAAATACAAGAACTTCAACCGGGAGGACGGGTTTCAACTGTCGAGGGCCTGGAATCCAGTGGTTCAATTGTGTAAACTCCGTAAGTGTTCAAAAAAATTCGCGAGCGGACATGGTGAGTTTTATGTGTCGGGAACAGAATCGAGTTTTGAGAGACACATATGATAGTGGCAGCGGTGGCGATCACAAAAAACAAACGAGGAAGAGGGTAGACCGATTCGTCTGCTCATAAACGTCCACCTGCAATTACTTCAGTTCATCCGTGATCATGACGCTTGCAACAGTTGAGTGAGTTGCAAGGCTATCTATCGGTTACATTTCGGGGAGTGTGCGATGGAATTACACAATCTAATTCCACCAAGCCCGTTCCATCATCGGACTACAAGACAAACGGCGATGCGCCATCGTTACATGGTGGATATCCCACCCATACGCACAAAACGTTTTGGGAATACTTTCATTGTGCGTACGGCTAAGGAGTGGAATTCCCTGCCGGAGTCTGTGTTTCCTGATCTCTATAACTTGGGAGTCTTTAAGTCAAAAGTGAATAGGTTACTTCTATGCAAGCGTGCTCCATCTTCGACCACATCATCACTTACCATCAGGTGAGATGGTGGTCAAAAGCGAGCCTATTATAAATAAATAAAAAAACATGTGTGCAATTCACACGTGGTAGAAGTGAAACCTTCAAAAAATGTGCCCCCCCACACCCTTGAACTCCCCACGAGACCCCCCTCCCCGCCCCCCTCTCAGGGCTATTTCACCCACCCGCGACCTAACTTCGTGGCCCGTGGTCGCAAGATAGCCGAGTTTGGCTCATTTTAAAGGGCATCAAAAGCTCTACCACTTCGCCCCAACAGAATTCCAAAATTCGGCAATTTATATGTCTGTCTCTTTTTACTGTCGCTTTTTCGTTTCATAAACTTTCAAATCACGATGCTAAAGAAGTTTTCACTTCAAAACCTTCAAAAATTTATGTGCCAGAAATTTAATTTTCAAATCACAACGATGCTAAAGAAGTTTTCACTTCAAAAAAACTGCAGAAATGTCAGAAACTCGAAAAAAAATACACATAGTAAATATATCCCGGTTTAAGTTCTAATAATTTGCTGATGGAGTGTCCAGGCTTTAATCTTACAGCTAACTTAAAATAAGTTATTGTACTGACCTGTATACTGTAAATGGGTAGCATCTGTATGTGCATATTGTTGAGCATGTTCTTAGCTTGTGCGGCGAGATGATCGCCCCCCACTGGGGAGCGAACGGCCGCGTTCACGAGGGCGTAACTGGAAATAATAGCGTGTTTTATTTAAAGGACATTTTATAGTACAGCAAAAAACTTTTATTTATAGTTTTCTTTCTTGTACACCTTACATTAAACTAATGAATACAAATTATAAGAATAGTGTACAACGGGCGGTCTTATCGCACAGGGCTCTCCTTTAAGTTCTATCCTTCCAAAGGTTGTCTGAAAGAGATCTTTTAGGCAACCTTTGGATGGTAATAATATGAAATACATACCACAATATATATATATATATATATAGTGTGTTAGGTTAAACGAGGGACTTATTGAGGGAGGGTATTCAGTATTCGATTTTCGTCCCAAATATGTGAAAACCCTATAACTTAAATTTTAATTTACCAATATAATACTTTAATTGTCCAATGTAATACATTTATCATGTACACTGAGGCGCAAGAGGTGAATGAACTTGTAAACAGTACCTAAAGTAATCACGTGGCAAAACACGGCCCGATCCTGCCAAAAAAAGGAAGCTCATGTGTAAACTTCGCCCCCGCGGGAGTCCCCTCCGAGGATTTTTGTAGATTTGAATATGTCCCTCGTTTAAATTAACATACTGGATACTCATACGTATGAAATTCATAATAGGGAGAGGAATTTTGTAGTAGAGCAATGGATTTTTTTATAGTAGAGCGAAGGACATTTTGGAGTAAGTACAGCAAACATTGTGTAGCCCCCGGCTACTACTGAGATTTTTTTTACAAAATAACCCAATAGCACTTTTTGCCAACCAGGGAATCAAACCCGAGACCTCGAACTCAGCAGTCGTGCTTGCGACCACTAGTGGCGAGGCAGTTAATAATAATAACAAAAAAATGGCCAATTACGAGTCGGACTCGCCCATGAAGGGTTCCGTAGTAACTATAATAAATATATCACATACTTAATATAATTATTTGAAAAAAAAAAAACAAAAACCTTACAAATTTCTTAAAACTAGCTTATTTACAATTTTTACAACTACGCCAAATAACTTTGTTTTTCATAGAATTTGTATGAATTACAAAGTTATATTTGCGGTTTTCGAAAATATACTGTATCTCAAAAACTGCTGACTCGATCTCGTTCACACCAATTTTGGTTGAAACTTTACATTAAGATCTACAACATATGTTTTTTTTAGATTTTTCACTTCATTATTATAGAAGTTAGAGGGGGACACACATTTTACCACTTTGGAAGCGTATATCTTTTAAACAATTAACTTTATGAAAAAGTCATTTTAGAAACCATGTCATTTTTAAAGACCTGTCTATAGATACCACACACGTATAGGTTTATGAAAAAATAAAATTTCAGTTTCAGTTCCATGTATGGGGAGCCCCCTTTATTTTAAATACTTTTTAAATTTTCTCTTAAAATCGGAAAGCGGTTCACAGAATACATCTATCTACCAAGTTTTACATGTATAGTCCTAATAGTTTCGGAATAAAATGGCTGTGACATACGGACGGACGGACAGACAGACAGACGGACAGACATGTCAAAACTATAAGGGTACCGTTTTTTGCCATTTGGCTACGGAACCCTAAAAATAAAGTAAAAAATATTTAACTGCAACTAATTTACGTTTTAAAACCCAAACTTTGTTATTAGGTTCCATAATAAACAAAATGACATAGAAAGAATTATTCGATCACGAAGCAAAAGCAGAACACTGACTCCTTTTTTCCGAGTGGGAAAATCATCGAATGACTTCTCCCGCTGTGGGTGGAGCAGAAGGGAGTGTCAGACTTCTACTGACTAAAAACCCACCCTGCTTCTTCAGTTACCCTCGCGTTCCAGGGCCGTAGTATCTCGTTAGAACAATTCCCGCAAAAGTCAGGCTTACCCTAGTATAGGAGGCCAATGTTTAAGACACATTTTAAAATCCGAAACTGTATTGTAACCTAATTAATAATTAAGGAGCATCTGCCTCCCGGACGTGACTTGCAGTTGCCAAATTGAAAAGCTATTGTTACGAGCTGAGGTTCGGGATAGAAATAATTAACGCCAATTAAACCAAAATTAACACTTAACTTAAAAAAAAAACACCAAATCAAAATTAACACAGTTATTCGCACTACAATACTCGTCACTAAGCACTCAAATCGCACTGAAATTAACTTGTAAAGCTTCGATTATATCGCCTCGTATCTTGAAATAAGACTAGACTCTCTGCGTTCCTCTGCGATCTATGTATGCCCAGTTCTAGAACATTCTTGTAAAATCGACTCACCGCCTACACTGCCAAGAATATTCCAGAAGTTACTCTAGATACTCAGTACTGCTACTCGCCGCTAGATGGCGTTAATGTCTCGAACGTATTAGAAGTCAATCGAACTTTCTCGATATACTCAGTTCTGCTACTCGCCGCTAGATGGCGTTGGTGTCTCGAACATTCTAGATTTCTGTCGCAGTTTCTCGACGTACTTCGCTAAGCGACTGGCGTAACACTATCAATCGACTGCGAACCCAAATTGGCCGCTGTAAGGACAATTTAGCAAAGTGGGGCATTATATGCCAAACTGACACCCAGTGTGATTGCAGCGATCCTGATCAAACAATGTCCATTAGAAGACCTTATAAACGCCACTGAAAACACGACCAGCGTGGCTCCCTATTGGGCCCAATACATATAAAGAACGCGATTTACCATCGATACGAAGAAGTAATAAATTTAACAAAGATTTTTTTATTTTCAATCTATATAATATATTATACTATATAAAGCTAAATTACCACTCACTGACTCACTGACATAATTGTTCTCCCAGATGGTGGATGGGGAGGTGGGTATATTTTGACAGATTCGTAAACAAGTAACTCTGAAACCTACGGGAAAAGTGCCAAACCTCCCCTTTTCCCCCCTCCCTATCGTATCTCGGAAACTACGAGACCCGTATTTTTTTTTTTTACGGATTCGTATAGTGGAGGCTCGGTAAAGTAAAAACCATTTTTCAAAGTCCCCCCCCCCCCCCGCCCCCCTTCTCCCCCCCTTTAGGCGGATCTCGGAATCTAAGAGACTTGGAACATTTTTTTTTCAGATTCATTTAGAGGGGCAATGCTTTAGTCGAAATACTTGTGCAACCCCCCCCCCCATCACCCCCCCCCCTTTTTTTTTTTGTTTCACAAGCACGCGAGGTGCTTGCACCTCGCGCAACACGCAAATACTTGATTTAGAGGGGCAATGCTTTAGTTTTTTTCACAAGCACGCGAGGTGCTTGCACCTCGCGCAACACGCAAATACTAGTTATATTATACTATATAAAGCTAAATTACCACTCACTGACTCACTGACAGAATTGTTCTCCCAGATGGTGGATGGGGAGGTGGGTATATTTTGACAGATTCGTAAACAAGTAACTCTCAAACCTACGGGAAAAGTACCAAACCCCCCCTTTTCCCCCCCCCCCCTATCGTATCTCGGAAACTACGAGACCCGTATTTTTTCTTTTTACGGATTCGTATAGAGGAGGCTCGGTAAAGTAAAAACCATTTTTCAAAGTCCCCCCTCCCCGCCCCCCTTCTCCCCCCCTTTAGGCGGATCTCGGAATCTAAGAGACTTGGAACATTTTTTTTTTCAGATTCATTTAGAGGGGCAATGCTTAAGTCGAAATACTTGTGCAACCCCCCCCCCCATCACCCCCCCCCCCCTCTTTTTTTTTTATTTTTTTTTCACAAGCTCGCGAGGTGCTTGCACCTCGCGCAACACGCAAATACTAGTTATACTATATAAAGCTAAATTACCACTCACTGACTCACTGACATAATTGTTCTCCCAGATGGTGGATGGGGAGGTGGGTATATTTTGACAGATTCGTAAACAAGTAACTCTGAAACCTACGGGAAAAGTGCCAAACCTCCCCTTTTCCCCCCCCTTCTCCCCCCTCCCTATCGTATCTCGGAAACTACGAGACCCGTATTTTTTTTTTTACGGATTCGTATAGAGGAGGCTCGGTAAAGTAAAAACCATTTTTCAAAGTCCCCCCCCCCCGCCCCCCTTCTCCCCCCCTTTAGGCGGATCTCGGAATCTAAGAGACTTGGAACATTTTATTTTTCAGATTCATTTAGAGGGGCAATGCTTTAGTCGAAATACTTGTGCAACCCCCCCCCCCCATCACCCCCCCCTCTTTTTTTTTTTCACAAGCTCGCGAGGTGCTTGCACCTCGCGCAACACCCAAATACTAAACCCCCCCCCATCACCCCCCCATTTTTGTTTTTTATAAAAAGCACGCGAGGTGCTTGCACCTCGCGCAACACGCAAATACTAGTTATACTATATAAAGCTAAATTACCACTCACTGACTCACTGACATAATTGTTCTCCCAGATGGTGGATGGGGAGGTGGGTATATTTTGACAGATTCGTAAACAAGTAACTCTGAAACCTACGGGAAAAGTGCCAAACCTCCCCTTTTCCCCCCCCTTCTCCCCCCTCCCTATCGTATCTCGGAAACTACGAGACCCGTATTTTTTTTTTTACGGATTCGTATAGAGGAGGCTCGGTAAAGTAAAAACCATTTTTCAAAGTCCCCCCCCCCCGCCCCCCTTCTCCCCCCCTTTAGGCGGATCTCGGAATCTAAGAGACTTGGAACATTTTATTTTTCAGATTCATTTAGAGGGGCAATGCTTTAGTCGAAATACTTGTGCAACCCCCCCCCCATCACCCCCCCCTCTTTTTTTTTTCACAAGCTCGCGAGGTGCTTGCACCTCGCGCAACACCCAAATACTAAACCCCCCCCCATCACCCCCCCATTTTTGTTTTTTATAAAAAGCACGCGAGGTGCTTGCACCTCGCGCAACACGCAAATACTAGTTATACTATATAAAGCTAAATTACCACTCACTGACTCATTGACATAATTGTTCTCCCAGATGGTGGATGGGGAGGTGGGTATATTTTGACAGATTCGTAAACAAGTAACTCTCAAACCTACGGGAAAAGTGCCAAACCTCCCCTTTTCACCCCCCTTCTCCCCCCTCTCTATCGTATCTTGGAAACTACGAGACCCGTATTTATTTTTTTACGGATTCGTATAGAGTAGGCTCGGTAAAGTAAAAACCATTTTTCAAAGTCGCCCCCCTTGCCCCCCTTCTCACCCCCTTTAGGCGGATCACGGAAATTAAGAGACTTGGAAAAATTTTTTTTTCAGATTCATTTACAGGGACAATGCTTTAGTCGAAATAATTGTGCAAACCCCCCATCACCCCCCCCTTTTTTTTTTCACAAGCACGCGAGGTGCTTGCACCTCGCGCCACACGCAAATACTAACTCTCAAACCTACGGGAAAAGTGCCAAACCTCCCCTTTTCACCCCCCTTCTCCCCCCTCTCTATCGTATCTCGGAAACTACGAGACCCGTATTTTTTTGTTACGGATTCGTATAGAGGAGGCTCGGTAAAGTAAAAATCATTATACAAAGTCGCCCCCCTTGCCCCCCTGCTCACCCCCTTTTGGCGGTTCTCGGAAATTAAGAGACTTGGAACATTTTTTTTTTCAGATTCATTTAGAGGGGCAATGCTTTAGTCGAAATAATTGTGCAACCCCCCCCCCCCATCACCCCCCCTTTTTTTTTTTTAAGTGAACAATCCACCACCACAAGCACGCGAGGTGCTTGCACCTCGCGCAACACGCAAATACTAGTTATCTATACTTATAATAAATCTGTAGAGAGGTCAATTCTGTACATGAAATATATTTCCAAAATAACTATCAGGGGGTGATTAAGGATCGATACTCATGCCAAAAATGCAATCAGTTAAATTTTTGTCTGTCTGTCTGTCTGTCTGTCTGTCTGTCTGTATAACCATTATAGAAACAAAAACTACTCGACGGATTTTAACGAAACTTGGTACAATTATTTTTCATACTCCTGAGCGGGTTATAGTATACTTTTCATCACGCTACAATCAATAGGAGCAGAGCAGTGAAGGGAAATGTTGGGAAAACGGGAGAAGTTACTCCATTTTTTAAGCTTCCGTCGCGTGTGCAACCTTAATGGTTAAAGCTACACAAATCATTTCATGACGGAAATGTTACCTTAAAATTATATAAAAAATATCCCACGACAGCATATGTCTAACTTTTATGGTTGACTCACAATAACACGTGTAACTCCCGATAGCTTAGCAGTTCGAAGCTTTCTGATTATAATATTTGTCTACTCTTACGTTTATAACACTCTCAGTCACCCCTAATTGAAAAAGTTAACATTATTAACTATTCCATAAAAAAATTGGCCAAGTGCGAGTCAGACTCGCCCATGAAGGGTTCCGTAGTAACTATAATATAATATGCAAATTTATTTGACAAAAAAAACCTTACAAATTTCTTAAAACTAGCTTATTTACATTTTTTACAACTGCGCCAAATAAATTTGTTTTGAAAAAAAACTTTACAAATTTCTTAAAACTGGCTTTTTTACATTTTTTACAACTGCGCCGAATAAATTTGTTTTTCATAGTGTTTGTATGAATTACAAAGTTATATTTGCGGTTTTAGAAAATATGCTGTATCTCAAAAACTGCTGAACTGATTTCGTTCAAACTAATTTTAGTTGAAAGTTTATATTAAGATCTACAGACATATATTTTTTTAGATTTTTCACTCCATTATTATAGAAGTTAGAGGTTGTGTCCGCCACACACACATTTTACAACTTTGGAAGCTTATATCTTTTAAACGATTGACTTTATGGAAAAATGGTTTTAGAAACCCCGATGTCGTTTTTAAAGAACTGTCTATAGATACCACACATGCATCGATTTCATGAAAAAAAATATTTTCAGGTTTAGTTCCATGTATGGGGAGCCCCCCTTTATTTTAAATATTTTTTAATTTTTTTCTCAAAATCGGAAAGCGGTTACACACACAGAATACATCTACCTATCAAGTTTCACATGTATAGTCCTAATAGTTTCGGAATAAAATTGCTGTGACAGACGGACGGACGGACAGACAGACAGACAGACAGACGGGCAGACATGTCGAAACTATAAAGATTCCGTTTTTTGCCATTCGGCTACGAAACCGTAAAAAGAATCATATAAATCGGTATAGAAACACCAAAGTTATACATGAAATACGCTTATAATAATAAGCCATCGCGCGTGAATACTGAATCATGCTATAAGGATTATTTTTGAGAATCGGTCGCCGCGCTCGACGCGTCTCGCGGTCGAAGCGTTCTCTAGGTACTTAAGCCTCATGTGAACGTGATCTAAACAATATTACCAATACATTAACTTACGCTGACGGAGTCGCGGGCACAGCTATATTGTATCATTACGCTAAGGCCAATAGGAGCGGAGCGCCAATGAAGAATGCTTCAAAATCGGGGTTAAATTTAACGTTAGCCCAAAGTAACTATTCCACGCGGACGAAGTCGCGGGCAAAAGCTAGTACTATATAAAGCTAAATTACCACTGACTGACTCACTCACTCATTGACATAATTGTTCTCCCAGATGGTGGATGGGGAGGTGGGTATATTTTGACAGATTCGTAAACAAGTAACTCTCAAACTTACGGGAAAAGTGCCAAACCTCCCCTTTTCACCCCCCTTCTCCCCCCTCCCTATCGTATCTCGGAAACTACGAGACCCGTATTTTTTGTTTTTTACGGATTCGTATAGAGGAGGCTCGGTAAAGTAAAAACCATTTTTCAAAGTCCCCCCCCCCCCGCCCCCCTTCTCCCCCCCTTTAGGCGGATCTCGGAATCTAAGAGACTTGGAACATTTTTTTTTTCAGATTCATTTAGAGGGGCAACGCTTTAGTCGAAATACTTGTGCAACCCCCCCCCTCTTTTTTTTTTTTTTTTTTCACAAGCTCGCGAGGTGCTTGCACCTCGCGCAACACGCAAATACTAAACCCCCCCATCTCCCCCCCCTTTTTTTTTTTCACAAGCACGCGAGGTGCTTGCACCTCGCGCAACACGCAAATACTAAACCCCCCCATCTCCCCCCCCTTTTTTTTTTCACAAGCACGCGAGGTGCTTGCACCTCGCGCAACACGCAAATACTAGTTATATTATATAAAGCTAAATTACCACTCACTCACTCACTCACTCACTGACTGACTCATTGACATAATTGTTCTCCCAGATGGTGGATGGGGAGGTGGGTATATTTTGACAGATTCGTAAACAAGTAACTCTCAAACCTACGGGAAAAGTGCCAAACCTCCCCTTTTCACCCCCCTTCTCCCCCCTCCCTATCGTATCTCGGAAACTACGAGACCCGTATTTTTTGTTTATTACGGATTCGTATAGAGGAGGCTCGGTAAAGTAAAAACCATTTATCAAGGTCCCCCCCCCTGCCCCCCTTCTCCCCCCCTTTAGGCGGATCTCGGAATCTAAGAGACTTGGAACATTTTTTTTTTCAGATTCATTTAGAGGGGCAATGCTTTAGTCGAAATACTTGTGCAACCCCCCCCCCCCATTTCCCCCCCCCGTTTTTTTTTTTTTTTTTTTCACAAGCTCGCGAGGTGCTTGCACCTCGCGCAACACGCAAATACTTGATTTAGAGGGGCAATGCTTTAGTTTTTTTCACAAGCACGCGAGGTGCTTGCACCTCGCGCAACACGCAAATACTAGTCTCTATATATAATAAAACAATAAAACAAAGTGTGTGTCTGTACATGTCATATTTTTACAAAAATAATAATAGAGGGGTTAAGAAACAGTAATAGAGGAAGATTTTTTTTAATGTCTGTCTGTTTGTACACGCTAATCTCCGGACCTACAGGATGGATTTTAATGAAATTTGGTGAGTAGATAGTTGACATCCTGGAATAACACAAAGGCTACTTTTTATCCCGGAATTCCCACGGGATCAGGATTTACGCCGGAAATCCTCCTACGCGATTGATGTTACGAGCAACAGCTAGTTTTCAATAAAGTTATTATTAACTCTACATACCCATCAATAACAGGTACAGCAGACGTCTGACTGGCCCCTGCATCCACAACCAAAGCAGTAGACTTGCCGTTAGCAAACGCAGCTAAGACCGCACTCTTCACTAAGAAGAAAGCCGGTGCCTGGTACTTTTCAAACAGGAGTTCTGCTAGCTTCTCTCTGGCCGGTCTAGTGGTCCATACAGCTTCAGTAAATAGGGCCGGGTGATGTTCTGATGGAGAACGGATTACCTGGAAGATGAGGTTACCGAGTTAAATAGGGACAGCTAGGAGTTGATTTTACATAGGATAGATCACATTGCCGGCGTCCGTATTCTCTGCAACTTATGACTTTTCAGCCCTTAAAGCAGGAGTGAATAGGCATCTGGGCTCACTCGTTCCATCGTAGATCTCATCTATCACTTGCCATCAGGCGAGATCGACGACTAGAGTGGCCTCATTCAGAATTCTTTTTCTTTTTCTTACATGGTACATATTTCACCCATATGCACCAAAACGTTTTGGCAATACTTTTATTGTGCATACAGCTAAGGAGTGAATTTCCTGCCGGAGTCTCTTTCTTGATAGCTATAACCTGGGAGTCTTTAAGTCAAGAGTGAATAGGTTACTTCTAGGTAAGTGTTCATCATCAGGTGAGATGGTGGTAAAACGAGAGCTAATCTATACTTATAATAAATCTGTAGAGAGGTCAATTCTGTACATGAAATATATTTCCAAAATAACTATCAGGGGGTGATTAGGGATCGATACTGATGCCAAAAATGCAATCAGTAAAATTTTTGTCTGTCTGTCTGTTTGTCTGTCTGTATAACCGTTATAGAAACAAAAACTACTCGACAGATTTTAACGAAACTTGGTACAATTATTTTTCATACTCCTGAGCTGGTTATAGTATACTTTTCATCACGCTACAATCAATAGGAGCAGAGCAGTGAAGGGAAATGTTGGGAAAACGGGAGAAGTTACTCCATTTTTTAAGCTTCCGTCGCGTGTGCAACCTTAATGGTTAAAGCTACACAGAAATAATTTCATGACGGAAATGTTCTCCTTAAAATTATATAAAAAATATCCCACGACAGTATATGTCTATATTTTATGGTTGACTCACAATAACACGTGTAACTCCCGATAGCTTAGCAGTTCGAAGCTTTCTGATTATAATATTTGTCTACTCTTACGTTTATAACACTCTCAGTCACCCCTAATTGAAAAAGTTAACATTATTAACTATTCCATAAAAAAGAATCATATAAATCGGTATAGAAACACCAAAGTTACTTATACATGAAATACGCTAATAATAAGCCATCGCGCGTGAATACTGAATCATGCTATAAGGATTATTTTTGAGAATCGGTCGCCGCGCTCGACGCGTCTCGCGACCGAAGGTATAAAATTTCGTTCTATAGGTGCTTAAGCCTCATGTGAACGTGATCTAAGCAATATTACCAATACATTAACTTAATAACACACAAGGAGTTACACGCTGACGGAGTCGCGGGCATAGCTATTAACAATAATATTGTGAGGTTCCGTATTGCGATATTTTTCAACTGTATTATAGATTGACATATTATATTTCCCTACTAAATTACGAAAGTTAATCTGTCTGTTACATCAAAATCACTGAACCGTGAGGAAGGACATAGGCTACTTTTTTTTTACTTAAAACGACGGAAACGCGGACGAAGTCGTGGGCAACAGCTATCTACACTAATAATATAAGGCTGAAGAGTTTGTTTGTTTGTTTGAACGCGATAATCTCAGGAAATACTGGTTTGAATTGAAAAATTATTTTTAAATTAAATAGTAAATTTATAGAGAAAGGCTATAGGCTATAATTATATCATTACGCTAAGGCCAATAGGAGCGGAGCGCCAATGAAGAATGCTTCAAAATCGGGGTTAAATTTAACGTTAGCCCAAAGTAACTATTCCACGCGGACGAAGTCGCGGGCAAAAGCTAGTTATCAATAAAAAAATGGGCACTTAATTTATCAGCCGCTAGTGCACGGTTCGAATAAGAAACGGCAATAAAATTCCATGTTCATTCTGCTTTTTGATACATAAATGATTTTTAAATTGTTTCCATTGTATGTGAGGATAATATAGACTGAGGAAAAAATTTATACATGTAATCATTCGCATTTATAAGTATCTATACAAGTAAAAAGTAGGTCTATACATACATACATATAAATAAAATTAAAGAGTCTGTCTGTGATTCTAAAATAATTGTGTTTTCTCAAGTGATCATTTACACACACAAGTACCTAAAAGCATTTTTTTTAATGTTGTCGTTCTCTCCGTTTATCTGATTGTCGGGTCTAATCTCTGAAACGGCCGAACCGATTTTAATGGGAATTTCACTCAAAGAAAGAGATTATAGGGCAGCAATAGCAAATTTCCATCCCGAAATTGCCACAGTATCAAATTTTACTTATGAAATCATATAATATAATAATAATATAATAATATTCCACAACTTTTTCACACAACGCCATCTAGTCCCAAACTAAGCAGAGCTTGTGGTATGGGTACTAGACAACTGATAAACATACATATATATTTCTAAATACATACATATTATAGATAAATTACACCCAGACAAAGAACAAATGACCGTGCTCATCACACAAACATTTGTCCTAGGTGGGAATCGAACCCACGACCTTGCGCATAGCAGTCAGGGCCACTGACCACTATACCAACGGACCTGTCAACTATCATCATCGTCTATCATGAAAGGAAATCCTCTCATGCAAAACAAAGTCACCGTCACATCTTACTTCTTACTCTTACAGCTAAAGAAGATTAGCACGTTCAAACTTTCCGCCCATTACACTAATACCGTGAGCTCCACCTTTAGCTTAGTTGGAGGGGTTACCAGGATAGCTAGTAATATGAATTCTACCCACATTGCTAGTAACCCTTACAAAAACACATATTTCATACTAGCTGACCCACCACGACTTCTTTCGCATGGTATCCTACCCCTACCCAACCGATACCACTACCCCTATCTTACCGATACCCTACCCATACCTTACTCTACCCCTACCCTACCCAAACCCTACACTACCCCTACCCTACCGTTCCGTACCCTACCCCTACCCTACCGTTCCGTACCCTACCCCTACCCGTACCCTTTCCTACAGATACATTTCCTACTTTTTTTTTCATAAGAACCTTCTCCTGACAAAACCAAATACAACAAAAAAAGAATCAGCCAAATCGGTCCAGCCGTTTTCGTGTTTTGCGCTTAGCAACACATTTAGCGATTCATTTTTAGGGTTCCGTAGCCGAATGGCAAAAAACGGAACCCTTATAGTTTCGACATGTCCGTCCATCTGTCTGTCTGTCCGTCCGTCCGTATGTCACAGCCATTTTATTCCGAATCTGTTAGGACTATACATGTGAAACTTGGTAAGTAGATGTATTCTGTGAACCGCTTTCCGATTTTAGGAAAAAAATATTTAAAATAAAGGGGGCTCACCATACATGGAACTGAAACTGAAAATATTATTTTTCATGAAACCTATGCGTGTGTGGTATCTATAGACAGGTCTTTGAAAATGATATTGAGGTTTCAAAAACCACTTTTTCATAAAGTTAATCGTTTAAAAGATATACGCTTCTAAAGTGGTAAAATGTGTGTCCCCCCCTCTAACTTCTATAATTATGGAGTGAAAAATAAAAAATAAATATATGCTGTAGATCTTAATGTAATCTTTCAACCAAAATTGGTTTGAACGAGATCGGGTCAGCAGTTTTTGAGATTCAGCATATTTTCTAAAACCGCAAATATAACTTTGTAATTCATACAAACACTATGAAAAACAAAGTTATTTGGCGTAGTTGTGAAAATTGTAAATAAGCTAGTTTTAAGAAATTATGAAGTTTTTTTTTTTTTTTCAATTAAATATATTAAATTATATTTATTATAGTTACTACGGAACCCTTCATGGGCGAGTCTGACTCGCACTTGGCCAGTTTTTATTATATAGATTCGTATTATTGAACTTACCTTAGCATAACAGTAATCCAGCATCTTCTCAAACAGGTCCCAGTTGTCGACTTGTCCGTCCTTCATGTAGGTCTGTACCTCCAAGCCCGCGCGTGGCACATGCAGCTCGGTGACATCAATGTAGTGCCGGAGCTCTCCACCTGCTTTAGTTCCTGGTAGAAAAAGGTCTTGTTAGCACTAGTTTTGTAATATTATTCAGAGTTGACACGACAGAGGGGCTTTCCTTTAAATGGCCAATAAATTACGTTCCTCTGGTAGCCCAAAATAATTTCTGACGAGCAGAAATTACGCGACTCACAACTCAAAAAATTACGATTGTCTGGCTTCACCCTTATATAGGCTACCGACTACTTTTTATCTCGGAATTCCCTCAAGATCAAGAATTTAAAAAATAACATAGTGGCAGGAAAATGTCGGAAATATCCGTCTATGATTTCAAAATAAGTAACTGTGTTTTCTCACACACAACTCTGGGAGGCTATAGAGTAAACCTTTTATCCTGGGATTCCCACAGGATCAGGATTTAAACGGAAATACTTCCTACGCAAACAAATTAATTGAAGTGCAATAATATCTATAATAAATTAAATATAATATCATATCTGGTGTGCATCATTCAAAACCATCTAGCTCGACTTGGCGGGGGCACTACCGTGCCCCCAGATCTTATCATGTTCAATTTACAATAAATGATAAGATGATCTCTGATTATTCATAACAGGGGTTTGCTTTAAATCTTCTAGGTTTATCTCTTCACAAATGGATCAGTACCATGAGCTTATTTTCAGATAAGTCAGCTAGGAAACACTGCACTTAAACTGTATGGAAACAGTGATGTGTAGTTTTGCTTTTAAATTAATCTTAATAATTGAATTCTCTTCTTGTTCATCAATCTTGCTAAAACTTGAAAATGGCTGGACCAATTTGGCAAATTTTAATTTAAAATTGTTTGTAAACAAATAAACTTTTGCCGCTTATTAATATTGGTTTAGATTTCCTTAACCTTGGGATTGCATATTTCACATTATATTATTGAAACATACCTTCCTGCAGATCTGTAAATAATTTTTATGTTTAATTGTGCTACCCAGCTATTGAGTTGTAGAGATCATATAGATATGCGCTCCATGTAGAACACTGTTAATCAGCGGCGTCTTGTTAGATGGGAAGCAATGCTCAACTAAGTTAGAAAAATTACAAGAAGATGATGAAGAATAATAATATTATATTTAAAAAAATATAATATATTATATCTTTGTATATAATTTTATAGTATTAATATAAATATGTATTCTAATTATATGTATCTATATATTGTCGTTGCGCCTGCCAAGTTTCATAAGTGATTTTTGTAAGGTTTTGGGAACAACAAAAAACATGTTATTGAATTGAAAATAAAAAAACTCAGCAAAATTATTGATACCACAGCAGACGTTTATTTAATATAATATTAAAATACAAAAGTTGCCAAAACTATTGGCCATTTAAAGGGCTAGAATTTTTATAAGCAAAAAAGTGCACATAAAAATGAAAAATGCGCAATGGAATTTGGCAGGTGCAGCAAGGATATATGTTTATTGTATCTTCATTATGTTCCTAGCTAGTTAAGTTGGTTTAATTAATGTAATTAGTATTTATACACACTTTGTCTATCATACTTCTTCAACTCTCCTGTCACAGGTCTGCTGGAAGAAATTTCTTTTGAAATAAGCAGCACCTTTGTGCTCTTTTATCTGTTTTGTATTTTTTTTTCTCTTTTAATTGTCATGTGTGCACATAAATAAATAATGAAATAAGATATAACGGAAATGCATTTCCATCATAAGATAAATATGTATAGTCTATTTGTTTTATGATGGAGATGCATTTCCGTTCAGCTGACTATTCCATTTGCAATGAATTTCCTAAAAAGAAGTCCCTATCTGTATAGCCTATGATGAGCTTCCATATACAATAAGCCAATATCAATGCTACATGAGTCAAAATTTAAGCCTGCGCCGAGTAAAATAACTCAAAACGGTCTTCACAACTAAAGGAATATAACCTATAATAGTACTTTAATTACCATACAAAAATATGTAATGAACACTAGAATAAATGTGTTAGCAAACATAGTTGGCAAAATTTAAAAATATTTTATAGTTTATTAAACAAAAATACATAAAGTTGGACAAAAATCCTTACAAAACATGCTCGTGCGTCGCTGAATTTTGATAGTAAACTGTTGAATTTTTTCATAAACTTCAATTCATATTATTCTCTAATTATCATACTTCCATTTACAGCTTTAACATTTCAAAAATGTCGCTTGGTTGTTTTAATTTTAATTTTTTCTTTTAATTTGCGCGCTATTTTGAACCATACGCAACGTACACCGGTCGAAAATTCAGTCGTCCACGGGAACTCAGAGAGGGGTCACGTCTCATCGTGGAGCGTTTCGCCGGTAACGATAATTCGCGATCTATTGTGTACGTATGTATTGCAGCAATCCGTTGAATAACATAAGTCATATTTTTTGTTTTTATGAGTACGATTTATTATGCATACTCAACAATTACTTTTTATTGTTCAATATATATTTCTTTAACATTTTTTTTTAAATATTTGTTTTATTATGGGAAAATGTAAAAAAAAATATTATTAGAAGAAAGTTGGCGCAAATTTTCGAAAAAAAAGCCATTCTCATAAAAAGTACGTATTTCTATTTTGTGATGTTATTATTGCTTTTTAACCGACTTCAAAAAAAAAGAGAAGGTTCTCAGTTCGTCTTAAACTTTTTTTTATGTATGTAACCTCAAACTCGAAGACAGCTGGACCAATTTGGATTTTTTTTTCGTTTGAAAGGGTATACTTTCTAGTTGGTTCCATTGTTATGAAATCAGGATCTGATGATGGGATCCTGGAGAAAGCGAGGGAACTCTTTAAATATTATAGGCACACCTATAGCGTTTTGGGTATTTCTAATAGTACCTTGTGCAGTTGCTCCCGAAAAGCACCATTTGAGGAAGTGAAAGTGATGATGAAGACTTTTTTCAAACATTCGATATGGGTATCGTGTAATGGGTTTTTGGGGGTGGTGATTGCAAATCTGGAATTTATTTTTAAATTCAAGATGGCGTATGTAACTTTTTCTCACAAATTCGATATGGGTACGGTATCGTGTAATGGGTTTTTGGGGGTGGTGATTGCAAATCTGGCATTCATTTTAAAATCCAAGATGGCGGATGCAACTTTTTCTCAAACATTCGATATGGGTATCGTGTAATCGGTTTTTGGGGGTGGTGATTGCAAATCTGGCATTCATTTTAAAATCCAAGATGGCGGATGCAACTTTTTCTCAAACATTTGATATGGGTACCGTGTAATAGGTTTTTGGGGGTGGTGATTGCAAATCTGGCATTCATTTTAAAATCCAAGATGGCGGATGCAACTTTTTCTCAAACATTCGATATGGGTATCGTGTAATGGGTTTTTGGGGGTGGTGATTGCAAATCTGGCATTCATTTTAAAATCCAAGATGGCGGATGCAACTTTTTCTGAAACATTTGATATGGGTACCGTGTAATGGGTTTTTGGGGGTGGTGATTGCAAATTTGGCATTCATTTTAAAATCCAAGATGGCGGATGCAACTTTTTCTCAAACATTCGATATGGGTATCGTGAAATGGGTTTTTGGGGGTGGTGATTGCAAATCTGGCATTCATTTTAAAATCCAAGATGGCGGATGCAACTTTTTCTCACACATTCGATATGGGTATCGTGTAATGGGTTTTTGGGGGTGGTGATTGCAAATCTGGCTTTCATTTTGAAATCCAATTTAAAACACATACGATATCCATATTGAATGTTGGAGAAAAAGTTGCATCCTTGGTGGATGCAACTTTTTCTCCAACATTCAATATGGATATCGTGCGTGTCTACTAAGTTAAATACACTGATAACCTTCAAGGGTTTATTGCTAAGTATAATCAACAAAGTAACGTAAGGGCTAAAATTATCGCTAAATGATGAAAATGAGTGCACCCGGTTGCTGTTCGAAATACACTAAGCTCGCGGCAAACTTAGTGCGACCGCATTATATCGCTTGCTCAGCAAACGTGGTCGATTGCAAAATATTGCATCACACATCGTGTAATAGGTTTTTGGGCATACCGATTGCAATCCTGACATTCATTTTAGAATTTACGACGAAAGTTCATTGGCTACTTTGTTAGCTTACAATTTACACTGGGTTATTAACAATTTAACTGATCCTAGGTTAAGTGACTATTCAGTATTATCTAGGGTATCTAATAATACTGAAATTAATTGTTTAAACCCTTAGATGTGACAAAGGACAATTTTACTATATCATCAGAATATAAATCGTTTCTCCGGCAAAATATTAGATGAGGAAATGTTAATAGATAAATATGATATAGATATCTTATGTTTTTGTGAAACCTGGCTAAAACCAGATAGAATGTTGTTTAAAATTAATATTTTTCTGTTACTAGTGCATACAACAGGTCCTCAGTAGGAGGTGGTACTTTAATATTACGTAGTAATTCTCTTAGATATAAGGAACAAAAATATATCACCGCTTGCTCTGTTGATTGCTTGTGTGAGGTAGCATGTACAGAAGTTGAAGGCCAAACTTTCTTAAGTGTTTATAGACCACCAGCATCAAACTTGTCATCATTCTTAATGATAATGGGAGAAATTTTAAGTACCTAAGCTTATAAGAGATAATAAATTAGTTTTCGTTTGTGGTCACCTAAATATTGATTTGTTAGTAAATTCACCTGAACACTGCAAGCTTACTTCATTGTTTGGTTCATTTAACTTAAAATGCACATACCTACAAGGAAGCAACAAGAATAACAGCAACATCAGCTCAATGCATAGATAATATTTATACTAATTGTGCCATAAAATACTCGTCTCAAATTAGTGGAGTTAGGTCTGACCATACAGGTTAACTAGTATCCTTTGAGTTGGTTAAAAAGCGGCAATTAAATAAAACTATTCAATTTAGGCCGCTAACTAAAAAGAAATTATTGTTTTTAATGATAACATGTTAAGTAATCTTTCAATGGCCAATTTTGACACCCATGACCCCAATGAAAATTACAGGATATTATTTTCTTCACTATGCCACGAATTTAGTAAGACATGTCCAGTTAAAAAATTTCAAATGAGTAATAAATCTAAATTTAATGAATGGGCCACTGCTGGAATAAGAATAAGCTGAGACAATGTATACAACTTATACCATGAAAAATCTTTGACTTCCGATGAAGCCTTCCATAATTATGTAAGAAACTACTCAAAGATATTTAAAAGAGTATGCGCCCTAAGCTAAATCTAAATCAGAAAGTAATAAATTAGCATTTCTAACAATAAAATAAAAACTGTGTTGAAGGTGATAAACAAAGAAACTGGAAACACAAACCAATAGGGTTAGAATGATTTGACTTTGAACATCGATGATCAGGTCATCTCAGATAAGTCAAAAGTGGCTGAGAAGTTATTGTATAGTTGTAAGATATGTTTCCAGTTTTAAGATATGCTTAATTATATTGAAAACTTTGGTCATTACAAGATATTTTCTAAATTTAAACCCACGACCTACGTCATTTAAATTTAAAAGTCAATTATCTGAAATTAAGTATTTCAAAAGGAATAGTGCTAAATGTAACCGATGCTCAGCCATTCTCAAGACTTTGGATGGATCGACTAAGGGATTACATACACATTTGTCATCAAAACATAACATCAAGCTTATATCAGCTTCAACAAGTCTAGATTCTGATAATCTGAATACAGCACCGCCGCCAGCCAAGCGAAAGTTAAATGATTATTTTCTTATGATTATTTTCTCGATGATGTTTTGGCAAGAATGATTGCATTAGATGGATTTCCATTCAGTATATTCATAACTTCAGATGATTCGAGAAAATTTGTCTTTGCAAAATACACGGATTTACCAAAGTCAGCCATCACCATTCAATTACAGTGAAAAAATCAGAAAGCAAGTAACTGCAGAATTGAAACATTTGAAAAGTGCAGGTGAAAGATTTAGTCTTTCTTTCGACAAGTGGACTTCAACATCCAATAAACCATACATGGTTGTCAACGTTCATTCATATAAAAAATTTGGAATTTAGGACTTGTTCCTATTTATGGAAGTATGAAAGTATGGCTGAAAATTGTCTTCGTATATTGAAAGAGCGTCTAAGTATATTTGATATTTCCCTGGATACTGGCTTTATGAAAAACATAATTATTTGCAAGACACCTCTACCTCAGATGATACTATAAATGAACCACCTGTGGCTGTTGATCATATGGACGACATCCATGATGATGAACATTTAGAAGACTTAGACAGTCCAGAATCAGACTTAATCTTAATGTCACAAAATGACCTTGCGCTATAGCACATACCAGAGTTAACACAAGATGAAAACATTAATGAGCTGATAAAGAAAATCCGCAAAGTTGTAGAGTGTATTTCAAAAGATCACCATTGAAAAATGAAACAGTACTTCAAAAATAAATGAAAATTGAACATGGAAAAGAGCTGTTACTTCTTTTGGACTGTGAAACCAGGTGGAATAGTCTTTTAACAATGCTGGAGCGATTTTATCTTTTAAAAACCTTCATTCAAAAAGCTCTTATAGATCTCAATCATCCAATTCGTTTGGAAGAAGTTGATTTTGAATTGGTAAATAAAATTGTTGATGTGCTGACCCCAATTAAATTGACAGTAGAAGCAATCTGTCGGGGAGATGCTAATTTATGCACAGCTGATTCCGCTTTGAAATTTCTTATAAAACAGCTATCTAGCATAATCATTTTTTGGCAAGTGCTGACACTTGCCAAAAAATGAAAACATCCTTAGTGGAACGTATGAAGCAACGACGAAGTGATGATTTGACTGGTGTGTTGAATTAATTACAAAATCCATGAAAAGATGATGAAAATCAGTTATTATCGGATTTGGAATGGCATGACTTATTTCCAGTTTCTACACAGGCTTTAGTTTGGAAGCAAATAAAGTGTATTGTTAAAAAACTTAAAAGTCGAGATGACACGGAAGAAGAAGAAGGAAGATCAGGATCACAAACAGATGATGAGTTAAGGCCACAAACCTCCCAATCCCAACCCCAATTGACACTAAAGGAAAAGTTATAGCTGGAAATTGATAAGAGTATGAAATCCCCAGATCGTGAAGTACAAATACAAAATTAATCGGGGTTGGCAAAATATAGTATTAGACGTGAAATAAGCCTGTTTGAAAATGGAGGAATTAGTGGATATCACTTAGAAACAGCATATAAGTATCTATTGTCTATTCCTCCAACCAGTGTAAAACCTAAACGAGCGTTTTCAGCTGCTGCTTATGTTGGTAATAAACGAAGCAGGCTTGGAAGTCAAACCTTGGATGCATTGATATTTCTACGATTGTATTTTCAAAATTCGAAATAAGTTTTTTTATTTCTTACAAAGTATAGTATCTTTTTGTAATTTTTTCTTTTCTTACTATACTGTGATATGTGTAGTGTACCAAAATTAAAAATATATATTTTAAGAAATTACTCGTTTTTTAGAGTTCAGTTGCCGAATGGCAAAAAACGGAACCCTTATAGTTTCGTCATGTCTGTCCGTCTGTCTGTCTGTCTGTCTGTCTGTCTGTCTGTCCGTCCGTCCGTATGTCACAGCTATTTTATTCCAAAACTATTAAGACTATACATGTGAAACTTGGTAAGTAGATGTATTCTATGAATCGCTTTCCGATATTGAGAAAAAAATTAAAAATCATTTAAAATAAAGGAACATACTACTACCCCATACATGGAACTAAAACTGAAAATATTTTTTTTTTCATGAAACCTATGCGTGTGTGGTATTTATAGACAGGTCTGTAAAAATGACATGGGGGTTTCTGAAACCACTTTTTCATAAAGTCAATCGTTTAAAAGATATAAGCTTCCAAAGTGGTCAAATGTGTATCCCTCCCTCTAACTTCTATAATAGTGGCGTGAAAAATCTAAAAAAATATGTATCTGTAGATCTTAATGTAAACTTTCAACCAAAATTGGTTTGAATGATATCGAGTTAATAGTTTTTGAGATACGGCATATTTTCTAAAACCGCAAATATAACTTTGTAATTCATACAAACACTGTGAAAAACAAAGTTATCTAGCGTAGTTGTACAAAATGTAAATAAGCTAGTTTTAAGAAATTTGTAAGGTTTTTTTCGTCAAATAAATATAAATATTATATTATATTATTATAGTTACACACGGAACCCTTCATGCGCGTGTCTGACTCGCACTTGGCCAATTTTTTACATTTGAGACCAATTAGAAACCACATAGTCTAATCCGGGGATAGCCCCAGGGTCCCAGGATTCAGCATCAAGAATCACGTAATCCCGGGATTGAAAAACATTCTCGGGATTGTATTCTCTAGTTGCAACTAAGAAAGGATTTCTATCGAAATTCTATTTTAGTTGCCAAATGTGTCGAGAAAAAATAGAATTAATAAATTGTAAGGAATCAGATAGATAGCCCTACAGACCTCAATCTGAACGATAATTCTGTAAGCAGTTTTATGTCGATAGGAGCCGGGTTTTCTGGTTTAGAACAAGTTTCAGCTTCCTTTGACATTCCCTCTATGTCCGACAAATTATACGCCAAGTGCCATAACAAGGTCTGTCTACTACGGGAATTAGCCAAAGAAAAATTGGCCAAGTGCGAGTCAGACTTGCCCATGAAGGGTTCCGTAGTAACTATAATAATATAATATGTATAACTACTACAACTACTAGTCTGTCTGTCTGTTCATCCGTCCGTCCGTATGTTACAGCCATTTTATTCCAAAACTATTAGGACTATACCTACATATAAAACTTGGTAGATTGATGTATTCTGTGAACCGCTTTCCGATTTTAAGAAAAAATTAAAATAAATTTAAATTAAATTAAAAAATATTTTCAGTTTTAGTTCCATGTATGGGGAGCCCCTCCATACATGGAACTAAAACTGATAATAATTTTTTTTCATGAAACCTATGCATGTGTGGTATCTATATACAGGTCTTTAAAATGAGATTGTGGTTTCTAAAACCACTTTTTCATAAAATTAATCGTTTAAAAGATATACGCTTCCAAAGTGGTAAAATGTGTGCCCCCCTCTAATTTCTATAATAATGGAGTGAAAAATATAAATATATATATATACAACGTGTAACGGAAACCCCATATCTAACCAAAAGGGCTGAAGACAACATTTGGTATGGAGTCTCTATGCACAGTTTCAGCACAAAATAACTGACTCAAAGAATTGATACCAAATTATTGGTTTCACATATTTTTTGAATACCAATCATAACAAACGTGTCACAGCACTACGAGGGTCAATAACTTTCCACGTCACTTGCCAATAACACGATAATTCTTTTCGTTCTTCTTAATTTGAAAAATTCGGTCTCTGGTATCAGTGTATTGGAATTTGTAATAAGTTCTACACATGTAGACTTAGGATTACAAATCCCTTGCCATATCGTTTGTTATCATCCAAAGAAGCCATGCACTTGGTATGTATATACCCTTTAAATTACACGTTGTATATATATATATATACATCTATAGATCTTAATGAAAACTTTCAATCAAAATTGGTTTTAAAGAGATTGAGTCAGCAGTTTTTGAGATACAGCATATTTTCTAAAACCGCAAATATAACTTTGTAATTCATACAAATACTATGAAAAACAAAGTTATTTGGCGTAGTTGCAAAAAATGTAAATAAGCTAGTTTTAAGAAATTTGTAAGTTTTAGTTTTTTGTCAAGTAAATATACATATTATATTATATTATTATAGTTACTACGGAACCCTTCATGGGCGAGTCTGACTCACACTTGGCCAATTTTTGTAAAATGTTATAATAAGCAATATAACATTAGATTTATAGATTTCTTTTATTATTTTTTTCTTTTAAATTAAGTTACACTTGATACATATATTGTTATGAAATAAATTACGCTTATATTTTCTGCGAAGTAAGTTCGCTAGACAGAATTAATGAAAAAATGTTTTTTTGGTATGGCCCCACGTATATATAATAAAGTACCGAATGTTATTAAAAATATGACAGTACATCAGAATTTAAACGAGCACTAAATGAAATTTTAATAAACAAAACTTATTTCAGTCTGGTTTTATTATGACATTACATAATTATATTTTTTTTTATTTCATACTGGTTTTATTATTCAAATAAGTACTGCATACCCTAACTTGCTACTTACCCAGTTTCGAAGCGTCAATAGCCTAATGGATAAGGTGTCGGACTTGTGATCGAGAGGTCGCAGGTTCGAACCCCACCCATTACACTATTGACGTGAACCCACTCCAGACACAAGCATATTTAGCTTAGTTGGAGGGGTTAACAAGATTGCTAGTAATGTGAAATGTACCCACATTGCTAGTATTCTTTAAAAAAAAAATCTGAGGAGTTTAATATATAAAATCAAAGTTTTATTGCAATAGGATGAATAGTGAGGGAACGGATAATGTATTACTACAGTAAATACAAACGTTAATTTTTATATAATAGGTATAATTTATTAAATTTATTTTTGTGATTTATTTACGTACCTACTTGCTTCATTTAGATCCATCCAGCCGTTTGAGCGTGAATAAGTAACAAACATGCAAACAGACACATTCATTCACAAACTTTCGCCTTTATAATATTAGTGTGATAAATAAAACCATCTAAATAATTAATATTCGTTTTTCAAGTTTATTCAACATGACGACAAAAAATTAAAAAATGCAAAGTTAGCAAACTTCGTCGTGCAACGGCAAGCAGGCCTCGAGCGAACTTGTCATTGTGTGTGTGACAACGCACACGACTAGCCCGTTGCAGTAAATACCTATTTTCCGCGCGTCTCGTAGGCTCGACACCCTCTTAAATAATTTTATTTCACACAGGCCTAGCTAGTGCACGGTTCAAATTGGTGCCCAAGGAGAAGAACCAGCAAGAAACTCCACAGTTACTCCTTTAAAAAATAATTGATTTTCACAATCTTTCCAAAATACAGTTATTCTTTAGGTATGAGAGGACAGTTTAGACCAATAGACATAATAAAATGTAATATAACTAATAAGGAACGAGTCTCAGAGTCAAGTCAGTCAACACATTTGCTCAAAATTATTGAAAATTAAAAAAAATAATTACAAAATGTTTATTAGACACATAATAAACACAATTTCACATTCCTGCGCTTCAGACAAATTGTAATATACATACATTATATGACACATTACGAAACAGTACTGAGAAACTGTTTCCCAAACTAGGCTGAAGCCTGTATGTTGGGAGACAGCGATCAGACCAACAGAGAGGTTATTTACACATAATAAAACAGAGGCTTCTGTCTTACTACAAATTAGGGTTATCAAATGAGCAGTATGTATTAATGTTTATTAAAATTTTGACTACGAGACTAAAATTAGACTGTTTGAAAGAGAAAATAGTTGGGGTGGTTGTGGAGTTCCTTTTCCGTTCTTCTCAATCAAAAACGACCAATTTCGAATCATGCACCTGCTGACGTTTTAAAGTGCCCATGTAGGCCTATGTGAAATAAAAAAAAATAGTTTAAATATCTAATATAATTCATATGATAACCTAGTCTTGCAGAAAAAATAAGTTCATCAGATATTTACAATCAAAAGTTTTATGTCGTAAGTATACGGTGGAGACCACCGAAGTTTATTGATTAGAACTTTCTATGACAAAAAACTTAAAATACAGGTCTAAATTTGCACTCGTAAGCTGCCAAAGTCGGCATTCGACGAAATTGAATTAGCATTTCACAACAAAAAAATGCCGTCGGATTTTCGAGAATTTTGGTAGAAAATCTTACCGGTTTGTGTGACATTTCCGTCTGGAACCTTTTCTTCAGCATCAGGAATATGTGTGGCAGGTCCTACACCAACTACAGCCGGGATATCAGCCTTAGGAGTATCCTCTTGAGCGTAACCAACGCGCAAGGAATGATGCCCAGGATCGAATACTAACGCACCTATTTCATCGCCACCATACAACATCCCGTTTGGGCCACTCATTTTAACGTGTTTAACTTAGATTTTGCGTGTTGTAAGTTTTATTTTATGATATTATATGATTTCGGCGCGACTCAGTTTTTGTTGATCACCATCCAAAACTGAATTGATATTGACAATCTGTGGTTAAAGATAGAGATGAGTCGTATTTACTAGAACAGATCCGAAGAATAGGTAAATTTCGATACTAGGCGGCACCTATTCTCACGTTGACAACACCTAGTATCATGAAGTATTGCGAAATCCAACTGCTCTTAGGCTTCATAGCACTAACGCGTAATTGCATTCCATTCACTCAACACGTTATAAACCTGCTTTACCGCACATTCGTGTTTGTCAAAATCATTCGTTTGTCAGTCACTTGAATTTAAACCCTAATTCAAAGTACATAAAAGTAACGCAACATGCACGCGTGTTGTGCAAGAATATATATTCTGTCCTTTTTTAACTACGCTATTCCGTAGTCTTCCCATCTTTATCTTTCAATACTCGAGACTAGTCAGTAATCATTCGATCCGAGAATACTCGATCCGAATGAGTACCAACTAGTCTCGAAAAGACTAAGTAAATAGATACTTCATAATACTTAGTCTTGTCGAGACTAGGTGGTACTCATTCGGATCGAGTATTCTCGGATCGAATGATTACTGACTAGTCTCGAGTATAAAGTCCAATTACTAGGTACCAACCTAGTCTTATCACTGATTGCTGGTGCTAACACCCTAAGTTCAATAGAAATATCAAGTACAGAAGTGGCAACGAGGTGAGTCCGTGAAGCTTAAAGACCGTCATCGTAAAATTTATTCAAAATACCGTGTTCATTTGTTGTTTAGCAGTTTCCTGCAAAATTAGTAGCCACAATAAAGAAAATTACTTGGACTAAGTACGTGCACCATGACCACATTCGATAAGTAATAATTGATACTAGGTGGACTAGGGACTAGGTGGACTAGGTGGAATAGGTATCTGGATCACGTATTTTGAAATACTAAGAATAGGTGCACCTAGTCCCAAATTTACCTAGTACAACCCATCTCTAGTTAAAGAATAAAGATCTACAATAAACGTTATTTTTAGCATAAATTTGGTGTAAAAAAGAGAAGGCAAGATAAAATTCCCTTTTCGAGCGAGGAAAATCCATAGATAAAATAGATTATTATCTATGGGAAAATCCAGGAAAATCCTCAGACTAAGGAAATAAGAATAGACATGAAATACCTACGAAAAAAGCGTGCATACCTATTGTGAGTCTGGCACAAAGATGGCGGCTTGCCGTAGAGCTGCGCGCATTATAACATCGATAGTTGAATTGCACGGTGCTTACAGAATTCAAAATTGTCGAAAATGAGTTTAACGTTTAAGAAATTCATGGCCTTTTGCTGTAAGTTTTTACTATTTTTAACTAATTTTCCTATAAGTCTTATTTCGTTTCGCAAAGATTAAAAAAATAGGCCCCCAATCCAGATGCACACGTTTTTTTTAGCTTTCTTCAGTTTTATCTACGTGGTAATGTGAGCTATAAAAACGCACACGCTCGAAGAGTGTCACTTTACATGGCAGGCAGGGCACGTGGATACTGAATAGATGCTACTGCAATTAAATTAACTATCTGTATTCTGTACTTGTACAGGTATGTTCATAATAAAACAAATTTTACTATGGTGTGGTATGTCTATCCCATTTATTCCCAGTTGCCACCGCGGCGATCACGAATAAAAAACTGTAGCCTTGTGATCGCTGTGTTCATTGCTCGCTTTTTCCTGTGAGCGTAGTATGCGACCGAAATTGCGGCCAGAAAAACTGTGGCGACCACGCTCAACATAGTGGGTGCGAGTAAAAAACCTCCTACACACAGTGCCGCCGGCTGGGGAGGATGCCGCGCGCGGCTCAGGGTTACTTAGCGCTTGGAATTAAGATTGAGTTTCGTGCGGACTTCTAGTTTCTGCGACTTGTGCCGGGGCATATGTGTAGGAGCCTTATTAGAGTATCACTATTACTGATTAGCATACCACGACTGCAGTACCTGTACCTAAGGTCTATAATTACCAATGAAAAAAATAAATAAATACAAAATACGGTTTGTTTTCATCGTTTGTCAGACTATACTTATTTTTATTAACTAATAATATAACTTAACATTATTTTTTTTTTTATTTAAGTACTACTACATGGCTCGATCATTCATAATAAAACAAAAATTATCATTTTACACAGATTTATTGAAAACTATAAAAGCCGTTTATCCCAGTCATACTTAAGTTCTAAAATACAAATATGCATACACAATAATCAAATAAGAGCACGTTGCGCAAATTTTATACAAATATACACATGAATAAAACATGAGCATGTTGAACAAACAAAAAACAAAAAAAAATACAAACCACACAATCCTTACTTATTAATATTATTATAAGTGCGAAAGTTTGTTTGTATGGATGGATATTTGTTACTCAATCACGGCTGAACGGATTTTTATGAAATTTGGCACAGATGTAGATTATAGTCTGGATTTTCGTACTCTGTCTTCTCACTTTTTCATTTAATGTTTTAATTTTTTTCTTCCGATGTTCACATTTTGATTTTAATTTTTGAATAATTTCAAGCGCTTTATCCTGAAACAAAAAAAAAACGCATTAACTTCTAGTTTTCTGCAACTTCGTTCAAGTTTTTGCCGTAAATTAATTTGAAATTACCAGTTACGCTGCCCACAGTACATACAGTAACATATTATAGAATAGAACACTTACATCTGCATAGCTAGAAGTGCTGCAGACAGGTTCCTCTTCCAGTGTTTTGTGAGAAAAAAATGTTGTGCCTCACATTCATTAAATTGGGCTGGTAACCGTAAAGAAATAACAACAATTTTTTATATTGAGTGAGTTTGTATTTAAAAGTCAAGATAGCATGGTAATTACCATAAGGAACATAATTATTATGAAATATTACACTTACATCTGCATTGTTAGAAGTGCTGCAAACAGGTTTCTCTTCCAACACCCTGCGAGGAACAGATCGTTGTTCCTCACACTCGTCAAATTGTGCTGGTAACTATACAAAGAATAACCATAAATGTTTAATAATATTTACATTGCGAATTTAATCACTAACTCACGCTCACATTTGTTTAGCTTGCATTTTAACATAGACACAACATTTTATAACCTGATATATGTATGTATCATTTTCAAAAATTAATCATTATCCATCTCCTTTTGCTATGACTATATCAGGAGTAAAAATAGTGCAAGTATATGTGTCTTAATCTGTGTGAGGAGGTGGATAATTAAAATCATATAACTTATATTAGGTTTTGATTCAGTCTGTACGAGAATTTTAAGGATGTTTTATAATTTTCAGAAAAAAATAGTTATCTATTTATTCTGACTGATGTGTATTTAAACCTGAAACTTTATACCAGTATTTCAGCAATATAGCACTGCTGTTGCTGACATGCTTCTCGTCCCTCCTCTCTCTCCATCAACTGGTTTGGATTGGTTACTTGTCAGTAAGTAGGTAAACACAATAAACTTGTCTATTTTCAAAACTTACCAATAATTCACTTGAAGGCAAAGCATCATCGCGCAGTCTTGTTATATTTAAAGTTCGGTTAAAACATTTATCTTCAAAATGCAGGGAACAAATAAAAATATGCTTGGTTGTAGTATTCAAATTTTCAATCCCAAGTATATACAACCACTGTTCTTTTCTTTCTTTACATGTTGGCAATCTAAAATCATAAAAAGAAATCGAGTTAAATAATATTCACCTGTCGATATGTTTTATCGATAAATTGAAAATTCCGAACCGTAACTCTAACTCTCTGTTTACTAACAAATGATTTGCTTAAAAATCACATAATATCAACAGTAAAACAGTAAATGATTACAGAAAAGCAAGTGTATCTTTATAAACTTTCCCAAAAATAGCAAAATCTTTCAAAATAATAGAAAAAAACAAGATATTTTGAATGAATTCGGTTACTTACCTGTGCAACGTTTTATTGGGATGTTTTTGTTGCTTTTCATGCGGCAGCCTAACACACTGCACCTACCCATGATAAATGCAGTATTATGCAAGTTCTTACACTATAAACAAGCACAATTTTCGCCTATTATCACCAAATTTTCTTAAAAACACTGAAACAAGCAAGTCGCGATGACAACTGATGTACTTGTTGTTGGCTGTGACAAAACATGGCGGCCGGCCGCAGTTAGGTATTTTGCGACATCACCAAAGTTATGTTGCCATTTTTGGCAATGATAAAACTAATGTTGTCCTTTTTTACATATGATTACTCTCACAAGTTAAAAGGAGATGCCGATATATCAGTAACTATGCCGTCGAAATGCATCATATTCCTATAACTACTGTTCGTATAGAATGTTTATGCCATGTCCTCTTTTTTTCCTTAGTCAGAGGGAAAATCACATTTAAAGAGCGTTTAGATATACGCAGAATAAGCACTGGAACGCGACTATACGCGTTTCATTTCACGTATTATTACGTGAAATGAAACGTTAAGTCCAAACAAAGCATTCGAAGGAGAAAAATTCTATTCTTAGAAAATAAAAAAAAAACTCCGTTTCATGTTATTTTGAAATAATTACTTAAGTACTTTTTTGAAAAGTATCGTTTTTAATCAGATTTATTTTAAAATTATGAATTCATCATCATCTAGGTACAGCTAGCCTTTTCATAACTCTGTTGAGAATGTTGAGATCGACTTCTAGGCTGTTTAAAAACATGGAATTTAAACTTAATAATTACATTATTACAGCAGTATATACAGTTTAAATGAAATCAAATATCAGTAGGATCGTAAGAGGTTGCCGCATTGAAGAATACATATGTGTTCCCGCAGCCCCCAGCGCATATGGGGGAACACGGGGTGGTTTTAGTCAGTAAGAATCTGACAGACATCTTCGCCCGCCCCAGGGTGGAGGACATCCAAGAGGATTTTCACCCCAAAAAAAAAAAATAAAAAAAAAAATGGACCGTAAGAGTTGGCCCCATGGACGTATTATAGGTACTATACGTCCATGGTTGGCCCACACACAAGAATTCAAGCTCGCTACTCTATCCTCACCTCTCCTCAGCTCTTCGAGATTTTAGGGGTAACGACATAAATATTAGGAATCTTAAAATGATTAATTCCTCTATAATAATGTAGTGAGGAAAGTTAAGATTTAAATGTTTCATATTGGTTTTATGAGGACGAACAGGTAATAAGTAAGTAATTATGTTGACAGATATACAGTAGCGCTCAAAAGTATTTTGACAATTATATTAGTTGGATGAATGAATTTAAAAAAAATACAAAGTATACTTAAAATTTATTAGTTTATTATATTGAAAGACATTTAATGTTCTTCGTCGTGTACGCAAATATATTGAAGACTCAAATGCTACAATATGCCAGCTAGGTGGTATTTTCAACATGATAGTGATCCCAAACACAAATCCAAGGACATAAGTGATTTCCTAAAACGCGAAAAAGTCAAGGTTCTGGAGTGGCCAAGTCAAAGTCCGGATCTGAATCCTGTAGAACATTTGTGGGAAGAGTTAAATCGCAGGGTTAAAAGCCAGAATTATTCGAATAAAAATACTTTTTATGAAGCTCTCAAAAATGAGTGGAACAAAATTCCGATGGATCGATTACATAAATTAATTGATTCAATGCCGGCGCGGTGTGAGGCTATCATAAAGGGCAAAGGATATGCTACTAAATACTGATTTGCTTATTACTGTAGACACTATTTATTTGTTAAAAACATTTTTTTTATAGTGTCAAAATACTTTTGATCCACCCTATAATTATTTTTTTTTTTTAATTCTGTTTCATTGCAAAAAGGGCCGACTTTATTACTATTACTGTAGAACATTAAATGTCTTTCAATATAATAAAGTAATAAATTATATACTTTGTATTTTTTTTTAAATTCATCCATCTAATATAATTGTCAAAATACTTTTCATTCATTCATTCATTTATTTCATAAACAATTTTAACATTGTGTTGAAATTATCGCTGTAAAATACACACAAACATAAAAAAAATTTACAGGTAGGCATTATTACTATACAGCACAAACTAATCAAAATAAAATAAGTTACAATATACCATTTCAAAAAATATTCTTAGAATAGCATTGTTACACAAATCATATAATTATGTCAAATATAAACAATGTAAAAAAATAAACAAGTACAAATTCAACCATTACAAGTCAGAAGTAAATAATAATAATAATAATCAAAATTTATATAATAATATCAATAAAATTAGCAAAATGTAATGTCCAAATTATGTCAAAATAGATATTGTAAAACTAACACCAAAAAGTTTACAGATCAGCCATTGAAATTGTCAAAAAGTCAAAATAAAAAATTACGTCAATTAAATAAGGACACTAAGTTAATACAGTCTAGTTGTATGTGTCACAGAGAAACTCTTCAAGTGTGTAATAGCACTTCTCTATCAAAAAGGACTTTAGCTGTTGCTTAAATGTGTTTAAATTATATATGGACTTCAATGATAGAGGTAGTTTAATAAATAGTTTAATTGATTGATATCCTGCAGCATGATTTACTACTTTTAAGTGTGGTTGCACCTTATATTGTAAGTCCCTACGCCTTGTAGCTTCCCGTTTATCTCTTTCCTCAAGCGTTTCGAAAAGGTGTAGGTTTTTCATAAGGTCAGTAAGTAATACTAAAATATACAAGCAAGGGACCGTTAGTATCTGCAGTTCTTTAAAATACTCCCTACACGAAACCCACTGTGGAATTCTCACCATCGTTCTTATGGCCCTTTTCTGTATAACAAAAGCAGTATTTATATTGTACGCATAACTACCTCCCCATAGAGTGATACTGTACCTAAGCTTACAACTTTATATACTATTTTTAATTGTTCGATAGCAATTACATCTCTTAGACTTCTAAGGGCAAAGCAAGCTGAGCTAATTGAATTTTTTATCGCAGACAGTTCCTTTTTCCAGTTAAGATTTTCGTCAATATAAATATCTAAGAATTTCACGCAGTCTACCAATGATATTCTATTATCATTAAGTTTGATGTCCATTAATTCTTTGTTTCTCGACGTCGTCCTAAATAACATGGCATTTGTTTTGCTGGCATTCAACTTAAGATTGTTAATAGAGAACCAAGAATGAAAGAGAGTCAGAGCCTTATTTACCTTGCTATTGAGAGTATCTACATCTTTAGCTGTTACAATAGCATTCGTATCGTCAGCAAAAAGAACAAGTTCTATATCGTTAAGTTTAATCATATAGTTAATTAAATCATTAATAAATAAAATGAAAAAGATTGGCCCTAGTATCGAGCCTTGTGGAACTCCTTGTTTTATTAGTTTAAGTCCAGATTTGTAAAATCTTTCGCAATTGTTTTCTTCTACTTTAATTTCTACATATTGCTTCCGATTTTCCAAATAAGATTTAAATAAATTTAAGACCGGTCCTCTTACTCCATAATGTTCCATTTTAGCTAGCAATAGTTTGTGGTTTACTGAGTCAAAAGCAGAGCTAAGATCAAGGAATACCCCTACAACCTTTAATCTATAATTAATTCCATTAACCACTTGTTCCATTAATGTATTAATAGCGTCATTTGTTCCCACACCTCTCTGATAACCGAATTGTCTGTGATTAAGAATTTTATTTCGATTTAAATGTCTTAGAAGTCTTACTTTAAGGATTTTTTCAAAAATTTTCGAGGTAATTGGTAACAAAGATATTGGTCTATAATTAGATTATTCGTTTACAACGACAGAAACTGGAGTATTATCTAGTAACAATGTTTAAAATTTTTTATTAATGGTCCACCTAGGACCCCCCCCCCCCTGGATCCGCCCTTGGTGTTCCGTCATAAACGCCCTTCGTGTTCCGAGGCCGCGGTAACTCTTTCGAACAATTCCGCAACCCAGGCAGGCAACGGCCTAGTGGGCCCTACAATTTTGCTGACACTCTTTGAGGCACGCGTGAAACATACGGTGCTGTCTACATGGGCCTGGTTTCAGTCGGGCGGCGAGCTACCCATTGCTCGCAGGCACTCGCAGCCCGCAGCAGACCCGCGCCTGCGGTGGCCGCTTGGAGAGATTGAACCACTGTAGTGACAAAAAGTGACGTAAAAAATGCAGAAATAGTTGTAGAATAAACTTTTATGCGGCTTTGATCAAATAAATAGGTAGGTAGGGAATTTAAAAATAACAATAGGATAATTATTATTATTAATCAATTTATTTCAGAACCGAAAATGAAAAAGCTCTATAATCAAACGTGTAACAGTGAAGTTATTTTTATTAACAGAAAGTAGTTTAATTATAAAAACGAACCTTGAAGACAGACTACCGAATTTTGATGGTTCAGTGGGAATTAATAATTTGGTAATACAAAGCAGGGATTAATTTCAGATTTAAGAGGACTAAACATCTTGTGGCACTTCGGCTTAGTCATTGTCACGGATCTGAAAACTAGGTAAACGCACCCAGATTTAGTCGTTAGTGAGATTCGCAATTAGTCGCCAAATATCAGAACTATACTGTTCGTAGTTAAAAGATAAAGAGGTAGGTATTTTGGAGCTGCTTAGCGACAAATCTAGGTGAAAACAGTTCTCCACTAGCTGCTCTAGATTTCAAGATACAGAGATAGCTGAGCCAGTAAGTGTGCATTTTGGCTTGACCATCAAGTCATTTCATTTAAACTACGAACCGTATGATTCTAATATTTTAAACGACAATAGCCTAATGCTCGCGGGTTCGAACCCCACCCATTAGGTATACACTATTGCCGTGAAGACACTCCAGACACACGTATAAATTTTGCTTAGTTCAAGAGGTTTAGCAAGATCGCGAGAAACGTGAATTCTATCCACTTTTTTACCCGACTACGGCAAAGCCAAAGGAGGGTTATAATTTAGAAAAGCTATGTATGTATGTATGTGTGTGTGTTCATCTGTTCCCTCATAGCTCAAAAGCTACTTATCGGAACTCGACAAATGAGGTATCGTTAGAACCGTCTTTACCGTCCGCTGAACATAGGCTACGTGACGTGTCACAAAACCCAATGTGGCGCCCTCTAGCGCCCAAAAAGTGTTGTGTTAAAAAATAAAAAGAAGATAAACACATCGTGTTTGATATCATTTGAAAGGGCGTCACATGCACATTTCCAAAACATTGCTTAAATTTAAAGTGGCGCCCTCTAGTGGACAAAAAATCACGTGAAAAAAATAAAAATAAGATAGATACACCGTGTTTGGTATCATTTGAAAGGGCTTCACTTGTACTTATAAAAAATATTGCTTAAATTTAACGTGGCGCCCTCTAGCGGTCAAAAAGTCATGTGTAAAAATAAAAATGAGATAGACACACCGTGTTTGGTATCATTTGAAAGGGATTCACTTGTACTTATAAAAAACTAGCTGACCCGCCACGACTTCGTTCGCGTGGTATCCTACCCCTACCCAACCGATACCCTACCCCTATCCTACCCCTACCCTACCCTACCCCCACCCTACCCCTACCCTACCTATTCAGTCCTACAATAGGCCAGCCAACGGTAACTGGACGGTCTGAACTTGTCCACGGTTCGTGGAGCCCTACCGTTGCTTTCAACAACAAAACAGGCTCTTCGGCCTACAAACCATATATACAAATAACAGTTCTAACCACTTACCTTCTGCACTGGGTACACCAACTTCGACCTTCCTAGGCCACGCCCAAGTGTGGTATGTATGTAAATATGAGGTGAGTAAGTGAAAGTGTGATGTAAGTCAAGTGTTCTGAACGGTCACAAGGCGTCAGTCTCCAGATGGCGCGGTCCAGACAGCATCACAACCCAAACTCGCACCGGATTGAAGCTATTTATCACTACTTTTTCCAACAATTGCGCGTGCCACGCGGGAACGACAAACCGGCGATAACTTCCGAGAAATATCCCAGGCTTTCATCAAATGGGGATTACAAATTCCAATTAATCGTTACTCCCGACCCAATTATCGGTTTCAACACGCGATTCCAAACGATATTTTTCCAATTACAATTAAATCAAAGTCCCAAGAACGGACATATTCCAACAAGGAACCAAAGTCTATCTGTCAAGTTAAAAAGTTATGTCAAGTGTCAACATCAAAAAGACAATAGAATGTTGCCACACCAAAGATCGTTCAAAAACACATTTGGGACGCAACATCTACCCCCCCCCGGACGGGCCTACCCGTCCACTAATCAATTGGAAGTCTTGACCAGGTTGCAAATTTAACACAGCTTCAATGCGGCCAAATACCGTAGCTAGTTCCTCAAAGGTGAGAACGGTGTCTCCCAACAATCTCCGCCAGCGTCCCTTTGCCGCTTTCACCGCGGCCCCAAAAATACCCCCCCAATGGGGGGCAGGCTGGCGGGTCAAACAACCAAGTGACCCCTCGGCGGGCCAAACTATTACCAATGTCAACCTGGCTCTCATTAAGGAAGGCGTATACCTCCTTCAAATAGTTACTTGTACCCTTGTAATTCGTACCGCAATCAGACCTAATCAAAGGTAACCCACGGCGAGACACAAATCTTTCCAAGTCGCCTCAAAGGCCTCTGTCGAGAGGGAGGTTACCAGCTCCAAATGTACTATCTTGGTTGAGGCAAACAACACACAAATAAGCCTTAACAATCTTACTATTACGAAGGGTGGACGCCTTCAACAAAGGGAGACCAACAAAGTCCGTTACGACGCCAGCAAAGGGCCTCGCCTCATTGACGCGATCAGCCGACAAAATCCAAAATTCTCGCTGCAGAATGGCCAACAGCGCATTGCAACCGGCATGCGAGTTCTTAACGTGACGATCAGTCACCAACAATTGAACCAAGTGGCCCTCCTTGGGCAACAAAAGGGGGTGAGGGGCCCCATAAGGAAGGCTAGAGTGCCTCAACCGTCCTCCAACAGGGTTTCCCGAAGTGGCTCGTCCCAACCAAGTTCAGTTATAACAAGGGCAGGAGCACCAATTTTAGGGTACGGACAACTCACAAGGGTGATTTCAAACCAGGTCCTTCCCTCAACAGTGGTGTCAGCCGGTTCGCCAATTCCCCAAATCTTGCCTGAAAGGTCATGCACCTTCAGGCCAACCTGTCCCGCTAACCAAGACGACAAAAGGCAACCCTGGACTCCCGTGTCCAAAATGGCACAGACCACAATCGAGTCACCCAAGGGTCCCCAGACCTTGACCGAGGCTGTTGGCAACAAAACCGTCTTGATCGGGGGGGTCCTTTAGCGGGGCAGGCGTCAATCTCTTAGTGATGCCTGGGCGGCGACCGATCGCCGCATCCAGGCTGCCTTCGTTCACGACGAGGCCAACAATCAAAATATTCGTCCGCGCGGTGTCCCGAGCCGCTCGCCATCACTGGAGGGGCATATCCCACCGGATGCCCGAATGGCGGAGGGCGCGACTCCAGCCGGGGACGTTCCGCCAATGGAGGGGAAAGGCAGCGGCGCCGACCCGGCCACTGCTGCCTAGCAGCCAATGCGCGTTCTCCCTGACGAGGGGAGACCAAATGGCGCTCGCGGGGCTCCCGTTCAACTTGCGCCGGGGGTGGAGTGCGGCGTACAGAATTGCGAGCCTCAGCCCGGTGCTCATCTCCGGGGTACCCCCCCCCTGCGCGAACCCCCCTCAGAAGCTGGTCTGCTGGAGCGGTTCGCGTTGGCGCACAAAATCTCCAAGTGGGACCCTTTACAAATTCTACACGGGCGGGGGTCGGGGCAGTCCCGATGAAAGTGGGCCCCCAAGCACGAGAAGCACAAACGGCGTGCATTGACAATGCGGCGGCGGGCACTTACGTGCAAATTCAAAAAAGCCGGGCAACGCGCCATGACATGCCCCGTGGCCTTACAAAAGTCGCAATGATGATGACTCCGGGCGCCAGCAAAACGGGGGGCGGGGCGAACATCAACAGGCCCCCTAGCCCGAGGACTCCGGGCGCCAGCAAAACGGGGGGCGGGGCGATCATCAACAGGCCCCCTAGCCCGAGGACTCCGGGCGCCAGCAAAACGGGGGGCGGGGTGAACATCAACAGGCCCCCGAGCCCTAGTCCGTCCCTGGTCTCTAGGCCGAGAAGGTAGTGGGGGTGACCCCGTGGCGCCACGAGTGTTATCCGAAAACCGACACTCGTCTTCCAAAAATTTGAGGAGGTCGTCAAAGGGGGGAAGATGGGTGGCACTATCCCCACCATACTTCTGCTCAAAACGTGACCTCAACTCCGCGGGGAGCAACTGCAGCACTATGTGCACCAACAAGTAGGACCAATGTTCTACCGGTAACTCCAAGCGTCTCAAGGCGTTGGTCGCTGAGACCAACGGGTTCAGCAAGTCAGTGCGCAACGTCGACGTGCTGACAATGGCCGGTAGCCCCAAAATCTGGTCGATGTGCACATCAGCCAGGCAGCGCTTGTTCTGATACCGTCGGGAGAGAAGCTCCAGAGCGGTCGGGTAAGAGGAATCCGTCACCGGCAAGTGCTGCACCAAGGTTCTGGCTTCGCCCTCCAGGACAGACAATAAATAGGCCAGCTTCTGGGCAGGTCCGAGGTCCGAGCGTGCATCGACAAGACTCTCAAAGAGATTTAGGAAGCCCAGCCAGTGGTCCAAGCGACCGTCAAAATGGGGCAGCTCCAGGGTGGACAGCCTACTCAATAGTCCAGGGCCTGCAACAACGGGGATCTGCGGCTTGGCCGCATCAGGCACCCGACTCTTCAAAATTTCCCGCGCTCGTAGACATATGACATCCCCCAGGTGGACAATCTGGTCATAGTCACCCAAAATCTTATCGCGGGCTGTCTGATCCATCACCCCCAAATCCACGTCCATGATGTACTCGTTGAAGCATGTGAGCGCAGCATCAGCTGACTTGATCCTCTCAATCACTTGCCCGTACCGAGCAAGGGTGAGCTCTTCCAAATCTACACGCTCAACCGTTGCAGCTGCCGATGTGAACCATCTCAACTGTGAGGTCAATCCGGCAGCAGCCTCCCTGACTGCCCTTAATGAGGCCATTGCAACAATCAAATATTAATACAACAGGCTAAAATTAACTAAACAAACAACAATGACTTGTTAGCCGACCAAATAATTTCACCAAAATAAAAACTCAAATTCAATTATTTCAAGTCCAAATCCGACCCTGTACTTATTCCAAGTATGAATCTAGCTTGGTACAGATGGCTAGTTACAAAATAAATAACAATTCAATGTATATATTGTGCAGGATTAACACCAATAAACATCAATAAACACAACAATTGACTGTATAATATTGAGCCGGAGAATCTCTATCAACACAGTCCAATAAGTACCACAGATGCAATAACCAATACACACAATTCAAGTCCTATTATGTTAGACTATGTGTAATTATTATTTAGATAACCTTTTAAATTCAGATCAGTGACATTCAATTATTAATTGCAACAAATACCAAACAACTTTTACAACAATATACCAAATTATGTACCAAATACAACCAATAATTCCTAATTTCACAAATAAATCTTACTTGTCAGTGCAATACAAGGGACTAGCACTACAAATTACAGTACAAACTACAAGTGCTATTTGAGCCCGGCTGACAAAGCAATATTCAAACTTATTAAGTTATTTTCAACAATATTCAAAACTTCCAATTAAACCAGTGGATCTTATAAGACAACGCTTCTGCTACCAAAACGGTCAGGACTACAATAGGCCAGCGCAACGATACTGGTGTGTCCGAAACTTGTCCACGGTTCGTGGAGCCCTACCGTTGCTTTCAACAACAAAACAGGCTCTTCAGCCTACAAACCATATATACAAAAAACAGTTCTAACCACTTACCTTCTGCACTGGGTACACCAACTTCGACCTTCCTAGGCCACGCCAAGTGTGGTATGTATGTAAATATGAGGTGAGTAAGTGAAAGTGTGATGTAAGTCAAGTGTTCTGAACGGTCACAAGGCGTCAGTCTCCAGATGGCGCGGTCCAGACAGCATCACAACCCAAACTCGCACCGGATTGAAGCTATTTATCACTACTTTTTCCAACAAATGCGCGTGCCACGCGGGGACGACAAACCGGCGATAACTTCCGAGAAATATCCCAGGCTTTCATCAAATGGGGATTACAAATTCCAATTAATCGTTACTCGCGACCCAATTATCGGTTTCAACACGCGATTCCAAACGATATTTTTCCAATTACAATTAAATCAAAGTCCCAAGAACGGACATTTTCCAACAAGGAACCAAAGTCTATCTGTCAAGTGAAAAAGTTATGTCAAGTGTCAACATCAAAAAGACAATAGAATGTTGCCACACCAAAGATCGTTCAAAAATACATTTGGGACGCAACACTACCCCTACCCTACCCCTACCCTACCCCTACCCTACCCCTACCCTACCCCTACCCTACCCCTACCCTACCCCTACCCTACCCCTACCCTACCCCTACCCTACCCCTACCCTAACCCTACCCTACCCCTACCCTACCCCTACCCTACCCCTACCCTACCCCTACCCTACCCCTACCCTACCCCTACCCTACCCCTACCCTAACCCTACCCTACCCCTACCCTTACCCTACCCCACCCTACCCCTACCCTACACCTACCCTACCCCTACCCCTACCCTACCCCTACCCTTCCCCTACCCTACCCCTACCCTTACCCTACCCCTACCCTACACCTACCCTACCCCTACCCTACCCCTACCCTACACCTACCCTACCCCTACCCTACCCTACCCCTACCCTAACCCTACCCTAACCCTACCCTACCCCTACCCTACCCCTACCCTACACCTACCCTACCCCTACCCCTACCCTACCCCTACCCTACCCCTACCCTAACTCTACCCTACCCCTACCCTACCCCTACCCTACACCTACACTACCCCTACCCTAAACCTACCCTACCCCTACCCTACCGCTACCCTAACCCTACCCTACCCCTACCCTACCCCTACCCTACCCCTACCCTTACCCTACCCCTACCCTACCCCTACCCTTACCCTACCCCTACTCTACACCTACCCTACCCCTACCCTACCCCTACACTGCCCCTACCCCACCCCTGCCCTACACCTACCCTACCCCTACCCTACCCCTACCCTACCACTACCCTACCCCTACCCTACACCTACCCTAACCCTACCCTACCCGTACCCTTACCCTACCCCACCCTACCCCTACCCTCCCCCAACCATACACCAACCCTACTCTACCCTACCCCTACCCTACCCTACCCCTACCCTAACCCTACCCTAACCCTACCCTAACCCTACCCTAACCCTACCCTACCCCTACCCTAACCCTACCCTACCCCTACCCTACCCCTACCCTACCCCTACCCTTCCCATACCCTACCCCTACCCTACCCCTACCCTACCCCTACCCTACCACAACTCTACCCTACCACTACCCTACCCTACCACTACCCTACCCCTACCCTACCCCTACCCTACGCCTACCCTACCCCTACCCTACCCCTACCCTACCCCTACCCTACCCCTACCCTACCCCTACCCTACCCCTACCCTACCACTACCCTACCCCTACCATACCCCTACCCTACCCCTACCCCTACACTACCCCTACCCTACACCAACCCTACCCCTACCCTACCCCTACCCTACTCTCCATTTCTTCTTCGTTCGCGTGGGATGTTTTTCCCCCTTAAATCCCTATCCCGTGGGAATTCCGGGATAAAATCCTATGTCCGTCTCCTGGCTCTAAGCTACCTCCATACCAATTTTCACCCAAATCTGTTCTGCCGTTCTTGAGTTATAAGTGGCGTAACTAACACGACTTTCTTTTATATATATAGATATTGCTTAAATTTAACGTGGCGCCCTCTAGCGGTCAAAAAGTCATGTGTAAAAAATAAAAGGAAGATAGATACACTGTGTTTGGTATCATTTGAAAGGGCTTCACTTGAACTTATAAAAAATAAAGTAAATAGTATAGAAGCACAGTGATTTAACACCAAAATAGTTTAAATAATAAAAAGTAAAAAGCTAAAACCCGACTACTACAAAAATAAATCGACGCTGAAAAAGTATGAAACAAGATTTTCAGGATGCTGATGCTGATGAAAAATGGGATTGTAAATCTATACCTATACTAATATTATAAATGCGAAAGTTTGGATGGATGTTTGTTATTAAATCACGCTATAACGGGTGAACGGATTTGAAAGAAATTTGGCACACAGATAGATAAATATGTCCTGGAATAAAACATAGGATACTATTTATCCCGCGGACGGGATCCCGTGGAATATTTTCGACTTCTACGCGGACGACGTCGCGGGCAGAAGCTAGTTTCATAATAAAAAGTAAAAAACTAAAACCCGACTACGACAAAAAAATCGACGCTGAAAAAGTATGAAACAAGATTTTCAGGATGCTGAAATAAACAAGGTTACTGGCAAAACAAGAACAGAACAAAAATAAAAGCCGCAGTCACACGTTATATAGGATATCAACCGTTACAAAACAATTAATAACGTGTGACTGCGGCTTTTATTTTTGTTCTGTTCTTGTTTTGCGTTGCTTTTTTAGCGTCGATTTTTTTGTCGTAGTCGGGTTTTAGTTTTTTACTTTTTATTATGAAATTAGCTACTGCCCGCGACGTCGTCCGCGTAGAAGTCGAAAATATTCCACGGGATCCCGTCCGCGGGATAAATAGTATCCTATGTTTTATTCCAGGACATATTTATCTATCTGTGTGCCAAATTTCTTTCAAATCCGTTCACCCGTTATAGCGTGATTTAATAACAAACATCCATCCAAACTTTCGCATTTATAATATTAGTATAGGTATAGATTTACAATCCCATTTTTAAATATGAAAGATTTCGCCTATGACTTCGTCCGCGTGCAATTTTTACAGGCGAAGCTTTTTTTTTCAAATTAAATAAAATACTAATCTAAGAGCTTTCAGCTCTTTAATGTCCCACGGCTGGACAGGAGACTCAAAGGTAATGTAGGCAAATTATTTCAATATATCCCGCTGGCTAGATAGATTTAATAAAGTGTTTTTATACCGTAACTATACGGATAATAATATAAACGTAGGTAATATTTAATTACATAAAATTTAAGTAAGGGTCCTGTTTAATTAAAAGCTTCTCTGTATACAATATTTGAGGTTGTTTTATTTTCCGGTAACAAAATAATCTGCTTTTCAGATGAGCCAACTCGTGATAGACCAACATATAATTGCCCATTGGCTTATATTTATTAGTTTTTAACATTACATTTTTAACATTTTAAAGTTAAACCCTTAAATAAAAACCCTAAACTACATATATACATCTAAAAATAAACTAAAATATGGCATCCAGAAATTCGTACACATCGCTGTCCACTGGTAATGTGCCCAAAAGACTGGCGGGATTTGCTCATGGGAAAAACATTCTTTTTGTAAGCCAATGCCAACTAAAGAGAAAGTTTGTCCTTGGGACTTGTTTATAGTCAGGGCAAAAGATGTTTTTATGGGAAACTGGAGTCGCGTAGGAATCATTGGAATTCTCGGGATGTGCACTAACGTGCCAGCTCCTAGTCCGATGAGAATAGTCGCCACAATTAAGTTATCTTTCAAATCTTTAATTAGTAGCCTTGTGCCATTACACAGGTTGGACGGGCTTAAATTCCTTTAAAGCATAATAGGCGTTCTCGTTTTCAAGAGCAGTTCGTGAGGTGGCAGGCCAGATGGATTCAAGGAATTTAAAAATTCTTGCGGATAATGGACTACATCCTCGACATGTATCAATGGACTTGTAAATTTTGAATTGACCGGGGACTTTTTGTAAAATTAGGTTTTTTGATTTCATTGACTGTATCGTTTCTTGGTGAGACGATAGCCCTTGAACAAAGCCAATGAATGTCTCTATCTAATAAATATTCAAGGTCTGGATAAACTGCATAGATTTATGAGTTGCTGCAAATTATGAACTATTCGGCCTACAGTCTTATTAATAACGCTTCCACAACGTTAGTGTCCAAGGTTTGAGATGAAAAAGACCCTTCTCCAACTTTGAGTAGCTGTTGTGGAAAATCGTTATCTGTATTTCCGATTAGGTGGGCTCTCATATTAATTCGTAAGTTTAAAGTTTGGACCATACTCCATAGAGGTGACGATTTAAGACACGCCGCACGGGTCCCTTTTGTGATGACGGGAAGTGTCGGCCGAAAGTCACCAGCAAACACAAAGGTGACACCACCCATGATAGCAACTGAATTTCTCAAGTCCTTAAGCGTTCGATCCACTGCTACAACATGAGCTCTATGGCTCATTGTGCATTCATCCCACATTATCAGCGACGTATTCTGTAATAACTGTCCAAGGGGCCCAGTTTTGCGAATTAAACATACTGACTGCTGCTCCAATGAAACTGAAACGTAAGTATGTTGAAAAAGCTTTTTTTACATAAATCCTCCTATATCTGCTAAAATATAAAATATAATTATTTAAGACGGACCAGATTGCCATACATTGTTTTCAGTTTTATGCAACTGTTTAGGCAGCGCATGCAAATAATTCTATTTTAAGGGGTACAATTTTCCGACTTGCTTGACAAAGATTATAACAGCTCGGCTAATATGCATGATATAAAGATAATTTATAGCCTACAGCACTCAGGGATAATGCAACTACATGTAAGTGAAAGAATTTTCAAAATCGGTTCGGTAGTTTCAGAGATTACCCCCTACATACAAACTTACAAATTTTACCTCTTTATAATATTATTAGTATTAGTATATTAGTATAGATATGTAGTGATTAATTAACGACATTTTTTTTGTAATTATATGAATATTTCTTTCAGCAAATATACATAATTATGTACTAAAATACTTAAAATACAAACTAGAATAAAGCGTCAAAAAATTGATCCTCAACGCTGTCAGCTGGCAACGTACCCAAGATACTGGCGGCATTGCCTCGTTGTATGGCAATGCTTAGCCGTTGACCAAAGAAATAGCCAGCCCTTGGGTCGCGGGAAGCGTCAACGACGAGATTATTTGGGTGTGATTAGATTTCAGATGCATGATAGTGGCCATGACAGGAAGTGCTACCCCCACTACCCTTATTTACTTTACACTGCACGCCATTCATCTCAACGATATGTTACAGGTGAACGACGCCTAAGAATCCTTAAAAAGATAAACGAATGACTTCGAAAATCTTCAGTATTTTATGTTCTTCTTCTTAGCATTTCGATGGCAAATATCTAAACGGAGTCTCCCAGAACTGGGCAACAAATTTGGCACAATCCCGCGTCGAATGCTTCCATCTAGTCCTGTTATGAACAGTTGACAGGGCACGCAGATAAGGAAATTAAGTGAGCCTGTGTGCCATGGTTTGTGGAGCAGAACTACATAATTATACACACCAAGGAAGAGTCATCGATAAATCTTCACCTGAACAGATTTTCTTTGCTGCGACCAACCTGGGTCCGCAGTCTATTTAAAGACTTCCAGGTCAAACATAGCAGTTCATGTGGTAGATTCTCTGCTGGTGGAACGAATGGGCTTGAAAGAGATGCACTTTCTCGCCACAGGTTTAGACGCTCCTTAGGCTGCCCACCAGTATTTTATGTTGATAGGTTAGGTTATGATGAATCGCGTTTAAGAATACATATATATGTGTTCCCTCAGCCCACGGCGTAAATGTGCGAGGGAACACGGGGTGTTTTAGTCAGTAAGAGTCTAACAGACCCCTTCACCCGCCCCAGGGCATAGGACATCCATGCGGATTCCCACCTCGAAAAAGAACGGTTTGGATGAATAAAACACAAAATTTGACAGCACAATAATATAATTACAACACAATGATCAGTTTTATGTGAACAAATAGGTATTAATTAATTATTTTGAAAGACATATGATATTTTATGGTTGCTAAGTCATAGTTATTTCACGAACAAACAATTTTCAATCTATGAACAATATTATTATATGTGTGGAGTGCAAAACTGTAAGTATCTGCAGTTTCATCTCAACAGATGGCGCCACTGAAGTGACAAAGAGTGACGTAAAAATTGCAGAAAAAGTGGGTAGTTAAGAAAAACTTTTATGTGGCTTTGATGTAAGTAAATAGATCGGTGGGGAATTGAAAGATTAAAAAGATTAGGAAAAAGAAAAAGATGATAAGTATTCATATGTGTAACAGTGGAGTTTTCTTGGAGCTGTATACAATTTGATACGTTGTTCTGTTTTTTTTTTCTATTTGATTATTATAAACCTGGCAATGTGCCTAATGTGATACATATAATAAAACGTAAACTAAACAATTATAATTTTTCTTATTATTTTTACCTTTCCAGTGAACACCTATAAACACAAATCAGACATTTTTTTTTATTCAAAAATTCTGAAAAAAATCTCTGCCAAGTATAGGGTTAAATTAGTTGACAGAGGACTTTGGAATGAAAATAATAATTAAAAAAAACTATTTATTTCAGATAACTTAAAATATAGTGTTAGTAACAAAAATAAAGAATACAAGAAAACAAACATAATGGGCGGTTTGAATATCTCTTTTTGAAGATGAAAACGCACAACAGGCAATCTTTCTTTCACCATTGCAATAAAACATTAATGAAACTGTAAAGTTAACATTGATAACAGTTGAAGCTATTTTTAAACCGTTGTCTTGCACACGCTATTAAATTAGCTAACAAAGCTATAGTACGATAGAAAACGTTCACATATTGACAGTAAGAAATTGTATAGGAACCATACTAAAAGGCTTGTAAGTAGATATATCATAAGTACACACTTAATACAAAATCAGATTTGGCTCGATAGAGTTTATTTTTATTGAACACATTTAATACAAGAATATATTTTATATGCTAAAATAGGTACCGAGTTTTATGAATTTATAACCATTGGCTTAAAAAAATAGTATGCACATTTGGCGATAATTTAAAATTTCGTTCGGTTGTTCAAATTATTTACAGAAAATGGAATGATGATTAGTTTAGTGCTGAATAAATTTATCGATATGTATGTAATACTTATACATCACTTCTTTAATTAAATAACGTGACAAGCCCGAAATTAGCCGTCTTTCAAAATTAAGCATTTTTTTTGGTAAAATTATTTTTCATATTATCATAACTTTCAAAAAGTTTCAGAAAGCTTAGTTATTAGATTATGTAGGTAAATTAAAGTAAAAATCAATCAGTGTTTTTTTTTATTGATTATAGGTTCGCGTGCATCTCACCTGGTGGTAAGTGATAATGTGGTCGAAGATAGAGCACGCTTACCTAGAATTAACCTATTCACTGTTGACTTAAAGTTTAGGTAAAATCACTTTCTGAAAGTTAAGAAATCGCTTACTGTAAAACTGTTTTTCAAATTAACACGTTGTTAATGCAAAGAAGCGTTATATAATATGAAAGCAAAATCTAGACATCTTTTTATTTAAGTAACCGTACAGATTTCCTAGATTATAGGGACATATTTTTCTGAAGATTTTCGTTTCTTCTCGATGATAAATGTGCGTTTCCATCATTTCCCAAAAACCCTACAAGATCTAAGTAACTATCAAATTGTGATTGGTAACTATCGAGCCCAATCTTTACAAAACACACAGTATGAATGTATACCTAATAAGGTATATTATATATAGGTACCATACTAATACGTATACCTACTTGTATATTACATAAAATATACATAACATATACATGACATTTAATGAGTAATCGTAAAACGGTTATTGTTTATTTGAAAAGACGACTCAACGCCTTCATGTAGGCTATTCCAGTTGTTAGCAAACCTACTTGGTATAACCAAGTTCAATGACCAAAGAGTCCAATTGTTTGAGACGTTAGCTGTCTATGGAATTTTATGTCCGACCTAATAGAAACAGAGTCAGCCATTAAATTACTATATTTAAATTCCAGTATTCGTATTCAAAAACGTCCCATTATTAAATGAGACATAAACCGCACATTATATTCAGAAATCGTTGATTATCTACAAGGTGTATATGTAAAAATATATTTCTTTACAATAGTTTTATTCATACATTCACTAATCACTTCAATCTTTTTTTGCATATTTTGTGGTTTTTAGTGTCGTGCATGCAATTTTCAGTTGAAGGCGCTAAAAAGTTAGTGTTAGGAAAGAAGTAGTCGCAAACAGGGTAATTTAAATGCTAAAGTACCCTGGGTATAAAACACCAGTCTAAGTTGGCCTTGCATTCTATTGAAACACTGTATTACGTTGGACCATCTAAATATTAAGATATTTCTACTGACATTGTACTTGAACAAAGATATATTTGAGTTCGTTTAAGGGTTATATCCATCAGTAATTATTACTTCTAACATCGTAATACATGTCAATTGCTAATACTATTACTCAGGATAAGGCGGGGTTTACATTTTTACATAAGCCGATAAACGTTGACTCTGTATACACTGGGTCATTATGACACATCAATGGGGCGTGCAACTGTCAAAGTGGCGCTAGTAGCACACTTACCAATATCAAAGCAGTTTCTCTATGGAACAGTAATGAATTCCTAAATTAGAGACAGTTATTGAGAATTTTTCCATTAAAGAACATGTATTATGTTCTTTAATCGGAAAATTGTACAGAAATCAATTGGAATCAATGAAATGAAATAAAAAAATATTACCACAGATAACCATAGATGATACAGATAACTATATAATATCTCACAATCTAACTAACACTGACAGTGACAAAGGTTCTTACGGTGGTGGCGCCATCTGCGATTAGCTTTCACTTGCACGCTCCATTAAATGCTCGCTGAGGTACCAGTTATTAACCTATGCTTATAAATATTCTGGAGACCATTGTTGCACTACCAGTGTAATGTCTAACACATAGCCATCCAGTAGAAGTGTTTGTGCCATATTAGATACAGTAGGTACGAGAAAGATATTATCTTGTTTTCGCAACGTAACGACAATAGCTTTTATCATATTCTTATAGACCCGAACTGAGCAATACTATTTTTTTATTCCGGTTGAGCCCAGTTTTGACATCGATCTCGCCTGATGGTAAGCGATAGATCAGGTCTACGAACGAACGAGTGAGCTCAGAAGATGCCTGTACACTGTTGATTTAAAGGCTGGAAGGTCATAAGTGGCAGGGAACACAGAAGCCGGCAGAGAATTTCACAACTTGGCTGTGCGCACAATAAATGTGGAGGAGAAGCGCTTGGTACGACAAGACGGTATATCAACCAAGTGTGGATGGTGCCCAGCCGTGCGTCTGGTAGACCGGACTACTATTACTAATAGGGTTTTTCCTGTATTGGAAAATGATTATTCTATTTGGCTTGTCATATATATTTTCGAAAAATATTGTAAGTACATGTATTTTTTGTCATTCCAAACTATTAAAAATTAAAAAGCAGTCAGCAGCATCAGTGGGGTTTTAGTCAGTAGAAGTCTGACCATCCCTTCCACTCCTCTCAAAGCGGGATGATGTTTTTCACACTGAAAAAAGGGGGCAGGCTTTGTCGTTTGTTGCTTAATAGTGTACCAAAGTATGACATCTATATTTAAACTCATTGTATCGTCATCAATTTTCAATAGCGTAACAAATGAAACATTAACACAACATAAGCAGCCTATAACATACCCACCGTAGGTACTGTGAGGGAATGTGCCATAATTTACCACGTGGCCAATGCTGGTTGATGGATATCGACAGTCTTCGAATTTTTGGTCCTAGGATATAGCTCTCAATGTTTTTTTTTCACCGTTTTGTGTGCAGTACTTTATATAATTTATATCATCACACCTGCTCTCAAACAAGGGCGGATCCAGCTTTGTTGCCAGGGGGGGGGGGGGGGGGGGGAATCGTGGTCAAGTCACAAGAAGTTATAATTTGTATTTCCTGACTCCGCTGCCACTTGGCCATCCACTGCCGATATTCGTTTACAACAACAGAAACTGGAGTAAGTTTAATCTAGTAACAATGTTTAAAAATTTTAATTAGTGGTCCACCTAGGTCCTGGACCCAGCCCAGGGGGAGGTCATGACCCCATGACACACCCCCCTGGATCCGCCCTTGCCTCTCAAATCGTTGAAGGAAACATCGAGGGCAAGCCGGCGCCCCCTCAAATCACGGAAGGCCGCCGGCGGCCAGCTTAAGTTGACCTCTAAAATTATTTTTCCCCTATCGATTTTAGAGGTCAACTTAAGCTGGTTTTTGTGGCCGCCGGCGGCCTTCCGTGATTTGAGGGGTCGCGGCGTGTCCTAGCACAAAAAACTTGAATTTATATCTCTTTTCTGATGTCTAAGTGATGAAGGTGACATAGACGAAAGAGACAGTCGACCGCAAGATTTCTTCGTCTCTTTCTCTCACTATAAAGACCATCACTTGACAGTCAAATAGGAAACGCTCAGTTCAGTGTCCTTTTTTCGAGTCTTTTTACGTATGATCCAAAGAGTAAGGATAACATATGGCCTGTAAACTGTTAGAAAGAGATAATAGATCGCGATACCTTATGATATAAATGCCATACGTCACGTCACCATTACCATTGTAAATTTAAAAATATATTGACATTAATACAAAACTTTAATAGCATAATGGCTAAGGTATTGGACTGATCGAGAGGTCACGGGTTCGAACCCCACCCATTACACTATCGCCGTTAACCCACTCCAGACACAAGCATAATCTTAAGCCTGCAATACATGTTGGCCGAGCATAGGCCAACGCGAGCGTTGGCAAATAAGTACAAGGCAAGAAATAATGTCCACACGTTCGACAAGTTCGTCGAACGCCAATGCAGACGACCAATGTAGAAGAGGGTCTGTAGAGCTGCCCACACGTCGGCCAAGCGCAGGCGAGCGTCATTGATTTATGACCAAAAACCGACACCGATCTGAAGTGAGGCAAGTGATCACGAGCAACGGCGAGCGAAGACAAGTTGCACCAAATGAGCTCTATACACGTTGGCGCTGGCTTCCACTCGGCCAACTAGGCAAGTGACACCGAGCGATAGCAAGTCAAGGCAAATATACCGTCTACATGTTGGTATTGGCCTTCACTCGAAAACGCTCGGCCAACATGTATTGCAGGCTTTAGTTAGAGGGGTAAACAAGATTTTATTTTTTATAGTTGATAGTCTTGCGTTTGACCAAAATCATACCAGATTGCTAGTAATGCATTGCTAGTTCTATTTATATAAAAAAGTACACTGTATGTTGTCACCCTGCAACAGTAAAACCTAGTTGTGGGTGTGTGAGTAAGTTTGTGTGTGAGTGACCGTTGGAGTATGTCTGATGTGTTATTTTAGAATATGTTTTTTTTTTGTGAATTTGTATTGTGTTAGGGTAACTTGATCTTTCTCTTTTTAAATGAAGGACAGCTCGAGGTCTGGCTCCTTACTGTATTAATAATACCTCTGTTTCTATTAACTCCTAAGGTCACGGAAGGCCGCCGGCGGCCACAAAAACCAGCTTAAGTTGACCTCTAAAATCGATAGGGGAGAAAAATAATTTTAGAGGTCAACTTAAGCTGGCCGCCGGTGACGTCCGAAAAGTCAAGCGGCATCTAGTGACAGTAACGGGCATCTTGTTTTTCGTTACAAATTGACGTATCTGACGTACGCAAGAAAACAAACAAGACCCTCTAATCTCTATGTTTATGGTCAACACTTCTTTCCACAGGTCGCTATGTTTTTGGTACCATAACCATATCTTTTGACAGTTCACGTTCTATGCATAGACAAAATTACTTTTGTAATAAATAACCGTATTACCGTACAAGTTTTATAATAGGTACTCAGGTTTACTAAACATTCATGAAAAACCTACAATATTATTTCTATAACACACATATTATTATTATAGCTACTTTCTAAGAAAACCTAACCCGTAGGTAAATCTTTTGAAGTCGATAAACTGTATTGAAAAAAATCTACATATTGGTTTGATTCCCGCCAGCAGGAACGTGTTTTTAAGACTTTCCTATAATAGCATTTGCCCACAGTATTATTACTAAACTAGAGCGATAAAATTACTTAATTTTCTCTCGAATTACAGTCTACAAGGTTTAGTTTATGATCAATTATTTATTTATTTATGTACAGTATTCATTTTATTACACTAAACAAAAACCCAAAATTAATCTAAAATATGGCATCGAAAAGTTTTATAAAGGTTTTATAATTATGTTGTTTTTCACGTTTTTTATGTAGGTACCTATGGCTGACCCCTTTAATTTTGTTTAAGAGTGTTATTTAAATGCAAGTAATGATATTGTACATAAAAAAACAAATGTCTACAAAGTGGGTTTTTATTAGGAAAATTGTAGATTATATCACCGTTTCAACGTTTCGTAAATACCTTCTAAGTATCGGAAATGTTGAAATGACATTCGTAATCTATAGCGATAAAAGTTCTCAATACGACCATTTTAAAAAGAGCACTAATACCTACTAACTATACTAGAACACAGTACTTATAGGTTATATAGTTTATACTCGTGGGCAAACGTTATAACAAAAATCTTAATTCACATTGCAGTCAAAAATGGCCCAAATTTCTTGCATCTATCGCAAAGCCAGTCACAAATACAGCTTCCACTGCAGAGTAGCCATTAAACAATGGTTTTCCATTTAATATTCATTATCTCACTTTCATACCTCCCATATCCCTATTTAATACACTATAAGTGAGTATATTTCAGTCTTACACGGAATTACACAGAGGCCATTTTGTCAAATCGCTTGAAGATTGAAAATAATTCACGTGATTATAATAATATTATCTTTATAATATCATACTTGGGAAAATTCATAAATGTTATGATTCTGATGGAGAATGCAGATTGCAGAGACCTTTATTGCAGAGTTACATGAAGTCTGCAGTCTTTACTCTGCAGCTGAGATCGAAGTCTGCAGTCTACAACGGCACTCTGAATCATAACTGAACATTAACAACAAATGCAGCCCATTTTGACACTAACGACACATGCTGGCAACTAGAAATTTTTTGATACATAATTCAACAATATAACACCAAGACAATAGTTAATCTTAAAAATAAAAAAAATATTTTGAATACAAAAGTACTAAAAATTTAAAAGCTATGATACATTTAAATATGGCAGTTAATAATAAGAGTAATAGAAAACAGTGGTCATAGATCGATTCAAACTTAATGTCGACTAAGTATACTTTTACTTCCCCCTCTACCCCTACTCAGCAACTTCTGAATTGTTTCAAGTCCCCATTAAGTTTGATTCTACCTCTCCTTGTTTATGTATCTAGGCCTAAACAGGTTACCTATAACATTCAACAATGTACAATAAAATAATCATAAACATTTATAAAAACCATAAATACATAATAGGGTTTTAATTAATAATTCAATGCTCTATCGAATCCAAAATTAAAGACATTTCTTTGACAAAAAAGGTGACGTTATAAATCATATGTATATTACTTTTTTAATATTTGAGGTGTCTTCGTTAAATATGGTGCCGTAAAGAAAGAGGGTGGATGCACATTCGTATAGTTCCAAGCATTAATAAGTTACCTGCTCTTAAATAATGAAGCCAAAAGACCAATTCTCGTACTTAAAACGCCTGTCAAACTTGAGTGACAGTTTCGACTCGATGACAGTTAATGTCAAAAACTTGTCAAAATGGCGGATGTTTCAAAATATTTCTATAGATTAAGTTTGCAATGTGGATATTTCTAAGGAATACAAGAATTGGCTCTTCGGCACATTTCACGGAAAACAAAAGTTTATATTGACTTTTCCCCACACGTGATATCATTATTATAAAGTACATTTTAATATTTAATTACACACAAATTGACTAGACATTGATTTATCACAAGCTACGCTGAAGGCGAACCTTCCGTATAATATATCAGACTAATAAAATGTCAATATTTAATATACATATTTATAGAAGAATACAGATCGATTTGCTGTGGGAATAAAAGAGAATTTATGCACAAATTTCTCAAATGGAGTTTTTGCACATATTATTATAAGTCAAAACCTTGAAAGCAACTTTTGGAATGGAAAAATCTCCTTACTTTGGTATTGTTCGGGCGCCTTAAAGTTACAAGTTGAGCTACTCGTAACACGATAACTGACAAATGCTTGCACTGTTTGGAAAGTTTAACTAAAATCTGGGTACCTACATGGTTTCTAAAGAGATTTGGACTTCTGAGTTTGTTTCGGTGTTTCTTCTCCGAGTAGTTAGGAAACACCGCGTTAAAATTTACGAAAAATAGTATTAGCAGCAGCAGTATTAGCTTATAAAAGTGTTATTTATAACCAATTTGGAGGAAGAATTAACACACTTAAAGGGGTTACGTCATTAGTAATACTTTTTATTGATATTTTTTAGCGTTTGTTTGTCATCTTGTAGCTGCCAGAACAGAGCTTTATACATTAATAATAATATTAAGGTACATTATGTATATCTTCAGGGGTTTCGTTCATAATAACATGCACATAAACACCATTTAATATATTGCTTGTTTAAAAAACAACACCTTCTTTAGAGTGTAAGTGATTATGCAGAGATTAAAATAAGGCTAATTTACGTAGTAAACACATGAATATTAAGGTATTCTCACACAAACTATCCCAGTTTACCACTCTATTTACTGATTTAAAACTCTGCAGCAATCCAAACATCATAATGTCTATTGTAATTTAGAATGCAGACTTACTACAAAATAGTGCAAAATATTGTTTAGCAGATTTAATACTGCGATAAATTATGAGAAATATTTTTCAAAATATGATTATTTAATCATACACTTTAATTAAATTGCATAAATTATGAAAAACTGCAGAGTTCTAAAAACCAACACAGCCGAGTTGCTAGCACGAAAAAATACAAAACCACACATTTTTATCAATGCTACCACCAAACCTTATAAAACACACATTGTCCTTGCAATTTACTGGCCTCGAATCATCCAGTCCTTTTTTAAAACCAGGGCTTCATTTAAATACTTCTTTATTGAACGATGCAACCGACACTGATGGCATTAAAGAGGGGTGCAGCACCTAGGCCTCCGTCGCCGTCCGTGACCCCTGTCAGGTACTTCGCCCTCACACAATCGTCGCAGGTACAACTGTCCTTGAGAGTGCAAAGCCCTCGGGCTGTAGCGATGGCTTCCCATTTGATTTGGTCATCTAAAGTTCCACTTCTGCTTAGGAGATTCTGTTGGAAAATATAAATATTGATATTAGGTAATATAAACCGATTGTTCATCACACAGAAATCAAAAATACAGTTATTTTATCTATGGTTCATCATTTGCTTACGAGTACTGTTATCTTTATTTCAGACCCAAGGGCCCATATAATGATTACATAGTATGTTAGTAGGTTGTTAGTAGCAAAAAAAAAAACATTTAATTCAGATGTCCAAAGATACATTGTTTAAAATCATAATTTAGAAAAATATCGAAGTTCATAATCGTTATCAAAATGAAATTATCATACACAAAGATTACAAACACATAAATTATACACACACATACTTATAATTATCATAAATTATTTTACATATAACCCTTATAATAAGGGATTTCCATAATGGGGATGACACCCTGATTTTAGATAACTACTATGTGTTAGTAAACAGGATAAAAATGACTACTGCCGAATCCTATCCTACTATCCTACTAATCCTACTAATCCTATCCTTCCTACTATCCTATCCTATCCTACTTCCTACTATCCTACTATCCTACTATCCTACTTCCTACTAATCCTTCCTACTAATATTATAAATGCGAAAGTTTGTGAGGATGGATGGATGTTTGTTACTCTTTCACGCAAAAACTACTGAACCGATCTGACTGAAATTTGGTAAGTAGAAGTAGACATTCTGGAATAACACATAGGCTACTTTTTATTCCGAAGTTCCTACGGGATCGGGATTTGCGCGGGAAAACCTGCCTACGCGTACGAAGTCGCGGGTAGAAGCTAGTATAAGATAAACGGACTACATATGTATTTATTTTGTCCGCTAAAACCCTGACTCTGCTGGAACTACAAGAACCCTGCTCATCATGGATGCCGTTCTCTTGCGTATGACGACAAGGATTAAGCCTTTTGGATAGCTTAATGGATAAGGTTTCGGACTTGAGATCGAGTGGTCACGAGTTCGAACCCCACCCATTTCACTATAGCGGTGAACCCACTCCAGACACAAGCATATTTAGCTTAGTTGGAGGGGTTAACAAGATTGCTAGCAATGTGAATTCTACCCACATTGCTAGTCGTTTCACCTTTAAAAAAAAAAATCGGTTCTCAGTTTTACCTCGCATCGGTTATTACTTATTACCGATTAGGGGCAAAAGGCACACAGCGGCCGAATGGTGGATTACGGCACATTATCTCACAAAGAGGAGACCTATTGAGGAGCTCGTGGCTAAAGCTACACTTACCGAGATCGATCTGTGGATGTGTAAACATCTTAAGGCTCAATTTACACCGCCGCGGAATGGAATGGAAGCGACTTTTTGCAACGAAATTGTACATAGCATAATGAACTTTATGTCAATTTACATACAAACTAAATAGGAGCCAAAAAAAGGTCGCGCGTCTTCCGGGGAATCCTCGCGCATTCTCGAGAATTCCCCTAGCTACCGTTGGCGCCGTCTGTTGAATCCGCGGGAAGTGGCGCGAACGGGGAGTCGGTTGGGTCGGTCACAGCAGTGCGGTGCTAAGCAAGCAAGGTCGCAGTCACGCGAATTCTCTGGAATGCGCGAGAATATTCGAGCATTCCAGCGAATTCGCGGATTTCTCGCGTCATGAGGCGAAATTGACGCTTCCATTCCACGGTGATGTAAATTGACCCTTACAAATCGAGATTCCTCCGTACCGCGGGATCTTTTAATTTTATTTTTCACGTCCTGTCATAATCACATTTTACTTTTTGTTAATTTCACACAACATTATTAAAAAAATCGTTTACTTCGTATTCGATTTTATTCCAGAATCGATTAATTTAGTTACATCACAATTTCGCAGTCGTCATTATCTGACAACTCAGAAACTGGCGGTCTACTGCATCGAATTAAACTCCGGGTATAGTACTGAGTAGCTTGTTAGTGTTTTACCAATAACTCTGTATCACAGATGAAAAATCCTAGAAACCCTGATGTCCTAGTTTCACTGTAGTATCCAAAAACACTTACCTGCATAACCTCAACATTGCTAGCTTGCCACATATCCAGGTCTCGTAACTGCTTCTCCTCCTTACTCCTAATCTTCTTGGTCTTCTTGAGGGTCCCGCAATAGACCGAGAGGTCTTCGCTCGCGGCTATGGAAGTCTCGTCGAATTGTAAAGACAGGACATCACAAGACGTTGAAGCACCGTCTTCGTCATCTATGAGGGTATTGTCATGCTCTTCGTGATCAGAGTTCAGGGTCGACATTGAAGTAGCATCTGTAGAGGCATGGTTTTTAAGGGGCTGGTAGTTTATCTGGAAGTGGAATCAATTGGGAATGTAAGAGCAATGTGGGATAATAACGAATTATGAGTAGATTACCGCACTGGCTTACACAAATGTGTTTACTTTGGTATTGTTCGTGAAATCGACCGAGATAGATAGAATATACTTTATTGTACACTAAACATTGAAATACACTTATAATTGCTAAAACTTTGGTTACAATGGCGGTCTTATTGCTGAGAGTGATATCTTCCAGACAACCTTTGGAAGGACTTTATAAGCTTTATTTGAAATGGGGAGGGCTAAATTAGTACTCGTAACGGAAAAACTAAGTATGTATACAGGGTGTCCCAAAACTCAACGTCAAGCCGGTACGGGGCGATAGGCTAGGTTGTACCAGTTCTAGCAAAAAACAAAATGCTGTAACAAGTTGCGGGGGGAGTCAAACATCGCACTCCCCACGCTTGAGCAGACGGAATCCTTTCAGGTGGGCCCGTACCAGTCAGGGGCTGCGTTAAAGAGTATTTAAATGTTCTCGCAGTGCTCCAGTGAAAGTGCGCAAGTGTGCTAGGGAAAACAAATATCTTCCCTGCTCATTCAGTGGCCCTGGCGTTCCAGGACCATGGTATCTCGTTAGAATATTTTTACAACCCTAGGCCTTGTTGGTCAATTGGTTGAAAATGCGAATACTGAGCAATAAATCTCAGTTTCGATTCTCAGGTTGGGCAAAGAGCGCTATTTCTATTTTCTATAAGAAATTTCTCAGTAGTAGCCCGGAGTTTGACAGTTGGCGGTGTTATAAGCCTGTGCCCACAGATGGCTAATCTTCGCTGAGACGGGCAACCGTGGCCGAAAGCGGTCAAGAGAAGCCCTCATAATAAGCCCTTTAAAATAGAATTAAGAAATAGTGATAAATAGGTGTGTTTAAATTTTGGCGTACAATAAAGTATATTCTACCTATCTATATATTTAAAACTTACTTGTGATTCTTCTAGTCTGCTGGTTTCGCTGACGCGCCTGGTGACAATGTTTTGCTGGGATATTGTGTCCTGCAATAAGAAATACTTGGTTACAAAAATGCATTGTGTACTCATTTTGTCTTCCAACTTTGTAATTATTCTTTCTTCTTCACTTAGATTTCTGCAAATATTTTAGTAAAGACATAATCAAATCATCATAGCCTTTTCCCAACTTTGTCACGGTAGGCTGCCAGTCTAACCGGTTGTAGCTAAATAACAGTACTTTAAATGGAACGACTGCCTTTCTGACCTCCACAACCCAGTTGGGTAACACATTCCCCCGGCGCTAGCTCACTCGCGTGACTGCCAGTTGACAACTGGTTAGCAGTCAACTGGCACTCACGCGAGTACACAAACTTGTTTAGCAGTCAACTGGCAGTCACGCGAGTACACAAACTTGTTTAGCAGTCAACTGGCAGTCACGCGAGTACACAAACTTGTTTAGCAGTCAACTGGCAGTGAAAAAAAAAAAACCTGAATATAGTTTGTACAAATTAAGAAATTCTTAGCGTTGGCAAATAGCTAGATGGAGTCTGCCCAGAACTGGGCAACAAGTTTGGTACGCCGGTAGCTTCCATCAAGTCCTGCAGTGGGCAGTTGAGAGGGCATGCTGGACAGGAAATTAAGTGTGCCATGGTTTTTGGAGCAGAACCAAGGAATATACACATCAAGGCAAAGTCATAGATAAATCCACCTGAACAGATTTTCTTTGCTGCAACCAACCTGGGTACGAAGTAATTAATTAGTATTAAGTAACTGAATCGATTCTAATAACTATCACAAATGTTATATTTTGACACGAAAATCTTTACTTTTTTTTACTAACTGGGCATGGGTCAATGCCGCCGGTGGAATATGGTCAAATTATAAATGTAGACGACGCGCGGCAAGGCCACCGCTTGGTGACTGGTGACCATGTTTTTGCTTACAACTTGGTGATTTTTTATGGTACGGTTTCACATAGATTATTTACATAAAAATACTAGACTCGTGTTTCGTCTAAACAAAAACGAATATTATTTACTTGTGTACGTAGTGCAAACCATTATTTAAATCCAATAACCTATTCACAGTACTTATATTTACATATTTATAATAGCCAAAATTTTAAAAATTAGTTCTTCCCTTTTTGACGTTAACAAAAGTAATAAACGAAAAGTTGCACAATATCAATGAAAATTGCCTGTACCTAAAATTTAATTATTCAGGCTCAGATGTGTTTATGGCCCCACTTATTTATAATTCTATACCGAATTTTTTTACTCTACAGAAAATTCATAATTAAAAAAAGTGGCTCATTTCTCACAGTTTTTATTCAATTGCAGACTTTTTAAAATAGGTTCTTGTCAATCGCACCATTACAGAAATATATTGGAGATTTATTATTAGAGTATAAACTGGCTATTGTAGGACATTTTGGTTGTTATGTTTTTATAATCTATATCTAAGTAAGTACCTATAAATAACATCTTATGTACTTCATGTTTTTTAAATATGATTGTATTCAATAAGATTATAATAGGCACCCTATGATAGGTTAATATTTGCATTCCAATTTATGGCGAAACGTGTCATTACACTATTACATTTTGCAGCCATCTTTAGTGCCACATTTAAAACTAAGAAATGTATTTGACTTTGACTTAGCATATGTATACATGTATAATTGTATACACTACAATGACGATACTCACATCGTCTTCGCTATCTATATTGAGTACGGACAGGTCTGCTGATGTGGCATCCTCCAACACCCCCTTGCTGGTGGAAGGGATAGGGGAAGAAGGTGTACCCAGCGCGCCCACTGTAACAATAATACAATAACGTTTATTCACAGAAAAAAAAAGTAACAATTTTAATCATGACACTGGATCCCGCACTAGGACACCCTGTGTCGCAGGATCCAGTCTCTCTCGATATAAATGGTTTTTATCAGTTTTTATATCTTTTATTTTATTTTTATTGATAATAGGCTCGCGTTTGACCACCATCTCACCTGATGGTAAGTGATGATGTGGTCGAAGATGGAGCACGCTTACCTAAAAGCAACCTATTCACTCTTGACTTAAAGACCTCTAGGATATAGCTATCGGGAAACACAGATTCCGGAAGGGCATTCCACTCCTTAGCCGTACGCACAACGAAAATATTCCCAAAATGTTTTGTGCGTACCTATGTGTGGGATGTCCACCATGTAACGATGGCACATCGCCGTTCGTCTTGTAGTCCGATGATGGAACGGGCTTGGCGGAAATAGATTGTGTAATTCCATCGCACATTCCCCGAAATGTAACCGATATAAAATCGATAGATCTAGGGATACAAAAGCAATGGAGGATATTAATTGATTAAGCTAAGGTAGGTAACTATATATGAGGTGTGCATGATGTGAGGGTGAGTTGATATGAGCAATAGTGTGTGTGTTACGACTTCATAATTAAAAGGTTTTCTGTTTTCATGTAGTTAAGACCCAATAGCCATTTCTTCACCTGTGTCCTACAGCCCAACCTGTTCATGGAGACAAAGTTCAGTTGGCTATTAACTTTCTCATATAAGTATGGTCCTATACAGGAGAATGCACGATTGCCAAACTTATCATTAATCTATACTTATAATAAATCTGTAGAGAGGTCAATTCTGTACATGAAATATATTTCCAAAATAACTATCAGGGGGTGATTAAGGATCGATACTCATGCCAAAAATGCAATCAGTTAAATTTTTGTCTGTCTGTCTGTCTGTATAACCGTTATAGAAACAAAAACTACTCGACGGATTTTAACGAAACTTGGTACAATTATTTTTCATACTCCTGAGCGGGTTATAGTATACTTTTCATCACGCTACAATCAATAGGAGCAGAGCAGTGAAGGGAAATGTTGGGAAAACGGGAGAAGTTACTCCATTTTTTAAGCTTCCGTCGCGTGTGCAACCTTAATGGTTAAAGCTACACAAATTATTTCATGACGGAAATGTTCTCCTTAAAATTATATAAAAAATATCCCACGACAGCATATGTCTAACTTTTATGGTTGACTCACAATAACACGTGTAACTCCCGATAGCTTAGCAGTTCGAAGCTTTCTGATTATAATATTTGTCTACTCTTACGTTTATAACACTCTCAGTCACCCTTAATTGAAAAAGTTAACATTATTAACTATTCCATAAAAAAATTGGCCAAGTGCGAGTCAGACTCGCCCATGAAGGGTCCCGTAGTAACTATAATATAATATGCAAATTTATTTGACGAAAAAAAAACCTAACAAATTTCTTAAAACTAGCTTATTTACATTTTTTACAACTGGGCCAAATAAATTTGTTTTGAAAAAAAAACCTTACAAATTTCTTAAAACTAGCTTTTTTACATTTTTTACAACTGCGCCGAATAAATTTGTTTTTCATAGTGTTTGTATGAATTACAAAGTTATATTTGCGGTTTTAGAAAATATGCTGTATCTCAAAAACTGCTGAACTGATTTCGTTCAAACTAATTTTGGTTGAAAGTTTATATTAAGATCTACAGACATATTTTTTTTTTTAGATTTTTCACTCCATTATTATAGAAGTTAGAGGTTGTGTCCGCCACACACACATTTTACCACTTTGGAAGCTTATATCTTTTAAACGATTGACTTTATGGAAAAGTGGTTTTAGAAACCCCGATGTCGTTTTTAAAGAACTGTCTATAGATACCACACATGCATCGATTTCATGAAAAAAAATATTTTCAGGTTTAGTTCCATGTATGGGGACGCCCCCTTTATTTTAAATATTTTTTAATTTTTTTCTCAAAATCGGAAAGCGGTTCACAGAATACATCTACCTATCAAGTTTCACATGTATAGTCCTAATAGTTTCGGAATAAAATTGCTGTGACAGACGGACGGACGGACAGACAGACAGAAAGACAGACGGACAGACATGTCGAAACTATAAAGATTCCGTTTTTTGCCATTCGGCTACGAAACCGTAAAAAGAATCATATAAATCGGTATAGAAACACCAAAGTTATACATGAAATACGCTTATAATAATAAGCCATCGCGCGTGAATACTGAATCATGCTATAAGGATCATTTTTGAGAATCGGTCGCCGCGCTCGACGCGTCTCGCGGTCGAAGCGTTCTCTAGGTACTTAAGCCTCATGTGAACGTGATCTAAACAATATTACCAATACATTAACTTACGCTGACGGAGTCGCGGGCACAGCTATATTGTATCCACAGAAATCAAAAATACAGAGAAGTGGTAAGGGGGCGTATCGGTGTCCGCGCGACATGGCCACAGGGCTCATGTCACAGGCAAGTGGCCGTCTCCGCGAACTAGTGCGCTTTCGACGGCGATCGTGATAACATATATGAATGCCGAGTTGTTCTGTGGTATCTTGTAAAAACCGAAGCCAAAATCAAATCTATGTGAATCATGGAATCACTTACCATATGTAAGTACAAGTATTTTACAATATTTGTCTTTAAAATCATGAAAAACAATAAATCCCAAAATATTTCTTGGTTTTACTATGTTATTTTTGTTTTCAAATATCAGAGCGACTGTACTCCTTTTGCTATACATACATTGCTCCTTAACCACTACCTGAGTTCGTCACTAAGTAACTGGACAAGCAATGTAAACATAACATACGAAACTGTATTACGCGGATTCATCGCGTAGTGAGGCTGCCACTTCTTGCGACGAATTAGTGATGTGCTTGTGCAAATCCACTAACGTAAGCTATCGACAGCAATGTCGATTGACGAATGAAATATTGCTATTATAGTTTAGGGGTTTTTCAACCGATGACATAAAAAAGAGGAGGTTATCAATTCGACGCGTATATTATTATTATTTTTTTATGTATGATCACCGATTACTCGGAGACGGCTGAACCGATTTGAAAAATGCTTTTTTTGTTGGAAAGGGTATACTTTGAAATTGGTCCCATTGTCACCAAGTCAGGATCTGATGATGTCCCATCATCAGATCCTGACTTGGTGTAATTTTTTGGTAAAAAGTTTTTTATAACATACGGAAACCTCTAAGAAAATATGTTTAACTTTTATTTTACATGAGATGACAGAAATAAAAATACGTTGAAAAGTCAAGTGTACAAAAAAGTAAAAAAAAATAAACAAATTATTTTACGCCCGCAGCATGCGTAAGGAGTTCCGACGTCGCCGTCGCTACAATAGTTTATTTTTCAATCTGTCAACCGTTTTAGCCCGGTTGGAAGATCGATGTAAATAATGTTTTTTTACTTATTTTGATTTTTTTACAGAGTAGTAGAGAAATGCGTAACCAATATTCGTAAAGTACGTTACTTTAATTTTAGGTTAATAATCGGTGGTGTTTTTCGGTTTAGAATTATCGTATGTTATGCCTTATCCTCATGCTGTTTCTTTATTTTTTATGGTTTTTGTATTTTGCTTCCATTGAAGCTTCGAATGCGTTATAATAATCAGCATGGTTCAGATAATATATTTGTGAATTGAGCTTAAAATAAGTCAATATATTCATGCTATTTATTTGTTATGCATGGATGTGTGTTTGTTTTCATATATTTAACAATTTCTCTACTAACTAGGATTTTTCTTATAACAAAAACCTATTATAACCTACTAAACTATTACCTGCGGTTACCCCGCAGGTAATAGTTGCGTAACACACTTACAGTAGGAATCGGTTTCATTATGCTAAATCAACAACACTCACTGCGGTATTTACGTTGTTGAGCAGACCAATATTTCGAACATATGAAGCAATGGATTAGCAATATACGTCAAAATCATTCAGATCTTGATTTATAGTGTGTTACGTAATTATTGCGATGCTTATTATATGGTGACGTTTAGAAGTAGCTTAGGATGTATGTAAATGATAAATAATAATAATAAATAAATAAATATCGCTGGACATTACACACAGCGCCATCTAGTGCCACACTAAGCATCGAGGCTTGTGTCGTGGACACCAGATAGTTGATATACTACATAGATACTTTTTGTTTGTAAATACATACTTATTATACATATAAACATCCATGACTCGGAAACAAAGGTCCATGCTCATCACACAAACATTTGCTCCTACCGGGATTCGAACCCGGGACCCTAAGAACGTAAGGCAGCCTCAGTACCACTGCGCCATTCGGGTTTTACTACGTACTTTTCAGCTTCCCAAAAGATGGTAACATAAAAAAGGAATGGATTGATGCCACGGGCATGCCACCTAACTGGTACCCTACAAAAAATAGCACCATATGCTCGGTTCACTTCAACGCAGAAATGTTCTAGTCTCTAAAGAAAAGTCGCAGGCTTTTTGAATGGACAATTCCAAAATTAAGAGTACAACTGATATTTGCAGAAGTGTGTTAAATTTTATTTTATTACTGAAAGCTATTCTCATGATTTAGGGTATTCATAAAATCAGTCATTCAACTTTTCAGGATTCTATACAACCTATACGGCTGGTATGTTCCGATCAAGAGCGTAATGTAAGTTAACATCGACTTCTATTGGACCTATCACTATGATAATTAAATATTAAGATTTAAGTCGAAAGCGCCAGGGTAGCCCTTAATACTTAGTAGGTAGTACTTAATAATAATTATGTAATGTTATGTTCTTAATAATATGTTTATTGTTATTGTAATATTTTCTGGACATGCCATTTTTTATTTGGTTCATTTTCAGGTGCCCAAAAAAAATTGTACAATAATAAATGGAAGAATCGATAACTTTCCGATTTAGTCAATCACTAGCGTATATGTAAAATAAATTGCTTTTGCACAGCACAACGATAGCGACCGATGTTTTTGTGTGGGTAAATTCTACGGTGCATGGTAAATACACGCTGTATTTGACGGAATAAGGTTTATTATTGATTGTATAGTACGATGCGGGTGTGTGCGCGAGTGCGTATCTATTGATTTTATTAAACTGCATGTGTAGTTGTTGCCCCGCCCAGCGCCTAACTGGAGACACACGGTTCCGATATAATTTCGTCTGTTGACCAAATCTACTTATTTATTTTATCTATGATTGTATCATTACGCTAAGGCCAATAGGAGCGGAGCGCCAATGAAGAATGCTTCAAAATCGGGGTTAAATTTAACGTTAGCCCAAAGTAACTATTCCACGCGGACGAAGTCGCGGGCAAAAGCTAGTAAGTAATATATCTTAACCTCGTTCAGACTCTAACCAAATTAGAATACGAAATATTTAGATAGATAGATACAATATACTTTATTGTACACCAAAAATTTAAACACACATAACCTTATTGATATATTCACCTGTACACTGAGTGAGTTCACAAGGGCATAACTATTTAGTAATCTGTGACAAGGACCATGTGGGTACTATGTGTGTAGCATGTAAGGTATAGTTACGTAAAATTTATTTTAAGTTACTTTGTCGCATAGATTTAAGATCTGTAATGGCAAAGGAAACATGTGTGTGATAAATAAATAAATAAACTTTTTTTTATATTTATGTGTTACTTCAGAATATGAATGTTTTTTTTTCTAAAAAGAGAACTAGTAATGTGGGTAGAATTCACATTATGAGGGTGACACTGAAATTCTTAGATAATCAAAAACTGAACAAACTAGCAAGTTATTTATCTTTTAAAATAGTGCCCATTTACATCAATATATCGCTGCATCCGATGGAACCACTTTACCCACTCGTCCTTAGGGATCTCTTCAACGGCATATTGAAACGCAGCCACTGCTTCCTCGGCGTCCATAAAACGTTTTCCTCGAAGTTCTTTTATTTTCGGAAATAAATAAAAATTGCAAGGTGCGAGGTCGGGGCTGTAGGGCGGGTGACCCAGTAATTCCACGTCTGTCGTCACCAAGTAGTCGATTGTTTGCTTGGCGGTGTGCGACGAGGCGTTGTCGTGGTGAAGGAGGATCCTACTGCGAGGTCGTTTCTCCCGAACTTTTTCCAAGACAAGTGGCAAACAATTGTTAGTGTACCACTCTGCAGTATCTGCTTTTCGATTCTCTATAACAATTGCTGCGTTATGATCTGTCCTTCCGAAGAACGAGGCCACCATCTTTTTCTCACGCTTCGACCTCTCTTCACTTTAGTTGGCAACTCCTCGGAAGGAAACACCCAGACATCAGGCTGTCTCTTAGTTTCAGGATCATAACAATAAATCCAGCTTTCGTCACCCGTAAGTATGTCGAACACAGCATTTGAGTCACCTCCGTTAAATCTTTGAACCATTTCACGACACCAATCAACACGACGGAGTTTTTGGGCCTCTGTCAAATTATGAGGTATCCACCGGCCACAAAGCTTCCTGACCGCTAATTGTTCATGATGGATTTTGTGCACTTGACTCATACCGATGCTTAAGCTTGTCCGAATCTGCTGATAAGTCACTCTTTTGTCAGTCTCTATCATACGCTGCGCAACACTGACGTTATCTTCAATCGTCGCCGTAGAAGGCCGTCCCTGACGCAGATCATCGGTGAGATTAGTGCGACCAAGTTTAAGCTCATTAAACCAGTTGTAAACAGTTGTCTATCATAACTTTAATGTTGACTTAAATGACATCGAAAGTTAATAAAAAATCATTGTACATGTAAATTTTCTTGCGTTAAATTCATGCTGACGTGACACAGACAATTTTCAATTTGCCACCAAATCGTAAACAAATGACAAAATGAATAAAATACATACACAATAATATTGGCAGAGTTCCATTTTCAAAATGTGAACTTATTTTTTTATTATATCGTTAACAAGTTGTTCAAGTTTGACTTTGAAACCAATAATATTTATGTAAGTAGATTCAAAACCTATTAATATCGCCTGCCATCTTCGGGAGCACACCATATTGGATTTAGAATGTAATTATATCGAACCGTGCATATCCAAACCGAAAGTGAATGAAAAAAATCAAATCAATCTGTTGAGGATAACTTCATAAAATTTCAGTTTCAAAATGCTTCTTATACATATACATGACAATATGATTACAAAGCAAGTTAATTAAAAAAGCTGTCAGCACGTTCAATTATTTGAGACTTTTGAGAGTGAATGACGATTGACGACCGAATATGTCACGTATCAACGTCATCCGTCAAACCCATCAGTCGTCTATGGTCATCAAGGATCTTCTACCTACTAACTGGATTGCTTACGAATGATTCAAAGAATACAGAAAGTCTTTCTTAGTTGTTAAACAATAGAGTATAAACTTGCACGCATAAAACTGAAGGAACTATTCGTTCCGAGCGAGACAGTGCCGTGTGTGGATTGTGTCCCTTTCTTCTGTGTGTCAGATTAAAAATATTTATTTCAATGGTAATTTTTTCGACCTGTCTGTTGTAGTAATAACACCTAGTTTTAAACTTCTTTGGAATTCTATCTTTAAAATGAATTGCCATTATTACTGTATGCATATTAATGAAAATTAAAGTTATTTTACCATGCAATCACAAGATGTTTAAAACAAAAAAAAAATGGAATTTGTAACAATTAGTAGTGATATATTATACTATACATGGCAATTATTACGTTGCTGTCTGACGTTTACTTGACATCTGTATGTTTGTAAATTTGCATTATATTTAATTTTGTGAGTTTTCGTAATATTAAAGTGCAAGCTACTGTAACCATGGTAAGAACGTGTTTTGTGGTTAATCGTAAGAGTGAAGGGTACCTACCCCGGGTCTGGAATTTCCTTTTTTAAGTAAGTTTTGTGACTTTGTTTACAAATTGCATTTAGGGTGACTATGTTTTCATTGTAAAAGTGGATGTTCTTCTCTTTATTCTTCTTATTTATTATTGAAGTGAAAACTTCTTTAGCGGCGTTGTGCACTTTTTTTGTAATGGGTAAAAAATGTTAAACTCGCGTCAGGACACGTGACCTGATCGAAAATTCGTAAGGCGGACGGAGAGTCTAAGAGATAAACTTTTTAATGTAATATAAATTGTCATGTTTGTGTACTACAGCGCAATAAATAAATATTGTATTCTACTATTCTACGATAATTAAAGCAATTCGTGCAAAATTATTCCCTAAACATTCCAAAATATCAAAAATTCACAACGTTAATATTCAAGTTTTCACTTCTGCCGGCACTCCCGGAGTGCAACCCGTCGTTTTTTTTCTTTCTTCTCATTATTTATTATTTTTTGTTATTTTAAGCTTTCCTATAAATGATGATCGAGACCGGTGGCTCAGTGTTCTACACAGAAAAAGGTCAGAAACGGTTCCAAAATTTGTAGCAACCATTTCAAGCCCGAAGAAATATTGCATTTCGAAACAAGGTCAAATGATGCAATTCCATCCATTTTCCCTAAAGTAGGTTTTAATTCTTTACAAATGACATGAAGATCACCGTTTCAAAATAGAATATGAGCGTAGCAAGATGAATTTTCATTTTGAATCTATCTTAACCATAAATACTAAAATATTGTTCTCATCAATCTATTATTATTTTAGATTCCTGTTAAAGCGAAACAAATAAATGTTTTAAGTACTATAATATTGAAACCCACTAAAGAAAAGAATATACAACCTGTACTGGGCACATTCAAAGATCTGGTAAGTGAAAGTTATGAAAGGAGTCAAATTAATAAGCATAAAAGTCGACATTTTAGTTGATTTATTTACTTTTGCTTAGCAAATTGATGGCAAAAATATTTTATATCATTTTGGCCAAAAACTCAGCTACGCAAACTTGCTTACAAGTGTAGTTTATTATATTAATAATAGTAATTATTAATATATAACTTAATTACTTAACTCTTATCCACTGCAGTTAGTTAATGTCGACAAATAACTAATAATAGTGTAATACATTTTTTAGGGTTGTGTGTCAAGCCAATCTTGTAACAAACCTGCAGCTGCAACATATGAGGAACTAGAAAATATAGAACCAACCTAATAATAATAACCTTATAATTGTCATTCGATCTGCCCCCTTTATATTTAGAATTATGTTTGTTAATAATATTGATTTCTAACCTTGAATAGCACATGTGGTGTTAGCCTGTAATTAATTGTTACACTTATAAATGTAATATGACTGTTTCATACAAATGTATAGTGTAAACAATTGTAGGTTAACCTAAATAAATATATACATAAATAAATTATATCTCTTCTGTTATTCTTTCTATTTATAATCATCGTTTTTCATGAAGGGTTTTATTAGTTTTAATTATATATAAACACTAGTATTAACGCGGGGCTTTGCTCCCGTGGATTCTATCACGGTAAAAACATAACTCTCCTTTTTTGCAGCCGCGTAAAGCCTATAACCTTCCTCAAGCTTCAAGCTACTTCCATACCAAATTCAAATTGCATCCAAATCCACCCAGTACTTTCGAAGATTAGCGCGTTCAAGCAAACAAACAAACTTTTCCGCTGTATAATATTAGTATAGATTGCATCATTTTCAATTTCAATTCATTTTATTTTTAGTCTACTGGTTCTGACCGTACAAGTGTCGAATAAACGTAGATTACCAATTAATGCACGTTTATTTGGACGTCTATACCACTGCCAATCAAGGCCAAGCCTTCGAAGAATTGCCAGCTAGTGATTCTGTTATTAATTCTGTATCTGCAATAATTGTATTTGTATCACGGGTCTTAACCACTTTGAAAGTTTATAATTCAACGCAATAAAGTCTGCTTAACAAAACCAATTTTGCATTTAGCCCGCATAAGGAAGGGTTTATTATAGAAATTAGCGCGCTCAATATAAGTTCCTCAGATATATATTGAGAACTAGCTTTTCGCCCACGTGGAATTCTGTTATATCGCGCTACCGAGCAACTATTCAAAAATCTGAGATAGAAAGAACCCTATATAGATCCCAGGGTTTTAAACTATCTCCATGCCAAATTTTTTCGAAAGCGGCTTTGTGGTTTAACCGTGAAAGCGTAACAGACCGACACAGACCTTTGTATTTATAATAGAACTAGTACTCACGCGGGGCTTCGCTCCCGTGGATTCTATCACGGTAAAAACATAACTCTCCTTTAAGAGTAGCCTATAACCTTCCTCAAGCTTCAAGCTACTTCCATACCAAATTGCATACAAATCTACCCAGTACTTTCGAAGTTTAGCGCGTTCAAGCAAACAAACAAACTTTTCCGCTTTATAATATTAGTATAGATTTATTTCTTTCTTTCTATTTAATAGGTTGTTAAGAAAAAAAAAACCGGCCAAGTACGAGTCGGACTCACGCATGAAGGGTATTTTTATAGGTAGGTAATGAATGGTACGGAACCATTACCTATAAAAAGCGCCAAAAAAATCACAACTGTTGTATGGGAGTCTCCCTTGAATATTTATTTTAATTAATTTTTAGTATTTTTTGTTATAGCGGTAACAGAAATACATCATTTGTAAGGTTAATAATAAATGTCTTAAAAAAACCTGCAAATATTGCATCAAATAAAATTGTCCTTACGTTTATCACGAATTGATATACACACTACTAGAAAGAGATAGCTAGGTCCTTCGAGGGTATACTCTTCGGAACGGATTTGAGCTTCGCGTCCGCATTCCAGTTTAGGTACAAGTTCCTTGATGGTCATTGACTAGCGTGTGAGGGAACGGCGCAATAGTTAGTCGAGTCGAGTTGAGACCTGAGGAGCAATCCGTTCACATCCCCGAGACGCGCTACCTTTTCGGTGTAGTACTTATTGATTTGGTGTTCCTGAATATTCTGTAATAAGTCCCTGATTATATTTCGTGTGATTGTGATGTACATTATTTAATTCTTCCAGCCCGATTACCCACGTTCTACTAGAATCAGCTATGAACCTATCGACCTACCTACCTATATGATATTGCTTACCGGACCCTCGATGGTCTTACCTATCTACACGACCAAGTCAACCAACGACCAAGACCAAGCTAATAAAAATACAAAACAATGCAAGCTCATTATGACGCGATGCATTTGTGTACCTTCTTACTGAATTAAAGATGCACATTTTAACATAGTTTGTATTTGTTGGATCGTTCACCTTTCCCGAATTGAGATTAGTCCCAGACGGGATTATTCAACAACTCGCCCGAGGCAAATTACAAGTATACCAGGGACTTATAATTCGATTCAGTAGACTGACAGTTTCAGTGTTGTAAGATAATGACGACTACGAAATTGTGATGTAACTAAATTAATCTATTTGAGAATAAAATCGAATAATTGTTATTCGATGTTTTTCGGGTTCTGTAGCCGAAAGGGAAAAACAGAACCATAATATTCGTCATGTCTGTCTGTCTGTCCGGCCATATGTCACAGGCACTTTGTTCCGAAACTTCAGAATTGAAACTTGGTAGGGTAGGGTAATTTATTCTGTGAACCGCTTTGCGATTTTTATAAAATATTAATAATAAATAAATAACGTTTAATTTCACCATATTATATGAATTGCAAAATAGTATAAAACTGAAAATATTGTGGGGACTAGTGCCCAAGCTAGGCCAGAGGTACGTGTTTCAGGTCACCAGGTCTCCACTCCGTATTACTAAATCCAAACACAAAACAGAAACTAAAAAAATTCATCAGACCTATACGTGTGGTGCCTATAGATAGGTCATTAGAAATTACATTGATGTTCCTAAAACCATTTTTTATCTAAGTCAATCGTTTGAAAGATAGATACTTCCAAAGTGGAAAAATCTCAAGAAATACAAATAAAATTGGTTTGAAGGCGTCGGGGATGTTACGGTTAGAATTCATTTATTTCTAAAGATTACAAATCACTTATACAGAAATAAATACTTAAGATTACTTAATTTGTAAAACATTTGCGTTGTCCAGGAGTAGTACGAACTTATTGTGAATGATTTATATAATATACAAAATATGAAGGTACTTTTAAAAGTTTCACAAGTTAATTGTATTGCCTACCGCCGCCGCGCGACGCGCTGTCGCGGCCGCCGTGCGATGACACATTATGTTAGCGAAATAAGGACTGGTTTACACTGGGTGCAAAATTAATTTTGTTCATTAATTAATTATTTTTGGTATTACCTTTTAAGATGTAGCATTTTAATAATTTTTTAAATAGAAATAAAGACTGTGTATTTTTTATATCTTTTGGTAGAGAGTTATAAGGTTTTGCTCCCTCGTAGATTATTGTTTTCTTTCCGTAGTTAGTTCTAGTACTAGGAATGTGTAAGTCATGTGCACGTCTCAGAATACGTTTTTGTACCTGTACGTTTTTTGTGAATGTAATTTGTGTGTGTATGTCTTTAGAAATAATTTTGCGAACTAAAATACATGTGTTATATAAATATATATTAGAAATGTTGAATAGTTTGGTTTCTTTGTAGATTTGGTGAGTGGGGGTCAGATAGTGGTAATGAAAAAGGACTTTTATAATTTTGTTTTGCGCTCTTTGTAGCTTTTCAACCGACGACAAAAAGAGGAGGTTATCAATTCGACGCGTATATATATTTTTTTTTTTTTTTAATGTATGATCATCGATTACTCGAAGACGGCTGAACCGATTTGGAAAATTCTTTTTTTGATTGAAAGGGTATACTTCGATACTGGTCCCATTTTCATAAACGTCAGGATCTGATGATGGGATCCTGGAGAAATCGAGGGAACTCTTCAAATATTGTAGGCACGCCTATGTCGTTTTGGGTATTTATTATAGTAACTTGTGCAGTTGCTCTCAAAAAGTACCATTTGAGGAAGTGGAACTGATGATGAAGACCACAGATGGCCGCCGAAACTACTCAATAATAAGTATTGAGTGGATTGCGATTCGATTACTTGAATATGGATGTTACGCACTTTATGCTCGTCACAATGCATATGGTGATGTAGAGCTGATGGTGAAGTACCAGGAGAACTCCTCAACAATTAACGGCCCAGCATTGGGACAAGCAATATTTTGTAAAAGGTTATAAGTAGTTGATAATTAGGCTCTTGTAACTAGGTAAATTAAAAATAGACCAACTAAAAAGAGTGAAATAAAAACTTTTTACCAAAAAATTAAACCGACTCCCAAAAAACACTGCAAAGTGAAAAATAACTTTAATTTCGGAAGTCGGTGCCAAAAACGAAAATACAAAACTAAAGACACCGACTACCGAAATTAAAGTTATTTTTCACTTTGCAGTGTTTTTTGGGAGTCGGTTTAATTTGTTGGTAAAAAGTTTTTATCTAAATTAGGTTTAGCTGCTGAACCCCACACTTCTATTAGATAATCGATATGAGGTTTAACCAATGAATTATATATAGTGTGGCGGACTTTAAGAGGTAAACATCTGACGATTCGACGTAAAACCCCTATTAGGCTTGATATTTTAGAATAGATTTTCTCTATGTGTGGTTTCCAAGTAAGTTGATTATCTAAAATAAGTCCAAGATATTTCTCTTTGTTAACTTTATTTAAATTGACTCCATTAATACTAAGAGGTTTGTGATTTGAGATTTTTTTATTTTTAGCGGCGAATATTATATAGTTTGTTTTCGATGCATTGATAGTTAGTAAATTATTTAGAAACCATCTTTCCAATATGACGAGATCCTCTTGTGCATCTTGTATTATTGAGTCAATGGAGTGGCCAAAATAAAAAGGCAAGTATCATCAGCATACAAAGAAATATGCCCCTTCAGGCCTATCTTGTCAATGTTATTAATGTAGATTAGGAATAGAAGGGGTCCACAGATTGAGCCCTGAGGCACACCACAGTTGATTACCCTAGGCGTACTAACATTGTCACCAATCTTGACGACCTGCCGGCGTCCCTGAAGATACGATTCAAAAATTTTTAGAGCATTTCCAGTTATACCGATTGATTCAAGTTTATTAACGGTATCAAATGCCTTTTTTAGGTCAATAAAGATACCTAAAGCAATGTGTTTCTTGTCTATGTTAGTTTTAATAGTTGTAATTAAGTCAGTTGCTGCTGAAAGAGTATTAGATTTTGATCTAAACCCATACTGTCGCTTAGAAAGGTAGTTAAATGAATTTAGGTATAGACTCAGCCGACTGTGCAGTAGCTTTTCAAAAATTTTAGATATTACGGGCAACACTGAAATAGGTCTATAATTGCCCGGGGACAGTTTGGAACCACCTTTAAAAATAGGTGTAACTTTGGCGTATTTTAATGTGTCTGGGAAGTGACCCTCGCTCAAACATTTGTTTATACATTGGGTTAGATTAGACAATATGACGTCCTTTATACATTTGAGTGATTTGGCACTGACACCATCTATTCCTGTGCTGGTGTTGGCATTTAGGTTATCAATTATTTTACTAATTTCTTCCGGCATTGCTGGTGCTATCTCAGAAAGTATAGCTGAATTAACGGTTTTATGTAGTGTAATAGTGTAAGTCTGATAATTATGATACTTCGCAGGTATCTGATTAGCTAGTAGTGTGCCTATACTGGAGAAATAGTTGTTAAAACACTCACATATTTCCTTTTCATCAGTGAGTAGCCCTGTAGGTGATTGTAGTTTAGACAGAGCAACACTTTTCTTTACCTTATTATTAGATAAGCTATTTATCAATTGCCACATCTTAAGTGGTTTACCCTCACATAGTTTGAAAGATTTGTGATAATATTTACTTTTTGTCGCTTGAATATTCTGGAAAACTCTGTTTCTCTCTTTTTTAAATGCTTCCTCTGATTGTTTATTATTTGGATTATTTTTGTTGTTTTTTTTTTTTCGCGCTTAGTTACGCTCAAAATCAAATCAAAATTATTTCATATTACTTTGGCCTGGGCACTTAATACCTACGTACAATAAAACGTCAGAAGTTAGTGCACTTTTCGAAATTGGTCGTTTCATATAGAACTGACAAGAAACTCCAGGTTACTCTTTTTTTAAATTATAGATTTTTACAATCTTTGCATAAACATACATAGATACAACTTTTTTAGGTATGAGAGGACAATTGGTCTATTCAATTGACATAATAATATTTTTTTTTATTGATAATAGGCTCGCGTTTGACCACCATCTCACCTGATGGTAAGTGACGATGTGGTCGAAGATTGAGCACGCTTGCCTAGAAGTAATCTATTCACTCTTGACTTAAAGACTCCCAGGTTATAGCGAAAAAAGAAATAAAAAAGAAATAAAATGTAATATAACTAATCAGAAATGAATCTTAGAGTCTATAGTGTTCTCGCATTCATATTAAAAATTAGCTTCACAAAACTGCTAGTAAACTATAATGGTTTTCATGATGCATTCGCAAGAAAACGGTATCCCTGATCTGCAGATTGCGTGGTAGCCGCAACACGATTCTGAAGACTGCAGCGGACAGAATTTCATACACTTTATGAAACTTACATGTAGGGTTATAATAATTATGGTAACCTAAAGTACATATTATAAGTGAATTTATGTGTAATTTGCACTTTCAATCATGTATGAATGTCTGTTTTTTTTAAAGATTACTAGCTGTGTGGGTAGATTTCACATTACTAACAATTTTGTTAACGCCTCCAACTAAGCTAAATAAATATGCTTGTATCTGGAGTGGGTTCACGTCAATAGGGTAATGGGTGGGGTTTGACTTTTTGATCACAAGTCCAACACCTTAACCATTAGGATATTGACGCTATTAATTAAGTATCGCGTATATAACCATAAGCACCAGCTATAGTACAGTTATTAACCGACTTCTAAAAAAGGAGGAGGCTCTCAATTCGGATGTTTGTTTGTTTTTTTTTTATGTTTGTTCGGGCATAGCTCCGTCGCGTGCCAACCGAATTGAAAAATTCTTTTTTTGTTGAAAAGGGTATACGTTCCAAATGGTCCCATGAAAATTTTAACGAAATCAGACAAGCCGTTTCTGAAAAATCAACAAAAGTCTAAAAAAAATATTTACATTGATGATCTTTTTGTTTACTCTGCATTGCGTTTTTGTTTACGAACCGATTTGGAAAATTCACTGACCCACTAAAAAGCGCAAAAATAAACTTTTTTGCAAAAAATAAAACCGACTTCCATATCAAAACACTTCAAAGCCAAAAATAATTTTAATTTCGGAAGGCGGTGTGAAAAAAAAAAGAAAATACCAAACCAATAACACCGACTACCGAAATTAAAATTATTTTTGGCTTTGTAGTGTTTTGATATGGAAGTCGGTTTTATTTTTTGCATAAAGTTTTTATTTTGAAAATTACAGACAAACACTTGCATTTTCTCTATACAACGTGTAACGGAAACCCCATATCAATCCAAAAAGGCTGAAGACAACATCTGGTATGGAGTCTCTATGCACAGTTTCAGCACAAAATAAGTGACTCAAAGAATTGATACGAAATTATCGGTTTCATATGTTTCTTGAATATCAATCATAACAAACGTGTCACAACACTACGAGGGTCAATAACTTTCCACGTCACTTGCCTATAACACGATAATTCTCTTCAATCTTCTTAATTTGAAAAATTCAGTCTCTGGTATCAATGTATTGAAATTTCTAATTAAGTTCCACACATGAAGACATAGATTTACCAAACCCTTGTCATATCGTTTGTTATCATCCAAAAAAGCCGTGCACTTGGTATGTACATACCCTTTAAATTACACGTTGTAGATGTTTCAATACAAAACTAGAATATTTAACTTCACGTTTTCTGTAGCGAGCAGAGAGCATTGATCGTCGTAAAACCGCTCCAGACTCGCCAATTTCGTTTATTTTACTCCCATCCCCTCACAGATCGACTATAAAGAACCAAAAATAATAATAATATAAGTTATAAAACCTAGCTATCGCCTCCGTTCTTGAAATGGGTGTCATTTTCAACCGACGACAAAAAGAGGAGGTTATCAATTCGACGCGTATTTTTTTTTTTTTTATGTATGATCATCGAGTACTCGAAGACGGCTGAACCGATTTGGAGAATTATTTTTTTGTTCGAATGGGTATACTTCGAAATTGGTCCCATTATCACCAAAGTCAGGATCTGATGATGGGATCCTGGAGAAATCGAGGGAACTCTTCAAATTTTATAGGCACACCTATGGCGTTTTGAGTATTTCTTAGAGTAACTTGTGCAGTTGTTCTCAAAAAGTACCATTTGGGGAAGTGGAACTGATGATGAAGACCACAGATGGCCACCGAAACTACTCAATAATAAGTATTGAGTGGATTGCGATTCGATTACTTGAATATGGATGTTAAGCACTTTATACTCGTTACAATGCATATGTTGATGTAGAGCTGATGGTGAAGTACCAGGAGAACTCCTCAACAATTAACGGCCCAGCATTGGGAAAAGCAATATTTTGTAACAGGTTAAAAGTAGTTGACATTTAGGCTCTTGTAACTAGGTAAATTACTAACTAAAAAGAGTGAAATAAAAACTTTTTAACAAAAAATTAAACCGACTCCCAAAAAACACTGCAAAGAGAAAAATAACTTTAATTTCGGAAGTCGGTGGCAAAAACGAAAAAACAAAACTAAAGACACCGACTACCGAAATTAAAGTTATTTTTCACTTTGCGGTGTTTTTTGGGAGTCGGTTTAATTTTTTGTTAAAAAGTTTTTTCATGTTTATGGAGGGCAATTACGGAAACCTATACTCCAATGGCCCGACTCGTAATTGGCCTGTTTATTTTTTTAACTAGAGAGGAAAGGAAGCTAAATAATAACCGTCACACGGGTCCATCTTTAAGGTTAATCAACGCTTGTCGAGGTCAGTCTCTGGATGAGTGACTATCTTCACATAACGAGATTTTTCCGTGTTTTTGAAAGCACATTACGCCATTAAATAATAATTGTTGCGTCCAGAACGTATTTGAACGCATATTTTTGGTGTGGCAACATTCTATTGTCTTTTTGATGTTGACACTTGACATAACTTTTTGACTTGACAGATAACCTTGGTCCCGTTGAAAAGATGTCCGCCGTTGTTGAGATCGATTTAATTAATTGTAATTAAATCCTGTTGAATCTACGCGGTTAAAAGACAAATTGGGTGTGATTAACGATTAATTGATGTTGGAATCCCGAATTGAGTAACATACTGGGATATTTTGAACAATACGCCGTATTGACGCTAGACCGAATGGCACGCGAATTTGTTGAAAGTAATTGTGAATTAGTGATAAATAGCTGCTTCAATCTGGTGCGAAGTTTGTGCTGTGGTTGCTGCCGGACCGCGTTGTGAGGACCTGCATCTTTGAGAACCTTTGTCCATCAACACTTGCTCACATTACTCGTTTCAAATTTACTCACACACACACACACGGACGTGATCAGAACAGATCCTCGCTTGGCGTCTACAGCTCAGGTAAGTCTAGGCTAATAATTGTTGTACTGAAGCCTAAGAGGCGACATATTGTTTGTTTGCAAGCAACGGTAGGGCTCCACGAACCGTGGACAGTTTGGACCATCCAGTTACCGTTGGCTGGCAGCTCAGGTAAGTCTAGGCTAATTGTTGTACTGAAGCCTAAGAGGCGACATATTGTTTGTTTGCAAGCAACGGTAGGGCTCCACGAACCGTGGACAGTTTGGACCATCCAGTTACCGTTGGCTGGCTGATTGTAGGACTGAACAATAATTAAATAAATAATAATTTATTGAACATAAAAATATTACATCTTTCAATTGAAGCCCCTGACTCCTGTGCTAGGCGAACCTGTGTTACAGGAATCAGTGTCCTACGCTATACATGAATACACATTTTAATTTTTATGTTATAAATTTCAAACAGATTTCAAACAAAAAGTAACATTAGAAAGTATAGAGAATAACTGAAAGAAAAGCGAAACGTGTATGTGTGTGTAAGTTTGAGTGTATGTGTGTAATTGGGAGTGTGTGTGTGTGTATGTATGTGTGTCTGAGCGCGTGTGCTTTAATATGAGTCAGTGTTTTGAATAGCTTAATTTACTGTACTGACGAAATTAGTCCGGGCTGTCATTTGTTGGTACATTTTTGACAGTCGTTACAGATAATCTAGAAGAGAAGAAGCTAGAAAATCGGACTCTAGTCTTACCAAGGGGTATTGTGTTACCCAGTTACTGGGTTGTGGAGGTCAGATAGGCAGACACTTCATCTGAAAGCTGAATCCGGTTGGACTGGAAGTCGACCGCAACACAGTTAGGATAAAAACTTATTACCAAAAAATTAAACCGACTCCCAAAAACACTGCAAAGTGAAAAATAACTTTAATTTCGGTAGTCGGTGTCTTTAGTTTTCTATTTTCGTTTTTGGCACCAACTTCCGAAGTTAAAGTTATTTTTCACGTTTTAGTGTTTTTGGGAGTCGGTTTAATTTTTTGGTAAAAAGTTTTTATTTCACTCTTTTTAATTGGTCGATTTTTAATTTACCTAGTTAAAAGAGCCTAAAAGTCAACTACTTATAACCTATTATTGCTTATTATTGCTTTTCCCAATGCTGGGCCGTTAATTGTTGAGGAGTTCTCCTGGTACTTCACTATCAGCTCTACATCACCATATGCATTGTGACGAACATAAAGTGCTTAACATCCATATTCAAGTAATCGAATCGCAATCCACGAAATACTAATTATTGAGTAGGTTCGGCGGCCATCTGTGGTCTTCATCATCAGTTCCACTTCCCCAAATGGTATTTTTTGAGAGCAACTACACAAGTTACTATAAGAAATATCCAAAACGCCATAGGTGTGCCTATAATATTTGAAGAGTTCCCTCGATTTCTCTAGGATTCCATCATCAGATCCTGACTTGGTGACTATGGGATCAATTTCAAAGTATACCCTTTGAAACAAAAAAAAGAATTTTCCAAATCGGTTCAGCCGTCTTAGAGTAATCGGTGATCATAAATAAAAAATAAAAAAAATAAAACGCGTCGAATTGATAACCTCCTCTTTTTGTCGTCGGTTGAAAAGGCTAATGAGATGATAATCTTATAAATTTCTTCTTACTCCTTACTAATATTATAGTTAAGAGCCTATACTACCTCAGCGCTTCTTATTCTTTATCTCGCTCGCACACTACTGGCTACGGTCACGCGAGCAAGCGAGACAGGGTGGCAGGGAAAAGACTCCAAGACACCGATAATTTAGTTTATTTCTTTTTACGGCGAAAATAATTGTAATTTAAAAAAAGTAAATAACATAAGACCTGCTTTATAGTTAGTTCAATTAATATGCAAAGTTTCATTATCTAATTTGAAGTTATTTTTAAATACCAGCGGTTTATTTTTCGGTTTGGAGGAAACTTTGGATTTTTATTCTATCAAGAAAATTTTATGGAATCATGTTTTCGTCAAATATAGTACCTAACATTAATCCTCAACTTTACCAAATATTTATTTCAAAATTAACGTAAACGCACCTATTACCGCCAGTTTAAGCCAAGTTCACATTTATGTGCAAAAAATAAGCACATGCTTAATAACTGGTGTCATTTTTTATTTTTATTCAAGTACTGAAACTAACGATCTTGTCAATCAGATATAGAAACAATTCGAAAAAATGAAATAATTATTAAAAAAAAATATAAATTAATGAAAAGGGCTATGTTCCTATTACCGACTCAAACCATGGGTGTGTTCCTATTACCGTTTTTGTGGCACCTATTACCGACCGCTAAATGAACAGAACAAATTCAGTCAAATAAAAATGCTCGTGTGGGTTTAATTCTTTAGAATACAGAATGTTATAATTATAACCAGCCTTTAATCAGTCTTAAGACATATGCTTCATAATATGAATTATATATTGAAATATAACAGTGAATCCAGTCTATTAAATGGCGTTCTTCGTGCTTGGTGAAGACAGGTTGAACCCCACAATTTTCATTAGAGTACTTGTGATTTCTCTTGTCACGAAGAGTTGTTCTAGGAATCCCAAATCTCTTTGAGGTTTCATAGATACTTGCTCCATTATCGATAGCCATAAATGCAGAGTCAAGTTGATTAGCTGTATATTACGTACGTTTTAATCGGTCCATGTTTCTGAATCAAAATTTACCTACTTAGTCGAATATACTAAACCTTTGCTTAGCAGTGTGGGTTAAGAATTATAGTAAGTGGAAGTCAATAGCTGATTTTTAATAATAGTTTTTAATGAAAAATGAATTACAGTTTTATGTTTTTTCTAAATATTTTAAATTGTTATTAATGTTAATTACATTATATTTACCTACTAGGCAAAAAAAAATAATTACTAACACACTATCCATAAAAACTAAAAAAAACATACAGACGAATTGAGAACCTCATTATTGTTGAAGTCGGTTAAAAAGTACAGGTACATCGGTAATAGGTTCTATTGAAGAAATTCTGTATAACCTATTACCGACCCAATGAAATGAATATGTATTGAGTAAATGTATTGTTTTTTAGAATATTTGTATGATTATACAGGTGCCAGTAGCTATGCTAATTTTATTTTAATGGTATTTTTACTATAAAAATACAATATTAGAGAATTGTACATCCCACATTCATCAAAACATTTACATAAGAATAAAGTTGATTTTCACAGTATCGATACTCTTATTATGTATGGCGCTAATAGGTCAAATACAACTTGTTACAAATACAACTGACACACTAACTAATCAAATTAGTATAGCCGACTACTTATTAATTGATGCATTATAACATAAAAAGTAGAAATTAAAATATTCGTCAAAAACCTAACAACGACCTAGGTCGGTAATAGGAATAAAATTGAGATTATTGTCCCTATCACCGCCACATTTTAATATTGAATTTGAAGCAAAATAAAGCTGTATCTCATTAAAATTAGTTATTATTTGTGTTTATGAAAGTATTAAGAAGGTATCAAAATAATTAAAAGGTTCATTAGATTGCTTTACAATTATGTATTATGCTAAAAAAGAAATAGGTGTACTTACGTAATCGGGAGCGGGACACTACTAAATATTCGCTATATTCGGAGTCCGACGACAAACTGTGCAATTATTCTTTAAATCGTTGGTTTACGCGCACAAGCAAGTGATGAATATTTGCATTACAAATACATCTATATTTTCTCTAAAGCAACGACTTGTCTAACTTTAATGCAACTCTTTAAAATTATAGTTTTATGAAACGGACGGTAATGGGAGCCGATTTTGAGGGGTCGTTATTAGGCGCCTTTACGTTATTCCTGCAGTATTTTCGACATAACGGAGGATCATGCTAAGCCATTTGAGGTAGTGTAGGCCCTTAAATACGAAAGTTTGTGAGGATGGATGTATGATGGATGATGTATGGATGTGTGGATATTTGTTACGTTTTAAAGGTGATAGTTGACATCCTGGAATAACATATAAGTACGCTACTTTTTATCCCGGTATTCCCACAGGATTGAGATTTATACGAGAAAACCCTCCCACCCGGCCGAAATCGCGGGCAGAAGCTAGTGAATTATACGTAAGAGTTTCCCCGATATTTATAAAGCATGTGATGTGGACCATGGGTATAAGACCAGAATTTCCACCATCTGTTACCACCTTTTTTTTTTATTGGGGTGTGAAAATCATCGAATGACTTCTTCCGCTCTGGGTCAAGCGGAAGGGTGTGTCAGATTTCTACTGACTAAAAACCCACCCTGTTTCTTCGGCTGCCCTAAATTTCCGGGGCCACGGTAACTCGGTAGAACTTTCCCGCAAACCCCGGCAGGCAATGGCCCTATGAGGCCCCGTCACTGGTGTTGACAGCTCCTTGAGGCGCGCGTGGAACACGACGCGCCGCCGACCCGGGCCTGGTCCTTACCGGACGGTGAGCTGCCCCTGCTCGCCGTCCGCAGGCCCGCGCTTACGGTGGCCGGAAATCGGCTCGTGATCCCCGACGCCCGGGGCGTCTCCCGCGGTGGCTGGGGCGCGAGGAAGAGAGTTGCCTCTCCCTCGCGCGTTCAGCCTCCTCCTTCGCTAGCATGACTGCTTCGCAGAAGGAGGCGACCGCATCCCATTCCCTCTCGCTCCGCACTATAGTCTGAACCAGAACAGGGCGCGAGAGGTCACCGCTGCCGACCGCCTCTACGAGGACACGGCGGTGCTCCGCCCAAGCAGGGCACACCTCCACCGTATGCTCCACCGTGTCCTCCAGGCGGTCCTCACAATGACGACACCCGGGCGTGTCCTCCCGCTGAATCCGAACCAGGTACCTCCCGAAACAGCCATGTCCGGTCAGCACCTGCGTCAGGCGGAAGGTGAGGACGCCGTGGCCTCTCTCCAGCCACTCCTCAAAGAGGGGTCTTACCGCCGCAATTGCGGTGTGCCCGGCCGTCGGTTGCGACAATCGTCCCCTCCATACTGCCCTGAGATCGCGCCGGAGCACTGAGATCGACAGATAGTTTTGAGATAAAAAAAAAATAATTGCTCGAAGACAACCCGACGGCTTTGATAAATTGGTTGTTTTGGAAAGATAGATGGCAAGCGGCGACGTGGTCGTTCATCTACCCGTTGGTCTGATCTCTGATAAGATCTGTAACTGAACTCAATAAATCATACGCCTTGCGTGAAGCCGAAAACACGTAGAGTGGTGTAGTAACAGATTCGGTAATATCAACTTAGTTTTCATGAGAGACAAGACCTTTAGTAATATAGACGGTGACAAAGAATATGTTGTGGCTGCATTTAATTTAAATCTATACTAATACTAATTCTATCTGCACAATTATATAATTATATTGCACAATCTTATTTCCACCAAGCCCGATCCGTCATATAGTATAACACCTGCATTCTAGTATAAAAGCTACTAGGAACAGGGTGTTAAGTCCCGCATCCCCATTGAAAAGGGAGGATCCTCCGACCAGACAGGTGTTGTTGTCTGGTGGGCATCTGCCCGATGTTTGTGATCGGGAGATTTGTATGTATGCTAGTTGAGCGGTAAACTTTGCTTGCGCGATACAGGGATTTCTATCGTTTAGTTTGTATTTTGCGAGATAGATGTCACTACAACATAAAAAAATAAATTCTAAAATAACATTTATAACAAAAGGACAAATAAAAACGCGTCACTAGACGAAAAAACAATATCTGTCTCAGACCGCCATGAATTAACTACGGAAAGAAAAGTATATTATACGAAGGAGCAGAATTAAATAGCAAATTGACAAGCGACATAAAAGAAATTTTGTAATTTAGCTTATTCAAAAAAACCGTAAAGCACCACATCACGAAATTTTTTTCTCGACTTTAAATTTAAATAAAAAAAAAATAACTTGAGTAATTATAAAATAACTAATTGCTATACATATACTATCAAAAACCGGTCAAGTGCGTGTCGGGCCACGCGCAGTGTAGGGTTCCGTAGTTTTTATAACAGCCAAGTGCGTGTCGTATTCGCTGACTGATCGTTTCGTACCATGCTCTAACTAAAAGCCAAACATGACTACCTAACTAATTTGACTTCCTATACAAATCCTCACCTGATCCGACAATTTTGCATGGAAAGTTTCAATTTTTTTTAGAGATTTGTATAAAACTTGTCATAGCCGGTGTTTTGAATTTAAATACGGACACAGAGCTACACTACTCAATCGTCACAAGAAGCTAGCACGATACAACTGGCGCTTAGACATTTACATCTATCGACATTTCTATAGAGTTGTTCGAAATTTTCGAGTCAAATACAATTGGTCGACTATTACTCGTAAACTTGTAAAGCCCACTTATGTGTGATAGTTTTCCTTTAAATTTCGTTATATATAGGTACTACTGCCGTAACATTTGAATTTCTAACTATAACCGTTTAGTTGATACAGGGGGGGGACACTTGACTCTAACGAAAATTGGTACTTTAAAGCTTAATAAGTCACGAACGGTTTACTTAATCAAAAAACGGTCTTACCAAACCCCTAATATTTTTGAAAGACCTATCCAACGATATCCCACACTATGGGAAGAACGAAAAAAAAAATTATCATCCCACTTTACATGTATGGGTACCCTAAATAATTGTTTTATTCAAAATTTTATTTTACCACTTTTTCGGCGTCATTAACGTGTATACTCATGCCAAAGTACAACTTTCTAGTACTAACAGTTTTTGAGCTAAACCGCGGACAGACAGACGGACATGGCGAAACTATAAGGGTTCCTTGTTGACTACGGAACCCTAAAAAACGACACGTAATTCTTCAATTACCTATTAGTTTCTCTAGCTACATGTGGGTAGTTATAGTATTAATGTATTGAGTATTAAGATTAACTTGTATTTCTCATAATAAGTGAATTGTATTATTTTTGAGAAATAAATGTCTTAACCATATCATCGGACTACAAGCCGAATGATGCGCCATCGTAACATGGAGGAAATCCCACGCATACGCACAAATCATTTTTGAGAATACATTCATTGTACGTACAGCTTAGGAGTAGAATTCCCTGCCGGAGTCTATATTTTCCTGACAGCTATAACCTACAGGTCTTTAAATTAGGAGTGAATAGAATACTTCTAAGTAAGCGTGCTTCATCTTAGCACATCATCGCTTACCATCAGGTGAGATAGTGGTCAAACGCGAGATTATTAACAATAAAAAAAAATATTATAAAGGGGTAATGTGTGTGAGTGATTTTGTATGTAGGAAATAATCTTCTAAACTACTCATCCAATTTTAAACATTCTTTCACTTCGGCTCTATCATGAGGTCAAAAGCTCAGACTGCAGACAAAAAGCTGGGAATCCCAGGTGAGGCGATATTTCACACCTGGACAGCTTTTGAACTTGTATAAAGCACAGGTCCGTTCTTGTATGGAGTATTGCAGTCTCTTGCTGGTTCAGCAAAATACCAGCTAGCTGCACTTGACTCAATGGAACGCCGAGCTAAGAGGCTCATAGGTGACAAGGTGTTAGCAGACAATCTTCACAGCCTGGCTCACCGGCGATTGTTGCATTCCTGTCAGTCTATCTGACAGGAAGGAGATCTGATCCCTTCATCTCTCTTTTACTACCGGTCTACCAGACGTATTGTAGAGTACTATACACACTTGGCTGATATACCGTATTTTTGTACAAAGCGCTTCTAGTATACATTTATTGTGCACACAGACAGTGTAAAACTCTCTGCTGGCTTCTGTGTTCCCTATCCTATCACATATGAACCGTCTGCCATTTAGGCAACAGTGAACAATCATCTTCTGAGCTCGCCCATTCCATCGTAGACCTCATCTTTTGCTTAATATAAGGCGTGATCGACGTTAAGAGCGGGTTCATCCACGATAAAAATACCATCTTTAATCTTATTTAACTACTAGCAATCACGCGGGGCTTCGCTCCCGTGGATTCTATCATGATAAAAACATAACTCTCCTTTTTTGCAGTCGCGTAAAAAGTAGCCTATAACCTTCCTCAAGCTTCAAGCTACTTCCATACCAAATTGCATCCAAATCCACCCAGTACTTTCGAAGATTAGCGCGTTCAAGCAAACAAACAAACTTTTCCGCTTTATAATATTAGTATAGATAGGTACATTATAAGTACAAGAAATAAACTCGGTGTGAACGCTGCTGTGCAGTTAACGGTATCGGAGATAAGATAGCATTGGAAGTTATCAACTTGCAGTCTATGAACGTGTTGAATCAATAGTTTGAAATAAGCACACCGAGCGAGCGTCTCTTGTTTTAAAAGTTAGCGTTTGTTTTTAAGTTGGTAGTATTGCTTTGAACCGTTGACGTGAGTGATTTCAAACTTATCTATGATTCAACTTTTGCGAAGCTTGAAAAGTCGTTTGAGGATAGTGACATAGGATGTGTATGTCATTTTTGTGGCACCGACTTTAGGCATGTAAGTAGGTAGAGTAGTACCTAGCCCTTATTTTAAACAAAATAAGACATCCAATGAAACAATCGGTTCAATTTTATTAAAGAAAATTTATATTTATACAGTTTATATAATGACAGGCCTGTTGGTCTAGTGGTCAGTGGCCCTGACTGCTATACGCCAGGTCGTGGGTTCGTGTGAGTTTTCGATCACAAGTCCGACACCTAAACCATTAGGATATTGACGCTATTAATTAAGTATCGCGTATATAACCATAAGCACCAGCTATAGTACAGTTATTAACCGACTTCTAAAAAAGGAGGAGGTTCTCAATTCGGATGTTTGTTTGTTTTTTTTTATGTTTCTTCGGGCATACCTCCGTCGCGTGCCAACCGAATTGAAAGTCTTTTTTTGTTGAAAAGGGTATACTTTCCAAATGGTCCAATGAAAATTTTAACGAAATCAGACAAGCCGTTTCTGAAAAATCAACAAAACTATAAAAAAAATATTTACGTTGATGATCTTTTTGTTTACTCTGCATTGCGTTTTTTGTTTACGAACCGATTTGGAAAATTCACTGACCCACTAAAAAGCGCAAAAATAAAAACTTTTTTGCAAAAAATAAAACCGACTTCCATATCAAAACACTTCAAAGCCAAAAATAATTTTAATTTCGGAAGGCGGTGTGAAAAAAAAAAAGAAAATACAAAACCAATAACACCGACTACCGAAATTAAAATTATTTTTGGCTTTGTAGTGTTTTGATATGGAAGTCGGTTTTATTATTTGCAAAAAGTTTTTATTTTGAAAATTACAGACAAACACTTATATTTTCTCTATACAACGTGTAACGGAAACCCCATATCAATCCAAAAGGGCTGAAGACAACATCTGGTATGGAGTCTCAATGCCCAGTTTCAGCACAAAATAAGTGACTCAAAGAATTGATACGAAATTATCGGTTTCATATGTTTCTTGAATATCAATCATAACAAACGTGTCACAGCACTACGAGGGTCAATAACTTTCCACGTCACTTGCCTATAACACGATAATTCTCTTCAATCTTCTTAATTTGAAAAATTCAGTCTCTGGTATCAATGTATTGAAATTTCTAATTAAGTTCCACACATGAAGACATAGGATTACCAAACCCTTGTCATATCGTTTGTTATCATCCAAAAAAGCCGTGCACTTGGTATCTACATACCCTTTAAATTACACGTTGTAGATGTTTCACTACAAAACTAGAATATTTAACTTCACGTTTACTGTAGCGAGCAGAGAGCATTGATCGTCGTAAAACCGCTCCAGACTCGCCAATTTCGTTTATTTTACTCCCATCCCCTCACAGATCGACTATAAAGAACCAATAATAATAATAATATAAGTTATAAAACCTAGCTATCGCCTCCGTTCTTGAAATGGGTGTCATTTTCAACCGACGACAAAAAGAGGAGGTTATCAATTCGACGCGTATTTTTTTTTTTTATGTATGATCATCGAGTACTCGAAGACGGCTGAACCGATTTGAAAAATTATTTTTTTGTTCGAATGGGTATACTTCGAAATTGGTCCCATTATCACCAAAGTCAGGATCTGATGATGGGATCCTGGAGAAATCGAGGGAACTCTTCAAATTTTATAGGCACACCTATGGCGTTTTGGGTATTTCTTATAGTAACTTGTGCAGTTGCTCTCAAAAAGTACCATTTGGGGAAGTGGAACTGATGATGAAGACCACAGATGGCCGCCGAAACTACTCAATAATAAGTATTGAGTGGATTGCGATTCGATTACTTGAATATGGATGTTAAGCACTTTATACTCGTTACAATGCATATGTTGATGTAGAGCTGATGGTGAAGTACCAGGAGAACTCCTCAACAATTAACGGCCCAGCATTGGGAAAAGCAATATTTTGTAACAGGTTAAAAGTAGTTGACATTTAGGCTCTTGTAACTAGGTAAATTACTAACTAAAAAGAGTGAAATAAAAACTTTTTAACAAAAAATTAAACCGACTCCCAAAAAACACTGCAAAGAGAAAAATAACTTTAATTTCGGAAGTCGGTGGCAAAAACGAAAAAACAAAACTAAAGACACCGACTACCGAAATTAAAGCTATTTTTCACTTTGCGGTGTTTTTTGGGAGTCGGTTTAATTTTTTATTAAAAAGTTTTTTCATGTTTATGGAGGGCAATTACGGAAACCTATACTCCAATGGCCCGACTCGTAATTGGCCTGTTTATTTTTTTAACTAGAGAGGAAAGGAAGCTAAATAATAACCGTCACACGGGTCCATCTTTAAGGTTAATCAACGCTTGTCGAGGTCAGTCTCTGGATGAGTGACTATCTTCACATAACGAGATTTTTCCGTGTTTTTGAAAGCACATTACGCCATTAAATAATAATTGTTGCGTCCAGAACGTATTTGAACGCATATTTTTGGTGTGGCAACATTCTATTGTCTTTTTGATGTTGACACTTGACATAACTTTTTGACTTGACAGATAACCTTGGTCCCGTTGAAAAGATGTCCGCCGTTGTTGAGATCGATTTAATTAATTGTAATTAAATCCTGTTGAATCTACGCGGTTAAAAGACAAATTGGGTGTGATTAACGATTAATTGATGTTGGAATCCCGAATTGAGTAACATAGTAACATACTGGGATATTTTGAACAATACGCCGTATTGACGCTAGACCGAATGGCACGCGAATTTGTTGAAAGTAATTGTGAATTAGTGATAAATAGCTGCTTCAATCTGGTGCGAAGTTTGTGCTGTGGTTGCTGCCGGACCGCGTTGTGAGGACCTGCATCTTTGAGAACCTTTGTCCATCAACACTTGCTCACATTACTCGTTTCAAATATACTCACACACACACACACACGGACGTGATCAGAACAGATCCTCGCTTGGCGTCTACAGCTCAGGTAAGTCTAGGCTAATTGTTGTACTGAAGCCTAAGAGGCGACATATTGTTTGTTTGCAAGCAACGGTAGGGCTCCACGAACCGTGGACAGTTTGGACCATCCAGTTACCGTTGGCTGGCTGATTGTAGGAATGAACAATAATTAAATAAATAATAATTTATTGAACATAAAAATATTACATCTTTCAAGTGAAGCCCCTGACTCCTGTGCTAGGCGAACCTGTGTTACAGGAATCAGTGTCCTACGCTATACATGAATACACATTTTAATTTTTATGTTATAAATTTCAAACAAAAAGTAACATTAGAAGGTATAGAGAATAACTGAAAGAAAAGCGAAACGTGTTTGTGTGTGTAAGTTTGAGTGTATGTGTGTAATTGGGAGTGTGTGTGTGTGTATGTATGTGTGTCTGAACGCGTGTGCTTTAATATGAGTCAGTGTTTTGAATAGCTTAATTTACTGTACTGACGAAATTAGTCCGGGCTGTCATTTGTTGGTACATTTTTGACAGTCGTTACAGATAATCTAGAAGAGAAGAAGCTAGAAAATTGGACTCTAGTCTTACCAAGGGGTATTGTGTTACCCACTTACTGGGTTGTGGAGGTCAGATAGGCAGACACTTCATCTGAAAGCTGAATCCGGTTGGACTGGAAGTCGACCGCAACACAGTTAGGATAAAAACTTATTACCAAAAAATTAAACCGACTCCCAAAAACAATGCAAAGTGAAAAATAACTTTAATTTCGGTAGTCGGTGTCTTTAGTTTTCTATTTTCGTTTTTGGCACCAACTTCCGAAGTTAAAGTTATTTTTCACGTTTTAGTGTTTTTGGGAGTCGGTTTAATTTTTTGGTAAAAAGTTTTTATTTCACTCTTTTTAATTGGTCGATTTTTAATTTACCTAGTTAAAAGAGCCTAAAAGTCAACTACTTATAACCTTTTACAAAATATTGCTTTTCCCAATGCTGGGCCGTTAATTGTTGAGGAGTTCTCCTGGTACTTCACCATCAGCTCTACATCACCATATGCATTGTGACGAACATAAAGTGCTTAACATCCATATTCAAGTAATCCAATCGCAATCCACGAAATACTAATTATTGAGTAGGTTCGGCGGCCATCTGTAGTCTTCATCATCAGTTCCACTTCCCCAAATGGTATTTTTTGAGAGCAACTACACAAGTTACTATAAGAAATACCCAAAACGCCATAGGTGTGTCTATAATATTTGAAGAGTTCCCTCGATTTCTCTAGGATTCCATCATCAGATCCTGACTTGGTGACAATGGGATCAATTTCAAAGTATACCCTTTGAAACAAAAAAAGAATTTTCCAAATCGGTTCAGCCGTCTTAGAGTAATCGGTGATCATAAATAAAAAAAAAAAAAAAAATACGCGTCGAATTGATAACCTCCTCTTTTTGTCGTCGGTTGAAAAGGCTAATGAGATGATAATCTTATAAATTTCTTCTTACTCCTTACTAATATTATAGTTAAGAGCCTATACTACCTCAGCGCTTCTTATTCTTTATCTCGCTCGCACACTACTGGCTGCGGTCACGCGAGCAAGCGAGACAGGGTGGCAGGGAAAACACTCCAAGACACCGATAATTTAGTTTATTTCTTTTTACGGTAAAAATATTTGTAATTTAAAAAAAGTAAATAACATAAGACCTGCTTTATAGTTAGTTCAATTAATATGCAAAGTTTCATTATCTAATTTGAAGTTATTTTTAAATACCAGCGGTTTATTTTTCGGTTTGGAGGTAACTTTGGATTTTTATTCTATCAAGAAAATTTTATGGAATCATGTTTTCGTCAAATATAGTACCTAACATTAATCCTCAACTTTACCAAATATTTATTTCAAAATTATTCCTGCAGTATTTTCGACATAACGGAGGATCATGCTAAGCCATTTGAGGTAGTGTAGGCTCTTAAATGCGGAGGATGGATGTATGATGGATGATGTATGGATGTGTGGATATTTGTTACAGTTTAAAGGTGATAGTTGACATCCTGGAATAACATATAAGTACGCTACTTTTTATCCCGGTATTCCCACAGGATTGAGATTTATACGAGAAAACCCTCCCACCCGGCCGAAATCGCGGGCAGAAGCTAGTGAATTATACGTAAGAGTTTCCCCGATATTTATAAAGCATGTGATGTGGACCATGGGTATAAGACCAGAATTTCCACCATCTGTTACCACCTTTTTTTTATTGGGGTGTGAAAATCATCGAATGACTTCTTCCGCTCTGGGTCAAGCGGAAGGGTGTGTCAGATTTCTACTGACTAAAATCCCACCCTGTTCCTTCGGCTGCCCTAAATTTCCGGGGCCGCGGTAACTCGGTAGAACTTTCCCGCAAACCCCGGCAGGCAATGGCCCTATGAGGCCCCGTCACTGGTGTTGACAGCTCCTTGAGGCGCGCGAGGAACACGACGCGCCGCCGACCCGGGCCTGGTCCTTACCGGACGGTGAGCTGCCCCTGCTCGCCGTCCGCAGGCCCGCGCCTACGGTGGCCGGAAATCGGCTCGTGATCCCCGACGCCCGGGGCGTCTCCCGCGGCGGCTGGGGCGCGAGGAAGAGAGTTGCCTCTCCCTCGCGCGTTCGGCCTCCTCCTTCGCTAGCATGACTGCTTCGCAGAAGGAGGCGACCGCATCCCATTCCCTCTCGCTCCGCACCATAGTCTGAACCAGAGCAGGGCGCGAGAGGTCGCCGCTGCCGACCGCCTCTACGAGGACACGGCGGTGCTCCGCCCAAGCAGGGCACACCTCCACCGTATGCTCCACCGTGTCCTCCAGGCGTGCCTCACAATGACGACACCCGGGCGTGTCCTCCCGCTGAATCCGAACCAGGTACCTCCCGAAACAGCCATGTCCGGTCAGCACCTGCGTCAGGCGGAAGGTGAGGACGCCGTGACCTCTCTCCAGCCACTCCTCAAAGAGGGGTCTTACCGCCGCAATTGCGGCGTGCCCGGCCGTCGGTTGCGACAATCGTCCCCTCCATACTGCCCTGAGATCGCGCCGGAGCACTGAGATCGACAGATAGTTTTGAGATAAAAAAAATAATTGCTCGAAGACAACCCGACGGCTTTCATAAATTGGTTGTTTTGGAAAGATAGATGGCAAGCGGCGACGTGGTCGTTCATCTACCCGTTGGTCTGATCTCTGATAAGATCTGTAACTGAACTCAATAAATCATACGCCTTGCGTGAAGCCGAAAACACGTAGAGTGGTGTAGTAACAGATTCGGTAATATCAACTTAGTTTTCATGAGAGACAAGACCTTTAGTAATATAGACGGTGACAAAGAATATGTTGTGGCTGCATTTAATTTAAATCTATACTAATACTAATTCTATCTGCACAATTATATAATTATATTGCACAATCTTATTTCCACCAAGCCCGATCCGTCATTCTAGTATACAAGCTACTAGGAACAGGGTGTTAAGTCCCGCATCCCCATTGAAAAGGGAGGATCCTCCGACCAGACAGGTGTTGTTGTCTGGTGGGTATCTGCCCGATGTTTGTGATCGGGAGATTTGTATGTATGCTAGTTGAGCGGTAAACTTTGCTTGCGCGATACAGGGATTTCTATCGTTTAGTTTGTATTTTTGCGAGATAGATGTCACTACAACATAAAAAAATAAATTCTAAAATAACATTTATAACAAAACGACAAATAAAAACGCGTCACTAGACGAAAAAACAATATCTGTCTCAGACCGCCATGAATTAACTACGGAAAGAAAAGTATATTATACGAAGGAGCAGAATTATATAGCAAATTGCCAAGCGACATAAAAGAAATTTTGTAATTTAGCTTATTCAAAAAAAAAATTTTTAGCAAAAAATAGAACCGACTTCCATATCAAAACACTACAAAGGCAAAAATAACTTTAATTTCGGAAGGCGGTGTCAAAAACGAAAATATATACAAAACTAAAGACACCGCCTTCCGAAATTAAAGTTATTTTTGCCTTTGTAGTGTTTTGATATGGAAGTCGGTTCTATTTTTTGCTAAAAATTTTTTTTCACGCTTTTTAGTGGGTCGGTTTGTAATTTATCTAGTTACAAAAGCCATAATGTTAATAACTTATCACCTTTTACAAAATATTGCTTTTCCCGATGCATAGCCGTTAATTTTTGAGGAGTTCTCCTGGTACTTGACCATCAACTCTACATCACCATATGTATTGTGACGAGCATAAAGTGTTTAACATCTTTACTCAAGTAATGGAATCGCAATCCACGAAATACTTATTATTGAGGAGTTTCAGTGGCCATCTGTGGTCTTCATCATCAGTTCAACTTCCCCAAATGGTACTTTTCGGAAGCAACTGCTCAAGGTACTATAAGAAATACCCAAAACGCTATAGGTGTGCCTATAATATTTGAAGAGTTCCCTCGATTTCTCCAGGATCCCATCATCAGATCCTGATTTCGTAACAATGGGACCAACTAGAAACTATACCTATTCAAACGCAAAAAGAATTTTTCAAATCGGTCCAGCCGTCTCCGAGTTATGAGGTAACATACATAAAAAAAAAAAAAAAAAAAAAAAAAAAAAAAAAAAAAAAAAAAGTTCAAGACGAATTGTAAACCTCCTTTTTTTGAAGTTGGTTAAAAAACCGTAAAGCACCACGTCACGAAATTTTTTTCTCGACTTTAAATTTAAATAAAAAAAATAACTTGAGTAATTATAAAATAACTAATTGCTATACATATACTATCAAAAAACGACACGTAATTCTTCAATTACCTATTAGTTTTTCTAGCTACATGTGGGTAGTTATAGTATTAATGTATTGAGTATTAAGATTAACTTGTATTTCTCATAATAAGTGAATTGTATTATTTTTGAGAAATAAATGTCTTAACCATATCATCGGACTACAAGCCGAATGATGCGCCATCGTAACTTGGAGGACATCCCACGCATACGCACAAATCATTTTTGAGAATACATTCATTGTACGTACAGCTTAGGAGTAGAATTCCCTACCGGAGTCTATATTTCCTGACAGCTATAACCTACAGGTCTTTAAATTAGGAGTGTATAGAATAGTTCTTGGTAAGCGTGCTTCATCTTAGCACATCATCGCTTACCATCAGGTGAGATAGTGGTCAAACGCGAGATTATTAACAATAAAAAAAATATTATAAAGGGGTAATGTGTGTGAGTGATTTTGTATGTAGGAAATAATCTTCTAAACTACTCATCCAATTTTAAACATTCTTTCACTTCGGCTCTATCATGAGGTCAAAAGCTCAGACTGCAGACAAAAAGCTGGGAATCCCAGGTGAGGCGATATTTCACACCTGGACAGCTTTTGAACTTGTATAAAGCACAGGTCCGTTCTTGTATGGAGTATTGCAGTCTCTTGCTGGTTTAGCAAAATATCAGCTAGCTGCACTTGACTCAATGGAACGCCGAGCTAAGAGGCTCATAGGTGACAAGGTGTTGGCAGACAATCTTCACAGCCTGGCTCACCGGCGATTGTTGCATTCCTGTCAGTTTAACGGACAGGAAGGAGATCTGATCCCTTCATCTCTCTTTTACAACCGGTCTACCAGACGTATTGTAGAGTACCATACACACTTGGCTGATATACCGTCTTTTCGTACAAAGCGCTTCTAGTATACATTTATCGTGCACACAGGCAGTGTGGAACTCTCTGCCGGCTTCTGTGTTCCCTATCCTATTACATATGAACCGTCAGCCAAAACAAACATCATCTTTTGCTTATTATAAGGCGTGATAGAGGTCAAGAGCGAGCTCATCCGCGATAAACATACCATATTTAATACCTCTATTTAACTATAGGTACATATTGTCCCGGGCACGCCGCAATTGCGGCGGTAAGACCCCTCTTTGAGGAGTGGCTAGATCGGCGTCACGGCGTCCTGACCTACCGCATGACGCAGGTCCTCACCGGACACGGAAGTTTCGGGAGGTACCTGTGTCTGATGGGAAAGGAAGAGACGCCTGGGTGTCACCACTGCGAGGGTCGCCCTGAGGACACAGTCGAGCACACGGTGCAGGAGTGCCCAGCTTGGGCAGAGCACCGACGTGTCCTCACGGCGGCGATAGGCGGAGACCTCTCGCGCCCGGCATTGGTCGAGGCCATGCTGCGAGGCGAGAGGGAGTGGGCAGCGGTCGCCTCCTTCTGCGAACCAGTCATGCTTACGAAGGAGGAGGCGGGCCGCGTGAGGGAGAGGATGGCGTCCTCCCTCCAGCCCAGCCGCAGTGGTAGACGCCCACGGCGTCGGACGTCGGCCGACGATCTCCGGCCACCGTAGGCGCGGGCATGCGGACAGCGAGTAAAGGGCAACTCGCTGTCCGACCATGGACCATGCCCGGGTCGACGGCGCGTTGTGTTCCACGCGCGCCTCAAAGAGCGTCAGCAACATGACGAGGCCCCGCTGCAGAGGGCCGAAGCCTGCCGGGGTCGTGGGACTTATCCCATTACCGTGACCCCGGTACGTAAAGGGTTATTGAAGGAACACCGTGGATTTTAGTCAGTAAAAGTCTGACAGTCCCTCCCACCCTGCCCGGGGTGAGAGGACTTATTTGATAATTTTACCACGTTAAAAAAAAAAAGCAATAGGTACATATTGTCCGTCCGTATTTACTGTGTAGTACAGGAAATAAACTCGGTGTGAACGCTGCTGTGCAGTTAATGGAATCGGAGATAAGATAGCATTGGAAGTTATCAACTTGCAGTCTATGAACGTGTTGAATCAATAGTTTGAAATGAGCACACCGAGCGAGCGTCTCTTGTTTTAAAAGTTAGCGTTTGTTTTTAAGTTGGTATGTATTGCTTTGAACCGTTGACGTGAGTGATTTCAAACTTATCTATGATTCAACTTTTGCGAAGCTTGAAAAGTCGTTTGAGGAAAGGGACATAGGATGTGTAGGTTATTTTTGTGGCACCTACTTTAGCCATTTGAGTAGGTGGAGTAGTACCTAGCCCTTATTTTAAACAAAATAAGACATCCAATGAGGTTATTTTTCACTTTGTAGTGTTTGTTTTGAAGTCGGTTAAAACGTTTTTATTTTATGATTTTATATGTCTCTTTTTTGTTATTACTTGAGATACCTACATAACATTAGCACTAAATTTTTTTGTGAGTCGAGTTTCCTGTACACATTTTTTTAGTTATGGAAAGTTGTAATAATAAACAATATTCAAGGAGATCGATGGCGTAAACGGTTTAGCGCGGTCGCTCATGATTTGTGAGTTAAGCAGTGATTGCAGTGGCCGGTCATTGGACCGGTGATCTCAAGTTTTCTATGCTTCGGAAGGCACGATAAGCCATTAGTCCTGGCTGCACCTACAGTCATTATCACCCACTAATCCGCATTGGGCTTGCATAGTGGGTTCTGTCTAGCCCATTCTTCAGGAAGGCCTGTGCCTCAGCAGTGGAAACATATTAATGTTTGGCTGATTATGGTAAACAGTACATAGATGTACAAGGGCAGCAATCACGGGAGACTTGCTGTTTCTAATTGAAGAGTTCCATCACTTATCTCCGAAGACCTTCATAAGAACCTGATGTGATATGTTACTAAAACCTTCCTTGTAAAATTTGCTTTCAAACAACGATAACGCGATCGAAATCAGATCCGTAGGTTTTTTGAGAAAATCGTGGACATACAAACTTATACAACGTGTAATTTAAAGAGTATATACATACCAAGTGCACGGCTTCTTTGGATGATAATAAACGATATGGCAAGGGTTTTCTAATCCTATGTGTACATGTGTGGAACTTATTAGAAATTTCAATAGGTATATTGATACCAGTGACTGAATTTTTCAAATTAAGAAGAACGAAGTGAATTATCGTTTTATTGGCAAGTGACGGGGGAAGTGACCCTCATAGTGATGTGACACGTTTTTTATTATTGGTATTCAAGAAACATACGAAATCAACAATTTGGGGTCAATTCTGTGAGTCACTTATTTTGAGCTGAAACTTTACATAGAGACTCCATACCAGATGTTGTCTTCAGTCCTTTTGTATAGATATGAGGTTTCCGTTACACGTTGTATACATACATACTGGAATACAGAACCTCTTTTATTGAAGTCGGCTAATAAAAAGAAGGTAACTACAGCGTCCCTATGTGCCCTGTGTGCATATATAAATATTTTGCTACATATAGTGCTCACTTTAGAATACAGAAAGAACTAGAAGCCGTGAGCGCGCCTAATACTGAAGCAACAAAAACTACTCCTAAATGAAGTAGTTTGACGCGCAGCCGATCAGTTGTACTGTGAACGTCATATCGCGTGACGTGTTTTACCCGTGTCCAATTTATTTAAATTATGACGTTCCGTCCAACGTGAAATAGAACGCACCTTTTTGGTTGGCAACATTAATTATCTGTGGGCTTGACATAACTTTTCACTTGACAGATAACCTTTGGCTCGTTGGAAAAATGTCCGTCGTTGGGACCTGTTGATTTAATTGTAATTGGAAATATCTGGTTGAATCGCCCGTTGTAACCGATAATTTGGTCGCGATTAACGATAAGTTGAAATTGTAATCCAGAATTGACGAAAAACCTGGGATATTTTGAACCATAACGCCGTATTGACGCCAGACCGAATGGCACGCGAATTTGTTGAAAGTAATAGTGAACTGGTGATAAATAGCTGCTCCAATCTGGTGCGAAGTTTGTGCTACATCCCGGCCCGGCCCACACATTGAAGCTTGCGTCCTTTGTGACCGCCGTGACACCACTACACATCATTACACAATCATACACACTAACGCATTCCGCACGGTCGTGATCTACCAAGGTCGCACGCTGTCGTCAACCAGCCACAGGTAAGTGCGCATGTTAGAATATCTAATTGTGTAAAGTTTAATTATGTATTGGTAAAGCTTAAGAGGCTATTGTGTAACTGTTCTTGAAAAGCAACGGCAAAGCTCCACGTACCGTGGACTGTTCGAACACCAGTTACCGTTGGCTGGCTTTTGTAGGATCGAACATTCTGGTAGCAGGCGTGGCTTTTATAATATAAAATCCACTAAGTAAATTGGAAGTTTTGAACATTGTTAAAAATAACTTAATAAGATTGAATATATTGTTTTGTCAGCCGGGCTCAAATAGTATTTGTAATTTGTACTGGAGTCCCTTGCTATTGTACTGACAAAGTAAGATTTATGTGTGATTATTGGATTGTGTTATTGGAGATTGTCCGGCTCAATATTATACATTCAATTGTTGTGTTTAATTGGTGTTGATCCAGCATAATATATACATTAAATTGTTATTTTTTCTGTAACTAGCCATCCTTAGCAAGCTAGATTCATACTTGGAATAAGTACAGGGTCGGATTTGGACCTGAAATAAATTGAATTTAAGTTTTATTTTTGTGAAATTGTTCGGTTGGCTAACAAGTCATTGTTTGTTTGTTTAGTTAATTTAGACTGGTTGGTATTGATATTTGTTTGTTGCAATGGCCTCATTAAAGGCAGTCAGGGAGTCTGCTGCCAGATTGGACTCACAGTTGAGATGGTTCACATCGGCAGCAGCAACAGTTGAGAGTTCGGACTTGGAAGAGCTCACCCTTGCTCGGAACGGGCGCTTGAATGAGAGGATCAAGTCAGCTGATGCTGCGCTCACACGCTTCTACGAGTTCATCATGGACGTGGATTTGGGGGTGATGGACCAGGCAGCCCGCGATAAGGTTTTGGGTGACTATGACCAGATTGTCCAACTGGGGGATGTCATAAGTCAACGAGCCCGGGAAATTTTGAAGAGCCGGGTGCCTGATGCGGCCAAGCCGCAGACCCCCGTGGTTGCAGGCCCTGGACTATTGGGTAGGCTGCCCACCCTGGAGCTGCCACATTTTGACGGTCGCTTGGACCACTGGCTGGGCTTCCTAAATCTTTTTGAGAGTCTTGTCGATGCACGCTCGGACCTCGGACCTGCCCAGAAGCTGGCCTATTTATTGCCTGTCCTGGAGGGCGAAGCCAGAGCCTTGGTGCAGCACTTGCCGGTGACGGATTCCTCCTACCCGACCGCTCTGGAGCTTCTCTCCCGACGGTATCAGAACAAGCGCTGCCTGGCTGATGTGCACATCGGCCAGATTTTGGGACTACCGGCCATTGCCAGCACGTCGACGTTGCGCACTGACTTGCTGAACCCGTTGGTCTCAGCGGCCAACGCCTTGAGACGCTTGGAGTTACCGGTAGAACATTGGTCCTACTTGTTGGTGCACATAGTGCTGCAGTTGCTCCCCGTGGAGTTGAGGTCACGTTTTGAGCAGAAGTATGGTGGGGATAGTGCCACCCATCTTCCCCCCTTTGACGACCTTCTCAAATTTTTGGAAGACGAGTGTCGGTTCTTGGAAAACACTCGTGGCGCCACGGGGTCACCCCCACTACCTTCTCGGCCTAGAGACCAGGGACGGACTAGGGCTAGGGGGCCTGTTGATGTTCGCCCCGCCCCCATTTTGCTGGCGCCCGGAGTCCTCATCATTGTGACTTTTGTAAGGCAACGGGGCATGTCATGGCGCGTTGCCCGGCCTTTTTGAATTTGCACGTAAGTGCCCACCGCCGCATTGTCAACGCACGCCGTTTGTGCTTCTCGTGTTTGGGGGCCCACTTCCATCGGGACTGCCCCAGCCCCCGCCCGTGTAGAATTTGTAAAGGGTCCCACCTTGCGATTTTGTGCGCCAACGCGAACCGCTCCAGCAGACCATCTTCTGAGGAGGGTTCGGGCAGGGGGGGGTACCCCGGAGACGAGCACCGGGCTGAGGCCCGCAATTCTGTTCGCCGCACTCCACCCCCCGCGCAAGTTGAACGGGAGCCCCGCGAGCGCCATTTGGTCTCCCCTCGTCAGGGAGAACGCGCGTTGGCTGCTAGGCAGCAGGGGCCGGATCGGCACCGCTGCCTTTCCCCTCCGTTGGCGGAACGTCCCACGTTGGAGTCGCGCCCTCCGCCATTCGGGCATCCCGTGGGATATGCCCCTCCAGTGATGGCGAGCGGCTCGGGACACCGCGCGGACGAATATTTTGAATGTTGGCCTCGTCGTGAACGAGGGCAGCCTGGATGCGGCGATCGGTCGCCGCCCAGGCTTCGCTAAGAAATTGACGCCTCCCCGCTAAAGGACCCCCCCCGATCAAGACGGTTTTGTTGCCAACGGCCTCGGTCAAGGTCTGGGGACCCTTGGGTGACTCGATTGTGGTCCGTGCCATTTTGGACACGGGAGCCCAGGGTTGCCTTTTGTCGTCTTGGTTAGCGGGACAGGTTGGCCTGAAGGTGAACGAATTTTCAGGCAAGATTTGGGGAATTGGCGAAACGGCTGTCACCACTGTTGAGGGAAGGACCTGGTTTGAACTCACCCTTGTGAGTTGTCTTTACCCCAAAATTGGTGCTCCTGCCCTTGTTATAACTGAATTTAGTTGGGACGAGCCACTTCGGGAAACCCTGTTGGAAGACTGGCTCCAATTTGTATCCGCACTCCCTGCAGTGCTTCTTGTGTGTCTCCTAAACCACGTTGCGCACACTTTGGGTGGAACTGTTGACATTCGGGCTTCTTACGCCTGGATGGACAGTCAAATTGTTTTGTGTTGGTTGAAGACGTCCGTCCACTCTTTGGAGGTCTTTGCTGCGATCCGAATGTCACAGATTCAAGGTTCTGGAACGACTTTGATTTGGAGGCACGTGTCTGGTGACCTGAACCCGGGCGACGTAGCCTCACGCGGGTGCATGGCCCCCCACTTGATTGCTCACCCCCTCTGGTGGGGACCGGACTGGCTGACTCGCCCCGAGGACGATTGGCCTCGAACGCCAGTCTTGATGTCGGATCCTTTGCCCGGACTTAAGGTGTTCGCTGTTGGGACGAAGGATCCTTCGTTTGATCCTGATTTTTTGTTGAATCGATACAGCTTCCTCGACAAATTGTTGAACGTTACCTCGTGGATCAGGCGTTTTGGCCATAATTCTAGGAATCCAGGGGACAAGCGCCTGTCACCAGTTCTCTCTCCTCAAGAGCGACAGGAGTCACTCCTCCTTGGGTCCGCTCTGTGCAGGCTGCACACTTTGAGAATGAGATCGAGGTCTTGAAGTTTGTTAAGTAGGGTTAAGTTGTCGGGAGCCATTAGTACGCTGAATCCCTTCTTGGACCAGACGGGTCTTTTGCGTGTTGGAGGACGGTTGAGGCACTCTAGCCTTCCTTATGGGGCCTGTCACCCCCTTTTGTTGCCCAAGGAGGGCCACTTGGCCACACTTCAATTGTTGGTGACTGATCGTCACATTAAGAACTCGCATGCCGGGTGCAATGTGCTGTTGGCCATTCTGCAGCGAGAATTTTGGATTTTGCCGGCTGATCGCGTCAATGAGGCGAGGCCCTTTGCTGGCGTCGGAACGGACTTTGCTGGTCCCTTTTCGGTAAAGACGTCCACCCTTCGTAATAGTAAGATTGTTAAGGCTTATTTGTGTGTTTTTGTCTGCCTGTCAACTAAGGCAGTACATTTGGAGCTGGTAACCTCCCTCTCGACAGAGGCCTTTGTGGCGACTTTGGACAGATTTGTGTCTCGCCGTGGGTTACCTTCTTTGATTAGGTCTGATTGCGGTACGAATTACAAGGGTACAAGTAACTATTTGAAGGAGGTATACGCCTTCCTTAATGAGAGCCAGGTTGACATTGCTAATAGTTTGGCCCGCCGAGGGGTCACTTGGTTGTTTGACCCGCCAGCCTGCCCCCATTGGGGGGGTATTTTTGAGGCCGCGGTGAAAGCGGCAAAGGGACACTGGCGGAGATTGTTGGGAGACACCGTTCTCACCTTTGAGGAACTAGCTACGGTATTTTGCCGCATTGAAGCTGTGTTAAATTCGCAACCCTGTCAAGACTTCCAATTGATTAGCGGACGGGTAGGCCCGTCCGGGGGGGGGGGGGGGGGTAGATGTTCCGTCCAACGTGAAATAGAACGCACCTTTTTGGTTGGCAACATTAATTATCTGTGGGCTTGACATAACTTTTCACTTGACAGATAACCTTAGCTCGTTGGAAAAATGTCCGTCGTTGGGACCTGTTGATTTAATTGTAATTGGAAATATCTGGTTGAATCGCCCGTTGTAACCGATAATTTGGTCGCGATTAACGATAAGTTGAAATTGTAATCCCGAATTGACGAAAAACCTGGGATATTTTGAACCATAACGCCGTATTGACGCCAGACCGAATGGCACGCGAATTTGTTGAAAGTAATAGTGAACTGGTGATAAATAGCTGCTCCAATCTGGTGCGAAGTTTGTGCTACATCCCGGCCTGGACCACACATTGAAGCTTGCGTCCTTTGTGACCGCCGTGACACCACTTCACATCATTACACAATCATACACACTAACGCATTCCGCACGGTCGTGATCTACCAAGGTCGCACGCTGTCGTCAACCAGCCACAGGTAAGTGCGTATGTTGGAATATCTAATTGTGTAAAATTTAATTATGTATTGGTAAAGCCTAAGAGGCTATTGTGTAACTGTTCTTGAAAATCAACGGCAAAGCTCCACGTACCGTGGACTGTTCGAACACCAGTTACCGTTGGCTGGCTTTTGTAGGATCGAACAGACGTCTTGTGTCGTTTCTACCTGTAAAATAGCAGCGGGGCTAAAAAAATGGGATCACATTTCACGTGTAACTAGCGCATTCACTTATCGTCTTATTTAATTATTGAATAAATTGTTTAGTTTGTAATTGTCAAAGAAAATAATGCATCCATTTTGTTAGTGCTGCCAATATAAGAGTTTCGATTTTCCCTTCTTTTTCTTACCTACTGAGGGCTTTTATCCTTTGTAGTATATTAATAACTACTTTAATCAAAAAATATTGTAACCAACTTGTAAAAAGAAAGGTTATCAGTGCGACCCGTATATGTATATGCAATTATGTATATGATATTGTTAGAATTGCATAACGTTCATAATAGGTACTATGTGACTAACATAGTATCTATTAAGATTAGGAAACAAAACAAAATTTGTAGTGTGTGTGTGTGGTGTGTGTGAGAGAGGAAGGGGAGGGGTGTATGAAATTACGTTTCTATGTAACATTATAACTATCTAAAATGTTAGCTTCCCTGCTGAAGAATGTACCTCTAAAACGGACAAATAATGTCTGAGCTAGCAACATTACGCGGGTGGGAAAGAAGGCTAGTGGGGGACGCTTGTCTTGTATTTGGACACAGAGCGCGGCTTGAAATTACAGTTGAACGCGGTTTCTATTTCTTTCTGTATTCTAAGGTGCTCACGTTGTTTTTAGTGCTTTGTTGGTGCATGCGCTGAAGCAATTCTGTCATAAATAGGCAGGTAAAGTTTTGTTTCTGATAAATACAGTAATAATATCTTTGGGTAGCCAGTTAGGAAACACCAGTCTCAACAATTTTAAATTGACGTGTAAAAATGTTATTTAATCATCTTACATCAATACGAACATTGTAAAGAACATTCTGGATTGGTATGGGTATTTTTTCTTCTCCTTTTACCTTTGTTTATTTATTTAAACTTTATGTACTCACAATAGTGTCACATGGAGGCATTCTCTACCAGTCAACCTTTGCCTTAAGAAAAACACGTTGTGGTAGGTGTACAAGAAAACAAAGTGAAAAATATATATAATACTAATAAAATACATATATCTGTTTATGCTAAAATAATAAACTAATAAATAGCTTTCTGCACTTCTTCTCCACATAAACTGTGCCAAACATAATACTCCTCCGTCCTCGTATTTTTTTAAGAAGCGATACAAAGTATTTGTTCACATATTAATGTATGGATTTATTAATTATTTTGAAGGCCTTGTTTTTTTATTCAATCCACTTCACACGTTGATTTATTATCATCTGTTTAGCCTTATCCCAAATATTTCATTGTTCAATTTTGCAATAGTAGTTTTATGAGTCAAGTGTTTTACATGAAGCGACCAATGACGCGTCATATTCCCACAAAACACCTCTCAAAAACGGCACGAAACACACACATAGAGAATTACTATCTAATACGTGTAAAGAAAGGGACAGAAAATAAATGCCATCTTTAGGTACCTACCTACACCTGATGTTAGAGAGAGATGAAAATACATCTTTAGTTAACAACCTCCCCTAACGTCACGTGACTGACTTCATTCATACGCTAGCCGCCATTAGCCGTGTAGAAAAATTAAAATAAAAAATGTATTTCTGTTGATTACCTATGAAATGACACATTTTGACCTCTCACGGAAGCAGTATAATTAGGGCAACGTCTAAAAACACACAAAGGCATGATTTTTTCCTAATTTTCTTTTAAAAACACATTTTTTCTTAAGGCGAAAGGATCCGTCAAACTACGAAATAGACCTCTCTTTGAAGGACTACTACTACTAGACGGATGGACCAAATAGATAAAAAAAAATACCTAATACGCGTAACATATTTGACTTTAAATTTTAAATTTAATTTTTTTGTTATTGTTCATACTTTTCTCGGAAAAAAATCGAATATATCCTCTTTATTTTTGCAATAATTTGCTTACTGCTTTCAAATAACTGGACCGATTTAAATATTTCTTTCACATTATTATAGAGAATTTATTGCTTTATAAAATTTAAATTCAAAATTTTACAAAATTATTACTTACGTGCCGTTAAATCAATAATACTATATTATTACATTCGCGCTCGGCGCGCGCGCTCGCTCATACGCAAGGACCAGTCTCACCCTAGCGTTCGCACGGGGAGGCTGTGTCGCATGTTAGCGCGCCCCGCTCTTTAAACTTTGCGTCAAAGAGTAAACAGCGTAGATAGTACGTTTGGTACAGTGGTACGGTTGAGCTATTTAAAAATGGGACTTTTTGTTTGCGCTTGGACGTATGTGAATATTTAGTTTTAGTGTTGATTGCGAGTGGACTAAACTAAATGTTAAGTAAATAAAGATAGATAGATTTTATATTTTAGTTTTTATTGTTTCGTAGCCAAATGATACAAACCATTTTTTCTCCAAGTCAATTGTTTGAAATATTATTATTATTGCACTGCTGGGCAAAGGCCTCCCTTCATTCCTTCCAATGGTCCCGGTTGTGCGGCAATTCTTTCCAATTCTCAAGGAAGACATCAAGTTCGTCCCGCCATCTCCTTCGTGGTCTGCCGCGACCCTGTGTCCCTGTTTCAGGGCACCAATCTTGAGGTTTACGGGCCCACAGCTCGTTCGGCATGCATATCGTTCGTTTGAAATATATTTATTTATTTTATTAACACTATGAAAAACAAAGTTGAAAGCAAAACTGCTTGCTACTATGGAACTCTTCATGGGCGAGTCCGACTCGCACTCGGACAGTTTTTTATTAGGGCTCCGTAGCAGAATGACTTGAATGACAAAAAACGGAACCCTTATAGTTTCGATATGTCTGTCCGTTTGTCTGTCTGTCTGTCTGTCCGTCCGTCCGTATGTTACAGCCATTTTATTCCGAAACTATTAAGAATATACATGTGAAACTTAGTAGATAGATGTATTCTGTAAACCGCTTTCTTATTTTAAGAAAAAAATTAAAATATATTTAAAATAAAGGGAATATACATGGAACTAGAACTGAAAATATTTTTTTTCATGAAACCTATGCGTGTGTGGTATACATAGACAGGTCTTTAAAAATGATATAAGGGTTTCTAAAACCACTTTTTCATAAAGTCAATAGTTTAAAAGATATAAGCTTCCAAAGGGGTAAAATGTGTGTGTCTCCCCTCTAACTTCTATAATAATGGAGTGAAAAATCTAAAAAAAATATATGTCTATAGACCTTAATGTAAACTTTCAACCAAAATTAGTTTGAATGAAATCGGGTCAGCAATTTTTGAGATACAGCATATTTTCTAAAACCGCAAATATAACTTTGTAATTCATACAAACACTATGAAAAACCAAGTTATTTAGCGTAGTTGTAAAAATGTAAATAAGCTAGTTTTAAAAAAAATTGTAGGTTTTTTTTTCGTCAAATAAATATACATAATTATTATATTATTATAGTTACTACGGAACCTTTCATGGGTGAGTCTGACTCGCACTTGGCCTATTTTTTTAGTACATTAAAAAAAAATTCCAAAAATTAAACCGACTCCCAAAAAACACTGCAAAGTGAAAAATAACTAACCACATTCAAGTAATCGAAGCGGAACACATGAAATACTTATTATTTCTACTTATATATTGAGTAGTTCCAGTGGCCATCTGTTGTATTCATCATCAGGTCCACTTGACAAATTGTGCTTTTCGAATGCAACTACACAACATACTATAAAAAATACTCAAATCACTATAGCTGTGCCTATAATATTTGAAGAGTTTCCTCGATTTCTCCAGGATTCCATCATCAGATCCTGACTAAGTGACAATGGGACCAATTTCGAAGTATAGGGTATACTTCGAAATTGGTCCCATTGTCACTTCAAACAAAAAAAGAATTTTCCAAATCGGTTCAGCCGTCTTTGAGTAATCGGTGAAAATACATTACAAAAAATATATACGCGTCAAATTGATAACCTCCTCCTTTTTGTCGTCGGTTGATAAAAGCGTTATTATTTATTTTCACAAAAACAAATTGATATTTTTTATATTTTGATTCACTCTAACTACAATAACTGTACTCACTAAAGAATATTTTGTTCTCAAAACAAGCATTGCAAATGTTCTGAGTCCGACTATATTCAATCGATTTCATGATGATAAAAGCTAATAGGTAGCGACAAAAATGCTTCGAACGTATCTGCGTCCGGTGATACCTATGACGTTCGGGGGAGCGCGCGGGCGCTCGGGGTGGTCAGCACTGGCCGCTTGTTTCACGTTCAATGCTCAAGGACGTTGGGCGATCCTTTCACCTTAAGATGTGTAGTGTAGCGATCGCGACACAGGTTCGTGCGTAACTAAACAGACACGAGGCACTTACCTTGATTTCAACTTGCCATTTTAGAGCGCGGACAACGTATCTATAGTTTATTATATATCTTTGGAAGCGACTGCCTAACTGACCTCCACAACCCAGTAGCCTAGTACCACGATATCTCTTGGCAAGACCAGTGCCAGACTTTCTGGCTTCTAACTACATGTAACGACAGCCAAAACAAACGAGTTAACGTGCTTTCCGAAGCACGGAGGCATCTCTACATGTTAAGATGAATACCCATCCATGAACCGACCTCTGTTAGCGTCGCTTAACCTTTGGTAACGCCATCTCTCGGTGTAATATTTATTAACGCTCATATACAACGTGTAACGGAAAGGGTATATACATACCAAGGGCACGGCTTCTTTCGATGATATCAAACGATATTGGAAGGGTTTCAACTCAAAATAAAATACTCTAAAAATTGATACCATCGGTTTCGTAAGTTTCTTAAATTGAAATCATAACAATCGTGTCACCGCACTACGTAGGTCAATAGCTTTCCACGTTACTTGCAAGTATCACGATACATCTCTTCCGTAATTCTGTGCGCCTAGTACTGTAGTAGCCTAGCGTAAAGGCGGTGTTCTTTTGTCTGCGCGAGAAAGGAGATAGGATTAAAAAACCCTTCCAATATCGTTTGATATCACCCAAAGAAGCCGTGCCCTTGGTATGTATATACCCTTTCCGTTACACGTTGTATATTTCATTCATTCATTTTGACGTACTTGTCAGAATTGGTGTACAGAACCTTTAGAACCTTTTCTCCTCCTTACCGCAAAGCACGCCTGCCGCGAAGGTGTGCTCCGCCCGTTTTGTTTGCTCAAACCGCTCCCGCAAAACTAATCGAACTAAGGTGAACAGTGATCCAGTGCCTGAGACATTCCTGTGATAGAAATCAGTGCTTCGAAGCAGGAACTTCGTGTCGTCGCCAAGTTCTTGAGCACGTGTCACGAGACGAAGACTAGAAAGTAAGGCGGGCATTCCTTATATCCCTATTAAATGATCGCCCGTTCATCATCCAGTTCTTTCTAGGCGAACACCAACATCCTTTAAAATACAGTCCACTTAAAAATGAAAACCACCTTTTCAATTCGCCTTATTAATTGGTAATTTTCCATACCAACCTTGAAGACCGACTGCCTACTCTGTCCATGAGCTCAGACCTTGATTGAAGTAAGAAACAAGGCAAAATCCAACTTCAAAGAATATTTCAATGCCATAGCTCTTAAGGCACGCTCTTAAAGCCCTCGAGATTTATTCCCTACGGCTATAGACTTTGATGTCGAGATTGGTAAGATCAAAGGAGATCGATACTCGAATGAAGGGGACAGGTTTTTATCGACTTTTATCAGTTTTTCTCTCTATTGATATGAAATGAAATAAATATTTATTTTGTAAATTGGTTATAAATAACACTTTTACACGTCATGTTTTTTTGCGTGTCAAGTTTAGTTTAGCTAGATGAGGCCGGTAGATAGGCCATGGTTGTACTTGCAACCAATACTGCCCAAACGCGCGAAATGTTTTTTTTTTTATTACGAACTAGCTTTTGCCCGCAACTTCGTTTGCGTGGGAGGTTTTTCCCGCGTGAATCCCGACCCCATGGGAATTTCGAGATAAAACGTCTTTCGAAAAATCCTGTGTCCGTTTTCTGGCTCTAAGCTACATCCCTACCAATTTTCAGCCAAATTGGTTCAGCAGTTCTTGAGTTATAAATAGTGTAACTGACACGACTTTCTTATATAAATGTATTATAGGTATATAGATTCATTAAAGATGAAACAAAATAAGTCACACTTTATAATTCGAATGATGTCTCGTTGTGAATCCGCGATGATTTACTTTAAAAACTAATGTGTTCGTTTTCGCATTGTGTGCATTCACTTGAGTGAGGTGAGCTGGGAACTTTCCAAAACAGTTCGTGTCAGACACGAAGTACATAATTATATAATTTTATACTCATTAAGTTGGTAACATTAACACGTGCAGCCTTTCACGTGCTGAAGCGATACAGTTTTAATTGATTGCAACCACGACCGTTTGCGATTAATTGTTTAAGTCCCTATACTGGACTTTCTATATTCGTGTTCTAGTTTTTTAATATTCACTAGCTTTTGCCTGCGACTTCGTCCGCGTGGAATAGTTACTTTGGGCTAACGTTAAATTTAACCCCGATTTTGAAGCATTCTTCATTGGCGCTCTGCTCCTATTGGCCTTAGCGTAATGATATATAGCCTATAGACTTTCTCTATAAATTGACTATTTAATAAAAAAATAATTTTTCAATTTGAACCAGTTGTTCCTGAGATTATCGCGTTCAAACAAACAAACAAACTCTTCAGCCTTATATTATTAGTATATATAGCTGTTGCCCGCGACTTCGTCCACGTTTCCGTCGTTTTTCGTAAAAAAAGTAGCCTATGTCCTTCCTCACGGTTCAGTGATTTTGATGTAACAGACAGATTAACTTTCGTAATTTAGTAGGGAAATATAATATGTCAATCTATAATACTGTTGAAAAATATCGCAATACCGAACCGCACAATATTATTGTTAATAGCTGTGCCCGCGACTCCGTCAGCGTGTAACTCCTTGTGTGTTATTAAGTTAATGTATTGGTAATATTGTTAAGATCACGTTCACATGAGGCTTAGGTACCTATAGAACGAAAATACTTCAGCGCAAAGCTTCCGGGTAAACTATGTTGAAAGTTGACCCGTCCGGCACGTGAACATAAAGATTTTTAGAACTGCTAACCCGGGAAAGAGCGACGTACAACTGACCATGCGAGAAACAACTGACACCGTGATCTACTCCAGCAACACGAAAAGTCTGCCCTTGAGCCTTATTAATTGTCATTGCATAACACACCGATACTGGGAATTGCGTTCTTTTAAATTGGAATGGAAAATTATTTGGTATTATGGGAATTCTGGGAATAAAGACGGTTTCTCCTGCACCGCAACCTGTTAAAATCTGAGCCTCGATTATATTTTGTTGCAACTGGGTTACTTTTAGCCGAGTTCCATTGCAAAGTTGTGGTGGTTTTAAATTTCGGAGCAGAATAATAATCAGAAAGCTTCGAACTGCTAAGCAATCGGGAGTTACACGTGTTATTGTGAGTCAACCATAAAAGATAGATATATGCTGTCGTGGGATATTTTTTATATAATTTTAAGGAGAAAATTTCCGTCATAAATTATTTCTGTGTAGCTTTAACCATTAAGGTTGCACTCGCGACGGAAGCTTAAAAAATGGAGTAACTTCTCCCGTTTTCCCAACATTTCCCTTCACTGCTCTGTTCCTATTGATTGTAGCGTGATGAAAAGTATACTATAACCGGCTCAGGAGTATGAAAAATAATTGTACCAAGTTTCGTTAAAATCCGTCGAGTAGTTTTTGATTCTATAACGGTTATACAGACAGACAGACGGAAATTTTACTGATTGCATTTTTGGCATCAGTATCGATGCCTAATCACCCCCTGATAGTTATTTTGTAAATATATTTCATGTACAGAATTGACCTCTCTACAGATTTATTATAAGTATAGATGAGCCTGCTCGTGCCCCGATTACACTGATGGTAAGTGTAAGATGAGGTTTACGATCTAAGGAGCGAGCCGACGGGTCATATGTGGCATGGAATACAAAAGCCGGCAGAGAGTTCCACACCTTGGCTGTCTGCACAATAAATGTGGAGAAGAAGTGCTTAGTACAACAAAACAGTATATCGACAAGTGTGGATGGTATCCTGCAGTATGTCTGGTAGACCAGTAGAATGTTTTGGGAATACATTGAAATCTGGTAAAGTGGGTATTTAAGTGAACCTGTGGGTTTTTTCAGATGAGCCTGTTCTCGACTTCGGTGACACCTGATGGTAGGCGATAGATGACATCTTTGATGAAACGAGCAAGCCCAGAAGATGCCTGTTCATTGTAGCAAACGGGAAGGTGAACTTTTTTTTAAATTGAAATACGTCTGTTACTGTCAATGTTCAAATCTTATTGAAATTAGATTTATTAGTTTTTTCAAAATGTATCAACATTAAACTACATAGTTAAATTAATACACGCTTGTTTACAAACAATCGAATTTCTTATCAGGAACCAGGAACATATCTGTTTCGGAAATTGGATAAATACCTTGAGATCTCCGTTAAACAGATTTTACTGTAGGTACTTTTATTGCGCGTACAGCTATGGATAGGAATTTCAGCGTTTTTACTTATGCAGAAAGTTTTAATATCAATACCATTAGTGGTCATCGGCAAGAGCCGTGAAGATGGACCCAATCTACTTATTAACGAGTCAATAATTAAAAGGGCATAGTCTTTTAACCTTTTGAACGCCATTGTCACATATATGTGACAAACGAAATCTTACCCTGAACGCCAGCGTCACAAATATATGACAAAATACACGTCGCACCATATTATGAAATAAAAAAATTAACCATTACTTTTGTGTGTTTTAATTTATATAATTTAAAAGTTTAAGGTTCCGTCTATATTGTACCTATTGCATGAAACTAATATAAATAAACCACCAATATCGAGAAATTTGTTGTTTTATAAGTAGATGTTAAACGCTTATAAAAGGAGTGTCTCACACGCCGTAGTCTGCTATATGTGACAGCTAGTGTTGTGACGTATGATTGTAAAATCAATAAAAACTTAAAAAGATGAATATGAAATTTTAGTCCAGAGTATATTATTTGTGTATCAGTTGGTATCAGGAGAAATAAAACGTATTTTTAAAACAACTCAGCCTTCTACAACCAGTTTACTTTCAGATGCGAGAATGTCATATTTACTGGCAAGCAACGCCATTGTCACAATACCAAGACAAGTCATGTTGAGTGTTGTAACCATATTGTAATAAATATTTTTTTTAGTTTTCTAATATCTGCTTTTTCATTGATAAAATCTCTGTTAAATGCTGTGTAAAGATTACTATATTGGAATATAGTGGCAGGTTAAATAAAATTTCAGTGTCGTGAGTACGGTTTATTAGAAAATTAAAGACGAAAATAAAAACTCAGTTGTATATCGATATAAGTTTTGAAATCCCTATTTTTTATGAAGGTCATATGATAGAAAAAGTGGCCTGGCGTCAGGGGTACGGCGATACGTTTATACTCTGGCGTTCAAAAGGTTAAATATCTAGGACACTTCCTTGCTCACGATCTTTGAGACGATGCAGACATTGAGAGGGAGCGGAGGGCTTTAGCGGTCCGGGGCAATATGCTGGCCCGTAGATTCGCACGGTGTACAGACCCGGTGAAAGTTACACTTTTTAAGGCGTATTGCCAGTCTGTACACGGGTACTATAATATGGTTCAGTTATGCTAAAAGATTGCTAGATGTGCTCCGCTTCCAGTATAATAATACTTTCAGGATGCTATTGCGACTGCCTCGTTACTGTAGTGCCTCAGAGAAGCTCGTGAGGACACATTTCGCGCGATTATAATATAATCTCAGAAAACAGCTTCGCTTCTGAGGAAGAGACAGAGATCCCGAGAACGGTAGGTAAAAGTGTATGCTCTCCGATTATGAAGCAGTTTGTGCGGAGGGTAATGGGTACTAACACTAGATAATAAGCTAAGGTACCTGGGTCGAATATGGCCAGCCGGAAAATATAGCCACACACCATTATTCCAAACACGAAAATTAGTAATAAACTGAACGCGACCATAAATTGTCGCTATTGTCGCATGTTTCCGAATGGGATACCTGTCATCCCTCCCGCGCGCCCGCTAGTCGCTCAGCGTCCAATAAAGTGAGCCATGCTGTTGAGGTTATAAAAACGTTAAGTAAGTACAGTCCTGTATTTTGTTATTTTTCAGATTAGAATCATTCTTATACACATTACGATATTGTGTGACGATTGTAATTTGACATTTCTTTGTTTATTTATCAGAGTAATAGTGTATTTATGATTCGTGAATATGAAAACAAAAAAATTGCATGACTGCAAATATGGCCACCGTTTGGCCATATTTACGGTATTAAATTTTGACACGTTCTTTATTTTTGTTTTAGATCATGCCACGCTATAAATCTAAGGGGCTCGAGGTAATTGGTCAGAAGCGTCAATGAAATTAGCTTTAACTGCAGTCAAAAGCGGGAAGATGAAAGTATACACAGCTGCAAAGCATTATAATGTGCCTAGACGCACTCTAAGGCGTTATTTACAGGAGAAAAAGGACACTAAATCTACTTTGGGCCGGAAATCACTTCTTAACCCTGAACAAGAGAAAATTTTGGCATCCCGTGTTATTCGCCTGTGCAATGTGGGATACCCGTTGACACAGGGTGTACTTCGTAGATCCGTAAAGACATTGTGTGAATAAAACAACATTTCAGCGTCAGGTGGAGATTTGATGGTGGGTCGAGATTGGCTCAGAGGATTTTTAAAACGTCATAGGAATATCAGCAGACGCAAGGCACAAAACCTAAATCCCGCAAGGGCGCAAAAGCTGAATAAAGCAGTCGTTTCTGACCATTTTGCTAAATTAAAGAAAGTCTTGGAAGATAATGACATTATGTACAAACCGGAACGCATCTTTAATATTGACGAAAAAGGTTGCCAGCTTACTTTGCATAAATCACCAGAAGTTTTGGCTGAACGTGGATCCAAGAGAGTACATTTAGTAGCACCAGAACATGGTGAGAATGTCACAATAGTTTTATGTGGCAATGCATTAGGCCATGCGATTCCGCCCATGATTCTCTTTAAGGGCAAACGCATGAAGCCAGAATGGCTAGATTCCCTACCAACCAGCTCAATAGCCCAAATAACACCCAAAGGAAGTATGAACTCTGAAACGTTCGTGAACTGGATTCATCATTTTTCGAAATTTAAATTGCCAGGACCTTGTTTATTAATCTTCGATGGAGCCAAATGCCACTTGGACTATTCGATTGTTGAAGCAGCAGAAAAATTCGACATTAAGCTTTTCTGCCTTCCTAGTAACACCACACATAAATTGCAGCCTATGGATAAATCGGTATTTCGATCCTTTGAGTATTACTGGGATGAGGAAGTCTTAAAATACTGGTCAATACACCAAGACAGGAAAATAACAAAACAGAGGTTTGGGATATTTATTTTCCAAAGCGTGGGACAAAGCTGCGACACCTTCGAATATCAAATCTGGATTTGAAGCGACTGGAATTTTCCCATTTAATCCAGCAAGGATACCAGAAGAGGCATACGCTCCCAGCATACCTACACTTAATTCCACAATACCTGGACCTTTTTTTGAAAATCAAGAAAATAATGACCCTAATGACAGTGACGCTACTTATGCTAGCGAAAATCTATTAAATCCTGCTCAAGACAATAATGACCCCAATGACAGTGACGCTACTAATTCTAGTGAAAATCTGTTAATTCCTCCTCAAGAATATGATGACCCTAATGACAGTGACGCTACTACTGCTAGTGAAAACCTGTTAATTCCTCCTCAAGGAAATAATTACTCCAATGACAGCGACGCTACTAATGCTAGTGAAGATTTGTTAATTCCTCCTCAAGAAAATGAAGATCCCAATGACAGCGATGCTACTAATGCTAGCGAAAATCTGATCATTCTTCCGCAAGAAAAAGATTCCCAGACATATGAACATCTGTTGCCAAATAATGCAAATCGTTGTGCTGCCATTTTAAATAATGACTCTGATCCACAGCACACAACTCAAGTAGATAGATCGAACATTACAGAACCTCAGCCAAGCGTCTATAACGTTTTCGATAGTAGCAACAACATTCCTTTATCCAAACTAAAGCCCCAAAAGAATAATAGATACTCCAGAACTGAATCAAACGTCAGCTCCACAACACTCAATGAGTCATATTCATCTTTTTGTGAAATTTTAAAAACCCCGGAGAAAACATCAAGCGCAAAAACTACACCTAGGGCAAAAGCGATTAATAGTCTGGCACAGGAGCTAACAAAATCAATGTTTACACAGAAAAATAATAAGCCAGGACCATCTAATGCTTCAAAACAAAAAATGGTGAATATGCCAGACCCATCTAAATTGTCTTCCCAAAAAAGAAAACAATATTCTGCTAATATGAAAAGGAGTGAAGAAGCTAAGGTTTCTAAACAAAAAGGTAAAGAACATTCGAAAAAATCTAAAGCCTCTTGGTGTTGTTACATTTGCAATGAGGATAGAATAGCAGACATGAGACTATGCTTTTTATGTAAAACGTATATCCATGAAGACTGTGTCGGGTTAACAAAAGAAGACACTGATAAATTTATATGCACTCGGTGCAGTCAGGACTAATTAGGTATACAAAAACTTCATTACGTTTACCTATTTTTTTCTGATTTGTAATATGATTGTGATTATCTATGAAGGATCTCAAAAGTTACTTTTTCTTTTTGATAATTTTGTTAAATTTTAAGTTTAATTAAGAAAATTTTTTTGTTTGGATCTCGTTGTTGATTTTGATATCTTTAAATTAATATTACTTGTTAAATATAGTTCTTTATTTGTACTGAATGTCGCCCAAAGAAAATTATAAATAAATTTTATTTTTTATTTTTTTATTTTTATTTTTTATTTATTTATTGACATACACAAGTTATTGAAGAAAAGAGATACAGATAGAGTATGCACATATACTGAAAACAATAGAAGTAACCGTGGGCCCCAAACTAGGCACAGCCTGTATCTTGGTGGCCCAGGATAATAGATTTGGCATAATATAAAGTTCACTGCGACAACACAACTTAGCAATGATAGCAACATTTTAATAAAATTTAGTTATAATAAAATATTATTAGAAAAGTAAAGGAAGTCATTGAGATTCGTAACAAAACCAAATTAAATTAGATTGCGAAAGTTAAATTAGTTGAATGCAAAAATAAAATTAATATTAATCAAAACGTAATAAAACAAATTAATATCAACGTCGAATAAACAATTCCGATCACAATTAGAATGCAATAAAGTCAATTACACAATTACAGTCTGATTCAAATGAATTCACAAGCAAACATTATAAAAAAGAAAAGGAATAAAAAACAAAAAATAGGGTGAGTGGGTGTGAGACTGTAGTGTTGAAGTGTGTGTGTGTGTACGAATGTTGTCTGGGGAGAATGTGTCTAGGTGAGTGCTTATATTTTGATGCTGGTCAACTCAATGGGCATAAGATTATTTCTGTCTCATCATACGAAAGGTCCTGTAACCATGTCTTTATAGTTTTCTTGTCGTTAAACAGATTTCCAGAGATCTTTAGAGTAGATTTGTTAATAGTGTTGAAGACTCGGATCGGGAGGAACAGTGAAAACCTAGTCGCAAATGCTGTTCTTACTCTTGGAAGCGGTATGCTGTCAGCTCCAACCCTGCCTCTTTGTGTGTACGCAATTTTACTTCCCAGTACTTTAACTAGTTTAAGAAGGGAGGATAGGATGTATAATTGCCTGACACGCAAAACGCCCGCTTCTTTGTACAGTTGGTCTGTTGCAAACCGTCTTGGCCTACCCAACATCACCTTTAGAACAGCCCGTTGAGCACGTTCGAGTTCCAGAAGACAAGACTTAGCCGCGCTACCCCAGACACCCACACAGTATTGTAACAGCGATTGACACAATGCTAGGTATACTGTTCTGCATACGTCGTACGTCGTAAATGCTTAATTAAAACATAATATCGATTTTTATTGTAGTTTATTCAGAAGTTTTTTTAAACACGTAAATTCATACAGTAAATATGGCCACACACATGGGCATATTTACCTCCCTTGTCGGTAATATGGCCAATTTCTATTTTTTTTTTAAACCCTTGATAATACTATTTATCGTTAAATATCTTTGTATTTTTGGCCTTTGTTGTGAAGTTTAATAGGCACTCTTCATGAATAAATGCTAAATCTTTTTTGTTTTAACTTAATTATTGCAAAAGAAGGATAAGAAACCTTAAGGTGGCTATATTCGACCCAGGTACCTTATTAGGCATTTTATGGATTCTTTGATACAGACATTCTATTTTATTAGTGGAGCGTTTTTAGGGTTCCGTAGCCAAATGGCAAAAACGGAACCCTTATAGATTTGTCATGACTGTCTGCCTGTCCGTATGTCACAGCCATTTTATTCCAAAACTTTTTGGACTACGCATGTGACACTTGATAGGTTGATGTATTCTATTAACCACTTTCAACACTTAACATTTTTATATAAAAAATAAAAGGGGAAAAAAAAATGTTTCAGTTCCATATAGGGTTAGTCCCTACATGGAACTGAAACAATTTTTTTTCATGAAACCTATAATCGTGTGTATAGACAGGTCTTTAAAAAAAGACATTGAGGTAACACAACACTATGAAATCAAAGTTATTTTGCTTAGTTACTACGGAACCTTTCATGGGCGAGTCTGACTCGCATTTGGCTAATTTTTTTTTTTTTTTCTCTGGTTTTTTTTATTTGTCGCTCGCGTTTGACCACCATCTCACCTGATAGTAAGCGATGATGTAATCGAAGGTGAAGCACGCTTACCTAGAAGTATTATATTCAGTCTTGACTTAAAGACGAATTCAGAGGGAATTCCACTCCTTAGCTGTACGCCCAAATACATTATTCCCAAAACGTTTTGTACGTATGGGTGGGATGTCCACCATGTACGAGTAATAATGGGGCATCGCCATAATTTTTAGAAAACAAACGGTAAGTTCATACTTACAGTGGTCAGTACTGTGGCTGGAGTGTAATAGGTTCTCGGTAGAAGGCTGTTGGTCTTGGTAATCCCTGCTGCGTGCTTTGAATAGCCCAAACTTCACTGGCGCCATACTCTGGAACAAAATTTGCAGCTATAAATCTATTACATGAGACCGCGGCATCGTCCGCGTGAAAAGTTTCCCCATAGGAACCGGAAATATTTTTTTATTGATAATAGGCTCGCGTTTGACCACCATCTCACCTGATGGTAAGGGATGATGTGGTCGAAGATGGAGCACGCTTGCCTAGAAATAACCTATTCACTCTTGACATAAAGACTCCCAGGTTATAGCGATCAGGAAACACAGACTCCGGTAGGGAATTCCACTCCTTAACCGTACGCACAATGAAAGTATTCCCAAAACGTTTTGTGCGTATGGGTGGGATGTCCACCACGTAACGATGGCGCATCCCCGTTTGTCTTGTAGTCCGATGATGGAACGGGCTTGGCGGAATAAGATTGTGTAATTCTATCGCACACTCCCCGAAATGTAACCAATAGAAAACCGATAGACTTGCAACTCGTCGTCGATGTTCAAGGCTCTGGAGCTTTGAATCGACCAGTGAATCGTTGCCGATGAGTCTCTTGGCCCTTTTATTTATTTTAACACATTCATGCATTCTTCTCACAAACATTCAAACATTCTGACAGTATTATCTTCCATTCAGCCGCAAACAGATCCAGATCCGAGTTTGAATCCAGGAGAGCGTGATAAAAATAATAGATAATTGAGTAGATAATGTGAAAGGTACTAGTTTAACTTAACATTGATATACTTCAGACTGAGTCGTTAGCCGTGGTCCCAGTTGGTCGACCCAGTAACGGGTCAATTAGTAATTTTGATTATTCGTGAACCCATGGCATAAGGGATTAATCCCTGGACTTGACTATCTATACTAACATTATAAAACGGAAAAGTTTGTTTGTTTGTTTGAATGCGCTAATCTTAGAAAGTACTAGACTATGGAAGTAGCTTGAAGCTTGAGGAAGGTTATTATAGGCTACTTTTTACCCATCTGCAAAAAAAGGAGGGTTATGTTTTTAACGTGATAAAATCCAAGGGAGCGTATTACGCGCGACTGCTAGTAACAATATAAATTGAAAACCATCAATCAACATTAACTCATTCATAAGCAATTAAAATAATTTCATCCCTAGGAACAAAACACACCAGAAATTTTACTGAAAACTGAACTCTCTTAACTATTCTTCTAATTTAACCAAAACGTTCAGGGAACGCATTATCTTTGTGCAATTTGTTTCTACCTATGCCCAAACACGCAATAGGCCGCGTGGTGGATTAAAGACTATTCGGTCACCTTTTTTTTTTGGTTGGGAAAATTATTGAATGACTTTTCCCGCTCTAGGTGGAGCGGAAGGTAGTGTTAGACTTCTACTGACTAAAAACCCACCCTGTTCCTTCAGCTGCCCTTAAGTTCCGGGGCCGCGGTATCTCGATAGAACATTCCCGCAACCCCGGCAGGCAATGGCCTTATGGGTCCTGTCACTGGTACTGACAGCTCTTTGAGGCGCGCGTGGAACAGGACGCGCCGCCGACCCGGGCCTGGTCCTTACCGGACGGAGAGCTACACCTGCTCACCGTCCACAAGCACTATTCGGTCACCTAGAGAGGAGACCTGGATCCAAGCAATGGGAACGTTACATACAGGCTGATTATGAGGTTGGGATGGCACATATGACCCGTCAGCCTTGAAAGCAACAGTGAACAGGCATCTTCTGGGCTCACTCGTCCCATCGTAGACCTCATCTATCGCTTACTCTAAAATAAAAGTTGTCCATTGAGTCTTATTGATAAATGGAATTTAAGTAGTAATCCACACATACATAATAATACTAGCTTCCGCCAGCGACTTCGTCCGCGTGGAAAAAAAAATCCCCCGATTTTGAATCATTCTTCATTAGTGCTCCGCTCCTATTGGTCTTAGCGTGATGATATATAGCCTATAGCCTTCCTCGATAAATGGGCTATTTAACACTGAAAAAATTTTTCAAATCAGATCCGTAGTTCCTGAGATTAGCGCGTTCAAGCAAACAAACAAACAAACTCTTCAGCTTTATAATATTAGTATAGATAATAAACTACATAAGTATGTATAATGATTATCCAATATTTAAGCGGATGCAGTGTCTCCAGATAGGACGAGAGAGAGTCTAAGGTGGTCTCGTGACGAATAAACCATCAGCCAGTGCCAATTAAATTGTTGGTTTTGTTTAATTGTATTTACTAACAATAAGTTAAGCTTTTTACTAACACTTTATGGAATAATGGTCCGAGACAAATAAATAATAAATTGAAAGTTGCGGGATTATTTTCAAAACAAATAGTGGAAGCAGAGTCTTCATAACCCCCTTTATTTATGACCTTTTATTAATATACTTATAATAATATGTATTTGGTATGTATTATGATAAATATGTATGTAAGTTTATAATAGTTATTTATGTACCTATATATAATTGTAATAAGACTTTTAATTTGAATATATTATGTACTGAGGATTTTTTATGCACCTGCCATGTTATCTCTTCATCACCCATGGTTGACTGATAGAGAATGCCTATGGCATGAAGTCCGCCTTTGTACATTTTGTGTTGCATAAAGTTTTAATAAATTAACCTATACACAACAATTATAGGAGTCGGTTGACAGCAAACTAAGTAATATAATACCCCTTAAGATTGGTGTAATATTTTCTGGTTTTCGACTATACGTTACGTTTGTCGACTGATAAACAAATGACACTTCAATTCCACCAAGCCCGTTCTATCATCGGACTACAAGACAAACGGCAATGCGTCATCGTGGCTTGTGTATGGGTGGGATGTCCATAGAGTTCTAAAAAAACGGTTTTTTTTCTGAGATGAAAAAAAACGTTTAAAAAAAACATGAAAAGAAACGGTTTTTTTTCTAGAGTAGGTTTTTTTTCATGAGTAGGAAAATAAAAATATGGTAAGGCGGTTGTCATATGTGAGTTGATATTATTTTTTTTTTGTTCAATAAGAAAATACCATTTGTTTTTTGTTAAATAATACATGACTTAACATAATTGGCTACACCAAGTGTAAACTACATTTACGGACGGGGATTTCCCTAATCCTCGTTTGGTTTATGTTTTGGTTGATTTGCGTGCAGACTGCAGAAACATTTAGTACGTACAGTGACATTCATACCAAGAAACGTAATAGACTGACAAATGACTAAAAGGGCTAAGAAAATAGTGTACAAGCAGAATGTAATAGAGTCCCTGATAGTATAGTCGTTGATTCAGAATCAGATGAAACAAATACAGACACAACATTATTCCGAAGCTGATGAAACAAGCGTAGCCGTAGCTACTGATACTGATGATTGTAACATTAAGTATTTTTTAAGTTCATAATAATAGTTACCCATTGATTTAAACATTATTTGACTTGAATAAAAACAAAACAATCAAATTTAGTGTCTTATTCCACTATAGTTATAGAGTTTAACTTTTTCTGAAAAAAAAACCAAATGTAGAAAAAAAACAACGGTGCCAAGATTTTTTTCATGTTTTTTTTCAAGATTGTGAAAAAAAACATTTTGTTTTTTTTCAATTTACATCTCTAGATGTCCATCATACATAGTGGACATCCCACCCATACACACAAAAAGTTTTGGGAATACTTTTTTTGTGCGTGCGGCTAAGGAGTGGGGTTCCCTGCCGGAGTCTGTTCTCCTGATAGCTATAACCTGGAGGTATTTAAGTCAAGAGTAAATAGGTTACTTCTAGGTAATCGTGCTTCATCTTCGACCACATCATCACTTATCATCAGGTGAGATGGTGGTCAAATGCGAGCCTATTTTCAATAAAAAAGAAAAAAAAAGACAGCCCTGTCTAGCTTAAGACATGGAAGGATCTCGAAATGTATAATTTCACCCATCCGCGAACCAACCTTAGCAAACGTTGCTTTACCTTGACGTCCTGTATGGCAGTTATTATTTAGCTAAAAGCTTCTCCCTTGAGACTAAATGGGATATTATAATAACCATGTGCCACGGAGACATGCTCACGGGTCAATTCGTGCTTGATGACTGAAATTCACCGGGATCGAGAGCCTCTACGTAATATCGAATAGCGGGAATAGCAAATTAACTACATCAAATCAAGTCACTCGATGAAATCGTCCAATGATTTGATTGGATCTTGTATTCTATTGGCCGTTGCGTTATCTATATTAATATTATAAAGGCTTGTGAGTATGTACATTTTTTGCTGAGAAAATATTTCCACGTGACCGAATCCTTGGGCTTAGTGTGTTCGTATTTTGATTTCATGGAGTTTCTTACACTTTCTTCTCCATAAAGTATATACGTCTTTGAATGAGCTACTAGCTTCAGTACGTCGATTCTGTAAAATTCGAACAACAACTCGCATCTCACATAGCTGTTCACTGTCACTTCGCTTATGGTTCAAAGTGACCTTGATTTTGCATTCTGTAAACAACGTCGAAGTGACCTTACCGAATACCACTTCTCACGTCATCTCATACTTTATCTGTCAAAATCTTTAGTTCAACTCGCTGACACGCTCGCAGGGGAAGCGCTAGTGTAAATTCGAATTGACAACCGAATTTTTAGAATGCCAATCAATAACCTCACAGCGGATTCAGATTCGAAGTTTAGAATGAGGTCTTACAGAATAACACAGCTGTTTGTTGAAAGACCGAATTGGTTCGGTTAATAAATCGGTTACAGAAGGAGAGGGTAGAAGGAGTGCTTGCCGAGGTAGGTCTGAAGTTGACTGACCATCTTAAATTGAACGACTTAAAAATGTTTGCATAAGATTTATATTTGGTTTGCGCAAATATGATCACGTATCCGAATTTCGTACGAAACTCAAGTGGCTTCCAATACGTCTTCGCCGGAACTTACACATCATGTCTCTGCTTTACAGTATTCTGTAACCCCTTCTTATCTTAAAGAACGTTTGAAGTTCCTCTATGACACATATGCCAAATTTCTGAGGTCATCGGAAAACTTGAGGCTAGAGGCACCGAGTCGCTCCACCAATTTCTTTGGTAAGTCGTTCGCAGCTCACGCAGTATGACTGTGGAATACTCTTCCCGTGTCAGTAACATAAGCACAAACCCTTCCTTCTTTCAAAAACATAGTAAAAGATCTCTATCTCTCTCTTTAATTGGTTACTATTTTTTATATATATCAGCTTTGTATTTTATGTATAATTATATAATTATACCCGCAAACATCGAAATAAAATTAAAATCGAAACATATATATATATGTTTCGATTTTAATTTTATTTCGATGTTTGCGGGTTCGATGCCCGTACGGATCAAATGTTTTTCTGGCCTACTGATAATTTTTCCAAGTGTCGGTGTGAGTGTGTTTTTTTTTTTAATAATAGTTCTCTTATTAAAAAAAAAAACACACTCACACCGAGAGAACTAGCATTAGCTATCTTATTAACCCCTCCAACTAAGCTAAGTATGCTTGTCTGTTGTACGTATGTTTGTAATACATCGTTTGGGTAATGTTTGTCGTCGGCGCGTCGTGTTCCACTGTCGGTACATATCGACATCACTAGCTTCTACCCGTGACTTCGTTCGCGTGGGACGGTTTTCCCGCGTTAATCTCGATCCCGTGGGAATTCTGGGATAAAAGTAGCCTTTGTGTTATTCCACGATGCCAACTATCTACTTACCAAATTTCATTTCTATCCGTTCAGTAGTTTTTAGGTGAAAGAGTAACAAACATACATCCATCCATCCTCACAAACTTTCACATTTAAAATATTAGTTAGATAAGATTTCTATTTTAACCGACTTACAAAAAGGAGGAGGTTCTCAGTTCGTCGGATTTAAGAATAAGAATAAGAATAATTTATTGAATCCAAGTACAGATGAAAGTAGAATACTAAAATGCCATATACAAACTTATTTACTACAATTATTATGCTAAGAGGTGGTATACATCTGTTGACAATATACGTACGCTGCCTGTTAAACTAGGGTATACCTGTATGTTAAGAGACAGTGAAAATTTTTTTATGTATGTTCCCCGATTACTCGAAGACGACAGTCGTAATAGGGGAATATACCGATTTGGAAAATTCGTTTTGTTTGAAAGGGAAGATATATTATATAGTTTCTAGTTGGTCCCATTGTCATCAAGCCAGGATCTGATGATGGAATCATGGAGAAATCGAGCGAATTCTTCAAATATTATAGGCACACCTAGCGATTTGGGTATTTTTTATAGTAACTTGTTTATTTGTATAGGCAAAAAACAAGACAAACGTATTTTGTCTGGACACGAGGTAAATGTCTTCCAAACCTCGAATTCGTGTTGGAGAAAAGAAAAGAGATTGCTCCTACAATCGCTAGTAACTGATGACAGAATTAGTCCAAAAACAAATGAATTTCGGGAAATAGATAGATAAATATCAGACAGGCCTGTTGGTCTAGTGGTCAGTGGCCCTGACTGCTATGCTCAAGGTCGTGGGTTCGATTCCCACCTAGGACAAATGTTTGTGTGATGAGCATGATCATTTGTTCTTTGTCTGGGTGTAATTTATCTATAATATGTATGTATTTAGAAATATATATGTATGTTTATCAGTTGTCTAGTACTCATAGCACAAGCTCTGCTTAGTTTGGGACTAGATGGCGTTGTGTGAAAGTTGTGGAATATTATTATTATTATTATTATTATAAATATACTCTTCACTGTAAGGACTTAACAACTAAAAAATTGGCTAAGTGCGAGTCAGACTCGACCATGAAGGGTTCCGTAGTAACTACACCAAATAACTTTGTTTTTCATTGTGTTTGTATGAATTACAAAGTTATATTTGCGGTTTTAGAAAATATGCTATATCTCAAAAACACTGACTCGATCTCCTTCAAACGTTGAAAGGGGGGACACATTTTACCACTTTGGAAACTTTATATCTTTGCTGTATATCTTTTAAACGGTTGACTTTATGAAAAAGTGGTTTTACAAACCTTAATGTCATTTTTAAATACCTGTCTATAGATACTACACACGCATAGGTTTCATGAAAAAAACTATTTTCAGTTTTAGTTCCATGTATGGGAAGTTTAAATATTTATATATTTTTTATTTATTTCTTAAAATCGGAAAGCGGTTCACCGAAAACATCTACCTACCAAGTTTCACATGTATAGTCCAAATAGTTTCGGAATAAATAATGGCTGTGACATACGGACGGACGGACAGACAGACAGACAATCATGACGAAACTATAAGGGTTCCGTTTTTTGCCATTCGGCTAGGGAACCCTAAAAAGGGTGGTACAATGGGCGGTCTTGTCGCTAAAAGCGATCTTTTACAGACGACCTGTGGTATAGGTATATATAATAATATACCTACTGGTACCCAATTAAACGAAAAGGGTAGAACATATCCCGAATCGACGACGTATCATGTTCCTCACGCGCTTCATAGAGCAATTAGCAGAATAACAGACAGGGCCAGCCAGGGTCATTACCCGCCGAGGTCACGGGAATTTATTTTATTTATTTATTTACACACACAAGTTATGACAATACAGACAGTAAATACTATGCACAAAGTAACAGAACACAAAATACTTAGCAATGGGCCCCAAACTAGGCACAGCCTGTATCTTGGTGGCCCAATATTAAAGCGGAGGTTGACAGAAACCTACTCGTTACTCGGTTCAGACTTCAGAGTGATACAGCACAGTCCGTTAAAAACAAATCTAATTAAATATTAAAAAAAAAAACAATAATTGACATAATGATTCACATTGATAAATATCCATTTTTGTAGCACAAATTTAACAAATTAAGTTTATTTAACAAGACAAATTAAAGAAAAAAAATTAAATCATTATTGTAAAAAAAAAATGTAGTAACTAATAGTTAATGAAGTTAGAGAATTTGAATTGAATAAGATTGTGTCGGTACATCAATGTCGTAATGGTATTATTAAGTGGATAGTGAAAGAGTGATTCAGTGTTAGTGAGTAGTGTGTAGCGCTTTTGCAAGTGAGTGTGTGTGTGTGTGCGTGCATGTGTGTGTGTGTGTTATTGCGAATGAACGGGTGATTTAAAAAATAGACAATAGACAGGGAAGATCTTATGAGTCTGTTTCTTGGTTTTAAAATTAATTAACAGGGCATAGAAAATTTTCTGTTTCGTCGTAAGTTAGGTTCCGAAGCCATGCCTTTAATATAATCTTAGCTTCGAAAACATTTCCAGGGATTCCAAGTGTGGATTTGTTAACTTTATTAAAGACTCGAACAGGTAGAAACAGCGAAAACCGGGAGGCAAATCTTGTTTTTATCCTTGGGATTGGAAGACTATCAGCTCCTACCCTCCCTCTTCGGGTGTATGTGAATTTCCTCCCAGAATCAGCAACAAGGTTAAGTAGGGAACCTCAGGATATAAAGTTGTCGGACACGCAAGACGTCAGCTTCTTTATATAGATCGTCTGTGGGATATCGCCGCGGTTTCCCTAGGAAGACTTTAAGAACAGCCCGCTGAGCACGTTCGAGCTCAATCAAATTGGACTTGGCTGCGCTACCCCAGACGCTTACACAGTACTGCAGCAACGAGTGACAAAGTGCTAGATACACTTTTGTGCACATGTCTTTCGGAGCACTAGCACGAAGGGATTTCATTATATAAATGAATTTACGTACCTTTCTAGAGAGTGTCGAAATATGTTCTTTAAAAGACAAATTCTGATCAATTTGCCCAGGTACCTGATTGATTTTACTTTGCCAATACTACTACAGCAGCACTGTATGGCTTGACAATTTATTTCATGGATTTTAATGAGTTTAATATCCGGACAACTGGGACGGCTAATGTGAAACGTTATAAAATTAGTCTTTTCTACATTAAGAGTCAAAAGATTTCGATTGAGCCAGTTCGATATAATACGCATGCCTTTTTCTGCGGCGTCTAAGGCGTCCGCCCATGTATCATCGTGGAATATGATAGCCGTGTCATCTGCGTAACAGATCATATCTGATCTTGGGATGGTTAAGCTCAAGATGTCGTTCATATACACATTGAATAATGTCTGACCGAGAACACTGCCCTGTGGCACGCCAAAAGTGACTGCAAGGCTTTCGCTTACAAAATCCCCCACTACTACAGACTGCCATCTATCCGTTATATAATTTTTGAACCAATCCCGAGCGACACCCCTTACACCAAGGTAGTTCAGCTTTTTCAAAAGCATTTGAATTGAAACCGTGTCGAATGCCTTGGCCAGGTCAAGAAAGACACCAATAGCTCGTTTCCCCTCATCAATAATTGAGGAAACAGTATTAGTCAGAATTCCTGTGGATTGTTCTGTGGATTTGCCTCGTCTAAAACCGAATTGGCGTCCAGACAATAGGCTGTGTTTCTCCAGAAAACCGACAAGGGGGTTATATACGAGTTTCTCTAAGATTTTGGATGTAACACATAAAAGAGAAATAGGCCTATAGTTATTGAGACAGTCTTTGGCCCTTCTTATGAATTGGTGTTATAACTGCCATTTTCCAACAGCTGGGGAAAGTACCCGTAGACATACTCAGGTTACAGATATGTGCTAGGGGGTTCAAGATGAGCTTGAGGAGAAGTGGACGGATACCATCAGAACCAGGTGCACTATCGTTTTCCATGTCAGTTATTATGCTATCGATTTCAGAAATGTCAGTAGGGGGAAAGAAAAGAGAATCTTTGGATCGATTTACTAGGGTGGCATCACTGTATAGTCTACTCTCTGTTGTGTGGAGTTTGTCCAGGATGTTGAGAGCCAAGCGTTGACCTACTGAGACAAAATGGCGGTTACATTCATTGATAACATTTATTCATTGAATGTTCTAACAAGACACCGCGGCCCCGGAATGCGAGGGTAAGCGAAGGAACAGGGAAGTATTTGGCCAAAAAAGCCTTTCAGCGTTTGAGACAGTAATTTCCTAGTGGGATGGGAGAACCTCGAGCCTTGATTGGGTTTAGACATCTTGTAAAAAAATATCAAAATACCTATATACTTTCGTAATGAGAACATTATTTTTGATTTCTTTTTTATTTAGAAAGACTATGCTGGTTCTGTTTCCTTTACATAAGCTATATATATAATTTAAATCACTGTTTAATATATTGTTAGTTTGATATAAGCCATTTTAATTGTGAGTAACAACACTTAAGCAATTTTGTTTTTTAGTCCACTATAAACAATAAAATACAAATTCAATGTATATTTTCTGTTGTTATTGAGCTTATTACTTATTTTGAAATTAAATTTTAATACAGTAGTTCTAGAAAATTGACATAGTAACAATATTATAACACCGATTGGCGTTACTATTTCCGCGTATTAACAACAACACTGATATTAATCCTTTACTCAAATTTAATATCCACTAGAGATTTCTGGAAGCTTTCTGTAATACACACACATAATCAATAATAAAACTGAACATAATTACCTTGAAATCCTTATTGATCAGTAGCGGAATAACAAAAAACACTTTTCGAGCCTTAAAAACACACTATAATAAAACACTTCACTGATATGGGTCATAAGACAACAAATGTTACAAAATCTTTGTTCAATAGGAGCCACTCTCAAAAATATTATTCAGATAGAAAATTTGTGTATAAAATAGTCAATTTTTGCTAAATATTTAGTTTAAAATATAGATTTTCTTAGTAAAAAACACGCGGTACCGTCCTCCTTCCTGAAAAGTGAATACTGAGCTTTTTTTGGTTGCCACTGAGCTTGTAACGGTACTGTGAAAATAACAGATATTTTTCCTGTATAATGCTGAAAGTAACGGTTATTTATATTCCTTGCGTAATATGGAATAGGTACTAAATAATTATGTAAAGTTTTGATGGTATCGTAAACAATATTAAATAAATATGTTATAGGATATTTATTTCTAGATCTAAGACAGAACTAGTTCCTTATTATTTTCCTTTTCCTACGAGGGTTTTTTTATTTCAGCCGTTAATAAATACAATCTTTTTAACTTATGTGGTAGCACATAAGTTAAAAAGATAGTGTTTAGTGTATACAAAGTGTTCAAATATAGCTAACATTGAAAAGTAAGTTTGACCCAGAATAAAGTTCTCTGTTAGCAAACTTTAGTGCAATACAAAGACTATTTTTATTCTCCAAATAGACCCATGTTGGGCGCCAGTTTCTAAACATTCCGCAAATGATTAACAATAAAGTTTCCCACTACAGCCCCTTCTTATTAATTACCTTTTGTACTAATAGTGGTCCCAGCATGGACTCAAAAAGCAACGGCTTTCATCCGCGTAACATATTTCTAAAGTTACATGATGAATAATATCTTTATTTATTTCTTCATTCAAATAAATACTCCCACGTCGGGCGCCACTTTCTCCATGGTCTTATTTGGCGGCTATATTGCTTATTAGTATTCCAACTTCAAACTCCATAATAGTTCAAGTACTCAAACATTTCCAGGAAAATGGAGATGCAACGAAATACACGATCATTACTTAGGTGTTAGAAAACTGTATTACTTTATAAAAATAACCGCAAATATTTTATAGAAGTCTATACCTGTTTTAAAAATCCGTTCCGTAGTGTCCACTAAAAAGAGCCCTCCGCCATTACAAGTCAACATCGCAGATGCGCGCGCACTCTGTTTATAATCCACTTAGTTTCGATTTGACGTCCTTTCTCTACTTCGCGCTGTTATTCTAATATACACCTTATTAGTCTTTAATGAAAGTTTAAAGCTCATTGGGTGAAATGTGATAACCATACTACAGGATTATGCGGTTCTGTTTGGGTTAAAATGATTTAGATTGTTTGATTTTTCAGAACTGTCTATTATGTGGTCAGTTGTAAGCATGCACTTTCTAGCATTTTATTAAATTAAAACAAGTCTGGCTGATCTTTCGAAAAGGGTGGTTTTAGTAATACTGACAGTATTTCCGTTCCACTCCGAGCGGAAGATGACTCTCCAAAAAAAAAGGTAGGTGGGTACGAAACACTGGCCTCATCCATATCCATCCATCCATACTTCCATACTTAATAATATTATAAACTAGCTTCTACCCGCGACTTCGTACGCGTGGGAAGGTTTTCCCGCGCAAATCCCGATCCCGTGGGAATTTCGGGATATAAAGTAGCCTATGTGTTATTCCACGCTGCCACCTATCTACTTACCAAATTTCATTTAAATCCGTTCAGTAGTTTTTGCGTGAAAGAGTAACAAACATCCATCCATCCTCACAAACTTTCGCATTTATAATACTAGCTTCTACCCGCGACTTCGTACGCGTGGGATGGTTTTCCTGCGTAAAACCCGATCCCGTGGGAATTTCGGGATAAAAAGTAGCCTATGTGTTATGCCAGAATGTCAACTATCTACTTACCAAATTCCATTCAGATCCGTTCAGTAGTTTTTGTGTGAAAGAGTAACAAACATCCATCCATCCTCACAAACTTTCGCATTTATAATATTAGTAAGATTAGTAAGACTAGTTTCTGCCCGCGACTTCGTTCGCGTTGGAGGGTTTTCCTGCGTAAAATCCCAATCCCGTGGGAATTCTAGGATAAAAAGTAGCCTGTGTTATTCCAAAATGTAAACTATCTACTTGCCAAATTTCATTCAGATCCGTTCAGTAGTTTTTGCGTGAAAGAGTAACAAACATCCATCCATCCTCACAAACTTTCGCATTTATAATATTAGTAAGAAGTAAGAAGTAAGATAGTAAGAAGTAAGATGGTAGGAGTAGGATGCGAAAGTAACTCTGTCTGTCTGTCTGTCTGTCTGTTACCTTTTCACGCCTTAACCGCTGAACCGATTTACATGAATTTTGGCATGGGAATAGTTGAGGTCCCTGGGAAGGACATAGGATAGTTTTTATCCCGATGTAAGGTTCCCGTAGGATAGTTTTCGAATTGTATCTTTGTTGCTCTTTCACGCAAAAACTACTGAACGGATCTCAATGAAATTTAGTAAGGATACAGTTGACATCCTGTAAAAACACATAAGCTACTTTTTATCCCGCATACTAATATTATAAATGCGAAAGTAACTCTGTCTGTCTGTCTGTCTTTTACCTTTTCACGCCTAAACCGCTAAACCGATTTACATGAAATTTGGCATGGGAATAGTTGAGGTCCCTGGGAAGGACATAGGATAGATCCCAATGTAAGATTCCCGTAGGATAGTTTTCGAATTGCACTCGGACGCAGCCGCTGGCAAAAGCTAAATTAGATTTGATTTTTAAATTTAGTATAGAAATAGTTTAGGACCCCGGGACAGACATAGCATAGGTTTCGTCCCGGAAATCATTCCTAAGGGATGTAAAAGGGGTGTTAGAATTTTATATAGGGAATCAATAATGTCCCCGCCCTACCCACACACATAATACACTTAGACCGCTAAACCGATAAAGATGAAATTTGTTATGGAGATAGTTTTAGACCCTGGAAAAGACATAGTATAGTTTTAATCCCGGAAATCATTCCTAAAGGATGTAAAAATGGTGTTGTAATTTTGTATAGGAAATCAATGATGTCAGACATAATATACTTGACCGCTAAACCGATTTGGATGAAATTTGGTATGGAGATAGTTTTATACCCTGGTAAAGACATAGGATTGTTTTTATCCTGGAAATCATCCCTTAAGGATGTAAAGGGGTGTTGGAACTTTGTATTCCCCCTCCCAATTCATTCAAATCGCGTATTCAAGAACCTCTCATAACATTTTTTTAAACTACACAACTGCATGTAGGCTTTACAAATCTTTGTTTAGGGCTGGGGTCGAACCCACGTCATGCACCAGTTAACAGTTACGCCAACCGTGTCGCTTAAATTTTAACTAATCAAGTTAATATACGAATCATTTCTATTTCAAAATCGGGGCAATATGCGTTTGCCCTTTTGAAAATAGGAGAAGATCGTGTGGCAACAGATATCAACTGGATGATTTAATTGAGCTCTGAATTCTGTAACATAGTCCAAGATACAGATAATTTAATAAACCACGTTTATTCTGATTTGAAAACAAATATGAGGGATAAAGAATGGCTCCGTGAAAGAGTAATTTTGGCACTGACTAACGAAATTGTAGGGCAAATCAACGAAAAGATTATGTCTCATGTGGATTGTGATGTTGTCGAGTATCTGTCCGTCGACAATGCATGGATACAAAGCAAGTGACGTCGTACCCTGTAGAGTTTATCAACTCTCTGGAGTTGTCAGGGTACCCCATCACATTATTTGAGGCTTAAACTTGGTGTCCCAGTCCTGTTGATGCGTAATCAGGGCGCACCAAGGCTCTGTAATGGCATGCGACTACAAATTACACACCTTGGATGAAATGTTTTCAATCAATAATTATGACAGGAACAGCAAGCGGTGAAAAAAGAAGTTAAATACATCACAGCTAAGGTCGTCCTGGGCCAATGAGAAACTGTTCCCTACAATTTTTGAATGCAAAATAAACCGCACCTTGTCAATATGGCACTGATCCGTTTTAAAACTTATTTATATTCTAAGCTATTGTTTTAAATGATAAATAGAAAAAAACACAAAAAATGGCTAAGGTATGATCGAAAGGTCGCGGGTTCGAACTCCTCCCATTATACTATTGCCGTGAACCCACTCCAGACACAAGCATATTATTTAGCTTAGTTGGAGAGGTCAACAAGATTCTAGTTATGTGCTTGCTATAATAGTAATGTGAATTATAAGCACATTGCCAGTTTTGCCACATTACGTAGAAATCACGTTACTAGTGCAAAAAAAAAACCAACATTGCTAGTTCTCTTTATAATTAAAGACCCATTCAACGATATCCCACTTGATATAGTTTGCCGATTTTTATAATTAACTGTCATATCTCTAGTGAAACAAGTATGGTTAGACGAAACGTGAGAATTATTCAAATCGGCCCACGCGTTTGGCCTCTACAACCAGGGACCGATAGCGCTTTCCTTTTATAGGGTTTTACCCTGGGTTTTGAAGAGCTAGGATATTTTAATTCAATTAAAAACCCCTATGATTTTGCTGAATACTTTTTTAGCTAACCTTCTCAAGGGAAACCCATTCATTGACTTTCCCAATAAATAAGCTAGGTTTTTACAGCCGAATACAAAAAGCTTTAACAATCAACTAACCCATTCTGAAAGGGAAACCCTTTCGTAAGCGCTAACCAACATATTAATTCAAGCGAGTTTGGACCGTATTTTTAACTACATAAGAGCGATCCGAAGCCGTGCGGATGAATTCGGCAACTTCAAGGCTAACAAAGATAAGCCTTCCGATCACCGCGTCATGCAATAAAAACTTTTTAACAAAAAATTAAACCGACTCCCAAAACACACTGCAAAGTGAAAAATAACTTTAATTTCGGTAGTTGGTGTCTTTAGTTTTGTTTTTTCGTTTTTGGCACCGACTTCCGAAATTAAAGTTATTTTTCACTTTGCAGTGTGTTTTGGGAGTCGGTTTAATTTTTTGTTAAAAAGTTTTTATTTCACTCTTTTTAGTTGGTCGATTTTTAATTTACCTAGTTAAAAGAGCCTAAATGTCAACTACTTATAACCTTTTACAAAATATTGCTTTTCCCAATACTGGGCCGTTAATTGTTGAGGAGTTCTCCTGGTACTTCACCATCAGCTCTACATCACCATATGCATTGTGACGAACATAAAGTGCTTAACATCCATATTCAAGTAATCGAATCGCAATCCACACAATACTTATTATTGAGTAGTTTCGGCGGCCATCTGTGGTCTTCATCATCAGTTCCACTTCCCCAAATGGTACTTTTTGAGAGCAACTGCACAAGTTACTATAAGAAATACCCAAAACGCCATAGGTGTGCCTATAATATTTGAAGAGTTCCCTCGATTTCTCCAAGATCCCATCATCAGATCCTGACTTTGGTGATAATGGTACCAATTTCGAAGTATACCCATTCGAACAAAAAAAGAATTTTCCAAATCGGTTCAGCCGTCTTCGAGTACTCGATGATCATACAAAAAAAAAAAAAATAATATATACGCGTCGAATTGATAACCTCCTCTTTTGGTCGTCGGTTGAAAAATCATATTGCATAAACGACATTTCAGTTTCAATTTAGTTATGAAACCTGGCAATCGTTCAGATACGATTTTAATTGATTTTAAATCGCAGTCCAGAGATCCGTGGCTTGATATTTCCTCTACCAATCGATATTTACACGCCTACCTATCGATATTTCTTCGGTTTCCCTAAAACAAAGCAAAATAAAAATCTGTTGTAATACTGACGGGCTGAAGAAATATTTTTATGTTCAAACAGACAAGTTTTGATCAAAGAAAATATACAATGTTGAAATTACCTCTCTGCTTCATAATGTTTTGTTTGATTTAGTTCCTGATGTAAATTTACATCGACTTCAATGAGTGATGATGGATGATGAATATAGTATGTTTATATTTATTTAATTTAGTGATTCATTATTTCAGAATACATTGATATTTATTTATTTATTTACTTATGTAATAATATAATAATTTTCGTATCATTTGCTGTCGGATGTTGTTCTTTTGTTAAGTTTCCTTTCAATAGATTGATTACTATTTTATTGAAATTGATTAAGTTTCCTCCACCTTTGTCGTTGTGTTATGTTTTGTTTATGTGTGTCTGTTGATTTACAATAATTTTAACTATTTAGTTGAATGACTAGTTTTTATTTTATTTTGTCCTCTATGTACAACCCCAGCATGTACGCTTGATATTGATAATGTATTTTTATTTTGTTTTAGTCAATGTTCACCTAGGTATCTACACAAAAGTAATCTCGACTTCAATCAAAAATGGTTTTGATTATTAAACTAAAAACTTACGTAAGTATCATCAAAATTGGCCCACGTGCTTGGACTCTAGAGCACCACAAAGGAAAAAATTGGCCAAGTGCGAGTCAGACTCGCCCATGAAGGGTTCCGAAGTAACTATAATAATATAATATGTATATTTATTAAAAATAAAACCTTACAAATTTCTTAAAACTAGCTTATTTACATTTTTTTCAACTACGCCCAATAACTTTGTTTTTCATAGTGTTTGTATGAATTGCAAAGTTATATTTGCGGTTTTATAAAATATGCTGTATCTCAAAAATTGCTACCCGATATCGTTTAAACCAATTTTGGTTGAAAGTTTACATTAAGGTTTACAGCATATATTTTTTTGAAATTTTTCACTTGATTATTATAGAAGTTAGAGGGGTCACCCCCTCTTTGACTTAGAGGGGGAGAGGACACACATTTTACCACTTTGAATGCGTATATCTTTTAAACGATTAACTTTATGAAAAAGTGGCTTTAGAAACCTTAATATCATTTTTAAATACCTGTATATAGCTACCACACACGCATAGGTTTCATGAAAAAAATATTTTCAGTTTCAGTTCCATGCTCATCATGATCCTGCCTCATTATGCAACTCACTCGCTGAGAATAGAATGAGTCCAAAAAAGGTTTATCCGATACTTGGGGTACTCAAAGGGAAGGCAATTTAAATATCTCTCCTACCCTGATAAACTGGCCTACTACAAAATGGAAAACTGGAATCCCGAAGGGAGTTCTTGGATTTGAGATTCGCTTATAAGCTGCTCAATAATAACATTGACTGCCCACAATTGTTATATAAATTCAACTTTAGAGTACCCTGTAGACCACCTCGCAAACCTATAACACCCTTAGCTCCACCTCTTCGCCGTACAGTGTTTGGTGCTAATTCACCTGTACCCCGCATGTACAAACTTATAAATGAACGCAGCAACCTGGCTGACGTCCACTCAGATTCAATATCCAAATTTGTCAAATTAATTACGAGTTAATTAAGATATTTTATTCAGATGTAGGAGTTTGCCCTACCTTTTCTGATTTCAAAATTATTTTATAGCCTGTAGCGCTCGCAAACGGTGTGACCTTTCAACCAGTGAAAACATTTTTAGAATGGGATAACTACTTCTAAAGAATACTCCCTAAATACAAAATTGCAAACTAATTTGTCTGTTTATAATATTAGTATAGATTTAAGTACTTACAATTTTTTTTTAAATTATATTACCAAGAGCATATTGTTTGTGGTGTTTGCCTGTAATTGGTTGTGCAGTTATATTTAAGACACTAATACATGTATGTTCCTATCTGTGTTATATCTGTAACAACTGTTGGTGAACCTTAATTAATTAAATAAATAAATAAATGTATGGGGAGCCACCCTTTATTTTAATTTTTTTTGTCTTAAAATCGGAAAGCGGTTTACAGAATACATCTACCTACCAAGTTTCACATGTATAGTCTTAATAGTTTCGGAATAAAATTGCTGTGACATACGGACGGACGGACAGACATACGGACGGACGGACAGACAGACAGACAGACATGACGAAACTATAAGGGTTCCGTTTTTTTCCATTCGGCTACGGAACCCTAAAAAACATAGATACTGATGATCACATTACCCTCTTTTGTGTCTCAGAGTCGGGTAAAAAGTTCCGGGCTCACTAACAGGGCTCCTTTATCGATCAAAGCCGCGTGCAATGTGCCCGCCTAGCGTACTCCCGAGTGATTGTCAAATAAATAATTATTTTATCTCGTCTTTTGTTTATTTTATCATTATTTGTACAACCCTAACACCAAGAGAAGTCCAGACAGTTTTCTAAATTCTTGGTACGCGTACAGAAAGTAGGTATGTTTCTGCTTGTACTTCTACTAGGAGGCTATTGCGTAGGTATTTTCGTGTTTGTATAGGAGTGATGTATCTGTTTGGTGATTACTATTTTCTAATCTGTGCCATGGAGGCAGTCGATTTTGATGAGTAGGTAGGTACTTACTCGACATCCAATCGAGATCATCCTCGACCGTATCATCCGGTTGTTGAGTAGCAAATTGCTTGTTCGCCAATCTAAAATAAAATAAAAAATTGATATATGTAGAATTGGCAGCACAGCTGGCCCTTTTTTTTCTGGGTGGGAAAATCATCAAATGACCCCTCCCGCTGTGGGTAGAGCGGGAGTGTCAGACTTCTACTGACTAAAAACCCACCCTGCTTCTTCAGTTGCCATTGCGGTTCGAGGCCGCGTTATCTCGCAACCCCGTAAGGCAATAGTCCTATCGGGCCCCGTCAGTGCTGCTGACAGCTCTTTGAAGCGCGCGCGGAACGTGGCGCGCTGCCAATTCGGGCATGATCCTTACCGGACAGTAAGCTACTCCTGCTCGGCGTCCGCAGGCCCGGCGTCTACGGTAGCCGGAGGTCGGCTCGCGATCCCCGACGCCCGGAGCGTCTCCCGCGGCGGCTGGGGCGTGAGGAAGAAAGTTGTCTCTCCCTCACGCATTCAGCCTCCTCCTTCGCTAGCATGACTGCTTCGCAGAAGGAGGCGACTGCATCCCTTTCCCCCTCGCCCCGCACCAAGACCTGAACCAAATTCTGTGGCCGAGTGAGCGATTCGGTAAACCAATTTCAATTATGTTGAACTAGTGCGCCTCACCATCAACGATCACTGCTTACCATTAGATGGGATCGCAGTCAAAACATGCTTACGTATTTAAAAAAAATCATTCAATTCAATTTACTAGAAATATATTTTTATCAACTATCTTTTTAATATTCTTTATTTACGAAGTTATTTACTTATAATAATAAAGTTTCTTACCGTCTTTTTGCTATATTCTGAAGTAAGGGCTTTTGACGAGCAGGTTTCCATCTCTTCCCACTGTTAGTTTTATTTCCCATCCTTAATCTTTATTTTGTTGCGAGCTGCGGAAAAAATTGACACACATCCATCCTCGATAACGTTCCGCAGAACACTGGTGTCTATCTATATATTGTACTCTTTGAACACTGGCGCGGTGCCGGTAGTGAAGAAATGAGCAAACGTAGGTATGTCGTAAAACGCAAATGAATTTGTATAAAATTAAATATTAACTATGTAATAAAAAACAATCCATCATTGAACGCAGTTTAGCATTTAAAATTTTATGGAATATTTTTGATTTTAGTTACAGTTGTTAATGAAGGGATAAACTGCTTTAAAACTGAATTTAGAGGTGTGTTTGAAGATGTTTCTTACGCATTAAAGTATGTTTAATTACGTTTTTAATTCCATCACTATATGCAAAAAAGAGTTTAAAATAATTTATATTTTTTGGTTCATAAAATTATGTAAGGTTTAAGAGATACACTGATATAAAAAAACAAAATTTTTGACCGTTCTCAAGAAATCTTCACCGTAATAAAATTATTCAGATCCGTTCGGTAGTTTTTGCGTAGAGTAACAAAAATCCATTCACCCTTCGAACAATCCTCACAAACATTCACATTTATAATTTCACCAACTTTCGCACCCTGCTTCGCTTGCGTGTAAAGTTCTGCATGAACTGTTCCAGTTTCTAAAATCTTCAGACTTAATAGCTATATAACAGTAAAAGTTTCACTCAAACCGTCTAGCAGTTCCGGAGATTAGCGTGTACAGACAAACTGATGCACAGAGAGATTTTTTTTATATTCTTACTACTACTGTTACTATCATTTTTTCCATGAAATTTAAAAAAATTGGTCTTATATATTTAGGGACATAAAAGTAACAGAGTGGCAGGTCGAGTAACATGGTTGTACCTTTTATATTCATTTTAACGAACAACTATCACAAAACCTTTTATATTTAATAATAACTTTCTTAAAACAATAATATATTTAGGAACTGGATACTTATTATCTAATTATATAATAAAACTAAAAAATGCAATTAAATTGCTGAGATCAAATTAAATTTGTCTTCGGATTATTCAATCGTATCCTTTAATGGATAATAGTTTTTTGGGGACATACCAGAGTAGAAGCCACGCTGGCAAAAACAACTCAACTGTCGACACTTCAGGGTTCCCATTTCTGTAAACACTTGATGCACCTTCATTGTACCAATCAGAGGAACTATTTGTGTTGTAATTTCTCTACTAATATCTTTTTGAGACTGATAGAATGAAGAGGCATTGGAAATGTCTTTTCCAACGACAAGAAATCGGTCCGCAGTCTGTTTAAGAAAACCACCAACGCCATCAGCAGCTCCCTTGCCGTGTCATGCCTCGAAGAAGTTTCATGTAACTTTAAAATTGAAATCCTGTCTACACTTGGAATCCTGTCAGATACAGAAGGTGGTGGTATCTCAACATCTGGCGTCAATTCCGGCGTATTCATAATTACTCGAAGAGCTCTTTGTCGATTTTTTCTTGTGGTATTCGCAACTCGCCATTTTTTTTTTAATAATCGATGCTCATAGAGATTCAGGTCTTTTACCAAGCGTTTATTTTTATGATATCTCTCTAATCCTTTCTCTTAGTTTCTGCTACCTTTTCCGGATTTAGTTTGCGCTTTTCTCTGTAACATCGCTGCTTTTCAGCAGCAGTAAGACACATAGCGGTGTACTCTAGTATTTTCTAGAACAAAATTATTCATTTATTAGATAATTATAAAATAATATTGACTGCTATAATATATACAGACACACCGATGATGACTTACAGCTACTAACAGTTCGATAATGATAACTCTGTTACCAATCTACAACTCTGTAACTACTACGAGGTAACATAGTTGTGCAGTAACAGAGTAGTAAATTCAACACTTAGAGTAATTTATTCTTAAAATAAAAGTATACTTTGACAAAATAAAAACAGATTATACAATTGTTCCCTTAATGCTAAATTTCAATTATTAAATTATGTAGAAATATCTGAATACTTACATCAAAACGTCGGTAACATAGCATACCCAGAATAAAACCACGCACCTCACACCGCAACTAACGGACGACTGATTCGCGTACTCCGCGCCCCACCCGCCTAGAAAAGAGTCGAAGCAACAGAACACACTATGATCCAACTGTTGTGAACAGAACGGTAGCGCCATCTCTTAGTATTTGTCTAATTTACATGGTAACAGAAAAGTGCGACGGTTATTACAACGACCGTGGGACTAAATCTTAAATAATCATGAATGATTCAATAAATTTATTAAATAGGCAGGGATAGTTATTTTTAAAATGATAAATCTGCTTAATTATTATAAATATTAAACAAAACAATAATAAAATTTTAATAAAAAGGTATTGTGATTTTTGCATAGTGCCATGAGATGTGGGACAGAATTTTCTTGTATGTAAAACACCTCTGTTACTACTCTGTTACCTGATAAAAAAGTGATAAATCAATAATAACTCTATTTTTCTTTTGAAAATATATTAATTAATTTGTACTTTAACTAAAAACGCTAAAAAACTATTTTAATATATTTAAAATATTGATGAACAAACAATTTTTGCTTGGGGACAACATTTTCTGCTACGGATTTTAAATTGACCCCTGTTTCTGGACTACCCTCAATTATTTCTTTGTATTTTTTTAAAGAGAGAACTAACAAATAGAATTCACATAGCAATCTTGTAAACCCCTCGATTCTTAATCTCTCGTTCGATATTTTTTTGGCGAAAAAATAGGCCTTGTCATTCTTCAACCCTACAACTATTGCGATAAGACCACCCATTGTATGTACACTAGTTTTACCTTTTGTATCCATATAAATATTGTAAGGTGTATGTACAAATCACATAGAACCCAGCGTGGAAGGACAAACAAACATCCAAACTTTTACATTTATATTAGTAGGATTACCTTGTCCCCGTCTTCATATTACAAAAACCTTTCTCGTTTGTTGCTCTTTCTATTTGCGAAACCGTATCAAATTGCATTGCGTGTTTAAAAGAAGTAAGCTGAGGAACAAATCAGGCCGCGAGCGCAAAAACGGCCTAAGTAACATTTTATAAAAAAAAATAGTTTGTGGAGCTATCCTCTTTCTTCAAAAATCTCTTTGAAGAGGATAGGTCCACTAAGTTTTTTTTATAAAATGTTACTTAGGCCGTTTTTGCGCTCGCGGCCTCAAATACAGACAGACATCTACTCTACTTTATATATTATTTAGATTAGAGATACATAACAAAAAAAAAAAAAACAAAGGCTCCTTACATTCTGCCAAATTATGTGAGAAAAATTATATACAGTGACAGTAAAAACATTCCCTACTTCTGTAGCGCATCAAGGATGTTTGCTAGGGCATTCAAACTCGGATAGTTATCAACTCCGGAGCTAGTTACGATGTTGAGCAATCAAATCCGGAACACCGGAGTTGGCTCCGGAGTTGACAGCTTTTTTAGCAATTAATAAAAAGGCCCTTTATTTTAATCAATAGAAGTTTTATTTGTTAAGGAATCAGTGTTTTTGTTTAAAAATTTACTGTCTGTCAGACAGAAGTTATAATATTGCTATTACGCGTTATAAGATATTAAAACAATCAACAAATAATTTAATTAATTGCCTTCAATTTTGTATAAAATTCTTAATTCCAACTACTATAATTATGTAAAGTATAATAAAGATTTGAACTCGCAAGGTAATAAAACAGCTATTTTAGGTTAGAATTTGAACAAGTACATATTTCAGATTCACATTTCTTTATTATACGTAATTGGCGGTATTATATTAAACTTTTGCATAAAATGTGCCAGAAAATACTTGGTTTATTTAAATATTATTGCACAAAGATGATATTAGGTGTCAAAGTGTAGGTATGGAGGCTGGTGAGGTTTATGCAGTAAGAACAACCAAACTAAATCGTTACGGTAATGAATTTTCTGTTTGTTTTAGATGTCTATGTCAATATTAGATTTGGAAAAAATGCCCTACGATCAGCTAGTTAGTCTCATCGAGGCCATAGATGATGACCAAGCTGAAAATTCCGATATTGGTGGAGACTCAGACCCTGAAGATGATTTGCCTCTGAAAATCATATCACAGAGATTAGTAGCGGGTAGAGACTTGGATCGCGATGTCATGGAAATACCTCCACATAATTAGCCAATTCCACTTATCGGTAATTCACCAATACCTATATCACCCTTTTTAATTGTTAAGTCCATAATTTTGTTTTACTGTTATGGTGTACAATAAAGAATATATCTATCTATCTATCTCCAGTTCCATCGCCAGCAGTTTCAACAAAGCGTAACAGGCCGTGTTCGTAGCAGAAGACCTCAAAGGCCGCGCGGACGAAGACGCATACTTACACAAGGTCCAGGAAAAGTGTCTTGTAGTGGGAGAGATGCCGTGGATAGAATGGATGTATTTTCAAGTAATTATGATAAATAAGATGAACATGCCGTGCACATCAGTGAAGTTTCAGACCCGGAAGAAGAAATTCCGTTGAATGTAAGAAGAATACCCAGTGAAAATTCTGAATATGACTCCATGGAAGTGGTTTCACCTCATCGTTCCCCTGTTCCCATATCACAAGTCCCTCAACCAACGGCAACACACCATAGTGAACGGGGTCGAGCTCGTATTAAGGGTCCAATAATAACACAAGGATCCACTAGAGGTACCAGAGGCAGAAGATAAGGTGCAGCTAATCCTTACAGATTTAGTAAAATATTTCGAACACCACAAGAACATAAAAATTGCTTTTTTCAAGTTTATCGTGGCATAAATGAAGAGGTAGATATTTTCTTACCATTACAAATATTTACGATGTTTTTCACAAACATTTTGCTGTAGCACATAGTAACTCACATTGATCTTTACTCTAATAATCCCCTAAAGTTTTCAGTTGATGAACTACAAGCATTTTTAGGAATGTTGATAATAATGGGACTTCACCAATAGTCGTCTATTCGTTTGTACTGGTCTAGTAACTCGAATTTTAACTTTCCTCGTATTGCTAACTTGATGACTTTCAAGAGATTTCTAAAAATATTGAGATTCTTGCACTTGAACGACAATTCGTCTATGAAGCCTCGAGGTGATCCTCAATATGATAGATTACACAAAGTCAGACCAATCTTGACTATGCTCTCAGAAAGTTTTAAAAATGCTTTTAGTCCATCGCGTTATTTGAGTGTAGATGAGAGTATGATAGCTTTCAACGCTAAAGCAATACATGCCTTTAAAACCTGTAAAAAGAGGTTTCAAAGTTTGAGTTTTATGCTGTGCTCTCACTGGCTACATGGTGCATAAGTTCCACATGCAAATATTTTTTTCTGGAGAAGCTTTCTAAGCAGAGTCAAATAATTGAAAAATCGATCGAAATAAATGCATAACCCAAGTTCCAACAAAAGTCTCTGTCAATCTCATTACAACTTTTTCTCCTAAACCAGCATCAGCAGTTGTTGTGCTATCTTTACCTTCATATATTTAGTAATAGTATGCTGTACTTCGGTTATTTGATAACATACCCACTTACAATTAATAAAGTCCATTAAAGTTCTCATTGTTTGTTTTTCAACGGTAGTTGTGTCGGAACAAGGGGCAGCACGTAGCATTTTAGCGTAAACTTGAGGGAGGCGCATAGGGTAAAAGGTTGGGAATCCCTGGTGTAGTGGTTTCAAGCGTGACTGCAGAGCATAAGGTCTCGGGTTCTTCAGGTTCGGGTAAAAAGTGCTATTGGCTTTTTGTATAATATATTTCTCAGTAGTAGCCTTTTTTTTAAGGGTGGGAAATCCAGACTTCTGGGTCATATTAAAAAAAAAATTGTAAGTTACGGATATGAAACAGATAGGAAAATTATTTCATTGTAACAGAGAGGAATTATTAGGGTCAGTTTATAATCACACACTTTATAGAAAATTGGAAGTTATCCTAAAAAGTAAAATATCCTTCTCTATCCTATTCAAAATGGCTTGAGATAAAATGCAAACAATATTAAAATTTATAAACTTAAATAAAAAATATGCTACATGTTTTGTAGTTCCTATAAATTGTGTATCCTAATTCTCTTGGAATAACGAAAATAATGTTGGACGTTAAAAAGTACAATATTTTTGAATATGACCCTTCTACTGACTAAAACCCATCCGTGTTCCATCATATGCCCTTCGTGTTCCGAGGCCGCGGTGACTCTTTCGAACAATTCCGCAACCCCGGCAGGCAACGGCCCCCTTATGGGCCCCGACAATTTTGTTGACACTCTTTGAGGCGCGCGTGGAATACGATGCGCCGTCTACACAGGCCTGGTTTCAGTCGGGCGGCGAGCTACCCATTGCTCGCAGCCCGCAGGCCCGCGCCTACGGTGGCTGGAAGTCACCCTGTGACTCCCGATGCCCAGAGGCAATAGTAGCCTGGAGTTTGGAAGTTGGCGGTGTGATATCTCCGGTTTGTCAGTGGATGGATACTTAACATATTAAAATTCCTTGTTTGTCCTTTGGACTTCTTTGACAGTCGTTACGGGTAGTCAGAAGCCTGGAATTCTAAAACTGATCTGACCAAATGGTATCGTGTTACCCAGTTACTGGGTTGTGGAGGTCAGATAGCCGATAACCACTAATTATACTCAGCTGCATCCGGTTAGATTCGAAGCCGACCAGAAGACCGACGAGAAGATGATGTATGAGAGTAATAGGTTCGATATTATAATAAAACAAATTGGCCTTGAAACAATCTTGCATTTTGAATAAATACTACATACATTTTTAACACTATTTTTTTGTGTATTTATTACATATTTTTTATAATTATTTATTACAATAAAATTGATGTTATAATAAAAATCTCTAAAAATAGTCGTTCACCCAGCTTGAAAACTATTTTTAGAATTTTCTTTTTGGCAATTAATGACTAGAACGTTAAGACGGATTTCAAATAAAAAAAATTGAATAAATATCTCTTATGAGCTATATTAGGTAACAAGAAATTGGATCTAAATAAATGGTTTTTGAAACTGAATTAAATTTCGATAAATAAAATAATATAATAAAAAAAACTGTTCACTACATTTTCACAGAATCAAAAGCTAAAAGGACAATGTCCCAACTCAAATAAGAGATTTAAAAAGGAAGAATTGTTCAATTATAAATCAGTCAACATCTCTATAGACATTTCCAGAAAAAAAAAACAAAATTTCAAAATTATCAATGAAATTAAAGAAAGACATACGGATCTTTTTTTACAATTTACAGTGTGATTATGATTTGTGGTTAATTATTATCTATATTTTTTACTTATAGCCAAGGTTTTTGAATGCCGGTTCATCGTTGAGATTGTGTTCGAAGAATGGACTCTCCCGGAAGATCACTGATGCATCAGCTATGTGCATTTGTCGCTTGCCATATCTGAAAATATAAGAAATAGTTAGTTAGTTGCAAATATATCATAAACTATTAATATAATACGTAATTAGTTAGTTGTAGCTAAGGAGTGGAATTCCGTGCCGGAGTCTGTGTTTTCTGATAACTATAACGAAATAATGATGTTTATTTTGCAAATAAGTAGGTTAGAAATAACACTTTCACACGTCTTTTTTTCGTAAATGTAAACTAGATGAGGCCAGTGTTTCCTAACTGACTACTCTGAGAAGAAACACTGAAACAAACTCAGAGGTCAACGTCTCTTTTAAAGTCCAGACAATCTGTAGTGATCAAATCATATGAGAGCCACGTAGGCGCCCTTTAGAGGACAGAATCAAACAGATTTGAGCAGGCCCGTCCAAACAGTGCAAGCATTTGTCAACCTCGGAGTATTTAAGTCAAGAGTGAATAGGTTACTTCTAGGCAAGCGTGCTTCCTTTAACCACATCATCGCTTACCATCAGGTGAGATGGTGACCTATCAACAATAATTAAACATTCTACGTAACTGGGTAGAATGGCTTCTCTTGGCTTCTAATCTGACCGGACGCAGCTAAGTAGGTATTTTACTTGGAGAGTCTGCATAATATTTTGTGCCTGGTGTTTCTGGTACGTGGAAGAAAGATAGAAGAAATGTTGAAGGCTTGGGTTGCGACATAGGCTACTTTGTTTCGCTGAAAAAAAAACTATTTACCGCGAGCGAAGCCAGTGTTGTATAAAGTAATCAAATATTTAGCAAAACAAATAGTTGATAAACAAAAATAAAAGTAATTTTCCATAAAACAAACTCGACCGCAATCGACAATTTAAACGTTTCAACGCAAGATGCAGTTCATGGCATTATTTTTAGTTCAATTTCAGCTATATGATATGCAGTGTATTTTTTTTTTAATTTTTAGGTTAATTTTGAATTCTAGTTGTTTCTTAACGGATATTCGATATTTAATATGACAAACTATGCACGGTTGACTGGTAGATAATACCTAAGGCATTAAGTACGCGTTTGTACCATTTGTTTTACATGAATATTAAAAAAAAAGAAATGACAAACATAACCAGCCTATAACGTTTCCACTTCTGGGACCCAGGCCTAATATCTATGAGAGAAAATGGGCCGTAATTCCTAATTCGTTGGCCGTAATCCTACACGCGATGCCAGTGCGAGTCCGTCAACTCGCACTGGCCTCGCATCGCATGTCTTTTTTTTTTAATTGGTAAAATCTTCAAATAAGTCCTCCCACCCCGAGATGGATTTTCGGACCGACGACATACCGGTTTCCTCTTGATGTTTCATTCACCGTTTAAAGAACCGTGGTTTGATTATCAACGACGTAACTGAGGGCCTAGTGCGACTTTTTCTCACCCTCGATCGCGTTAACATAAAAGCAATTTGTATGGATTGAGAACAGCGACATCTAGTGGCCACTCACACTAACATTACATTAATTTAATTTAATTTATTTATTGCATTCGGACAACATAAATCCATGATGTTAGTAAATATACACGCTTAAATCTAATGTTAGTATGAAAAATCAAATACAAGTACAAATAATAATAATAATATAATGAAATAATTAATAAGTCGAGTACATCTTGCATGAGGGATGAACAGGCAAGTATTTAATTGTTCATCACCCATACAAAATGTCTCAAAACAGGGGAGTAAAAATTCTCCGCAACAGTTTTCAGAATGCTGTTATTACTGACCCAGAGATGCCGTTTTTTTGCGTAAGAGGTTTTTTGCGTTTAATGCGATCGCGCGGGTAAGAAAAAGTCACACTAGACCCTCTGTAACCACTGCACTGAATATTAATATCACCCTTAAATATTACGACCGTGCACACACCATGTTTAGTACTGTACAGCATAGGTCTGCATACAACGTTTGATGTTCTTAAAAACTGCCGTCTATAGGAAGTTCCGCTAAACGAAAGTAGATGGCGCTGTTCATTTTAAACAGAGACATCTTGTGTCAAGTTGTAAAACTTAAGCAATGGTGAAAAACGCGTTATTTCCTTTTTTTTGATTTTCACCATTGCTTAAGTTTTACAACTTGACACAAGATGTCTCTGTTTAAAATGAACAACGTTGTTATTCTTGTTGCATTAGTTTCTTTTTTTCAACAAGAATAACAATGCCACGTCGCACGGTGGGCTGAAAAACGGCTTTCATAGACTTAGGCATTTTATTTTGCAAGTGCCAGTTTTTGTGCCGGATATCACTTCTATTTGTTATAACAATATACAAAAATGACACCAGAATTGATTCTGCACAAAAACGAAGGAATTATAATTTTTTTACGAAAATTTTGTATGGAGCTAGTATGAAAAATCGAAATATCTCTGAAACGGCAGCGATAACCGTAATATCCTTATAGGAGGTTTTAGTACTAATTATTTATGATTTTTTGACATACGTTACATAATGGTTGTAGATGCCTTTTTTTTTTTAAAAATCGTCAAAATATTTTTATTTATTTTTACATATTAAACGTTCCTTTTAGTGTTTAAGTTGAAGAATTCAGAGCTTTAACAACTCTTAACATAAAATAGCATCACCCCTATAGACCTGAAGGACTAGACAGAGGTGTGTAGTATCTTGTTGATCTTGTAAGATTTCCAACAATACCAAATAGTTGAATATCAGTGTCAAAGTGCCCATGCTGTCGCTTCTTTTAGAAAGATAGGGGAATGAAATTGTTAATTGATCATACCCTAAAAGTATGATTACAACATAACCGGAGACATAATAATATCGACACAAAAGGAATTTTAAAACCTTGCATACGTTCAAAATACAAAATAACATATTGTGTAGTCATCTAATGAGTCTGATGACAAGTAATTAAGTAATTAGAATGATGGTTGTAGTCTTCTGATTCTAATGAGCCTATTAAGTGATTAAATGATTTGAAATATCTCGCAACAATACCAACTAAGAACTGCATTCACCTTTTTATAATTAGTGAGCTAATGTGATTTGCTAATGTTGATTAGTTCTACTATGAGTTCTACGAAATGTTTTTGACGATTATAAATTTTTATTATCATATCTTTTATAACTTTAATGAGGGTAGTTAACTAATTATTGACTTTATACAATAAAAGGGCTATAATTTTGTTCCATAATTTAGATTGTTCACAACCGTGTAACTGCTAACACTAAAACTATTTGCTTTGCGACTACAAAATCTTAGAATGGAAAGTTTAATCACCAACTTAGATTTGTTTGTTCTTCTAAAAAGTGAGTGTCCTTCATTTAATCATGAAGTATTGTTTAGTGCAATTGTGTCCCGCATAGGCGATTGCCTTTCTGCCGAAGATCAAGTAACTCTCAAAGAATTTTGCCGGAGATTCACGCGAGCTGCTTTAAACAGGTGGCAGAAATCTAAACGATTCTTTGATAAGTTTAGAAATACGTACGGAGAGTGGTTGCAAGCAAATATTGATTGGCCGAGTTGCGTGCAAACTTTAATAAATCAAGAACCAACTGTTGATGAGATACCAAGAGCACGCTCAGTCTCTCCAGAACCTTCGACATCATCGACTGTTGGAACAATGACAAAAAGGTCCCGAAAACCATTCAAAGATCTAGGAAGCAAACAGAAAAAGAGAAGATCTAGTGAGCACATAGGCGAGGATTCCTGTGAATTGGCATATGCAGCTGCAGCACGTTTAAAAGAAGAAGGTTATGAAGATATCGCATCTGTAATCAATTATATGATCAAAAATCCAGAAGCTGCCGTTAAAATCAAGGAAAGCATTAAGAAAACAGTAATATTTACACCAGAGAAAGCACTTGGATTGCTTCTTTCACTTAAGCTTTCAAAGTGGCAATATATTACGTTGCGAGAGACTGCCATTCGGGAAGGTGCTAAGGATATTTACCCATCCTACTATAAACTGCAACAAACTAAGCTTGCATGCTACCCTCCTAATCAATCAGTATCAGTTACGGATTCATCAGCTAGAATTACACTTCAAGCTTTACTTGACATCACGGTGAAGCGGATTCTTCAAAGTCTTTCTGATAATGTGGAAAATAAGCAGTTAAAGCTGATATCGAAGTGGGGATTTGATGGTGCTTCCAATCAAAGCCGATACAAGCAGAAAATGGACGGCGAGCATGATGATTCAAGCATTTTCATGACCTCCTTGGTGCCACTGAAACTGACAGATGGAGATAATACTATATGGACAAACCCGAAACCATGCTCAACTTTTTATTGTCGTCCGGTTCAGTTCACTTTTGTAAAAGAAAGCCATGCAGTTGTCATTGATAACAAAAGAAAAATGGATGAGGAAATTGAGGCCCTTAACCCCACAGAGTGCATTAATAGTAACAGGGTGACTCATAAACTAATGATGACAATGATCGACGCAAAAGTCTGCACGTACCTTTCTGAAGCTAGATCAAATGCATCATGCTACCTGTGCTTAGCAAAACCAACAGAAATGAACCACTTAGATGCTGTAACATCAAAAACTGTGTGTTCTGACATATATGAATTTGGCCTATCATCCCTACATGCCCGTATAAATTGCATGGAATGTCTGTTACACATTGCGTACAGACTTGACTTCAAACAGTGGGCAGCAAGAAGTAATGAGCATAAAGATATGTTACAAAACAGAAAAAAAAACATTCAAAATAAATTTAAAGAGGAGCTCAATCTGTTAATTGATATAGTAAAACAAGGCTCGGGAACTACCAATGACGGGAATACCGCAAGGAAGTTTTTCGAGTTTCCCAATAAAACTGCAGCTATTACTGGGTTGGATCAAAACCTGATAAAAAGATTTGCTGTTATTTTGCAAGCAATAACATCTGGTGAGAAGATCGATGTCATCAAATTTAAAGATTTTGCTCGCAAAACAGCAGAAAAGTACGTGGAATTATACGACTGGTACTACATGTCATCAACCGTACATAAACTATTAATACACGGAGCTGACATAATCGAAAAAAATGATATTGTCCCGATTGGGACTCTCTTGGAAGAAGCCTCAGAGTCTCGAAACAAAGATTTTAGGAGGTTCCGGGAACATCATTCGCGGAAAAGAAGCAGGCAAGATTCTAATCAAGATATCCTAAATATGCTTGTTGTTTCTTCGGATCCTTTTCTAAGTGCACAAAGGCCGAAGTTAGATGCCAAAAGGAAGACAACCTTTTTTGCTGAAACTCTCGACCTAATACAGTTTCCGGAAACTGAGTTCGAGTTTGTAGGAATATCCGATCTGGATTCTGACTCGGAATTGGAGTCCGACAACGAAAGTTGTAAAGAAAATTTGTAAAATTTAATTATTTTTCTTTATGTTCTTTTGTTATTTATGTTAGTTTATTGTACCAATATGTTTAGTTAATAATTTCATAAATTATAGTTTCAAATATGTATTTTGTATAATTGAATTTATTAGATATTATTTTTGTTACTTCTGTTTTATTTAAATTACCTATCAATAAAAAGTTTATATACAGTCTTTTCTTTTTTCACATATTCTTAATATTTGGGGAAAAAGCATGCTTCCTAACGATGTCCTTAACTTTGACACAGTTCATGGATCGTTTTGAACAGTTTCATATGTTAAAATAAATAATGTTAGTACTATAATCCCCTATAAGGATATTATTATTATTATGTGTCCGGTTATGTTGTAATCATACTTTTAGGGTATGATCAATTAACAATTTCATTCCCCTATCTTTCAAAAAGAAGCGACAGCATGGGCACTTTGACACTGATATTCAACTATTTGGTATTGTTGGAAATCTTACAAGATCAACAAGACACTACACACCTCTGTCTAGTCCTTCAGGTCTATAGGGGTGATGCTATTTTATGATAAGAGTTGTTAAAGCTCTGAATTCTTCAACTTAAACACTAATAGAAGTGATATCCGGCAAAAAAACTCGCACTTGCAAAATAAAATGCCTAAGTCTATGAAAGCTGATTTTCAGCCCACCGTGCGTCGCTAGATGGAAGTTTTGCTAGCGTATACAAAGGACGATTTTGAAATAAAATGGTTTAAGAGTTAATATTGTAGGAAAAACAAGAGTCATATTGCCAACCGACATGGGACCACTTAAAATAATGGCGCCCAACTTAGGCTATTTCTTCTAATCTAAAATCTCTTCGTTTTTAAACATAAAGATACTTTGAAGTTATCTTAAAAATTTGCCGCCTAGTAGAGGCATATTTTAATAAAATGAAGTTGTAAATTCGACTACCTGCGTAGGTATAAAGTGATAACAATTTTCTAATTTTTATAACTATTTTGAAGACATACTACATCATTAACAACGTTAGCCTATGTCAGTCTGTAGATGGGTGCCCGTCATAAGTCATAACCAGAGGTCAGAATTAGGTAGAGTTATTTACGTTCTTACACTGATTTCATTCAACGAAATAATAAAGTGGATATGCCCCAAATCCCGGGATTAATTTTGAAGAGCAGGAAAATCCCGTGATTTATGAAATAAAAAGTTATTTACTTTTACACAATTTAAACCACTGCACGCGCGATGTTGCCTTTACATAATATTGTTGGTCACACGGGATTGTCTATTAGAAATCCCGGGAAGATCCATATTAATATCAACATTTCGATGCAAGTACATAAATAGCTACCTAATTCCGACCTCTGGTTATAACATAAATAAAGAATCTCGATATTATCGAGATTCTACACGTTAGGCTGTTGGTCCTGACTGTCATTTATACATACTTGACAGTCGCTATGGGTAGTCAGAAGTCAGAAAATGAGGCACCATTCTTGCCAAGTTGGTCAATCGTGTTACCAAGTTCCTAGTTTAGGCAGGTCAGATAGCCAGTCACTGCATGTAAACGTAGTACATGGTAGTTTTTTTCTTGGCAGGTAATTTCTTATGTGACTTAAAATCGACATATTTTCGGTCTTAATATATAGTAATCTAAGTATTAACCTATTCATTTATTATATACTAGCTTCTACCCGCGACTTCGTACGCGTGGGAAGGTTTTCCCGCGCAAATCCCAATCCAGTGGGAATTTTGGGATAAAAAGTAGCCTATGTGTTATTCCAGGCTGCCAACTATATACTTACCAAATTTCATTCAGATCCATTCAGTACTTTTTTCGTGAAAGAGTAACAAACATCCATCCATCCTCACAAACTTTCGCATTTATAATATTACTAGCTTTTGCCCGCGACTTCGTCCGCGTGGAATAGTTACTTTGGGCTAACGTTAAATTTAACCCCGATTTTGAAGCATTCTTCATTGGCGCTCCGCTCCTATTGGCCTTAGCGTAATGATATAAATTGACTATTTAATTAAAAATTAATTTTTCAATTCGAACCAGTAGTTCCTCAGATTATCGCGTTCTAACAAACAAACAAACTCTTCAGCCTTATATTATTAGTATAGATAGCTGTTTCCCGCGACTTCGTCCACGTTTTCGTCGTTTTTCGTAAAAAAAAGTAGCCTATGTCCTTCCTCACGGTTCAGTGATTTTGATGTAACAGACAGATTACATTTCGTAATTTAGTAGGGAAATATAATATGTCAATCTATAATACTGTTGAAAAATATCGCAATACCGAATCGCACAATATTATTGTTAATAGCTGTGCCCGCGACTCCGTCAGCGTGTAACTCCTTGTGTGTTATTAAGTTAATGTATTGGTAATATTGTTTAGATCACGTTCACATGAGGCTTAAGTACCTATAGAACGAAAATACTTCAGCGCAAAGCTTCCGGGTAAACTATGTTGAAAGTTGACCCGTCCGGCACGTGAACATAAAGATTTCTAGAACTGCTAATCCGGGAAAGAGCGACGTACAACTGACCATGCGAGAAACAACTGACACCGAGATCTACTCCAGCAACATGAAAAGTCTGCCCTTGAGCCTTATTAATTGTCATTGCATAACACACCGATACTGGGAATTGCGTTCTTTTAATTTGGAATGGAAAATTATTTGGTATTATGGGAATTCTGGGAATAAAGATGGTTTCTCCTGCACCGCAACCTGTTAAAATTTGAGCCTCGATTATATTTTGTTGCAACTGGGTTACTTTTAGCCGAGTTCTATTGCAAAGTTGTGGTGGTTTTAAATTTCGGAGCAGAATAATAATCAGAAAGCTTCGAACTGCTAACGCTATCGGGAGTTACACGTGTTATTGTGAGTCAACCATAAAAGATAGATATATGCTGTCGTGGGATATTTTTTAATATAATTTTAAGGAGAACATTTCCGTCATAAATGATTTCTGTGTAGCTTTAACCATTAAGGTTGCACACGCGACGGAAGCTTAAAAAATAGAGTAACTTCTCCCGTTTTCCCAACATTTCCCTTCACTGCTCTGCTCCTATTGATTGTAGCGTGATGAAAAGTATACTATAACCAGCTCAGGAGTATGACAAATAATTGTACCAAGTTTCGTTAAAATCCGTCGAGTAGTTTTTGTTTCTATAACGGTTATACAGACAGACAGACAGACAGACCGACAGACAGACAGACAAAAATTTTACTGATTGCATTTTTGGCATCAGTATCGATCCCTAATCACCCCCTGATAGTTATTTTGTAAATATATTTCATGTACAGAATTGACCTCTCTACAGATTTATTATAAGTATAGATAAGTATAAGTATATAAGTAAGAGTAAGATAAGATAAGAAGTAAGATAAGATAGTAAGAAGTAAGATAAGAAGATACTTTATTGTAGACCTTAATAATATACTTATGGATACAAATAATAAAACTATTGTACAATGGGCGGTATTATCGCACAGGGCGATCTCTTACAGACAATCTTTGGATGGACAGAACTTAAAGGACGTACCTATGTAAATTAATATTAGCTATATAATTGCGGTTAATGAAAAAGGGGGCGGGCTGAAAATACTATTTTTGTTTGTAATATATTTTGTTATTTATTATAATTTTTTACATAAGTGTTGTTGCAGTATAGTTCTTTATTTATTTCTTTCTAAAAAGCTAAGCAGACGATTATGTCTTTGGATTAAGTTAAATCATGAATATCAACTCACCTTCCTCTCCCATGCACAGAGTAATACTCCTGAAGCTCCTTCAGATAGTTGGAGATCTGCTCAGCGGTGTCGAAGCGCTCAGGACGGCGAGGACGTGGGTACTGCGCCTGCGTCGTGCACGACAAAATGGCGGACAGCAACAAAATGGCGGACAGCAGGAGACGCATTTTGACTGGAACAGATGAAGAATGTGATTAAATTTTGGGCTGTTTATCGAGGCTAAGGCTCAAATAGCCTTAAAAGTTAGGAATCCTAGCAAAGATAAGACAGTACTTCACACCGGAACAGCTGATTAATCTGTATCAAGCCCAAGTTTGGTCGTGTATGGAGTACTGCTCTCATCTTTGTTTGTCCACCGTCATTGAATTGATTGAACTTCAATAATTGTAAGTCTTTCGTTTAATAGAATATAAGTAATTAGGTACTAACATATTATCTACCTATGTAAGTTAAATCTATTACTAACATTTAGGTACAGTAATTATAAGTATTTATTATTGTGGATCTTGTTGTCTCAAATAAATAAAGATATTTAACGTTAACTATATTTAACGTTTTCATACAGAGATTAGATATCCAATGCAATTATCTTGTGTTGTGCGTAACGTACTTTGAATTAATGTTATTACTGAAGTTCATATTTCACTTTTAGTGCAGTAGCCAGTACGCACAATGAAAGTATTCCCAAAACGTTTTGTGCGTATTTTTTCTTAGAGTATTTGAGTACATCAAATACTCTATAAATGTTATAATATTAGTAGCTTATAATTGTGTAAGTTTAACTGAGAATAATGTTACTAAATTGATTGATAAAGAATTGAACGACTGAAATAATTTTAAACTACACATTACCTACTATTTTTGCTGTGGGTAATGTTGTGAGTTACATTTGCATCATGTATATAATGATGATGATGTTTATTTTACAATTAGTTTATAAATAACACTTTCACACGTCAGTATTTTCGTAAATGTAAACTAGATGACGCTGGCGGTGCTTCCTAACTCAGAGGTCAACGTGTCTTTTGAATTCCATACCATCTGTAGTTATCAAATCGTATGAGAATCATAATGTCTGTGGTGGTCTTTAGAAGACAGAGTCACACAGATTTGAGCAGGCCCATCCAAACAGTGCAAGCATTTGTCAGTTATCGCGTAGCTCAACCGAGCTCGAACGATTTTACGAACAATACCAAAGTAAGGACATTTGGGTAGGCCGTATAAAGTACTCAAAATACAATGTGATTGTCTGGTATCGTAGGAGTTATGCACTGTACTGGAACTGTTGATATTGGAGGATTATTTCCAAACTTTGGCGTGATTACGATAACTAGCACGCGTCATTACGCATTAATGTCGCGGGCTTTTACGCGCACGTGCATGAAAGTAACAGATCCGAATGACATGTGTTTTCTGGCGTTTGTTTCGAAGCCACGTCACTAAAAGAAAGAAAGAAATATATTTTACTGGCTTCTGCCCGCGTCTTCGTTCGCGTGAGAGGATTTCCCGCGTAAATCCTGCTCCCGTGAGAATTCTGGGATATAAAATAGCCTATGTCTTATTTCAAGATGTCAATTATCTTCTTACCAAATTTCATGCAGATCCGCTTTGCAGTTTTGGCTTCATTGAACAACAAACATCCTATACACCCATCCATCCAAACATCCAAACTTTCGCATTTATAATATTAGTATAGGTACCTTTTTTATTCTGGGTGGGAAAGTCATCGAATAACTTCTCCCGCTCTGGGTTAAGCGAGAGGGAGTGTCAGACTTCTACTAACTAAAAACCCACCCTGTCCCTTCAGCTGCCCGTAAGTGCCGGGCCGCGGTATCTTGTTAATACATTTCCGCAACCCCGGCGGGCAATGGCCTTATGAGGCCCCGTCACTAATGCTGACAGCACCTTGAGGCGCGCGAGGAACACGATGCGCCGCCGACCCGGGCCTGATTCTTTACCGGACAGTGAGCTACCCCTGCTCAGCGTCCGTAAGCCCGCGCCTACGGTGGCCGGAGATCGGCCCGCGATCGCCGACGCCCAATATTAGTATACCGACATTTAAGATACACACTACACAAAAACAATAACACAAACATTGAACCGACTTCAAAACAAACAGAAACACCTTTTTTTTATCGTGGTAAAATTATCAAATAAGTCCTCCCACCCCGGGCAGGGCGGGAGGGACGGTCAGACTTTTACTGACTAAAATCCACAGTGTTCCTTCAATAACCCTTTACGTTCCGGGGTCACGGTAATGGGATAAGTCCCACGACCCCGACAGGCTTCGGCCCTCTACAGGGGGGGCCTCGTCATATTGCTGACGCTCTTTGAGGCGCGCGTGGAACACAACGCGCCGTCGACCCGGGCATGGTCCATGGTCGGACAGCGAGTTGCCCTTTACTCGCTGTCCGCATGCCCGCGCCTACGGTGGCCGGAGATCGTCGGCCGACGTCCGACGCCGTGGGCGTCTACCAATTCGGCTGGGCTGGAGGGAGGACGCCATCCTCTCCCTCACACGGCCCGCCTCCTCCTTCGGCAGCATGGCTGCTTCGCAGAAGGAGGCGACCGCTTCCCACTCCCTCTCGCCCCGCAGCATGGCCTCGACCAATGCCGGGCGCGAGAGGTCTCCGACTATCGCCGCCGTGAGGACACGTCGGTGCTCTGCCCAAGCGGGGCAGTCTTGCACCGTATGCTCTACTGTGTCCTCAGGGCGGCCCTCGCAGTGGTGACACCCAGGCGTTTCTTCCTTCCCCATCAGACACAGGTACCTCCCGAAACTTCCGTGTCCGGTGAGGACCTGTGTCATGCGGTAGGTCAGGACGCCGTGACGCCGATCTAGCCACTCCTCAAAGAGGGGTCTTACCGCCGCAATTGCGGCGTGCCCGAAACAGAAACACCTAGTGTTTCTGTTTGTTCCAGACAATGATTCTCATATGATTTGATAACTACAGATGGTATGGAATTCAAAAGACACGTTGACCTCTGAGTTAGGAAGCACCGCCAGCGTCATCTAGTTTACATTTACGAAAATACTGACGTGTGAAAGTGTTATTTATAAACTAATTGTAAAATAAACATCATCATCATTATATACATGATGCAAATGTGTAACTCACAACATTACCCACAGCAAAAAAGTAGGTAATGTGTAGTTTAAAATTATTTCAGTCGTTCAATTCTTTATCAATCAATTTTGTAACATTATTCTCAGTTAAACTTACACAATTATAAGCTACTAATATTATAGCAGTAGGTACATCAAATACTCTAAGAAAAAATACGCACAAAACGTTTTGGGAATACTTTCATTGTGCGTACGGCTAAGGAGTGGAATTCCCTGCCGGAGTCTGTATTTCCTGATCGCTATAACCTGGGACTCTTTAAGTCAAGATTGAATGGGTTGCTTCTGGGCAAGCGTGCTCCATCTTCGACTACATCATCACTTACCATCAGGTGAGATGGTGGTCAAACGCGAGCCTATTATCAATAAAAAAGTTTACTATCATGGTAAGCCCCTTCGAAGTAAAAAAAACTTTTTTTTGAAGTCGACGCTTCAAAGCCCAAAAGCTAACATGAGAATACGAAATTCCAGCAATTATTATGAAAACGCTGACGCTGGTGGGCAAGATGATGATCAGCCTCATCTTCACCGGCGTCTACATCTACACCTTGGAGCTGTTCCCCACGAAGGCGCGACACTCCCTCATGGGCTTCTGTTCCAAATACAACGTGTAATGTAAAGGGTATATACATACCAAGTGCACGGTTTCTTAAAATAAAAAATAAAAATAAAATAAAATAAGTTTATTACATATCATTTTTGCTTACATTTCATGTCGAGGAGCCGCCATTTAAGCATAGAAATGCCTGTAGTTGACGGCTCCGCTCTTCCCTTACATTATAAATTTACAAAAGGCAAATATAAAGAAAATACGATTAATTTTATATGTGCATGAGTGTGGCTGTGTGCGTGTGTGTATGTGTCTGAGTGTGTGTGAGAGAGAATGAGATTAAATTTTAAGTGTACATGTTGTGACCATTATAAGCGAATAATATCACTTTATTATTAAGTCACACGTTGCAAAAGTAACTCTGTGTCATGATAATTTTAATTGTGTAGCCATAGTGTTAATTCTTTTTTGCATTCTTTTTTTTTATCATAGATGTATATTATGATTTTAAAACAATTAATTACAACAAATATACAAAATTATGTACTAAAATACAAACTACAATAAAGCATCAAAAAATTCATCCTCAACGCTGTCGGCTGGCAACGTACCCAAGATACTGGCGGCATTGCCTCGTTGTATGGCAATGCTTAGCCGTTGACCAAAGAAATAGCCAGCCCTTGGGTCGCGGGAAGCGTCAACGAGCCTTTTCGATATTTCTTTAAAAAGGCTGTGAGCACACGGGCCCTATGGTCCGAGAGTTTCGACCCCAAACGGCTCGAAAATATAGTCATCACCGAGATGACTATATTTACGCCGCTTGAGGTTTTCCGCAGCCGCAGCGGGAGCGCCAGCACAACATGATGAACTGGGAAGATGGGATGGCGCGACAGTATCGACACAAGTTGCGTCCCACACTAAAGGCCTACCCATCTTCCAAGGAAACAATGACATGCCGTCCGGTCTCTTGCCATCGTCACGCGCCAGTCCAATGGGTTCCAATACGGCTGGAACGCCGACGGTGACAAGGGCTCGTCGGATAATGTCATTTAAGTTGGCATGTCGTGCAAAACGACCCGCACTACGGCTGCAAGAGAGACCATGGTGCCCGAGGCTGTTGACCGCTTCCCCACAATTACAGCGATGAGGGGAACAACAAGGGGCTCCTAGGCGTAGTGAAGCAGCGATGCGGAAAGTGGTGTCGTCGAACAAAGTGCCTAGATTTGAGGACGGTAGAGCATGTAGCCAAAGACCTGATTCCCACTTTCCCACAGCCAGCAGACGAGCACACTCAGCAGAAGTAGCAGACGTGGTTAGTAAATTATTCAGAACTACTCTGCAGAGCGGCTCGTCCCACCGCCTCTGGGAAGATGGTATAACAGGTAGGTCAGAATTCGGACAAGCGAGATTCCAGGCATCAATAGCCTCAGTGAAGCACGGCACATTAAAATTAATCAGTGTGGAAGCCAGGATATTCCTGATTAATTTCTCAGTGCTGTGGACCGAGGAAATGAAAGCCGGTAAACTAATACTAGAAATTTTGCGGAAAGATGTATATTAGTTTATTAATTTTGTTGTACAAGAAAGCTGAGCGTTTTTTATATTGTCTGCTGGCAAATTCCGTTTTAGTTGTGGGAACGTTTAGTATGCAGTGTTTATTTCTTTTCTGTAAAATTTTAGAATCATATGGTGTCTCTTTGTGCGTTTTGAGGATGATAAGAAGGATGTACAATTTTCTCACTGACAGCTGATTACATAATTCATAAAGTTTTTCTGTAGAGAATATTCTTTTTTTGAAGTACATCACCTTAAGTATCGCTCTTTGAGCGCGTTCCAACTCTAGAAAACTAGATTTTGTTGCTCCACCCCATACAGTTATGCAATAAACTAAAACAGACTGGACCAAGGATACATAAATTTCATTTAATAAATTTTTTTGATTGTTTTTATTTTTATTTACATTTATTCTCCCTGGTACAACAGTTGAGTGTTTGAGGGTTAATCCTGCCAAGACTCAAGTCATTATTGTTGGCAGCCCTAGGCTACGTTACAAAATTAACTGGGTGACCCTTCCTCAAATCGTTTTTGATGGAGCTGCTATACCTTACTGTGACTCAGTAAAAGACCTAGGTATTTATATTGATAGGGATTTGTCTTGGGGTCCTCAGTTGCAAGAAGTAAGCCGCAAACTGTTTGCCTCTGCGGGGACTTTACGCAGATTGCGCAATTTCCTGCCGACTGCCACTAAAATTGCGCTTGCCCAATCCCTTCTTCTCCCTGTTCTCGACTATGCTGAAGCAAGTTATCCAGATCTTACTGAAGTGCAGCTAGATAAGCTTGAACGACTCCAAAATTTTTGTATAAGATTCATATTTGGTTTGCGCAAATATGATCATGTTTCTGAGTTTCGCATTAAACTCAAGTGGCTGCCGATCCGCCTTCGCCGGAATGCACATATTTTATCATTACTTTACAGTATTCTCTTCAATCCCACAACCCCGTTTTATCTCAAAGAACGCTTTAAGTTCCTTCATGACACACATGTAAGAGATTTGATATCATCGGAGAATTTGAGACTTTCAATGCCTGCACATTTCACTAAATTCTATGGCTCATCGTTTACGGTACAAGCTATTCGTTTGTGGAATGCATTGCCGGTGTCTGTAAGACAAGCTCAGTCACTGGCTACTTTTAAAAGCTCGGTTGCTAATTATTTTCATTCCAATTTATGACTATTCTTTTGTTTTCTCTCCACTTGATGTTAAAGAACACATTATATGTATTGTATTATTTAATTACCTATGTATTACATTGTATTTATATGCATATATATATATATTTGCATATACATTTATTTATTTTAATATTTAAATATTTTTTGTTTCTCTGTTTTTATGAGTAATGTAGTTAGTACACTAATTTAGCCCTCCCCACTTTAATTAAAGTTTTTAAAGTCCTTCCAAAGGTTGTCTGGAAGATATCGCTTTCAGCGATAAGACCGCCATTGTTACCATAGAATAAGCAATATTGTTAAATAGGTGTGTTTAAATTTTGGTGTACAATAAAGTATATTCTATCTATCTATCTATCTATCTACAACATATCTCAACTCTTTGAATATCCAGATCAGTTTACGTACTCTACTAATGACCTTTTCCAGTTGAGGATACCAAGAAAGACGCTGGTCAATAACCACTCCTAGATATGTTGCTTGAGTAACTTGCTGGATGGTAGGGCAATTGCAGCTAGTTCCATAGTCAGTAACTTCACATGTGTGGATTTTTAAATTAAATTCTTTGTCTGGCTGAAACTGATTATAGATATTAAAACAAACGTAGTTGGTTTTACTTGTATTCAATGTGAGCAGATTTTTTTTTAACCACGTTGCAACAAGTCCTAGTCCTTCTTCTGCACTATGCTTAAAATCTTCCCATGTTTTCCCTGAGAAGACGACAGCAGTATCGTCGGCGTACGAGAATACTTTGGCATTATTAATCCTCATGCTACAGAGATCATTAATGTAAATTAAGAATAGCGTAGGTCCCAGTACACTTCCTTGTGGTACGCCGTATGATACATCTGCGTCCTCACTAACAATTTGTTTCACTTTTACTTTTTGTGTTCTACCAGAAAGATAATCCCTAAAAAGTGCTAGTTGTATTCCGCGAATTCCAATAGCTTCAAGCTTGTGTAAAAGAATGGGAGTAGAGACGGTGTCAAAAGCTTTTCTTAGATCTAGAAAGGCAGCCATACATTTATTTCCTTTATCAAGTTGTTCAGTTACTAATGAGCTTAGTGCTATAACAGCATCTTCAGTTGACTTTTTTTGCCTAAATCCAAATTGGGAAGGTGATAAAATCTCAAATCTATTTAGATACTGCAAGAGGCGTGTATTTATTAGTTTTTCTATAATTTTGGAAATTGCAGTTAAAACAGAAATAGGTCGATAATTGTTGACATCGTCTCTATCACCACCCTTATACACAGGTGTAATAATGGATTTTTTTAATGGGGCTGGGAAAACACCTTTTTGAAGACACAGATTGGCAAGGTGCGTGATAATTGGTACAACTTCATTTTTAGCAAGTTTTAAGAAGCAAGTGGGTATATTGTCCCATCCGGGGGCACTGTCAGATCGTAGATTCATAAGCGTAGTACAAACCTCGAGCTGATCAGTATCCAGAAGTACCATTGAGTTTATGTGTGACGCTGTTTTACGTGGGAGTTTGCTAAATAAGTTAGTACCAGATGTTATGTTCTGAGCCAGATCTCTGCCTATGCTTGAAAAATATTTATTTATAAAGTTAGCAGATTCTGTGGGAGATGATTTAACATGTAACAATTCTAAGTTCTCTGTTCGTGACTTATTAGTATAAGTGATGCTTTTTATATTTTTCCAAAGAAGTCTATTGTTTTTGACAGTGTTAGTAATTTGTTCCCTATTATATTTTCTTTTTAACTTTTTTATGAGCTTGTTACAATAGTTTTTATACCGCATATACGTAGTTATGGCAATTTCATTCTGAGGATCATTTTTTGCCTTCTTCTGCAACGCATTACGATTCCGAATACATCTCAGAATGCCCTGAGTAATCCAGGGTTTTAGTAAACGTTTACTGCTAGGTATGGTAATAGTGCGTGTACTACTAGCAGTCAGAGAATCAGTAATTTTTTTCTATTAAAGAGGTTGTAACCACAATTGGGTCATCAATAAATAGAAGTTCAGCTAAATTTTTATTCTGCAAATATAGGAGAGCACTTTCAAAATCTATTGTTGTTTTAATATTACCTGGAGCGATTCTGTCTTTTACTTTTGCCAAAGAAAGAAAGGTGGTGTAGTGATCTGTAGTACAGTAGTGCTAGTGCGTAAAATAGCTATAAACGCGGAGTGTTTTTTCGGATTAATTTTTAACATGAAATGATCTAGGCAATTCATTTCTCTAGTCGGTAGTGTATGCCCGGCCAGGATTCCGTATGATGATAACATAGTAAGGTAATTGATTCTATTTTTGAGTTCGTAGTATTGTTCACATTCCCTGGGTCTCAGGTTAATATTTATATCCCCTGTAATCACAATATTTCTTTTTTGTATATTTAGTGATTCTAAATGTAAGCCTAAAGAGTTAATAAAATTATCGGCGCTTTAATTTGCAGGGGATCTATATACACCAAAGACAATGTTACTTAGTACCTCGATTTGAAGACAAGATGCGTGTAAGAGCTTAACTTCTGCAGCTTTATGTTTTAAAGATTTTTTTACATACGCGACGACTCCATCATTTTTATTTGAAAGATTTGTGGTGTAATAGCAATGGTAACTATCAAGTTGTGGAACAGGTTTATTTAAATTAAGTTGACATTCTGTTAATATAATGATATCTGTTTCAAATTTAAGACTAGATAATGTAAGTAAAAAGTCGTCAAAATTGCAGCAAATGCCTCTAATATTCTGGGAAATTATAGTGAAATTATGTGTATGGATGTATGTTTCTCAAGATCTGTACAGTCGCATATGATCGATTTAGCAAGCTGTGTGTTGTCTATTTCTTGTAGTGTTTGTAATGATTCACACGCTGCAGCCATTTTTAAAATAATAAATAATACCAGTCCTAGTTGGCCATTGCTTAATATGAGTGTAGAGTGTCGATTTGATGTTTGTGTTTGTCTTATGTGTGTTTATTTGGATATATATTTTAAGAGTGTGTTTATGATAGTAGTGAGGTCTAAAGTGACTGATGGAATTATGTGTATTTTTTTGTTTTTTGTAGATGAATGTACATTCAAAAGTGATACAGTTATCGTTTAAAGATAATAAAATAATTAGAATTATACAAACCAAAATTATAAAAAGGTAGAAATGCTGAGAGTCATGGCTTATTTCGGATGCTGGCGAGATCGCGCTCCGAATTGATCTGCACGCGTTCATTATTGTCGAGACGTAGAAAAACTCCTCCACGAAAAATCCAGCATGTGTAGCCATTTGTTTTGGCAAATTCTCGGACTAGAGCGAATAATTTGGCAGTCTTTTTAACCGACTTCTAAAAAAGGAGGAGGTTCTCAATTCGGATGTTTGTATTTTTTTTTTTTTTTTTTTTTTATGTTTGTCCACGCATAACTCCGTCGTTTGCCAACCGATTTGAAAAATTCTGATTTTGTTAGAAAGAGTATACTTTCCAAATGGTCCCATGAAAATTTTATCGAAATCGGACAAGCCGTTTCTGAAAAATCAACAAAAGTTTAAAAAAATGTTTACGTTGATGATCTTTTCGTTTACGCTGCATTGCGTTTTATGTTCGCGCATAACTCCGTCATTTACGAACCGATTTGGAAATTTCACTGACCCACTAAAAAGCACGAAAATAAAAACTTTTTTGCAAAAAATAAAACCGACTTCCATATCAAAACACTACAAAGCCAAAAATAATTTTAATTTCGGAAGGCGGTGTGAAAAAAAATAGAAAATACAAAACCAATAACACCGACTACCGAAATTAAAATTATTTTTGGCTTTGTAGTGTTTTGATATGGAAGTCGGTTTTATTTTTTGCAAAAAAGTTTTTGTTGTGACACTCTCAGACACATAGATGGGCTTTCTTTCTCCTTTCAGGTTAAAATGTTCAGTATGTAGCTTATCACTTAATTCTTTGACTGTGTTGAATTTTTTCGTAGCTGTTAGAAGCTTTTCTTTCCCTAGTACTGTAGAAAACTCGGCAATGATAGTACCGGTACCATACGATTTTTCACGTGGCTTTATTCTGTAGATGTCTTTAATGTCACTACCCTTAATCTCAGCCTCAACTATCTTGCCCAGCTTAGACATAAAATTGCTCAGGTCCTCTTTCCCTTCAAACTTGTTCTGGTCTGAAATTAGTTTTGGTACATTTCGGATTTCCAATGTGGCTGAACAGGTTTTTCTTTCCAAATAATCAACTCTTTCCTCCACTGCAATAATCCGTTTTCTGTCCTCCTTCTTCTCATTTTGTAGAGATTCAATCTGGTTCAGAGCCACGTCGTACTTCTCAGATAAGAAACTGATACTTTCCTTAATCTCTTCGCTCTGCTTCTCTAAGGTCGCCTGCAACTCCCGGAAGCGTAAATCTTGTCCAGCTGCCAGAGAACTGAATAGTGTACGCATTTCTTGCATTACATCACCCATATTCGTAGCATTCGCTTTAATTTGAGTTGGTGTTCTCACAGCTCGTCTTTTATTAGTCCTACAGGACACATTTTCATATTCATCCGTGTGTACTTCCAGATCCTGTTCAGACTCAGATTGCGACACACCAGCTCGTTCTTTTGGAGTCTCTTTGTCTTTTAGTGGTGGGCTGCGCTGAACTGACATGGCTAGATTAGTTCAGAATCACATAAATTTATTAAGAAGTTTTCACTCCAGACAACTGGTATGTTATGTCACCTGCGTGAAACGGAAGTGGTCGATGCTCTAGTTAAGGAACTAGCCTAACTAACCTAAAACTAACCTAACCTAACCTAACCTAACTGGAGTGAAAACTCATTCATCTCTCTACTCTCCCTACCTACTAAGCAAGGGCTTAGTAGGTTCCTGGAACGCTACCAACAGATGAAAAATGACCGTAGACAATGACAGCAGACTCTGACGGATGACACTGACGGATGCGACTGACAGATGACACTGACGGATGATACTGACAGATGACGATGACAGGTGAGAATGGCGTTAGTAGGTGACAAGGACAAAGGACACTCACTCGTTCACCGCTCTGCGTTTCTGCGCTCCTAGTACTTCCACCGAATTGTCTTTACTTTATTTTTGACTAGCGACGCGCCCCGGCTTCGCACGGGTGCAATCGCGAGAATCGTTAACGTACGGCAGTTTTTTCGACGCCTTACTCCACAATTTTCACTACTACGAAAAATCCTATCTATTTTCCAGGATAAAATATAGCCTATACAGATTCGGAAGAATTCCTCTAAGTAATGGAAAAGAAATTTTGAAATCGGTCCAGTAGTTTTTGAGCCTATTCAATACAAACACAAAAATACAAAGGTTTCCTCTTTATAATATTATTAAATTAAATAATAAAGTATAGATTTAAAATATGTTTTTTTTTTTGCGCTAAGTACACGTCCACACTGCTTAGTATCCGAGGGGGAAGAGGTAAGAGGGGTTTCTTAGGATGATAACAAATGATATAGCAAGGGTTTTGTAATCCTATGTTTACATGTGTGGAACTAATTAGAAATCTCAATACATTGATACCAGAGACCTAATTTTTCAAATTAAAAAGAACGAAGAGGATTATTGTGTTATTGGTAAGTGATATGGAAAGTTATTGATCCTCGTAGTGCTGTGACACGTTTGTTATGATTGGTATTCAAGAAAAAAATTATACCAATAATTTGGTATTCTTTGAGTGACTTATTTTGAGCTGAAACTGTGCATAGAGACTCCATACCAGATGTTGTCTTCAGCCATTTTGGATAGATATGGGATTTCCGTAACACGTTGTATAGTTTTAATGGTACGTTTATAAATATTATTTTTGGGGTAAGTTGGCGTAAGAATTAAAATGCCAGGAGGTTAAGATACCACAATTATTATAATTCACATTTTAAATCATAATTTGTATTTTTCTCTTAAATATGGCATCTTACACCGACTTATTTTTATTTATACAACGTGTAACTTAAAGGGTATATACATATCAAGTGCACAGCTTCTTTGGATGATAACAAATGATATGGCAAGGGTTTTGTTAATCCTGTGTCTGCATGTGTCGAACTTATTAGAAATTTCAATACATTGATACCAGAGACCGAATCTTTCAAATTAAGTAGAACGAAAAGAATTATCGTGTTATTGGCAAGTGACGTGGAAAGTTATTAACCCTCGTAGTGCTGTGACACGTTTGTTATGATTGGTATTCAAGAAATATATGAAACCAGTAATTTGGTATCAATTCTTTGAGTCAGTTATTTTGTGCTGAAACTGTGCATAGAGACTCCATACCAGATGTTATCTTCAGTCCTTTTGGATAGATATAGGGTTTCCGTTACACGTTGTATACAAAATTCAATAGGCGTCCCGCTTTGACACGAAAAAAATGGTCACATTAGGCATAGTGAATAAATCCAACTCGGTCGAAAGAGGAGCTGGTAGCTACTTAAATAATAACAGCGGGAAGGGGTGATCTTCAAGTTTCAACGTTCGCGCGCGCCTCAAAGAGTAGTCAGCAGCACTGACGGGGCCCATAGGGTCATTGCCTTACAGGGTTGCGAGAAAGTTCTAACGAGATACCGCGGCCGGGGAATGCAAAGGCAACTGGAGGAACACGGTGCGTTTTTAGTCAGTAGAAGTCTGACACTCCCTTCAGCTCCAACCACAGCAGGAGGAGTCATTTGATGATTGTCCCACACAGAAAATAATAGGTTAAGCAACGTTGCCGAGGTCGTTCTGTTGATGAGCGACTATTTAAACATGGTGATATACCGCCGTGCTTCGGAAAGTATGCTAAGCTACTGATCTCGGCTATCATATCTATAGGTAGCGGCACGTAAGTCTAGCGCTGAACGATACGCGGAGGGGATTGCTGCGCATGGGTACTGTCGCGCGCGCAATACAATTATTAGCTAAATAACGTTAATGACATTATTTTAATGTAATGTCAAATAGTAGGTCTAGCGCTGAACGAAATGTAGAGGATAGCTGCGCATGAGTACTGCCGCGCATGCAAATAATATTACCTATACTTTAATAAATAGTTTATCTCCAATGCCAATGTCCAAGGATTTATAGTAGGTACCTAAGATATAATTTTTAACAAGTTTTGTGGGGAGTATAAAAATAAAAACATTATTTGTTGATTTGAATTTTTTATTTTAGATTTAAGTCTAATCTGAATCAGAGAATCTACAGTGAATCTGAATCTACAGAGAACCATTCTCAAATTTACAGTGATGCTGTTCGAATGACTGAGTAAAGTACTTGTAGCTTCGTCAATCTCACTTTTAATTTGTTTAAAAGAATCAATTAATTCGTCGATTCCCTTTTTAAAAAGCAATTCACGTCATAAACCATTTTCCTTGCCTGTCTTTTCAAAACAGTATTTCTTCTAGGTATATTCACTTTAAAGTCACAAACAAACTAAAAAAATAATTTAACAAACAAATTCAAACTTAACAAAAAACAACAACAAAAAATAACTGCAATAACAATACAATTAATGACGCGACTGTACACGGGATGTGCGCGGAGCGTCGTATCGGCGCGGGGAACATAATGCGGCTGGAGAGCCAATCGGCGCTACGCACGCCCGCCCTTCATCCCGCTAGCCCCCCTCAGGTACCTTAATTTTTACTTCTGCGCAATAACGGTCACCGCTAAAGTTTCGTGCCGCGACTTGTACAGTATGTAAACTAACAGAGGGCGTTCCCGTTAACCCGCAATAGTATAGCATCCAAACATGCTAAAAAAATATTACCATTCGAAAACAAAATGTTTTTTTTTTTTTATATTCACAAAAATGTTAAATTGATACGTAAAAGAAACACTGTACACGCGTACTTTAAGGACGGCGACGTCGCAATTTATTTATGAATGACGGGCCGCGTGTGCGGCGATCTAGGTGATGTGCTTATACTATTGCGGGTTAACGGGAACGCCCTCTGTTACTTAACATATTGTATATCTTAACAGTTGTTACTACCTAAAAAATCTAACACTAGTCTTACCCAGGCGTATCGTGTTACCCAGTTACTGGGTTGTGGAGGTCAGATAGGCAGTCGCTCCAAGTAAGACACTAGTACTCAGCTGACTCCGGTCAGACTGTTAGCCGACCCCGACATAGTTGGTAAAAAGCTACATCGGCTTAGCTTTTTCCTTTTTGTAAGCAATTATTAAATAAATTCAATATTTAAACGTGAATGAAAATAAAAACATGAATTTAAAGTTTGCAACTTGACTCTTATTATCCAAAATTTAGTACTATTAAATCTTGATAATTTGTTAAAATATGATTTCAGAATAATACTCTAACATTTATTTAAAATGTTAACGAAATGTTTATGGATACATATTTGTGGTCACATTTTTAGGGTTCCGTAGCCGAATGGCAAAAAACGGAACCCTTATAGTTTCGACATGTCTGTCCGTCTGTCTGTCTGTCCGTCCATCCGTATGTCACAGCCAGTTTATTCCGAAACTATTAGGATTATACTTGGTAGGTAGATGTATTCTGTAAACCGCTTTCTGATTTTAAGAGAAAACTTAAAAAATATTTAAAATAAAGGGGGCTCCCTATACATGGAACTGAAACGGAATATATTTTTTTTCATGAAACCTATACGTGTGTAGTATCTATAGACAGGTCTTTGAAAATGACATTAAGGTTTCTAAAATGACTTTTTCATAAAGTTAATCGTATAAAAGATATACGCTTCCAAAGTGGTAAAATGTGTGTGTCCCCCCCTCTAACTTCTATAATAATGAAGTGAAAAATCTAAAAAACCATATGTTGTAGATCTTAATGTAAACTTTCAACCAAATTTGGTTTGAACGAGATCGAGTCAGCAGTTTTTGAGATACAGTATATTTTCTAAAACCGCAAATATAACTTTGTAATTCATACAAAGACTATGAAAAACAAAGTTATTTGGCGTAGTTGTAAAAATTGTAAATAAACTACTTTTAAGAAATTTGTAAGGTTTTTGTTTTTTTTTTTTCAAATAAATATATTAAGTATATTTATTATAGTTAATACGGAACCCTTCATGGGCGAGTCCGACTCGCACTTGGCCAATTTTTTATAATCTGTGAACGTCCATCTATAGACTTAAAATTCGCGCGCTCTCCGCTACTTTTTAGGTAACGCGGGACGGAGGTGTCAAATAAGAAAAAGTGAGATTAGGATAGTCAATCTATTTCTTCTGGCGGTCGAGTAGTATTAAGCTAAATAAATCTGTACAAATGAGTCTAACTAAAGCTAAAATATACTATTTTACAATGGTTATATTATACTGTAGTTTTCTTTCATTTTAATTATGGTTCTTACATAAAAAGACAAACTGCATCTATTTAGACTAGAAATAGAATAACTCTGTTGTAAGAGCTATTTTTTTCCGCCTGGCTAGACAAAAATTGAGATAGTTCGGCTAATATGCATGATATCTTTATAATTTATAGCCTATAGCACTTACGCATAATGTAGCTTTTTACCAGTGAAACAATTTTTTAAATTGTTTCATTACTTCCGGAGATTACCTCCTACATACAAACTTACAAACAAATGTTACCTCTTTATATTATTAGTATAGATTATTTCATTCTATTTCCATGTACACCTTCCACAATGTGTTTCTTTTAACCCAAAGTTTGACTGCTAGAGCCTGCCTTGCTGCATTAAGTCCGCCCATGTAACACTATTGTACATAAAGTTTAAATAAATAAATAAACATACGGTTTATGACATTTATTTCTCAAAAAGAATGCAGTTTACATATTGTGAGAAATACAAGTTAATCTTAATACTAAACACATTAATACTGTTACGACGATAATAGGTAGGTACTCATAAATAATTTGCGTGTCGCATTTAGAATAAGCGTTTCTCTAGCTACCCACAATTGGAAAAGGCTAAGGAGACGACTTGAGATACTTTTTATTTCAATAGTACGATTCGTACCAAACACTACTGATTCAGATAAGAAGTCATTCAAGAAAACACATTTTCTCCCCTCCAACACCTAACGGATATACTACCTACATATTTTAAACAAAAATACCCGCAATTAAATTACCAGTCTGTCTATAACTGTCAAGCGTTGCGCACACAATGCCCCATGTTTGGTCAGCTCTCGACTGGCCGAAACGTCAAGTTAATTTTAACTATGCAGTTTATGTAGGGCTGCCATCTGTCCGGGTTTTCCCGGATTTGTCCTAGTTTGGAGAGCGTCTGGGGGCGTCCGGGGGGATATTCCCAATAAGCGTCCAGGTCAAACCCGGACACATTGGTCTTACGGGTACCAAAAAGCACGATCTCTATTATTTTTTTATGGTATTTCATCTCATCGTTTATGTTACGTTGATTAAATGAAAAGGAAAAGACTGTTACTACAAAAGTTCTAAGGCTCTACAATATTATATTTTTTTTTTTTTTTTATTTAAAATAGGTTCGCGTTTGACCACCATCTCAGCTGATGGTAAGTGATGATGTGGTCGAAGATGGAGCACGCTTACCTAAAAATAACCTATTCACTCTTGACTTAAAGACTCCTAGGTTATAGCTATCGGGAAACACAGACTCCGGCAGGGAATTCCACTCCTTAGCCGTACGCATAATGAAGGTATTCCCAAAACGTTTTGTGCGTATGGGTGGGATGTCCACCATGTAACGATGGTGCAATAAATGTAACATTTATCACTGTTGTTGTTTTTAGTTTCAAGTTCAAAAATGTATTTTTCTACGGTGTCCGGGGAAAGACTGTATTTTTATAGTTCAGCACACTAAGGCTGGTCACTACTTAACTGGGCGATCCTGTGGTGACCTCTAAATTTAAAAGCCGCCAGCTAGAGCTTACATACTAAAATTACATTTAAACGACCGCACGCTAAGGGCACTTCCTGTGGAATACGGGCCTCGGCATAGCGGGGTCGTTGTTGGAGGGCAGCAAAGGGTCAGGCTGGGTCATATTATTTAAGGGGTTATTTATTGCAACTGGCTCAGCATCGTGGGCTGGCTCATTTGGCAAAGGTCGGGGAGGGTTTACGTTACAATTTAAGTACGCGGACGTCGCGATGGGCCTCGTCGGCGAGGCCGGAATACGGAACGCGTTTTGTTTCTGTATTTTCTAAGAGTGCTAGTTTCCCTACTGCTCTCTTGTCGGATAGTAATTTTACCCAAATGTCCGGGGTTTATAAGTTTTTGTCTAGGGCCGACAAATTTGGTGATGGCTGCCCTAAGTTTATGCAATGTGGGAGGTTGGGTATTATGTGAATATCAGAGAGGAGGGCACAACATGGTTAAAGAATCTTTTGAAGGAACTCAATTTATAAAAAGACTAACAGTCGAGAGGGGCTTCGTTCCCGTGGATTTTATCATGATAAAAACATAACCTCCTTCTTTTGCAGTAGGGTAAAAACTTAAAAAAAAAAAATAGAACCAACTTCAAAACGTACAAAAAAGAACTGCACTACAAAGAGAGAAATAACCTCAAATGTTGTCTTATTGCTTGTCTAATTCCGTTTAAAATAAGGGCTAGGTATCTAGTCACATGGCTGAAGTTGGTGCCAAGCCAATGAATAGTTTTGATAGGCAAAGTACGCCGCATCCTGGGGCACACCCGAGATGATCAAGCCTATTAGCTAGCCTATATATATCTATATATCTTGGCACATATTTCAGACTTGATTTAATGTTATGCAAAGGTTAAACAATACTCGAGGAGCTCAATGGAATAAACGACTTAGCGCGTTCGGCTACGATTTGATGAGTTATGAGTTAAGTAGTGTTTGCAGATCGGCCAGGTCTTCGGAGAGGTGTTCAAAAACTTATTAACTTGAGTTTTTCTGTTCTTTGGAAGGCACGTTAAGCTATTAGTCCCGGCTGCATCCATAGTCATTAGCACCCATTAATTCCCATTGGGCTTGCTTAGTAGGTTCTGTCTAACCCATTCTCTTAAGGTACCTACAGTGTTTATCCATAGGAAAGGTCTGTACCTCAGCAGTGGTGATATTAATAAGTTGATTATGTTAAACAGTACATAAATGTAAGAAGGTAGCAATCGCGGGATATTTGCTGTTTTAAATTGAAGAGTTCCATCACTTATCTCCGAAAACCTTCATCAGAACCTAATATGTTATATATTTAAACCTTCCTTGTAAAATATGCTTTCAAACAACGAAAACGCGATCGAAATCGATCAGCAGTTTCTGAGAAAATCGCGGATATACAAACATACATACATACTGGTCGAATACAGAACCTTCTTTTTTGAAGTCGGTTAAAAAAGCCTATAACCTTCCTCAAGCTTCAACCTACTTCCATACCAAATTTCATCCAAATCCACCCATTACTTTCGAAGGTTAGCGCGTTCAAACAAACAAACTTTGCTGCTTTATAATTTTAGTATAGATTTTTTATTTCTTTATTTACACTTTCTCTACACCTTACAGTATTTATATGGATACAAATAATAAAACTGGGTTCCCTACTTGATTTCAAAAGTTGATGATCCGATGTTTATTATATCGAACACGGTGTGCCGATACGTCACAAGTGCGATGTTTTATTCCATCGATGCTTTATTGGTGCGTTGAAATGGAATGAAATTAAATATTTATTTTGTAAATTGGTTATAAATAAATAACGCTTTTACACGTCATGTTTTTTTGCGTGTTAAGTTTAGTTTAGCTAGATGAGGCCGGTGTTTCCTAACTGACTACTCTGAGAAGAAACACCGAAACAAACTCAGAGGTCAACGTCTCTTTTAAAGTCCAGACAATTTGTGTTGGTCCAATCATATGAAAAACATTTAGGTTCATGTCTTTGGTGCTCTTTGAGGAAATAACCACACAGATTTGAGCGGACCTGTCCAGACAGTGTAAGCATTTGTCAGTTATCGTGTAGCTCAACTTAGAACTTAAGGAGCTCAACGATCTGACGAACAATACCAAAGTAAGGACATTTGGGTAGGCCACACAAGTACTCAAACTGCTTGACATCATTAAATAAATTATAATGAAAGCAGAAACAATAACCTACATAGTCCTCACATTTACAATAACATAAAAAAAAAACAAAATAAATTGGTATATACAATACTTGAGAAAGCAAATATTTAAATCAGTAAAATAAAAAAAAAAATCAGCAATCCATATTTAGAAATTTAAAAATAGGCCCACGTATATCACTGGAGCAGTTCATTCCCATGCCATTTTGTCCTCAATATAATCTTTAACTGTGTAAAATGCCTTCTGACATAGTTTAAATTTATTAATACTTAGTTCTTGAATGTGGCTAGGAATTTTATTATAAAAACGTATACATTGGCATCTAAATGAACCACCTATTTTTTTAACCTTGTTTTAGGAATGACATATGTGTCTTTGCTCCTTGTATTTACATTATGAATATCACTGTATTTTTAAACAGATTAATAGGGTTTTTCGCAACAGGATTTTTCGCACTAACGTTACATCGCACCGATGGAATAAAACATCGTACAACTGAATTATCGGCACACCGTGTTCGATATAATAAAAGAATAATTAACTTTCGAAATCAAGTAGGTAACCTAATAAAACTAGTTTACAAAGGTACCTGGTCCCTTACAGACAACTTTGTATGGACAGAACTTAAAAGAGATATGGAATTCCACTCTTTAGCTGTATGCATAGTGAAAGTATTTGCAAAACGATACAATAGGCTTTCTAAAATCACTTGTGCCTATTCATATTAATAAAACTCTTATTATAATATTAATACACTTGCTCTGGGTTCAAATTGTGGTTGGCGCTGTGAAGTAAAGTTAATATTTTTTAGATTTTTTGTATTTACCTACTAACATAGATTATAAGTATTCATTGTTACTAACCATTATAGATCTTGATAAATAAATAAATTTAATTGAATTAAACTAACTGGAGATAATTTTCTTTGCAGTTTTGCCCGTTTTGTCTATATGTTGCCCTATTGCCTTTTCTATCTCAAAAATCCATTGAAATCAGTGTATCCGTTCCAGTGATGAGTTCGGATAAATAAAAAGACAGACAAAAAGAAAAATAAAAAAGTTATTTTGTGTTTTAGTATAGTGGATTCGGCTATCATTGTACAGATAGTCATGTCAGCCAATGGCTTAATAGCCAAGAGCCTCGACCAACACTTTATGAGGCTCTCGTTCGGCGGTTGGATCAAGAGCTTGCTTCAGAAAGCGGTGCTCCTGCACACGGCGCGTATCGTTAGGAGGTTCCTCTCTCTGGAGCCCTGAGCGTCGGCGCTGGTTTATTGGGCCCTGTTCCCACTATTGTTTCATGTTACTGCCCTGTTTAATATTTGTTTCAAATAAAATATTTTAAGATGCATACTATTTATATCAATACTTATATTATAAAGAGTTATAATTTGTTTTGTAAGTTTGTATGTAGTGGGTAATCTCTGGAACTAATGACCCAATTCTAGAAATGTTTTCATCGGTAGCCAGTTGCATTATTGGTGAGTGCTATATGGTATAAATTACCATAAAAAACAATACTTGTCAAAAAAACCAAGTCTCGCTACTCAATTCTTCTACCGTAAAAAGTTGTGAGATCCATGTAATACCAAGTCGGCTATTAATTTATTCAGTCCCTACTCTCTTAAGTTGTTACGTAGTTATCTAACCTAACAACATCTTATAGTGACCATATCAATATTAAAAATCTTTAACTTTTTAAATAAATAGATTGACTCGGCCATCGCATGAAAACACAATAATTCTCATAAGTAATACTAGATTATTTAAACGCAGCGGCAGCGCCAGCACAGTAAGACGAGCTAGAAAGATGGGATGGTGTAAGAGTATCGACACAAGTTGCGTCCCACACTAAAGGCCTACCCATCTTCCAAGGAAATAAAGACATGCCGTCCGGTCTTTTGCCATCGTCGCGTGCCAGGCCATTGGGTTCTAATACAGCTGGAAAGCTGACGGTGACAAGAGCTAGTTGGATAATGTTGTAAAATAATGATAGTCAGATTACATTTTACAACACTAACACTAGATTCCCAACACTAATTACCACTATCGTGGGTCATAAAATAGTATTGTTCTCATCTATAATAAATGTCAGACACATAAAAGCGATCCTTCTCCGTTATCGATAAAATTAAGTTGGTTATCGATAGGCCAAGCTTAACGTGATTAGCTTAATTGGCTTTTAATTCTTGTGTGGGCTTTGATATGTTAATTAGGCGGTGAAGTGTTAGTGTTGCTTGTAAAAATTGAATGGTTTTCTGAAGTTTGACGAAGTTGTAATGTTATGTGTGACGACGAGGCATTGATTTAGTAGATTTTTTTTTTATTACGGCTTGTCATCATGTGTTTTGCCTTTTTCCAACTATGTTGAGGGCAGACTGTCAAAAATGTAAACAAAGTCACAGGTCTTTTAAAGTCTGTACAATCCTTCCTAGTGTTTACGAAAACCATGTAGAAAACCAGTAAAAAGAAGCAATTGTCAGTACATAACTAATCATAGTTTTTATGACTTTAAATCATTTTTCAGCCCGAAAATACTGCCCAATGCACATACTTTTAACTCTAATAACACCCCTTCTTTGCGTCGAGGGTTAAAAAACTGAAAATCTTTCATTTAAAATAATCAAAAAGGGAGCATTTGATAAGGTAAACACTTCAGATGTCTTTTCGAAACTAATTATAAACTTCAAAGTCGTTTTGAACCGCCATTTTGCTTTCTGGTGACGTCACCTCGTTATTTTTAAATGAGGCTCTCTTACCAGCTTATACTGATATCTTGGCTGGTTTAGGACTTACCAGGGTTGCGGGCCCTGGCGGGATTGTGGGAATATTCTAACGAGATACCTACCACAAAAAAGGCTGGTTTAGGAATCAAATCAAAATCACATACATTTATATTTCACATTGGCGCGACTGCTACACATGATGGTAGGTTTCGGGTTCGATTCCTAATAGATCTAAGAATTATAGATATAAGAATTCACGAATAAGGCTAATCAGATGACTTATGAAACGTCAGAAGCTATAAATTGTGCATGGTTCGAATTGGTTGTTTCCTTTGCAAAAGAACCACCCAGCTTATTTTTTTTTTAAAACATAATTTATTTTTACTATGTTTTCATAATACAGTTTTTATAGGTATGAGAGGACAGTATAGATCAATTAACTTAATACAATGACGGCGCGCAGAGCTGAGCAGCTTGCGTGCGTATCGCTTCTGTATCGCTACAAACGCGCGTCAACGGCGCATTTAAAAAACGTGGTGTGCATAGGCCCTAAGAGTATGCAAACTCTTTTAACGTTGATGAGAGCAGTGTTCTCATCAACGTGATAAGGGTAATAACTATACATAATCTATACATATTCGCTTAATAACTATACATATCTCAATATTTTTTAATATTCCATCATCGACCTACAACATGAACGGCGATGCGCCATCGTTACATGGTGGACATCCGACCCATAAGCACTAAATATTTTGGTTATACTTTCAAGGTGCGTGCAGGTAAGGAGTGAAATTCCCTGCTGGAATCTGTCTTTCCTGAAAGATAAAACCTAGGGGTCTCTAAATCAAGAGTTTATAGGTTACTTCAAGGTAAGCGTGCTTCATCTTTGACCACATCGTCACTTACCAGCGTATATCCCGGTCCCGTAAAAATTCCGAGATAAAAGTTGCCTAAGTACTTATGTGTTATTCAATTAAATACAAAGCAATTTCATTCCGATCCGTTCAATCGTTTTTGCGTGAAAGAGAGACAGACAGAGCATTTATAGTATTAGTAAGTTTAAGAGGTAAGATCTTAATACTACAGAATCTAAAATCAAGTATACCCTTATTTACAAAACAATTTAACGGCCATTTTGTAAAACGACCTCACTAACTAAATGTTGGTGTTTACCGGTGAACTTGGGTAGCGTTTACCGCGCCTTTCAGCGGATCTGCGCGGGAAAATAACCCGACAACGTACAACAAGTGGTTTAGGGATGGAATATGTTGCAGAAATTTTATCGATATGTTTTTTTTTACTCTAGGTTTGATCAGACATAATTATGAATAAATCATAAATTGTTTACTCGTCATAACAACATTGAAGTGATTGGTGCTTTTCAGGGTAATTCACACATGGAAATAGGTTAGCTTATTTCTCCGTCTAAATACTAACTAAACTATGTTATAGATCCTCTTTACGCCTCCCGATAGAAGCTTGGCCAGGATCAAAATATTATATCTGCTTATTTCTTACAAATCAATCTTCTTTTAGCGTCTTAAACAAGTATGAAGAAGGTTTTTTTTTTTCAAAGAAATTGTTTTATGCATCAGGGATTTAATTTTAGTAGGTTCGACAACAGATTTATGCCCGATTGACAACATAATGTAAAAATCATTTTTTCATATCAATTTTTCATAGTAACTTATGTAGTTGCTCTGGATAAGCACCATTTGGTGAAGTGAAACTGATGATGAAGACCACAAATGGCCACCAGAACTACTCAATAATAAGTATTTCCTGGATTCCGATTGGATTACTTGAATATGGTTGTTAAACACACTATGCTGGTCACAATGCATATGGTGAAGTGAAGCTGATGGTGAAGTACCAGGAGAATTCCTCAAAAATTAACGGCCCTGCATCGGGAAAAGCAGTATTTTGTAAAATGTGATAGATAGTTGAAATTTTGACTTTTTTAACTAGATAAATTACAAAACGACCCACTAAAAAGCGAGAAATATTTTTTTTTAACAATAAATATAACCGACTTCGGTATCTTTGGTTTTGTATTTTCGTTTTTTAATAAGGACGTTAGAAATTCAAGTTATTTTTCACTTTGCAGAGTTTTTATTGGAAGTCGGTTTAATTTTATTTTTAAGTTTTTTTAAATAATTCTTCTAGAAAAATCAACTCAAACGTTGTCATAAGTGATGGTACTTAGTAATAGTATAGTAAGGTCATCGTCCTCACATATTATTTAAATACAAACATAAATGCATATGTTTTAGTAAAAAAATATTTTAAGTAGTAAAAACGGAGTTTCTTGAACTTTCTTCTCCGTAAGAGTAACTTCCTCTTGAATTAGCGTTAAAATTAACTATATTAACTATAGATGTCGAAACTAATGTATAGTTAAAGTCAGTGCATTTAAATGGTCTCAATAAATTTTTTTAACTGACTTTTAGAATTAAGGAAAGCAATTTATAGTAAACAAGAATATTAGGTAAACACGTTTGTTATTTTATTACGTATAAGGCGTCAAATAGAACTAGGGCAAAAATGACGCGCATGCACACTGGTACCGAAACAAATGTTTGTTTGGCATGCAAATAGTTGTTCTGGATCTGAGATTTGAAAAAATACTCCCTCGAGCAATATCTAGTGTAGCGCAATATTTAAAAAAAAAACGAAGACTTTTCATCGATACCACCCCTATCAATCTTTCCCAGCACTGCGCCGTTGATTTGCCGCCCTCACAACAATAGAGGGGCTCCACAATTTTCATCATGCGTAGCTAGATGCGGGCAGATGCCAATTTTCTAACAGTCTGTTGTTTTCACGAACCATAATGTTTGCGTATAGTTTAAAAGTAGACTTATGGCAATGATGCAAATCTTTGTGGGCATACTTTTAGAGGAACTGTTGGAGAAATGGTCATTATGTGCATTCTGATAACTTTATGTCCTCTCTTTACATGGATTGTTTGCATATATGACCGTCGCAATCCATTTACTGGGTAGGTACATAATAAATAGTTGTGGTAGGTACCCGAAACATCATAAACTGAAGCTTGACGAGTTTTCTAAGATAGATAGATATATTCTTTATTGTACACTATAACAGTAAAACAAATAAGGACTTAAGAACTTAAAGGGTGATACAATGGACGATCTTATCGCTAAAAGCGATCTTTTACAGACAACCTTTGGATGGATTTGACACATATGTAGAAAATAAATACGTGGGTAGTCCATAGTGTACTATTTATCTAAATAAAATACAAAAACAATAAATTACATTGTCAAAACATATATATACATATAAATATAAAAAAAGGAACAAAGAAAAACATAATAACAACAATTTAAGAAGAGAGATAAAGATCTTTTACGAAGTTTTTGAAAGAAGATAGGGTTTGTGCTTGTTTAACTGACACTGGTAGAGCATTCCACGGCCGCAGAGACGAGATGTGTAAGTTCCGGCGAAGACGTATAGGAAGCCACTTGAGTTTCGTACGAAATTTGGATACGTGATCATATTTGCGCAAGCCAAATATAAATCTAATGCATTTTGGAGTCGCTCAAGTTTATCAAATTGTGCCTCAGTAAGATCAAGATAACTGACATCAGCGTAGTCCAGGATGGGGAGTAAAAGAGACTGTGCTAGCGCAATTTTAGTAGCAGTTGGCAGAAAGTTACGCAACCGCGTCTTAGGGAATAGACAGAAGCAAATAATTTGCGACTGACTTCTAGTATATGTGGAGCCTAACAAAGATATTTCTCAACCCAAACCCCATGATTATTATCCTTCTCGCTTAATGGAATAGCAGTGCCGTTGAAAATAACCTGAAGAAGCTGCGTCCATTTTACCTTAGGTGCCAACCTGGAACTACCAATTACAATGACCTGGGTCTTTGCCGGGTTAACCTGCAAACTATGTGCCTCACGCCATTCACAAATAGAAGCCAAGTCCTGGTTTATGATATCAATGGCAGCATACAAATCTGTACATGGATGGATCTTGTCTGTAAATCTGCAAATCATCAGCATAAAGGTGTTAGGAGGACTGAAGTTTTTTGAAATAGAATTTATGATTATTGCGAAGAGTAAAGCAGATAAGACGCCACCCTGAGGAACACCGGCTGAAGTACTATACCAAGAAGAGCAGGAATATCATTACCATATAATTATACCTATAATTATAAGCCTAAAATATATTTTCTATGTTTGGCTGGTAGAGAATACCTAAGGCGCTAAGTGTTCCTTTGTACTATTTGAGTTGCTTATATCTACTAATATGAATACTTTTCCAAAGATTGTCTATAAAAGATCGATTTTAGCGATAAGACCGCCCATTGTATCACCCTTTTTTAGTTGTTAAGTCCTTATTTATTTTCTGTTATGGTGTACAATAAAGAGTATATTTATCTATATAAATATAATTAATTAATATCTTACCTATATAAATAAAATTCAATGTTTGTATGTTTAACCTGTGTGTTCTTAAATTATCGATCAGATTGTAATGAAATTTTGGCAGGCCGTTTCGAGCTAGAGGATTTCTGGACTAAAAAACCAGAAAAAAATTGGCCAAGTGCGAGTCGGACTCGCCCATGAAGGGTTCCGTAGTAACTATAATAAATATAACATACTTAATATATTTATTTGAAAAAATAAAAAAAGAAAACAAAAAACCTTAAAAATTTCTTAAAACCATAATTATTTACAAAATTTCTTATTTACAATTTTTACAACTACGCCAAATAACTTTGTTTTTCATAGTATTTGTATGAATTACAAAGTTATATTTGCGGTTTTTGAAAATATACTGTATCTCAAAAACTGCTGACTCGATCTCATTCAAACCAATTTTGGTTGAAAGTTTACATTAAGATCTCCAACATATAGTTTTTTTAGATGTTTCACTTCATTATTATAGAAGTTAGAGGGGGGGGGGACACACATTTTACCACTTTGGAAGCGTATATCTTTTAAACGATTGACTTTATGAAAAAGTCATTTTAGAAACCACCAAGACCTGTCTATAGACACCACACACGTATAGGTTTCATGAAAAAAAAATATTTTCAGTTTCAGTTCCATGTATGGGGAGCCCCTTTATTTTAAATATTTTTTAAATTTTCTCTTAAATTCGGAAAGCGGTTCACAGAATACATCTACCTACCAAGTTTTACATGTACAGTCCTAATAGTTTCGGAATAAAATGGCTGTGACATACGGACGGACGGACAGACAGACAGACGGACAGACATGTCGAAACTATAAGGGTTCCGTTTTTTGCCATTCGGCTACGGAACCCTAAAAAAGAAGAGAGGATTGCCATATGCACACATGTTGATTTGGTTGATGCGAAAAATCAAACACTTTGTTACTATACGTGTCATGGCAACGCATGCTTAGGTATTATAGCTAGTAATAAGTAAATAAATCGGCAAGCGACGCCTTACTTCTAGAATCAACAGGTGCACACAAATGCGCTCACAGAAACGTATACAGAGCAAAACTGAGTTCATTTCAATATTTATTTAAATACTCTACCTTATTTTCTAACATCAAACGAAGGAGACGTAATTATTTTTGTCGATAGATATTATTAAAAAAAAAAATGTGGAAAGTTTATTCCCAATTGGTTACATTTTCCAAGGCTAAGAATGATATAAAGGCAACATGGGGTGTAATAAAAAAAGTATCCGATATACAGACAAACCGTGCTCCTCCTACCGAATTACTAAATCTTTGTGAGACACCAAATTCCTCCTTAAATACTATAAACAACTTTTTCGTAAATATTTGCAAAAATCTGGCATCAAAGATAACTACGACTTCTCTACCAACTAATTTTCCCATATTAAACTCTGGTGGCTCAATGGTCCTTCATGAGGTAAATGTAAAAGACGTTGAAGACATTATTTTAAGCCTAGGATCTGATTGTGCTACCGGATGGGATGGTATCCCGGCTCTGATATTGAAAGTAGCAAGACATGCTCTGGCTCCAGTTATAACACATATATGCAATATTTCAATTTCATCAGGCACCTTCCCAGATGCATTTAAAAAAGCTGTGGTCCATCCGGTTCACAAGGCTGGGCGCAGAGATGATGTCAATAATTACAGGCCGATCTCGATACTTTCTGCTCTATCGAAGATACTGGAACGCATCCTTAATAAAAACCTTGTCAGCTTTTTGGATGCTAACAAAGTTTTGTCCAATAACCAATTTGGATTCAGAACAGGCTTGAGCACCGAAGATGCGGTTTTGGCTCTTTCTGAACATGTAGCTAAAAGTCTCGATAAGAAGTTGAAATGCGTAGGTATCTTCCTTGATTTGTATAAGGCCTTCCGTCTCTGTTCCGGCTTTGCTGAAGAAGATGGAGCGCATCGGAATTCGTGGTCCCGTACTGGATATTTTCTCCGACTACCTAAGGGGCCGGACAGAATACGTCAAAATTGGTCAAAATGAGAGTGAAACACTGCCTATAGCATATGGCGTGCCACAAGGCAGCATATTGGGGCCCACGTTGTTCCTCATTTATATAAATGAGCTGTGTAATATACCTATCCAACATTGCAAAATATTTACCTATGCTGATGACACAGCTATGATAGTCGATGGAGTGGATTGGGACCAATGCTTTTTTAATGCCGAATATGCACTGAAACATGTCATGAATTGGCTAACAAACAACTTGCTTACACTGAACGTGCAGAAAACGGTATATGTTCCCATTGCCATTAGGTCAAATCTAACCCCACCGCTATCTTATCTTCTTAAGGCCCACACTTGTACTTCTCTGTCCCCTTCTATATGTGACTGCCTCAACATATCTAGGATTACTAGCGTGAAATATCTGGGCACTCATATTGATCAACAACTTAACTGGCATAAGCACATAGATGTTTTCACGGGCAGAATCCGTAAACTTATATTTATTTTTAATAAACTACGCAAGTCTGTGGATAGTAATACCCTGAAACTGGTATATTCTGCACTATGTCAGTCAGCACTTTCATACTGTATTCCAGTTTGGGGGGTGCAACATTAAACGAATTTATCAGGCTTGAGCGTGCACAACGGGCAGTCTTAAAAGTTATGTGGTCTCGGCCTCGAAGATATTCCACAATACAATTATATGCCGAATGTGAAGTGTTAACTGTCAGGCAGCTCTATGTTCTCCATACGGTAATCCGTAAACACTCTTCCCGTCCCCACAAAGAACCATCAGGCAGAATTAAACACAACATCTTCCCACAAGAATATCACAGAACAACGTTTTCCAGGCGCCAGTATTACATCACCAGCACAAAATTATATAACAGTTTAAACAAAATATTAAAATTATCCACAAAATCAAAATATCAATGCAAACACACGTTGCACAATTATCTATTAACACTCACCCATCAACACACAGAGGATCTTCTTTTAGGCAACCTTCCAAGTTTAATATAAAACTAATTTCAATTTTCCGCATACGACACTCACTCACATTTATCATATTCGCACAGTTACATACAACACACACATACACACCTCAATCACACATAAATGGCATACGTTCACTTATTTTTTTGATTTGTAAAAGTACCTAATAGCTTCATTTTTATTCTATTTTGCGATGTTTAGAAATTGTTCAAGAGCTGTAAAAATTTCTGGCTTGTAAAATTGTTGCGGAGGGACACTGATCTTCTAAGATACAGGTTCTAACCTAGTTTAGAGGTCAGGGTTTCAATGTATTGCTACCTAGTATAAGCCTCTCAATGTATCTACTTCTACTATAACATTGTAATAGTTTTTAAGGCTTTAGTTCAATAAAGATTTATTTATTTACTTATTTGAATTTCTTAAAAATTAATAAATCATTTGAGATTTAAATGGTGAAACTGATAAAAAGAGGAAATTAGATGATACACAATTAAAAAGATTGAGATACTGTAAAGTTTATCTCATATAAGCTCTAGCTCAATTTTTGCTTCAATCATCAACAGCACTCGATTTTTTAAGACCCCTGACTGCACATTAAAGCGTTACAGACTGACCACAAGATCAGTCTGTAAAGCTTTAATTATCAGATCGACTTACGATCAAATTAACCAGAAATTTATAAATTAGTTCAAGAAATAACGCAAAAATCACCTTCCCGCAAAAATTGTATTAAAGTTTTGGATATTTTGTTCTATCTCCTGCTTGATGGCTAGCCTGGAACTGAAGTGGTCTAAGTAACATTTTCATGTTAATTCTTCTATGAGCAGTTTTGAACACAAATACAAATAATTTCGACATCAAAATAACACTTTAGAATTTATTGATTTTTTGGGCTTGTTTGTTATCCTACTTATCACGTAAATTACCTACATAAGGATGACTAAGTTATCTCCTTAGCTGTCATATATTTTTTTATCAGCAATGTAACTTCCATTTATGAGTACAGTGAAAACACCTAAGCATAACCTTCAATAAATGAGAACTACACCATTTGCATTCTAAAATCTTTTCCAAATCATACCTAAACATAATAAACCCAACATCTTTACCGTTTTAACGTTAATTTATCTGAAAAACATACGCACGAACAAAAATATTTGAATAATAAACAGCCAACGGTGTTGCCAGCGTCAAAGGCTGTATTCACACCACGACGGATATTATTTTCACGCTTGGCAACATCGTAACTAGAAACGGAACGTGACAAGATGGCGGCGCGTGGTATGAATTCCCGCCAACTTCGCGAAACAGTTTACTAAGTTCTAGTTTTACAAGTAAGTGTTAATTATGTTCGTCCTTTCTGATAAAGTTTTGCATATTTCACCTTTGTAGCTATAAATAAATGGTTTTTAATCTCAGATTTTGTATGTATTAAATCTTCTCTCACTGTAACTTTGACACCCTATATTGGTATTTTATTAAACTACATAGCTACGTGGACACTAACGCACAACAAAACTACTTATATTTATCATTTTTAGGGTTCCGTAGCCGAATGGCAAAAAACGGAACCCTTATAGTTTCGATATGCCTGTCCGTCTGTCTGTCTGTCCGTCCGTCCGTATGTCACAGCCATTTTATTCCGAAACTATTAAGACTATACATGTTAAACTTAGTAGGTAGATGTATTCTGTGAACCGCTTTCCGATTTTAAGAAAAAAATTAAAACATATTTAAAATAAAGGGGGGTCCCCATACATGGAACTAGAACTGAAAATATTTTTTTTCATGAAACCTATGCGTGTGTGGTATATAGATACCACACACGCATAGGTAAAGACCTGTCTATAGAGACAGGTCTTTAAAAATGATATAAGGGTTTCTAAAACCACTTTTTCATAAAGTCAATCGTTTAAAAAGTGGTAAAATGTGTCGCCCCCCCCTAATCTAAAAAAAAATTTAAAAAAAATATGTGTCTGTAGATCTTAATGTAAACTTTCAACCAAAATTGGTTTGAACGAAATCGGGTAAGTTTTTGAGATACAGCATATTTTCTAAAACCGCAAATATAACTTTGTAATTCATACAAACACTATGAAAAACAAAGTTATTTAGCATAGTTGTAAAAATGTAAATAAGTAAGATAGTGTTAAGAAACTTTTAAGGTTTTTTTTTATTCGTCAAATAAATATACATATTATATTATATTATTATGTTACTACGGAACCCTTCATGGGCGAGTTTGACTCGCACTTGGCCAATTTTTATTTTATTTTCTTTGCTTAAGTTTATTGTCAGTTTTGTAGGCTCATTTTTATTTTGAATGTGAGAACACTATAGACTCTTCGATTAATTTCCGATTACTTATTACATTTTATAATTTGAATTGCTCTATACTTTCCCCTCATGTCTAAAAAAAGTTGTATCATGCAAAAATAATGAAAATCGATTATTTTTTTAAAAGGTAAACGGGGAGTTTTATGCTGGGTCTCTCCCATAGGAAATGACCAATTCGAACCGGCGCGGCGGCGTTTTATAAGTGACCATGTGGCCTATACAACGTGTAATTTAATGGGTATATATATACATACCGAGTGCACGGCTTCTTTGGATGATAACAAACGATATAGCAAGGGTTTTCTAAACCTATGTCTACATATGTGGAGCATATTAGAAATTTCAATACATTGATACCAGAGGCCGAATTTTTCAAATTAAGAAGAACGTAGAGAATTATCGTTTTATTGGCTAGTGACGTGGAAAGTGATGACCCTCATAGTGCTGTGACACGTTTGTTATTACTGGTATTCAAGAAACATATGAAACCAATAATTTGGGGTCAATTCTGTGAGTCACTTATTTTGAACTGAAACTTTGCATAGAGACTCAATATCAGATGTTGTCTTCAGTTCTTTTGGATAGATATGGGGTTTCCGTTACACGTTGTATACATGGCTACCTGAAATAAAATATTTTTGATTTTAAATAGTAATAAATAATTTTTAACCACAGTTTATTTTTTCTTATTCTACTCAACAAACATATTCATTTGAAACTTGTATCATAGCAGTAAACTAAAATGGTCTCCGCCTTTTTCTTAAGATTTTTCGTGTATCAGTAGGTAGTAGGTAGCGAGCAAAGCCTTTTTCCTTTCAAACCTCTTTAACTTGACTCTTGATCAATTTCCGCCATATTGGATTTCAAATGACGTAACTTAGCTAACCATACAATGTCATCCCAACTGAACGTGATGACTGATGACTGTATCAAGTAGTTAACTGGTTCAAAAATAAATTGCAAGATTAAATCCGAACATACTAACGGACGACCTAACAAGATAGGTTTAATAAAGCTTGTAAAAATGTGTGTTTTATACGATTTGAACGGGTGTACTATGCCAAATCAAATGCCAAATAATCGATTATCAATTGATCGACCATTATAAATCGAACATCTAAATACTCGAACGTTCATAAATCATAATATAAAGTATTCAGTATATTGATATTTCGATAGACTGAATATGCGATGCGTTGAACGCTCGATCAAAGAAACATTCGATATTTTAAACACCCGATGTATTGAGTGTAGGTACAATATATTGAATATTGGATTTATTAACCATTCGATATTATTAACGTTCGCGTTTTAGATGTTCGATTTATAGTGGTCCATTGATATTAGATTATTTGGAATTCAATTTTGCATAGTAAGTACACCCGATTTGAACTTACCTGAACTAATATTTCGTTTGAAACATATTGCACACGAAGTGACTTTAGCAGCCACATTTTTACTATACCCTCGAGAACGAGATCATTCTATTCTAAGGTGAAAACTCGCGGTAAAGTGAAGATACCATTTAGCTGTGAGCCAAAAGGCTGAAAGCTGTCTCTTGGGAGCCACATCACGATTTAATCAGAAGAGTTTAGGAAGAACATGTTCTACGTATTTCAATCCAGGTCAATGAGGAAGTTACGGGTGAATTTGGACAACCCACCCATACGCAAAACGTTTTGGGAATACTTTAATTGCGCGTACGGCAAAGCAGTGGACTTCCCTGCCGGAGTCTTTCCCGTGTTTCCCGATAGCTATAACCTGGGGGTGTTTAAGTCAAGAGTGGATACGTTATATCTAGGTAAGCGTGCTCCATCTTCAACCACATCATCACTTACCATCAGGTGAGATGGTGGTCAAACGCGAGCCTATTATCAATTTAAAGATATATTTTGTAGTAACTTTTAAAGAAACTCTTGGATGGACGGCAAAAGAATCATCCACACATGGTAGGTATACCGTCTTGTTGTAGTAAGAGCTCATACTCCACGTTAATTGTGCTCCTAGCCAAGGTGTGGAATTCTCAGCCGGCTTCTGTTTTCCCTGCCACCTATGATCCGTCAGCTTTTAACGTCAAAGTCAACAGGTATCTTCTCTCGATCGTTCCATGGTAGACCTCATCAATCACTTACTATCAGGCGTGATCGAGATCAAGAACGGGCTTATCCCGTTCAACTTTCCATTTCAACACACACCAAACAATTTAAAGGATACAATAAAATAAAAAAATTAAGAAATGGCATTTAAGGCGCAAAAGCGGTGTATTAGGGGTATGTTTAACATCCACCAGACCGATAGCTGCAGACCATATTTTATCAAGCACAATATATTAACTCTGCCTTGTGTCTACATTTATGAGATTGCTGTCTTTGCAAGAAATAATAAACAACTATTTAATAAGTATAGAAGTAAGCGACATATTAATACATAAAATTTGGGGCAAACCTAAAACGACGGCTTTGTATGCTAAAAGTATTTTCAGTATGGCACCGCGTATTTACAACCACTTACCGAAGTCTATAGTAGAAACTCCATCCATCAATGTGTTCAAAAAGAAATTAAAAAGATTTTTGCTTTATAAATGTTATTATACTGTTCAGGACTACTTAAGAGAGGATGTAAGAACATATGTTAATCCCATAAATAATGCTGTTGGCGTGATATGATAATATTACATACATTTTAAATATTGACATTGTTATATATTACTTTAATATTTATCAATAAATAATACATATATCTTGACACTCTTGTTTAATACTTTATGACATTTTAATTCTTTAAGTGACATTATAATTATTTTTTTTTTATTATTTTTTTTATTTTTATTACTTTTATGTTTTATAATTAACAATTTTTTGTATTAATGTAAATATGTTGTAATTGCTTGAGATTTGCATGCCGCAAGGCGTAATATGGCTGAACTGTGCTCTATTTCTTTTACCAACTGTATACCCATAACCCATATTAGCAAATAAATGAATTTGAATTTGAATTTGAAAAAAAAATCCAACATAAAAAAAATAAATTTAGATTTCTAACACTAGATTTCTATTTCAAATACCTTTCGACTTTCAGTGTGGTAAAAGGAGCGGGCTCAGCACTTGTTGAGCTGTGTGCTGTATGGCCACAAGGGTGGTCAACGCTGATTTACAGCTCGCCCTCTATGTCACATTTTATTAATACGAGTATGTGAACCAAAAACCTAGTACAGATTATATTATAGAATACTAGCGACCCGCCCCAGCTTCGCACGGGTGCAATGTTTATATTAAATATACTATAGAATGTCTTTATATGTATCATTGACAGCCTTTTTGTCATTCGACATACATGTTCTCTTTAGTAATTACTCTTGAAAGTGCGACACATAATTTACCATGGGAAAAACATTCAACGCTCAAATCTAAGCAACATAGGCATGCGCGCCGTGCCTCCGCCGGTACCGCGCCGCAACCGCTATGTCCTTGCATTTTAAATCTGTAATATCTTCGAAACTATTTATTTAAATTATATTCTGCAAAGGGCAATATTGATTTATATTAAATGCACAATGTATTTATGGTACTTAATTGGATAAGGATTAATGCTGTATTGCTTAAAATCGCTTCGTAAAATATGCTCGTATTTCTCGTAAACAGTAAAAGATAAAAAATGGTTGTTGTGGGTTATCTATAAGAATAGACAGATGCCATCGAGGACGAGGACATTTTTGTTGACCTTTTTCAGGTGTACAATACTGTAGTACATTATTTTGATCTATCTCGTAGGATTCAGCCAGCGTTTGCAGGAACACTGATAATTTGAGGTTTCTAATGTGATATCGCAAATAAACACATTTTTTGCGCTTGCTTTAAGCGCAAAAAAATGTGTTTATTTGCGACATCACATTAGAAACCTCAAATTATCAGTGTTCCTCTACTATATTATGCATGTTATTTACTTAAAAACCTTCCTATTGAATCACTCTTTCTATTGAAAGAAACTGCATCAAAATCCGTTGCGTAGTTTTAAAGATTTAAGCATACATAGGGACAGACACAGGGAAGCGACTTTGCTTTATACTATGTTAAGATTAAGATTAAGAAGATATAATTGTGGTTAATGAGAAAGGGGGCGGGCTGAAAATACAATTTTTGTTAGTAATATTTTTTGTTATTTATTGTATTTTTTTTACATAAGTGTTGGCAGTATAGTTCTTTATTTATTTCCTTCTAAAAGGCTAAGTAGACGATTATAATAATAAATAAGGTTAAGTCAAATCATGAATATCAACTCACCTTCCTCTCCCATGTACAGAGTAATACTCCTGAAGCTGCAAACACAGGGAAGCGACTTTGCTTTATACTATGTTAAGATTATAAAAAAAAAACGATATACATAAAAGTACTTGACGCCTATTTTTGTTTTTTTTTTATGTATATAGTTTGGTTTAGCAGTGTTTTTAACCGACTTCTAAAAAAGGAGGAGGTTCTCAATTCGGATGTTTATATATTTTTTTTTTATGTTTTTCCGGGCATAACTCCGTCGCTTACCAACCGATTTGAAAAATTATTTTTTGTTGGAAAGGGTGTACTTTCCAAATGGTGCCATGAAAATTTTATCGAAATCGGATAAGCCGTTTCTGAAAAAAACTTTTTTGCATAAAATAAAACCGACTTCCATATCAAAACACTACAAAGCCAAAAATAATTTTAATTTCGGTAGTCGGTGTTATTGGTTTTGTATTTTCTTTTTTTTTTCACACCGCCTTCCGAAATTAAAATTATTTTTGGCTTTGTAGTGTTTTGATATGGAAGTCGGTTTTATTTTTTGCAAAAAAGTTTTTATTTTCGTGCTTTTTAGTGGGTCAGTGAATTTTCCAAATCGATTCGTAAATGACGGAGTTATGCGCGAACAAAAAACGCAATGCAGAGTAAACGAAAAGATCATCAACGTAAATATTTTTTTAGACTTTTGTTGATTTTTCAGAAACGGCTTGTCCGATTTCGATAAAATTTTCATTGGACCATTTGGGAAGTATACCCTTTCTAACAAGATAAGAATTTTTCAAATCGGTTGGCAAGCGACGGAGTTATGCGCGGACAAACATAAAAAAAATACAAACATCCGAAATGAGAACCTCCTCCTTTTTAGAAGTCGGTCAAAAATCAACAAAATTCTAAAAAAAATATTTACATTGACGATCTTTTCGTTTACTCTGCATTGAGTTTGTTTTGTTCGCGCATAACTCCGTCATTTACGAACCGATTTGAAAAATTTTTTTTTAATTTGAAAGGGTATACTTTCTAGTTGGTCTTATTGTTAGGACAGATCCTAACGTGATGACGATGATGATGGAATCATGGAGAAATCGAGGAAACTCTTTAAATATTATAAGCACACCTATAGCGTTTTGGGTATTTCTTATAGTAACTTGTGCAGTTGCGAAAAGCACCATTTGAAGAAGTGGAACTGATGATGAAGATCACAGATAGCCACCGAAACTACTCAATAATATGTATTTTGTGGATTGCGATTCAATTACTTGAATATGGATGCTAAGCACTTTATGCTCGTCACAATGCATATGGTGAAGTAAAGCTGATGGTGAAATACCAGAACTCCTCAAAAATTAACGGCTCTGCATTGGGAAAAGCAATATTTTGTAAAAGGTGATAAGTAGTTGACATTTTGTATCTAGATTAATTACAAACTGACCCACAAGCGTGAAAATAAAAACTTTTGCAAAAAATAAAACCGACTTCCATATCAAAACACTACAAAGTCAAAAATAATTTTAATTTCGGAAGGCGGTGTGAAAAAAAAGAAAATACAAAACCAATAACATCGACTACCGAAATTAAAATTATTTTTGATTTGTAGTGTTTTGATATGGAAGTCGGTTTTATTTTTCAACCGACGACAAAAAGAGGAGGTTATCAATTCGACGCGTATATATATTTTTTTTTTTTTTTTTTTAATGTATGATCATCGATTACTCGAAGACGGCTGAACCGATTTGGAAAATTATTTTTTTGATTGAAAGGGTATACTTCGATATTGGTCCCATTTTCATAAACGTCAGGATCTGATGATGGGATCTTGGAGAAATCGAGGGAACTCTTCAAATATTATAGGCATACCTATGACGTTTTGGGTATTTATTATAGTAACTTGTGCAGTTGCTCTCAAAAAGTACCATTTGAGGAAGTGGAACTGATGATGAAGACCACACATGGCCGCCGAAACTACTCAATAATAAGTATTGAGTGGATTGCGATTCAATTACTTGAATATGGATGTTAAGCACTTTATGCTCGTCACAATGCATATGGTGATGTAGAGCTGATGGTGAAGTACCAGGAGAACTCCTCAACAATTAACGGCCCAGCATTGGGAAAAGCAATATTTTGTAAAAGGTTATAAGTAGTTGATATTTAGGCTCTTGTAGCTAGGTAGATTAAAAATAGACCAACTAAAAAGAGTGAAATAAAAACTTTTTACCAAAAAATTAAACCGACTCCCAAAAAACACTGCAAAGTGAAAAATAACTTTAATTTCGGAAGTCGGTGCCAAAAACGAAAACACAAAACTAAAGACACCGACTACCGAAATTAAAGTTATTTTTCACTTTGCAGTGTTTTTTGGGAGTCGGTTTAATTTTTTGGTAAAAAGTTTTTTTGCAAAAAAGTTTTTAAAATTAATGTTCTAAATCCCAATATGAATAAAATACAAACATTTAAATAAGAACCAATTGATATAAAACTACGTGAAGTAAACATGAAATGTAATGCCCAAATGAAGATTTATGGTAAGACAGGGGGAATAATTTCTCATATAAACAGCATTCACGCTTGTATAAAAAGCTGCCAAAGCAAGCTTTGCCTGTAATATACTATAATAAATGGAATGAATGAATAAAGGGAATGGACCCACCTCCCACATGACATGACCCACCTCGCGGGTCCAGTGCTGGTTAGTACTTTGGTGGTTGTCAGATATATTGTATACTTTCTCTTTTTGAAAATGCTGATTTCCTCACGATGTTCTCCGTCATCGTTTTGAGTGAAGTGGTAATGACACAAATTACTATCCCTCGACTAATTAAGCCTTAAACTTAACGCATCCAAAAACTTACTTCTTCACATTCCTTCTCACCGAACCGGGTTTATCGCTAATTCCTATGCTATTTCTACCGTTAAACTCTGGAACATGCTACCTCTTGACATCAAGAAGGCCGAGTCTACATTCTCTTTTAGGCGTAAAATGAAAAACCACTACTTAAAAGCCTGTCATTCTTAGTTTGATTTTCGCAGTAAATATAATTATTGTGAGTTCTCTTAGTCAGAAAGATTATTATAAAGCAGCGTATTTATTAGTCTATTATTTTAACATATACAACGTGTAACATAATTAATGCACATCCTAAAATTAGTTTGTTCAGAATCGTTTACTGCGTCGATTTTTATCGTTTTATCCCATAATATTTATTAATATCAGCCCATAATTTTTATCCTAAAGCAATTAAATCTACGTAAATTACAAAATACACTTTCGCTGTATAGTAAAAACAAACTAACTAAAGTACCTAATAACTTTTTAAATGCAGATTTATATCAATTCCGTCATTCTGTACACATTACAGAAAAATGAAACTCAATTAAAGGAAGTTAAGGTCTTAAAAAAAAACTGTCTAAAGAAGTAAAACTAAACATTCAGAGTATGTATTATGTTAATAACATAATTTTCTACTTGGGGTGTTTGAGGGTGTGCGTTTTATACATATATTCCTTCGATAATGACATTTATTTTACTTGTACACCTACCGCATTGTGGTCTTTTTAACGCAACGGTTAACCGGTAGAGAATGCCTTGTTGCATTAAGTCCGCCCATGTATCACTATTGTACATAAAGTTTAAATAAATAAAGTACCGAATGTTATTAAAAATATGAAAATATCAATATTCAAAAGTAAGTGAAACTTACTGTACCTACTTATGTTTTACGTAGATGATGTTCTTATTTTATATACGATCTGTGATTTTTCCACAAATTGTAGACTATTTTTCAAAATTCCTCTTTTGTTCGAAAGCCTATACTCCTGAAATGGTTCCATTGTCACTAAGTCAAAATCTGATGATGGGATCTTGGAGAAATCAAAGTAAACTCTCTTTATGGGCAAATACATTGTTTTTAACCGACTTCAAAAAAGGAGGAGTTTGTGGGGTGCTTATGCTCGTCACAATGCATATGGTGAAGTGGAGCTGATGGGGAAAACCCCTGAACGTGAAAAAGCAATATTTTGTAAAAGGTGATAAGTAGTTGACATTTACAAACCGACCCACTAAAAAGACAGAAACAAAAAAAAAATTAACAAAAACTAAAACCGACTTCTTCCGGCCGACTCGACTACCGAAATTAAAGTTATTTTACACGGAGTGTTTTTTTAAAAGTAGTTTTTATTTTTTGTTAAAACTTTTTTAATGTTATTAATCGTACTTATTCTTCATTCAAAATGTGCTTTTGACGTTTTATAAGAGCCCATGTATGCCTGTGTGTAATATAAAATATTTTAAATACACGTGTTGAACAAAAGTACCTAAATATCTTTACCTATACATCCAACTGTTTAAAACACATTCGCCCACATTAGGGGTCTTTGTCACGCAGTAAAATCTTTAAGAACCTCTCCATTACACTGTGAGAGTCTTCATTTAGAATTAATTGTTTAATTCTGTTTAATTACGTTACGAAAACGAGTTGCTAGCGATTCGATTGGGACTAAAGGCTTTGTTTTATTTTCGTGTGTTTGTCTCGGTGTTTTTGAATTATATTTCTTTTACGCAAACGAATTAGGTCTACCTATAACTATGACTATTAAAGCTGACAGCAGGTTCAAACTGGAGGAGGGTACCTAACGTTAGACGTCAATGGAAATTGTTAGAGGAGGACTATGCCACGAAGCACACCGAAAGTTGAGACATCTTGTGATTTTTGTTTTAACCATTATTATTTGTGTAATTGTCTGGTTTCTAAATAAAAGTTTTTTTTATTATTATTTACTCGCTGTGCCCACGACTTCGTCCGCGCGGAATAGTGAATTTCGGCAACATTTTTAATTTTTTAGACTAATAATTTTGAAAATAAAACTCATACATAAATAAGCTATAAATATTTTACTGCTAATAGCTTATTTAAGTACATTTTTCTAATCAAAAGTCAAAAAAATAAGTTTCATGCTTCTAGCTTTAAAAATGACGTAATTTCCATACAAACTTTCATCCCCTATTTCGACCTCTTACAGCCTTTTTTCGCATTAAAAAGCATCCTATGTCCTTTCTCAGGCTCTAGACTATGTCCGTACCAAATTTCATATAAATCGGTTCAGTAGTTTAGGCGTGATTGAGTAACACACAGACAGACAGTTACTTTCGCTTTTATAATATTAGTAAGGATTTGTGACTATAAATAATTCAATATTGCACCACAATTCATCAACTGCTTAGCCTTTTCGTCCAGTCTAACCAGATACAGCTAAATACTCATATTATATAAACTGTTCATCATATCAAATATCGCACACATAGAATGAAAGTGACCTAACTCTAAATTCGTGTAATTTCAGATTTTGATGTAAACTGGCCTGAAACATTACTCTGAATTACTGAATACTCTGAATCAAAATTACGAGTTATAAAGAGACAGCTTATATATTACATTTGCCACTTGAGATATGTGAATATAATTTATTCAATGCTGCTTTATTAGTTATTGTTGCTCAAATCCAAGAAATACTATTTTTTGAATTAGGTCCCTATCATTCCGAGTGTGCGATATATCACATAAAATATGATCTGTGTGAGTACTAGTGTTTTATATGGAGCTACTGTCTATCTGAATTCATTACCTAGTAGGATGGTTAACACGAAACCTATTGGCCAGATTTGTGTTAGATCTTCTGGCTTCTGACCAGTGGCGGCGCAAGACCTTAACTTAATGTGGGCAAGGTACATTTGGCGAGGCCCTCTGGCTCTTCGATGGTGCAAGAAGAGAATATTAAATTAAAAAAACTGGCCAAGTGCAAGGAAGACTCGCCCATGAAGGGTTCCGTAGTAACTGTAATAAAAATAATTTGATATATTTATTTGAAAAAAAAAAACCTAATAAAATCTTAAAACTAGTTTATTTGCAATTTTTACAACTACGCCAAATAACTTTGTTTTTCATAGTGTTTGTATGAATTACAAAGTTATATTTGCGGTTTTAGAAAATATGCTGTATCTCAAAAACTGCAGACCCGATCTCGTTCAAACCAATTTTGGTTGAAAGATTACATTAAGATCTATAGCATATTTTTTTTAGATTTTTCACTCCATAATTATAGAAGTTAGAGGGGGCGGACACACATTTTACCACTTTAGAAGCGTATATCTTTTAAACGATTAACTTTATGAAAAAGTGGTTATAGAAACCTCAATGTCATTTTTGAAGACCTGTCTATAAATACCACACACGCATAGGTTTCATGAAAAAATATATTTTCAGTTTCAGTTCTATGTATGGGGAACATTTTAAATATTTATTATTTTTTTTCATAAAATCGGAAAGCGGTTCACGGAATACCTACCAAGTTTTACATTTGTACAGTTCTAATAGTTTCGGAATAAAATGGCTGTGACATACGGACGGACGGACAGACAGACAGACAGACAGACGGACAGACATGTCGAAACTATAAGGGTTCCATTTTTTGCCATTTGGCTACGGAACCCTAAAAACTGGCCAAGTGCAAGTCAGACTGGCCCATGAAGGGTTCTGTAGTAACTACGCTACTTCTACTACTGTATTTTCATAGTGTTTGTATGAAATACAAAGTTACATTTGTGGTTTTAGAAAATGTGCTTTATCTCAAAAACTACTGACTATATATCATTCAATCAGTTTTCGTTGACAGTTTTTATTAAGATCTACAGCATATATTTTTTTTAGATTTTTCCCTCTATTATTATAAAAGTTAGAGGGAAGTGTACCTATATCTTTTAAACGATTAGTTTTAAGAAAAAATGGTTTTAGAAATCTCAGTCATTTTTAAAGAATTGTCTATAGACACCACACACTTATTGGTTTGATGCAAAATAATATTTTTAGTTTCTGTCCCGTGTATGGGGAGTCCCCCTTAATTATGTATATTTTTGTATAAAACTCGGAAAGCGGTTCACAGAATATATCTACCTACAACGTTTTACACGTGTAGTCCTAATAGTTTCGGAATAAAATGGTTCCGTTTAGTGGTCCGTTTTTTGCGATTCGGCTATGGAACTCTAAAAATCACTTGAAATGAAACAGATTTTTATTAACCAACCTCTATTTTTACTTACGAACATTAAACAAAAATGAAAAAACATGAAACATATTAAAGAAACACATTTGCTACTTTTGGTTTTAATGACATCCTTAATGATTGGTGCGTAATTTATCTTCTGCTATGTCTGCTTTAATAGATAAAACTGCCAAAGCTGAGTCTTTCTTGAGCCATAGTATTTCTTAAATATTTTAAAATTAGTTTTGATTTTTCATACTTTTTAGGGTTCCGTAGCCGAATGGCAAAAAACGGAACCCTTATAGTTTCGATATGTCTGTCCATCTGTCTGTCTGTCTGTCTGTCTGTCTGTCTGTCCGTCCATCCGTATGTCACAGCCATTTTATTCCGAAACTATTAAGACTATACATGTGAAACTTAGTAGGTAGATGTATTGTAAACCGCTTTGCGATTATAAGAAAAAAATTAAAAAAATATTTTAAATAAAGGGGGGTCCCCATACATGGAACTAAATCTGAAATTTTTTTTTTTCATGAAACTTATGCGTGTGTGGTATCTATAGACAGGTCTTGAAAAATGATATAAGGGCTTCTAAAACCACTTTTTCATAAAGTCAATTGTTTAAAAGATATAAGCTTCCAAAGTGGTAAAATGTGTGTGTCCACCCCCTCTAACTTCTATAATAATGGAGTGAAAAATCAAAAAAAAATTTAAGAAATTTTTAAGGTTTTTTTTATTCGTCAAAAAAATATACATATTATATTATATTATTATAGTTACCACGGAACCCTTCATGGGCGAGTCTGACTCGCATTTGTCCAATTTTTAAATTTATTTTCGGCTGTGAGTCGCGGGGCCCTTTGCAACGCGAGGCCCTGGGCGGTGGGCCACACCGCCCACGCCTTACGCCGCCTCTGCTTCTGACTACCCGTTATGACTGTCAAAGATGTGCACATGGCAGCCGGAGCCAATGCCCAACGAGCACATTAGTGGAAATTGCAGCCTATTTTGTTACTTTCGGCTGTAAAATAGCGCTTTAAGGGTTCAAAAAGCAGTTCAAAGTTGCATATCTGCATCCGTAAACGTCTATAGCTATAAAAGTTACTTAAGGTGCTATAAGCTGAATCAAATACTACCCTAGCCTTCACAGTAGTCCACGGTAGAACTCATTTACCACTTACACCTTTATATGAGAGTTACGAAGGTCATTCTGCCACTCACAGCTGTACAGTAGTTTCCATTGTAACTTTTATAGGTTATAGTTATAGTAACCACTATTATACTACTATAAGTTTCATTATAGAAATAATAGAAACTCTTATGCATACTATAGTTACAAAAAAATCATCAGTGTAACTAAAGCCATTAGTAGCAATAGTCATTCCTTGCAGGCTCAATCCATTCGCCATTTTACAGCCGCTTTTGTAACTATCATAAAACATTTAAAAACACTAAACAATAAAAATGGATACTAAACGAATAAGTACGTAACTACATCTTATAACCTCAAAAACAAGAAAATAGGAGCTTTTTGTGGCTGTGAGTTGCATTAGGGGAACAAAAATCACTGGAAGCGTTAGAAGGGTGAAAATTAGCGCTATGATTCTCTAAAGGGAGTTATTAGAGCTAAAACTGCAGGTTATGACTACATTACAATGACGCCATGATTTTTTAAGAAAACTTATAATTCACTTGCAAAATTGAGTTGATATACATTGGTTTTTCAGTTAAATGTGCATTAAATGTACCGGTAAACAATCGGCCACTTGCAAATAGGAAGTTATCGACACGTAAAAATACGGAAATAAAATTTATTCTGTATAACAAATAAAAAATATCACATATCTTTTGTTAATTTTTGAAATATCATAAAAGCGCGTTAAAATTACTCGAAAATTATCTTATATATCTACAGTAAACTGGACAGCGTTTTAAGTATGTTTATATATCTTGCTAATATAGAATATAAACTTTCACTTCTTTTTGTTTTATTTTCATGATGGCGACGAAAACACTTTACCAAAATATTACAAGTAATGTCAACTGAAGACATACAATAAAGAACTATAATCAATTCATTCGTTCAAAGTAGTTCAAAATCATTCAAAAGTAGCGCTATGAGAGCTTTAGTATAGCGTTAATAAATCGTTATAGCTATTAAGGAACCTTTATGCAACCGTTGTGCATGTTAAATGGAACTTTAGGTTGCATAAAATGGCGCCCAAATAGCGCTAAAGCGGCTGCTTTAAGTCTGTAGTGGACGCTCTAGCGCTTACGTCTATTACCATAAGTAATAATCGGATACGCTCCAAAGCCCTTATGCAGCCCATTTGTGCTAGTTGGGTGGCTTGACGTGCTTACCGAGGCACATGGGAATCTCGATATATTTAGATAGTCACATCCACAGACCGACCCGTTGCGTTGCCTAACCTTGAAGAGTTGAAGACCGATACTTGCGACTGTTATTAATTTAGCCACGACCTCATTAATAATTGCACGACAATAAATTTAAAAAAATCAGATTTGTAGGTCTATTTTTGTTTGTAACAAAATTCAAAAACTATTTGATCAATATTAGCACAAAAAAAAAAAATTCACCATTTTAGTTATCACGCTACATTTTTGCTGAAAACGCGAGCGAAGCCGCGGTCAGGAGCAAGTGATAAATAAATGGAATAATAATAATAATACTGTCACGTTGGTGGTCACAAGCATGAATGCTGTTAAAAAAAAAAAATTATGTATACAGAATTAATACTTTTTTACTCAAGTACCTACTCTAAGTAGGTATAAAACTGTAGCGTCGTGTTCCACGTACATTTTAAATAGTAGTCAGCACTAGCACAGTATAAAGTACTAGTGACGGAGCCCGATAGGACCATTGCCTGCCAGGGTTCGAGAATGCTCTTACGAGATACCGCGGCCCCGAACCACAAGGGATTGAAGAAACAGGGTGAGTTTTTAGTCGTTAGTACGTCTGACACGCCGTTCCGCTCCACCCGGAGCGGGACATTTGATGATTTTGCCTCCCCAAAATCATACGGTGTACAACTAAACTACCGACTCATCATCATCTCTCAAAAAGCAGCCATTGATTTTTTTTTAAACTAGACTCGAGAATTCAAAAGTTGAATATTTACCTACTATTGTACACTCATCATAATACTTAAATATCGTCCGCGAAAAACGTAGAACGTGTATTTACTCAAAAGCCCTCCAAATCCAACCAATTGTCCCCACAATCAAATAATAAAATCTGTCCAAATCAATCTAAAAATATTCACAACAAAAGATTAGCCCCCGTGCCTTTTTTTATTCATCTGACATATAAGATTCTATAGTCTATGGTTAGAGTGGAACCTCCTTTTACTTGTTGACTTTTATTGCCTATGGATATATTTATGTTATAAGGACTACTTGTTTATAGGTTAAAAATAGATAGTGGTTTTTGGAATATTATTTTTATTCTGACGTTAAAAATAGATTGGTTTGGGATTTCCTAATGGTTTGAAAGGGTTTTATCGTCCAGTTTTAATCTTACTTAAACAATAATTGCCAATGTTTGTGAGGATGGATGAATGTGTGGATGTTTGTAAGTCTTTCACACAAAACTACCTACTCAACGGATTTAGATGATACTTTACATTAATATAGCTTATACATCGAAATAAAACATAGGCTAAAAAATTTAATGATCATAATTATTCGTTTTAATTTGGTCATAATATTACAATAAGTAGGTACCAAGTGAGTTGGAAAAAAATTTAACCTCTAAGAGCCAACTTAGCGTACGCTGCCTGAACCGTTGGAGTTAGACGAAGGTAATGTAGCGTGGGATTATTTGTCTTAAATAGATTTAAAAAAGTCATGCAAAGACGCCATAAATGTCTATCTTTTAAAGTTGACTCACTATAACCTTTTTATGGTAATTAAATCTTTCTCAGATTCTACATGGACTATTTTATAACAGAAAAGTAATAAACAGTGAATACATTGTTCACCTTATGTCTATGTGATGATAGCGAAACGTCTAAGCCACATATTATTATATTATGTTATGGTGTGTAGAGTTAGAAGCTTGGCTTAAAAGTTTAGTCAATAATATATTGTACATACTATGAGTCGCATCGGCAGAAAGAGAATAGGCCCCACGACACAGGGAATCCTAGTGTGGGGTCTAGGGTGTATTAAACTACGAATTATGTACTATTTTTAGCAAAATAAAGATTATTTAGTTGTTATTATATTGTTAAGCTTGGCTCTACATGAGATCTAATAACCTTTAACAGTGCAAGCCATGTGGCCTCGCTTTGGCAACATTTTACATGACAATGTTTTTGGTGGGATTTTATTTGTTTTTGTAAGTTGCTTATGACAATATTTTTTATTTTATTCCCTTATTCCCTATTTTTAAGGGTTAGGAAGTAACTGTCTATAAATGCTGTAACATTTATTTATTTGTTTGTAAAAAAGATTGCATACCAACTTTCAGATGTTCGAACGTCCCATACAAACTTTCTCAACCCCATTTTTAGGGTTGGTGGTTAAAAATTCCAAGTTTTAATTTTTGTGTTGTTGTTTGTGTACTAATAATAACTTACATATCAAATTTCAGCTTTCTAGGATTTCACAACATTAAGAATGTTGATGGTCGTCAGTGAGTGAGGAAATCGGGGTTCTTAGATATCAATAAATCTAAAATGTAAGAGTTATGCTATTGAATTTCTTTAATATTTAATAAATGAACTATTGTCATCATATCTTAAGAATGTTGTTTGTCTGGCATAATCCTAACCTAAGTTAGAGGATTCAAAAAGCGTTGTAGTGCTTCGAGAAACTACTTAAAAACAAAAAACAAAAACTCTTTAGTGTCCTTGCACTTCGTATGGCTAGTCTGGGCGGGAGCACTACCGTACCCTCAGATCTCTGTACCAAATAAACATAGAAGTAAAGGATAGTTATTTCGGAGGCGATCACACTACATATTTATTTATTTATCTCTTCAACACTCAAGGTTTAGTGGTAGAGAATGCCTCTGGCATTAAAACCATTGTACCTACGTGCATGAAGTGTAAATTACTTAATAAATATATTTTTAAACGAACATCAACTGGCCAAATATAAAAAATCCTTTTTATTGTTACAATTTTTACACATAAATCTCAATTTCATTAAATTCTCAATCAAATTAATTTAACTTTACAATCTCCTATTGTAAAGTTAAATTAATCTGATTGAAAATATAGCGGGCATTGTCTGCCATAGATTATAAAATGCCATTGATGCCAACAAAACAAACACGTGTGAGGAAAATCCCGGTTTCCTGATGTTTCATTCAGCATTCATGATACCAAAATGAGGTAGGCAGAAACGATGTGCTTATCACCGATTTTTTTGCCTATTTTGTTTAAATATTTCTAATATAACTTAAGCTTCATTAGCGTAATTAAAATAATGGCTAAGGTGTCAGATTTGTGAGCAGAGCCGGATTAACCCTGTCAGAGGCCCTAAGGCAATGGCATTCTCGGGGCCCCTTTTCTTACTTTGACTGACCAAATCGTGTGTGAACTGAGGAAACGCACATTAAGGGCTGTGGTTTTTAATATATTTGTTTACTCATTCCCAGATTTGTTCTAAAATTGTTTTAATTCTACTACTAAATCTAACGATTTGTATTTTGTGAAATAAAAGTGAGGTCCCTAAGTTCACACGCACATCGAATTATCGTTCGAAGAAACATGTTTTCTTGGTGCGTGCACTAGGCCTGGGCCCCTAGTTGATGCGGGGCCCCTAGGCAGTTGCCTACTCCGCCTAATGGTTAATCCGGCCCTGTTTGTGAGCGAGAAGTTGCCGGATCGAACCCCACACATTACACTATTGCCGTGAACACACCCCAGACACATTTAGCTTAGTTGGAGGGTTTGACACGATTGCTACGTTAAGCAACGCTCGCCGAGGTCAACCGCAGATGGGAGGCCATCGTATCATGTCTAGATCCCCCCGTGACTCTTAAAACACATTAAACCGTTGGTCCCAGTGCTGTCATTTGTAAATTTTTCACAGTCGTTAAGGTTTTCAGCCAGAAATTTTGACATTGGTCTTACCGAGGAGTGCGCCTGTTAACGCGTGTTTCCTAGACCTTTCGAAAGCGTTCGACCTAGTGTCGTAAGAGTTGCTGTGGCAGAAGCTACTATGTGATACTAGGATGGATAAGGAGTTATATCAATTCTAAGGTTTATGTGTGTATGTTTATGTGTGTATGTAATGTATGGGGTGGAATGCGGAGTGAGACAGGGCGGCATGACCTGTCCTCGCCTCTTCAATCTGTACATAAACCGGTTGATGGTTGAGCTCAGCAACACTTATCAAAGTTGTTACGTCGACGGAATTCGCGTCAACAATATTAGCTACGCTGATGATAATGGTGTTGCTGAGCCCATCGATCAACTCGATGATGAGTCTGCTCACAATATGTGAGAGGTACGCGGAGACCCATGGGCTCAGATATAATGTTAAGAAAAGTGAAGTTATGGTATTCAAGGCAGGCACTAAAACCTACCCGATTGCGTCACAGCTGAAACTTTGCGGACGACCCTTGAACCAAGTCACATCTTTTAAGTATCTGGGCCACTGTGTTTCCGATGACCTAAAAGACAGCCGGGATATTGAACGTGAGCGCAGGGCGTTGGCTGTCCGCTGCAATATGTTGGCTCGCAGATTTGCGAAATGCTCGACTGACGTTAAGGCTACGCTGTTTAAAGCGTACTGTCAGTAGTTTTATACATGTAGTCTGTGAGTCAACTACACGCGGTGGGCATACAGCGCTCTGCGCGTTCAATATAACAATGTTTTCAAGGTGTTGATGGGGTTGCCGCGCTACTGAAGTGCTTCTGGCATGTTTGCAGAGGCAGGTATAGATGGCTTCCATGGCATTATGCGCAAGCGATGCGCTTCAATCATGCGCAGGGTACGCGTCAGCCCCAACAGCATCCAGCACACTACAGCGGACCGGTAGGCAGCCCCATACTGGGACATTGGATACGCCTACATGCCACTGGGGCGTTCAATAATTAGTTGTTTTTGTGTTTCTGGTAGTTTTAAGTACTAACATTAAATAAAATAATTTAAATTTAATTTTATATGCGGCAACTGAGTTGTGAAGGTCAGGTAGGCAGTCGTTCTATGTAAAAACTTTTTAGCAAAGAATAGAACCGACTTCCATATATAAACACTACAAAGCCAAAAGGTGTACGATACAGTATATATAATAATAATAAATTTGTAATAGAAAAACCCAATAGTACTTTTTGCCCGACCTGAGTATCAAACCTGAGACCTCCTGCTCAGCAGTTGCGCTTATAACCACTGGACCAACGAGGAAGCTGATAGGTAAGGTACCGCGATCTTCTCTCTCTTTTTAACTATCGGACGTTTTACAGGCAGCCGTGAGTCATGTCTACTATATCTATGCTCTATACCAGGAGTGGCCAACTTGATCAGAGCTAAGATCGACTTTTTACCTACAAATCCCTGTGAGATCCACCAATTATACTTTTCTTGAAATTTTAAACGAAAAAGTATAGTTTTTCATGTGTTTTTTTTAGTAAACAGAAAAATAATTACGTTGCGTAATCAGTTCCATATATTATCTTACATATAAATATTATTATTAGGTCGACCGGTTGGCCACCCCTGCTCTATACATTGCGTCGTAAATATTCATTTGACATCCGGAAGAGACAGTTAATATCTTTTCAACCGTGGAGGGTATTTCAAGATGTATAATATCATAATATCTACATGTTAGCTTTGGCGAAGGCACTTTTTACCAGCTATACTGTAAAACAAACGCCATAATTTCTCAAACTCAAAATATTTTATTTCACATAGGCTGTTCTTTTCCGGGTGGGAGAATCATCGAATGACTTCTCCCACTCTGGGTGGAGTAGCAAGGAATGTCAGACTTCTACTGACTTAAATATCTCCCTTTTCCTTCAGCTACCCTTACGTTCTGGGACCATAACGCAGTTACAATAAACCAGGGTAGCCACTTTTTTTTAATTTTTGTTATTGAATACTAGCTTCCGCCCGCGACTTCGTCCGCGTGGAAAAAAAATCCCTATTTTGAAACATTCTTCACTAGTGCTCCGCTTCTATTTATTGGTCTTAGCGTGATGATATATAGCCTATAGCCTTCCTCGATAAATGGGCTATCTAACACTGAAAGAATTTTTCAAATCAGAACCGTAGTTCCTGAGATTAGCGCGTTCAAGCAAACAAACAAACAAACTCTTCAGCTTTATAATATTACTAGTACTCTCGCGGGGCTTCGCTCCCGTGGATTCTATCACGGTAAAAACATAACTCTCCTTTTTTGCAGTCGGGTAAAAAGTAGTCTATAACCTTCCTCAAGCTTCAAGCTACTTCCATACCAAATTTCATCCAAATCCACCCAGTACTTTCGAAGATTAGCGCGTTCAAGCAAACAAACAAACAAACTAACAAACTTTTCCGCTTTATAATATTAGTATAGATTAAGTATAGATAGGCTTGCGTTTGACCACCATCTCATCTGATGGTAAGTGATGATGTGGTCGAAGATGGAGCACGCTTGCCTAGAAGTGACCTATTCACTCTTGACTTAAAGACTCCCAGGTTATAGCGATCAGGAAACACAGACTCTGGCAGGGAATTCCACTCCTTAGCAGTACGCACAATGAAAGTATTCCCAAAACGTTTCATGCGTATGGGTGGGATGTCCACCATGTAACGATGGCGCATCGCCGTTTGTCTTGTAGTCCGATGATGGAACGGGCTTGGCGGAATTAGATTGTGTAATTCCATCGCACACTGCAGGCCTCCTCTCATTGAGAGGGAATGGAGCGTGCTCCATCTTCGACCACATCATCACTTACCATGAGGTGAGATGGTGGTCAAACGCGAGCCTATTATCAATAAAAATAATAATAATAAAAAAATACTACGGGTGCCCTGTGCGCGTTGGTAGTTCCGGACTTCCGGCATGTTCTATACTCAAACCTTAGAATACAGACTCAAACAATCCTAGGACAAGCGACGTCTTGGGATAGATTAAACCTAGAATACGCCGATTGTGTTGTGATCGAGTTGTGATGTTTTTTTGCACCGTTTTGTAAGCAGTGGTGATGATATGGTTAGTTAGCTAGTTTTTTTTTGGTTTTTGTTGCTTTCCTTTAGAATCCTGTTGTGTGCTTTGTGGCATGTGCTGCATAAGGCCGTACGCGCACTGCGTTGCGTTTTGGAAACGCAAAATCTGTGAAGTATGGAGTGGCATAGAAGTGCGCGCACTGCGGTGGAATAAACGCGTGCGGTAGAGTCACCGGTGGCCCCGGTCATTCTACCGGTGCGGTAGAACTACCGCAATTGCGGCCACCGCAAGGCAGTGCGCGCACTGCCTAAACATCTTTTAATTCTTTCTTTCTTTCATGGCTGAACTCACGACCAAGAACTTGTAAGTCGGGCCTGTAACCACAGTGGACTGGTAGAGAATGCCTAAGGCATTAAGTCCGAATTTATACCATCTGTGCTGCATAAAGTTTTAATAAATAACAACTGGGCTACCAATGGTCCTAAAAACTTAAAGATTTTGTTTTAACCTATCTTCTGCATGCGAGTTGCGACGGTGTTGTGAAAAGTTTCTTTAAAAAACGTGGCCTGTGTCATTTTCCAGCCCTTTAGCTATGTCCATACTAAAAATTATATCAATACGCTGCTCCGTTTTGTAGTAAATGAAAGACAAAATTTTTTCATTTGCCCTTAAAAATTAAGTCCCACGCCGCGTGCCTTCAATCTGTATGTTCGCGATAAACTGGAAAACTACTGAATAAATTTTCATACAATTTTCACCAATAAATAGAGTGATTCATAATGAAGGTTTCAGTGATTAATTTATTAAGGTGTTTGGTGAATTAGCAGAATGTGACCGAGCGAAGCCGGGTCGGGTAGCTAGTAATATTATTAAAGCATATACAATTGATAAAATTATAGGTAACTAGCGGTACCCCGCGGTTTGGCCTACGTTAATCAAGATCTCAATAATGTGTAGATTTTTGAAAAACAAGTAGCTTATGTTTGACCCTGGGTCTTCAACTATTCTCATTCCAAATTTCATCCAAATCGGTTCGGTGGTTTAGCCATGAATACGTAATAGATAGACAGACGCAGGGCCGAGCCGTCCCTATGTGCGAAGTGTGCGGCGCACACAGGCGCCAAAGCAGAAGGGGCGCGCCGCGCCGGATGTAATGCCAGCATTAATTATTGAAATAATTTTTGGAAAACTACAACATATTATTCTTTATAATTGAGTAGGTATAAACAGTGTAAAGTTAAACCACAGGCGTGCGTATTGTCTTTGGCTCAGGCTCAGCTTGTGGAAAAAAATCTTAGGCGCTTTGCGCATTTTGCACACAGGCGCTGTCTTAGGTCAGCGCGGCCCTGGACAGACTTTCCCTTTCCCATTTATAATACTAGCTTCTGTCCGCGACTTGGTTCGCGCGTCTACATCGCAAAAGAAAAGATCGCCTAAGACTCTAATCTACGTTAGGTTAGAGTCTTGCGATCTTTCTAGGTAAGACGCACTCAGATTTCAATGCGCCTGTCCAGACAATGCAAATTGTCAGCTATACATCTTTGACAGTCGCTACGGGTTGTCAGAGGTCAGAAAACTCTTACACCAGTTTTGTCAAGGGCTACCTTGTTACCCAGTTACTGGGTTGCGGAGGTCAAATAGGCAGTTAACCGGTTAGACTGGAAGTCGCTCCCAACAGAGCAGAAAAAAAGCCTAAGTTGATAGTTAAACTTTATAATATTAGTTTAGATCAGGGCTTCCCTAACTGTGCGTCACAACGCCCTGGGGCTCCGTGGTATTATCCGCGGGGCGTCGTGAGGCGATCTAAATGTTTTGTTTTTATTTTTGTTCTTTATTTTCTAATAAAAAATTAAGATCTCAAACGTATTGGAAACTCAAGTGGCATTCAATACGTCTTCGCCGGAACTTACACATTTTGTTTCTGCTTTACAGTGTGCTGTTTAATCCTAAACCCCCCACTTATTTTAAAGAACGATTTAAGTTCCTTCATGACACACATGCAAAATCTCTGAGGTCATCAGAAAACTTAAGGCTTGCGGTACCGAGTCAAGCCACCAATTTCTATGGTAAGTCGTTCGCAGCTCAAGCAGTACGGCTGTGGAATGCGCTACCCGTATCAGTAAGACAAGCACAAACCCTATCGTCTTTCAAAAACTCAGTAAAAGATCTTATCTCTCTCCTTAAATTGTTGTTATTATGTATGTCTCTGTTTCTTTATTTTTTTTAAATATTTATAAAAAGCACCATTTAATAATAATAAATAATAGTCATCTCAACCAATGGCTTAATAGCCAAGAGCCTCGACCAACATCTCAGGAGGCTCTCGTTAGATGGTTGGATCAAGGGCTTGCTTCAGAGAGCGGTACTCCTGGACACGGCGCGTATCGTCAGGAGGTTCCTCTCTATGGAGCCCTGACCGCCGGTAGCTTGGACCCTGTTCCCGGTACCGGTGGGCTACTATTTTTTATATTTTTAAATGTTTTTTTTTTAGCGAATATTTAAAAATGTAATTTATATGTATATATTGAAAATAAAGACAATAAATAATAATAATATGGTAATTAAGCACAATAGATATGTGTCTGCCGTGGATAACTGTTATTGGCTACTCATGTAATTATAGAGAAGTACCTATTTAAGAAATGTAAGCTGTTGTTATCCCTAAAACTAAATAAATAAATATGCTCGTTACAATGTGTACATTTTGATGAGCATATGGTGAAGTACCAGGAGCACTCTTCAGCAATTAACGGCCTAGCATCGGGAAAAGCAATATTTTGTAAAAGGTTATCAGTAGTACAAACCCACCAACTAAATAGAGAGAAATAAAAACTTTTTAACAAAAAAATAAACCGACATCCTTTAAAATAACTTTAATTTAAAAAGTCGGTGCCAAAAACAAAAATACAAAACCAAAGACACCGACTACCGAAATTAAAGTTATTTTTCACTTTGCAGTGGTTTTTTTGGAAGTCGGTTTATTTTTTTGTTAAAAAGTTGTTTGTACCAATTATTTATTGACAAAATAAAAAGATTAGGTAACTTAGCAATCAATTTAAATAAAATTTTAATCAAATAAACTCTTGTTTTATTTTACAAATGATAAATTAAACTAAATTAAATGAAATGAACAATTTTAAGAACACTAAAAAATAAAGTAACTTAATGAATAAATACTATATAGAATTTTTATCTGGTTTTTCTCCATAGGAAATAACCAGTTGGATCCGTGAGCTCAAAGTAGGTTTTTTTCGCTTTCTAAATTTGAAATTTAATAAGATTTTTTACCGTTTAAATCAAATGAAAAAATGCACGTAAAAGCAAAAAAATTGTTCGCGCTTTTCCTTTTTGTGTAGTCTCCGTTTTCTTTCTGTTGCTGTTTCTTTTTTGTATTTTTAGCCAAATTATTTCCACGAGTAGATCGATCGATGATCGATCTATAAAAAAATAAATAACGGATTTTCTTTAGGTTTGTTATAACCTTCAAACCTGATCGTGTCTAAAGTCCATTACGTGGCCTTTTTCACAAGTGCAAACACGACTATGATACGATATTCCATCATGGAATGCCAGTGCCTATCTTCCGGCTTCATAATCAGACCTTGAAACCTTATCGTCGTCAAAGTTCATTACAAGACTTTTCTAAGAAATTCAAAACAGCTATGATACGATTTTCCATCATGAAGTTCCAGTTCTTCATCTTCCGGCTCCATCATCAGATTAGTTCGACAGTACCATATTATTGTATTGTTATCGTCTAAATTACGTCACATCGAATTTTCTGCAATTCCATTCCATTATATCAGAAACAACCCGACCATATGAGTATTGAACTAACACAGGAAGGGTTATATGCTAACATACCATAAACTATCATCAACTATCAAGCAATCACTGTGATGCGCCATCGTTACATGGTGGACATCCCACCCATGCGCACAAAACACAAAGCTAAGGAATGAAATTCCCTGTGCTTCCTGATAGCTATAACCTGGGGGTCTTTAAGTCAAGAGTGAATAGGTTACTTCTAGGCAAACGTGCTTCGTCTTCGACCACATCATCGCTTACCATCA